>CM066031.1:651420868-652020868 GCA_033557465.1 Ichthyophis bannanicus
TATATAACACACTTAAAAGTGTGCTAAAATATTGCTCAAAAATAATTGTTCTCACCCTCTCAGAAGCTCTCATAGCCTAATTAATGCATTACTGTCACCTTGGCTAGATTAGGACACTGAGTGTTTACATTTTGGCTGTCTAGCTCTCTGGCTCCTCCCCCTATTTCTTTCTACTCTCCCTCTCTCCGGGGAACTTCTCTCTTTGGTCGGTGTTACTCCCAGTCAAATTACCTTAACAAGGCCATGGTTCCTTTAAATTTAAAAGCTGGCTCATTAATGCTACACTACTCCTGAGCCCCCCCTCCCTAGCTCCACATAAACTGCAGATTGCAGCTTTATGCCATTCTTTTTTTATGTTCACAAGAACTTTGGCCTGGCCCCTTTAAATCCTCATTGCCTTAGTGCCGCTGACAGCCCCAGCTAGCTCCCCTCAACTGCAGCCACACACTGCGGCTTTACCAAGAGGCCTTATGCCCTGAGGCCCACCATCAGGGTCAGTGGATGTGATTTTCTTCGTGGCTCCAATGCCACTGAAGCCCCAGCCACAATGCAGCCCTGGCCTGCCTCCCCCTGGTTTTGTTCAACCCCACAATCGAGCACAACCAGCCGGCCCAGTCCTCGACACAGCACAGGTGCCACAAATCACAGCCTTGTTGTTTCCGGGCCCCACTCCTGCTCTGCATCTTGTCTTTGCCACGCTCTCCGTTTTTCTTTTTTTAAAAAACAGTCCCTGCCACAGCACAGCCCATCCTGTGACCCACTCATGGTGCCATGGCTGATAGAGCCTCAACAGCCCTCCTGCTCCACAAACAGCAGGCAGAGAAGCAACCTTCTGCCTTACTGTGGGCTCCAGGTTTGTATTTATTTTCCACTTGCTCACACCTTGATCTTTGACTTTAAGTTCTACTGGTTTGGCTACTGTTATCACCTCTGTAGAACAGTATGTCAAAGATGGAAACCATGTGATTGACATTTCATGAGATGCCTGCATAGAACCTCAGACAGTATTGTAGTTGAATTTAAAGGGCTCGTCCATTATATACGAAATTATATGATACATGATTTCTAGTAGTCTGCCTTTGTATGGAAAGTGGGATGTGTGGTCTGATTTCCTTCTCACTTGACCCGGGAATGACAGAATCATGGTAAATGTCCATGTATGTGACTGAGCCAGTAAATCTGTCTGTATTATGACCATTTTTTTTTGCTAACTAGGCTTACATAGGAAATAGCTTGAAAGACTACTTTCCTAGAGGTTCCCGTCATGTCAGTCATCTGTATGCATTCCTCTGTGGATGGCAAGGTTGCCTACAGTCACCCAGTGCATGGTTATAGTGCACGGTTATAGTGCACTTGAGCAAAATGCAGGCCACGTTCATAATACGGTGTACACTTGAGGGTATGCTGGCTCTTTTAGTTAAAATAAGAGCCTTTAGACATTCTCTTGTCAATTGTTTGTTCTGCATTGTGCAGAATACAAATAGGAGTGTAAAGCATTCTAGCCAAAGTGCAGTGTATACTGAATTTATTTTATTTTTAGTACTTGGCTTACGCCTTTTCAATAGTTCAAGGCAAGATACAAACAGGTGCATAAGTATAGTTGTGATCAACATTATTAGCACCCTGCATTTTGGGTATGTTGTATACAATATCTTGAGAAATAATTGGAAATATTCCAACTGTATGTCATTATAATATTTTAATTGTATGTTCAGAGGTATGCAACAAAGAAAAAGATGTCTGTGCAATTTAGATGTAGTAATTTCTGAGAAAAAATATGACCTGGACAGGATTAATGGCACCCTTCATTAATTATTTGGTTTCACAGCCCTTGGCAGTGATGACAGCCTCCAGACATTTCTTGTAGCCATCTATGAGTTTCATTCATCTGTCTGCTGATACTTTCTCCCACTCTTCAACTGCAATTTGTTCCAGCTCGTGAATGTTTTCCAGGATTCCTTTTACCAATGGCAGATTTCAACTTTTCCAGTCCATCCCTTTTCCTTTTTACCCATTCTTTTATACTTTTGGATATATATATATATATATATTATTTTTTTTTAAATTATTATTGTTCTTATATACCGCACTCTTTAAAATCAGCGTGGTTTACATAAAACGGTGTGGTGCAATAAGAGCACTTACAATGAACAGGAGGATAAACTTGGAATAAACTGGTGGTAACTATATACATCAATTTACATCTGTCAACAGTCCGTATTTATAGTGTGTGCGACATTGGTAAGGTTTACATGTTCGTGGATGGTAGTGAGTTAGGGGGTGCCATGTCAGAAAACTGTGAGTAGTGTAAAAGAAAGAGGAGGTGTTTAAGCGCTCTTTTGAATTGAGCTAGATCTTTGATGGCTCTAATAGGTGCAGGGGGTGCATTCCCGCAGCTAGGGGCATAAAACATGAATGCTCTATTTCTGGTTGTTTTGGTACATTTTATTATTTCGCTGGGAATCGATAGTGTGTTGGCAGTGCTTGTTCTTCTTTCTCTGTTTGCTGGAATGGGGTGGATGAGGTCCAGTAAAGCTGAGGGGGCCATCTTGTTGATAATTTTGAACGTGATGATGGTCACTTTATATGATAGTCTGCAGTAAATTGGTAGCCAGTGTAGGCTTTTGAGGACCGGGGTGATGTGGTCAGCTCTAGATGCTCTGCTCAGGCATCTTGCGGCTGTATTCATCGCTAACTGTAAAGGGCTAAGGGTATTTTTGGGAAGGTCATGTAGGATTACATTGGCGTAATCAAAGTGGGGGATCACCAATGCTTGGAAGACTGTTTTTATTTATTTATTTATTTACATTCTCTTATATACCACGCTATTCTGCATCAGTGCGGTTTACATTGAACAAACTGAAATTACATTGAACAGGGCATTATAACTTGGAGATAACTATTTTACAGGGAACATGGGCTATGGAGAGTTAAGTGGCTTGCCCAAGACCACAAGGAGCACCTGTGGGACTAGAAACCCCAGTCCTTCCGGCCCAAGGTTGCTGTCCTCTAGTGGGATTTGAACCCCCGACCTTCCGGCCTGAAGTACCTTGCCCCAACCACTAGGCCACTCCTCCACTCCACTTCTGACATCTTCTGGGTGTAGCAACGGTCAAAGATGTCGTAGGGTTCGTATCTTGTGATATACTTGTTTGATTATGTTGTTGATGTGCGTTTTGAAATTGAGTTCTTGGTCTATAGTCACACCTAGATAGCGGATGTAGGGTCGGCTTGTAAGTTCTGCATCTCTTGTCTTTATGGTTGTCAGAGGTATGAAGGACTGGTTCCTTGTCACAAATAGAACTTCTGTCTTCTTAAAGTTAATTTTGAGACTTTGGGAAAGGAGCCAATCCGTTATGGCATTAAAGCAGTTTATCAATTGGGTGAAATCTGGGTCAGATACAAATATATTTTGGGTCAGTGTCCTGCAGGAGGACCCATGTCCTTCGACCCAGACTTAACTTTCTGACACTAGGCTAGCACACATTGCTCCAAAATATTTTGGTAGTCCTCTGACTTCATGTTTCCTTTAATATGTTCCAGACCTCCAGTTCTGGAGGTAGCAAAACAGCCCCCCAACATTCTGGAATCTCCACCATATATAACTGTAGGAAAGGTGTTTTTTTCCCTTATAAGCTTCATTTCTTCACCTATAAATATATCTCTGGTACGCATTGCCAAAGAGCTCAAGTTTGGTTTCATCTGTCCACAAATCATTTTCCCAGAAAGATTGTGGTTTCTCAAGGTGGGTTTGGGCACAGATCAGACATGTCTTTTTATGTCTGTCTTTGAGCAGTGGGGCCCTCCTTGGCCTTTCACCAATGAAGTCTTTCTTTGTTTAATGCGTAGCATATAGTGTGGGTTGAAACCACCACTCCAGATTACTCCATGTCAGCCACGGGAGAGGGTTGTCCCGCTCAAGTTGAATCATCCGACAAAATTTGGGACAATAGGACTGGGAGATTAAGTATATTGAGAGTTTGTCTTTTCTCTTTTGGTAATAATCATGTCCTGGCAATGTCCAAGTTTTTATATTATTTCCTTTTTTAACTGGTCTTGTTTTATTTGATTTTTTTTATTTGTCAAATATGTGTGCATATATAGTCCAAAGCCATTTCACTGGCCACTTTTTTTTTTTTTTTTTTTTTTTTTTTAAGTTGAAAACTGGGAAAAACTTTGCTTAAAATGAGCATGAACCAAACTTTGAGCCATGCATGTCGCTAGATCCAAGTATTACCCAAGTGCCATAGCAGCTGGTGTGTACTCTACACATGCACAGCGACAAATAAAAGCATCAGACAAACACCGTCTGGCATATTTTGTAGAAATTTATTGTCAGGAAAGATAGAACCAGATTTTCTTTTCTTTCATTAAGATGAGGTAACGTGAAGTCACATCCTTTTAAAATAACGTCCGTAAGAAATGTCAAGTATTGGTACTGAGCAGAATCACACAGTGAGCGATTTGTTCCATTAAACCCACAGTAATTCAGTGACCACATGCTGGGAGCTAGGAAACTTTCCAAGGCTGAGGACTATATGATGAACTGCCGAGACTCGGCTGCAATGGACAGTCCTTCCTCCTACATGTGGACAACAACTGTTAGCTAACTGGGGTGCAGTAAATTTTGTAAAGTCACTTTGCAGAGACATGTCATTTCCTCTGTCTGTAGCCTTTCACATTTATACGTCTGTATTATTTCAGGTGTTTTTGTTCTGTTTAGAAGCTTTAGCTAGGGACAGAGGTAGAGTTGGTGGAATTATTGTACATTAACGGGAATACTGTTTTATGACCCTAGAGTCCAATTCATTCAATCGGGCACCAGCAAATCTCATGGTCAAATTATTGTGCGAGTTCTGTCAAATAAAACTAATAAAATCCCATGTTAAAGAATAGGATCTGTGAGCTATAGGAGAGTTATGTAAAATCTCTAGGCTTCAGAAATATATATAAAATCCCTTTAGGAACTTTCTAGACCCTTCCCATGTGGCATAATTTAAGAAGTTATTCATTGCATTAAAATAATTATTTTTTTCCAGATGTGGAGAGATACTCTCCTGATATAACCAATATCTGAAACTGGACAATGTGCTGCTGCCGTGACGTGAGCTTGAACCAAGGACAAGAAACCAGACATTACTGCTTATTCTTCAATCACCCGACTGTCTCGCTTCAACATGGCCCAAACCTTCTATGCAGCTTTACGCCAAAGGAACCAAAGGGGGAATGTGAATAGAAAATAGAAATATATCATTTCTAGCTGGGAAAAAAAATTCTATTTGCAACAAATCATATAATAATATGTACAGGTTAGGGACGTGTCACATATATTTTGAAATCAAGGGGGGAAAAAGGCAAGAAAAATGTTAAGCTCATTACACAGTTTGCTTTAAGCAACATTGTACATCAAGGAGGAAATTCCAATCACAAACCAGACAGCTTTCAACAGGTCTGAAGGTTTGCAGCTCAAGGTCAGATACAAATATGTGCGTAAGTATATCCCTGCCCCCGGAAGGCTTACAATCTAAGTTTGTACCTGAGGCAATGGAGGGTTAAGTGACCTTGGGGAAAGTCACTTTACCCCCCCCCCTCCCCCATTGCCTCAGACAGAAATTGTAAGCCCTCTAGGGACAGGGAAATACAGTTTTGATCAACATTATTGGCCAATATCAACTAAAAAAAATGTTTGCATTTGTTTCACATAACCATTTGTTTAAGCATCCATGACAGGCATAAGAACTTTAAGCACAAATTGATTTTATGCACATTAAGGGGTATGTTTACTAAAGTGCATTAAGATAGCAGGCATTAACGACAGTGATAAAGGGCATTAATCCTTAAAAGGCACTGGGCTTGTAGGGGGCAATCCGGGGTAAAACGTCCTATGCAATGTTCCCTCTAAGCTGTGCGCACGCACACACCTCGCCAAGAGAGCGCACATACTTTACAACAGAGCGCACAAAAATTACAGCTCTGATTCTGATAGAAAACAACACAGACGTCTTAAAATTTAAAAGTTATGATTGTAATTTCTAGAAATTTCCCGCTTCATTTAGTAATCGTCTATTTTCATTTAATTTTATTAAAATCAATGTGGTGTACATACTGTATTCTGACGTGTAATCAAATTTTAAAGTAACTGAGTGTCGTTATGTGGCGCACAAAAATTTAACCTTCCTTCAAAAGCTGCACACAGCTGATATTTTATGCGCACACAGCCTACAGAAAATTAGAGGGAACATTGATCCTATGGGCCATTTAATGCACATTAACAGGACATCGCATGTTAAGGTGACAAGCATGCTTTAAGGTGGAAAGCTGCACCTTAAGGCATGAAAATGGCTGTACCCCAAATGCTGGATAGAGCACCAAGGAAAGTCAATGTAAAGGTGATGGAAGGAAGGACAGGTGGGAGCTGATAGACCTGCCATATCGGTGGGCACCCTACATAGCAACCAATAAAGCAGATGAGCATGTGGGAAGCAGCTGTACCAATGCACAGGGTGGTGCCAATGTAAAGTGCTGCAATGTCAGTGTGTGGCATAAGATGGAGAAGACATGTCCCCCAGTGGAGCCTGATGCGGCAGGATGTTTACAGTGACAGGAGGACAGAGTAGTAGTGGTGACGTACATATCAGGCACAGGAGAGGCCAGAATGTGCGAAGAGCCAGAATGTGGAAAAGAGTACTAGTGTAGGTTATGATGAAGCAAGGATGGTGGCTGAGGAGAGAGTGGTATGGGCTGGCAGCACCAATGTGCAAAGCCCTGACTGATACAGGCATGAAACAGATCTGAGTAGCAAAGTCACAAAAAGAACAAGTAGGAATCAAACCCCTGTCCCCTGCTTATGGAGACATTGCACCAACCAGTGGGCTACGCCTCCACACTACTCTGTGCAGCGATGGCTGGATACAAAGATACTGCAGGTCACTACCTAAAATGTCTGCTGTGTGTACCTGTATAGGGTAGCCCCACCAGTACCAATGATGCAGTGCACATGCAGAACAGTGGTATACAGCTGATCACCGAATGAAAAATGCACTTATCCATCACCTCAGCTCAGTAAGATGCACGGACAGTGTGCGATACAAGCACAGAGCAGCTACAAAACGTGCTACTGAGCAGTTTCTGCGGTCACCCTGAGGGTGAGGATAAGCACCCAGCACCTGGTCCCCAGAACTTCCAGTGCTAGAGATGGTCTCTACTGCAGATCCCCATCACCGCCAGTGTGCGGCTGGTATTGTCTGCGGTGTGTTATGCTAGTCACCTTGTTTCCTGCATAATTGCAGCATGCTGTATGCTCCAGTCACATCTGGCCCTGTGATTTGGTGCTGTTGGACAGGGATCCTCCTAGAAAAGTGCATGTCAATACCCAGTGTTAAAATGCTGATGCCATGAACGCGAACTACCGGGGGCGACACATCTAGGCTTGCATGGGGTTGTTACTAGAGTCCTGCTAGTCCTACCATTACCACAGAGAGTAGGCCTGGAACACCTCACATCCCAACCACCTAGGTCTAACAATTACCCACAGCAAGCACAGTCAGACTGCACCTACTGCCCACCATACACATACCAATTGTGGACAGCCATACACATACCAACTGCGGACAGTCCACTGGCCAGTACACATTGCATGTGCACAGAGTGACCACGTGCACCCAAGTATGGGATAAATGGCACAGACACCCAGCATTTGGTTCAGTGATCAGGCCTCCCGAGGACAGGACGTGCACCCACATAACTGGAACCAGACACTATATAGCACTATGTGGATACATAGCTGTGCCATGGTCACTGCTTGGTCAGAATGAGAGTACCCTCCCAGCATGGCATGCTGTGGCCACCCAGTCCATGTACGTGGCAGACAGGCATCATGATGTCTCAGCCATTGACCCTACCTCCGATACAGACATATCCTGGCCAATCCGCCCTGTTACAGGCCATTCCCACAATACTTTGCTCCTCATCAAGCACATTTGCAGACTAACGCTGGAAACAGCTTAGGCACTGTGAGGCTCAGTGAAGTGTAGAAAGCCACAAAACAATGGACAGACAGACATATACACACACACACACACACACACTCATATCAACTCGCTGTGCAAAAATAGGGATGGTTGGCATTCCTGCCTGCCACCATGGTCCTGATATCAGCTTGGGCATTGCTAATGTGTGTTTACTGTGCAGGAGCTAGTAGCATGCTCTGATGTTAATGCCCACTCAGTATGCTGGTGCTATCAGCCTGACTCTCCATCCAGCTGTGGATAGTGTAGCCTGTCTGCATGGCTGATGGGTGTTTGTACCTTTGCTGGCAGATTCATTGGGGGTTGCACATGCTGGTGTACCTGCATTATGGGCTAATGTTTAGCCACCGGGACATGCAATGCATGATCCACAGCCAAAACCCAAACCTGTGATCCTCCACTCATATACACACCAAGTGTGTGCATTGAGCCACAGTGTTGCTAAATGATTACCATACACCTGGGGCTAACATGCTTTGCATCTGACAGACCTTGGTATACGAGTATGTTGCAATGTGCGTGGCGCACAGACATGGCATGGCTTTGGTCTGCTGCAGGTGGATGCTGCTGCCCCCTCCGCCAACACTCCCACATCATGCTAACATGCCCATGTGCTGTCCGTGTTGATGGTGTGCAGTTCCAGCTCATCCAACATGCGGGTTGGCGGGTGTCTAGGGCCCAAGGTCCAGATGGGGGGGTGGGGGCAGAGGCATACATGGATGGCCACACAGTTTCCCCCTCAACCATGTGCCTCTGCAGGGACCTCATCACCGCCTGCCAATGATATGTCTTGGGGGGGGGGGAGGGAGGATGACAGCCATTGCTGTGGTAGTCCCCTGGGCTCCTGCATGTTGCAGGTACCTTGAGGACTACAGCTGCTGACACTATCTGCCTCTTCTCCCACAGCAGGGTTCAGCGGCAGCAAGGGGGGCCTGCCGGGATCTCTGCCTGGGGTGCCAGGACACTTGCACTGCCCCATGTGGCACATCTCCTTTCCGCAGCAGTAGCATGTCTGTGTGCAGCCATTGTCACTGTGGGATCATGACTGACATCACAGAAGGTAATGCGGATGGCAGGATACCACTTTATGGAGAGTCTAAAAAGGTTGGGGCTCTTTATACTGGGGAAGAGATAGCTGAGGGGAGATATGATAGAAATCTGTAAATTATTGACAGGAGTGGAAGGGGTAAACATAGGTTGACTGTTTATGCCATCAGAATGTAGAAAGACTAGGGGGCATGCAATGTGGCTACAGTGTAACCCAGTTAAGACTACTCTGTGAAAATAGTTCTTCAGTCAACGCATAATCAAACCCTGTAATTCATTACCGGAGGACATAGTAAAAGCTGTTATTGTAGCTGGGTTTAAGAGGACCCAGGATATGCACTGCTTGCCACATTACACACATTGTGGAGCCTGTGTCTTTTGGAGAAACTGCTAGGTACTTGTGACCTAGATTAGCCACTATTGGACACAGGATACTGGGCTTGATGAACCTTGGTCTGATACAGTCTGGCATATTTTCTAATCTTATGTTCTTATGTGCCACTTAGGCAACTGCCTGGCATGCCCTGTGTACCACTGCATGACTCATATACCACCTCCTTTGCCCCATTTGCACCATCAACATAGTGCCCTTTCATACTTCGGCACTATGCTGTTGCCGCTAATGGAGCACTACTATTACTCTCTTGGGTTCCCCTGTCTGTGCATCACATTGCAGACGTTAAAATAGGCTTTCTTTCCTCAAAATACACCTTTTCTATGCGGTTTTACTTTGCATTAGGGTTCTCAGCATTAAGGTACTTTAGGACATGTTTATGCAAGGCATGTTAAAGGTACAAATGTTAATGTCCTCTCTCCGCACTGGTAACGCCCACTGTCTGCCCACAAGGCACTTTATGCTGCTGGAGCCTTTAACGCACGTTAAAGCAGCATTTTAGACACATTAAGGGTACATGTGTGCCAATAACATGCGTTAAAGGCATCCTGGCTCCCTTAACACCCTTTAATAAACATGCCCCTAAATTATAGATATATATTTGTACAAGCAATTTGCAGACACTGTAACCCTTTAAGGACCAGGGGACATATTTGTCCCATAAGTTTTAAAACTCATAAAACATGCAATTTTTATTTAAAATCCATTTTAATTTCTGTTCACATCAAGATAAAACCTTATTCTGTCAAATTATTCTGTTTAATAACCAATTCATGTAACATTTATTTTCTATAAAGCACTTCATAATTTACCAATATGGAAATAGGAATTTGTGTTCTTTTGGTGTTCCATAAAAAATGATGTAAGAAGCCGGATGTTATGTGAACTTTCATATTTAATTACGCGCATGTCTTTGACAAAATTGAATAGTTTTCTTTAGAGAAATTGCTATTTTTATCAATTTTAGTACTCTGGGACACATTTGTCCTTATGGTCTATAACTGAAAAAATACAGTACTACTTTTGTCGCATGCTAACAGCTAGTTATCGTTCATCAATTCGTAGAAAACCATACTTCCAAAAAATATGCGTGAGCGTTTGTTTAGAATACGTGAAGCAGGTATACAACAACTCTTGTTTGCTGAGAGCAGCGATTCTGATGATGATTTGCTTCTTGATGACGAAGATCAAAATTTCTTGCTTGAAGATGTCGACAATGTTGACGAGGAAGTGGTCATAGAACATCCTGATTCTTTGACAATTGAAACTACTAATCCTAGTAGTAGTACAAATCTAGCCAGTGGAGCTTCAACATTCATATCTGTGACATTCTATGGTAAATCTAAACATAAATGTACCATCAAGACTCCATCTCCATCAGTAGTCTCCGGAGAAAAAGAACAGTTGATGCAGGTGCAGCCAACTACATCAAATTCTAGAAAGAATTCACACAAACGAAAAAAAACAAATGATGCCAATCATCCTGATGATATTCAAAAACAAGCAACACAACCAATGGATGAAGACTTGCCTCCAACGACTAAATCACGAGCAAGTGGCAGGTCAGTGCAAACTAGAGTACACTTCAAATGGGGAAGGAAGCCGGTGAAAGACAACTCCGAGACAATTGACTACGATTATGGAAAAGTAAATGTAAAGTTTGATGATTCTGAAGACATTAGTGCAGTTTCTGTTTTTGAACAAGTGTCTGATTTCAACTCCTTAGTCTCACTAATTGCAGAACAGAGTGAACTATATATAAAGCAAAGAGGCATTCCATTTCTCACTGATGCAGATGAGCTCCGAGCCTTCCTTGGGATGTGTCTGGTCATGGGTTACCATTGTCTGCCCACAATTAGAGATTAGTCTGCTCAACCAGATCTGCAGGTTCCATTCATTGGAAATGCAATGACTCGGACGCGATTTGAAACAATTCGCTCTGCCTTGCATTTTTCAAATAATGATGATATGCTACCGAGAACTCACCCACAGTGTAATCGGGCTTTCAAGGTTTGCCCATTGATCAGCCACTTCAATCGATGCTTCCAGGCAGCTAGAAATGCAAGCAAGCAGCAGTCAATTGATGAGCACATGATAAAATTCAAAGGCCAAAACATCATGAAGCAGTACATAAGGAACAAGCCTGTGAAGTGGGGATTTAAACTGTGGTGCAGATGTGATGCGATCTCTGGCTATCTTTACCAGTTTGACCTGCATACTGGACAAAAAATGGAGAGAGTATGGGCTTGGGGAGGGGGTGGTCATAATGCTGTCAAAAGCACTCAAACAGCTATGTTGCCAAGTTTTTACTGACAATTTCTTCAACTCGCCAATGTTGCAATTTCAGATGCTACAAAAGATGTACCTATGTGGCACAGTTTGTGTAGACCGGAAGCACATGCCAAAGAACTTGAAATCAGATAAGGAAATGAAACGTGGTGACATGGATTATATGACAGCAAATGGTGTTACTTGTGTGAAATGGTTGGACAACAGGTCAGTGATTCTATTATCAAATTTCCTACCATGTTCAAAGGATGATGTCACGTATGTGCTAAGGTGGCAAGCAGGATCTGCAGATAAGCTGCGTGTTTCATGTCCTTCCATTGTCACGACTTACAACAAATACATGGGTGGTGTGGACCTCATGGACCAAATAAAAGGTTTTGTACGAGACCGACCGAAAGTTAAAAATTAAGTATTACTTGAAAATCATGATAGCAAGGGGTCTTTTTGGACGATGCGCCAACCATCAAGGAAATGCACCATCAGTACCAGTGAGAGGTTCACGGTGTGTTCTTCCAGCACCAAAACCAGAACATTCCCTGACAAGAAGGGATCGACGCAGACGATGTGCTCAGTGTGCCAAATCTGGAGTTGAAAATCGCACAGACAGCTTCTGTGACACATGTAGCATTCACTTGTGCTACATACACTAAGACATGTAACTGCTTTGCTGATTATCATAGCCTGAACTGTTTGTCAGACAAATTAGGCTTTTGGTTACTATTTACTATATTAATGTCTAATTGCCTATTTTCAAATATAATAAATCTTTTTGATTTCATGCTGATGCTCACTCTAAGACAGAAGCTTGATATACTAAGGTTTTGCATGCTTAACGTTTTTGCGCTTGTATTTTCTAAATAAATTTTGCTCAAGCTGCTCAACAAACAGAAATATATGAAAAATTACATGATTACCCTTAATTAAAAACAAATATAAACATGAATTTTTAATATAACTGAGATGTTGTGTAAATTAACACATGGGACAAATATGTCCCATTATTCTCTTGACGACAAATATATCCCTTTTTATAACGCCACCCCCCAGTGTCACATGTTCGAAATTTTTGTATTTGTTGTTCAAAAATGTTGTTGAATCTAACATGTCACTTTCATACATCTCATCAATCTAGAAACCTTGCTGTCTTCAAAGGGTTAAATTTCAGAAACATAGGTACAGTGTTGGTCTTAAAAGTCTTAACATGTAAGTTGCCCCTGAGGCAAGGGGGCGGGGTAAAGTGAGTTGCCCAAAGTGTATCAGTGGAAAGAGAACATATTTGAACCCTATTATTTTGCCCCTAAACCCTCTTCCCCCCTTCCTCCGTCTCTGTAGATAACACACTTCTGATTCCTGTTTTCTCAGCTCATAACCTTGGGATACATCTTTGACTCCTCCCTGTTCTTCTCCATACATATCCAACAGATAGCTAAAACTTGTCATTTCTTTCTCTATAACATTAACAAAATTCACCCCATCCTTTCTGAACACACTACTAAAACACTTATCCACTTTTAGTTGCATCCCGTCTTGACTATTTCAACCTACTTCTTGCTGGTCTCCCTCTGAGTCATCTCTTTCCCATTCAATCTATTCAGAACTCTGCTGCACGA
This sequence comes from Ichthyophis bannanicus, assembly GCA_033557465.1. Taxonomy (NCBI): domain Eukaryota; kingdom Metazoa; phylum Chordata; class Amphibia; order Gymnophiona; family Ichthyophiidae; genus Ichthyophis; species Ichthyophis bannanicus. The sequence goes on from CM066031.1 coordinate 651,434,236, forward strand.
CTAATCTTTCACCAGCCCCAATATACTCATATTACACCTCTTCTCAAGCCACTCCATTGACTCCCCTTCCATTTCCATATCCAATTCAAACTTCTTCTTCTAATCGATAATGCATTCATTCTACTGCTCCTCACTACCTTTCCTCTCTCCTCTCCCTGCACCCCTCCTCGTGAACTCCGCTCTCCCTCTGGTTTCCTTCTCTCTATGCCCTTCTCTTCAACAGCCAATTCCAGACTTCGATCCCTCCACCTTGCTGCTCCTTTTGCCTGGAACAAACTACCCGAATCTACACATCAGGCTTCATCTCTCCCCCTTTTCAAATCCATGCTAAAGGCTCGCCTCTTTGAGGCTGCCTTTGGATCCTATCCATTGTTTTCCTTACCTTTCCCTATTATTCCCTTATTCTTATCTATTGTATGGTCTGTCTTAATTCGATTGTAAGCTCTGACGAGCAGGGACCGTCTTTTATATGTGTCTATACAGTGCTGCATACACCTTGTAGCGCTATATAAATGGTCAGCAGTTGTAGTAGCAGTTTCCCTGGTTTTCAGCCTGCTGCTCGAGCCACTATCCTACTCTTCCACTCTGTTGTCTTTTCCCCCTCTACTGCTACCACTATTTCCTCCCTTCCTCAAAGACAGCTAATTTAAAAATAACGATAAGAAAAGAAGCTAAATAATTGGTCATGAACACGACAGGTCATTTATCAAGATAGGACGAAGAATCAAAATATTTCTTTAAAGCTTCACTACTGCAGGCTTAATAAATATATATTCAGGGTACACATTTTTTTTATTTTTGAAGTTTGAAACCCTGAAACTATGCAGTCTGGTTTTAGGCCACTCCACAGCACTGAGATCCTTCTGTTACATGATGAGATTCTATCGCTACTAGATAGAGGGAAAGAGATTCTCCTCCTACAGCTGGATTGAACTGCAGTATTCGATTTAATAGATCATAACTTGTTAATGGCTAGGCTGATAGAAATAGGAATTCAGGAACTGCTCTGAACTGGTTCATCTTATTTTATTTCATGCTCCTTTTCAGTACATGTAGACAGTGACATCTTCAGATTTCCCTCTGTACCACGGAGTTCCTCAAGGCTCAATCCTATCGCCTACAGTTTTCAATGTATCTGTCTCCCCAAAGGCAGCTCTTGTTCAACCCTTACTTACACTGCCGAAATCAGGTGTTTATTAATCAGGATTCCTAGGCCTCCTTGTTCAGGCTGAGGTCGCCAGTTCCTTAGATCGAGGGGCATGTTCACTAAAGTGTCCTAACGGATAACGGGGTTTACCGCATGCTAGATGTGCTGCTGCAACCATTACAGTGAGCTAAAAAATGTAGCTACAGTAACATCCCTATAGTAACCACTTCATGTAGGTTGTGGCACAGACTGGGTGGTTCAGGGGCAGAGTATGCCCATTGCGTTGGTGCAGGCCTTCTTAACATGTGCTAATCAGAAATGTTGCAGTTTGTGCGGGTGCAGTTACTGCCACCTCAGTGTGTGATGTTAAGTGCAAGCTTATTCATTTATTTATTTGACAGGTTTTATATAGTGCCTTTAATATCATCAACGCGGTTTACATTGAACTTCAAGGGTACATTGAGCAGTGAACAATCAGATGAACAGTGTAACTATGTACAACAGAACTATGTAAAAGAAGCAGCTATATACGAGTGGTTGGTGGTGAGACTGTGCAGGACCTGGGTTAATTGTATGGGGACATGCTGGGCGTGCCTCCATTTGTTAGTGCAGGTCCAGTGCCATCCCTGTGCTGCTTTGGGGTTTACCGTGTGGTAACCTCCTGTATTTTAGTAAACATCCCCCAAAATCTCTGATGGACTCTCTACAAGCAGGCAGGACCATACCAAGAGCTGTGCAAGAGGTGCCGCTTCATAGGGTGCAAGCACAGAAGGGGTGCTGCTAACATCACTGGGTTTCCAGAAAGCTCAAAATGAGAGCATTACTGAACGTGGCTAGGTGGAAGGGGGGCACCAGATTTATTAGTTGCATGGGGTGCATTTCTAGCTTGGTACGGTCCTGCAAAGAGGTTGCTAATTAATCCTAAAAAATCCTCAGCTCTCCAGTTTACTAACAGCCCTCCACACTAACATTTCGTCACAATTGGCAAGATATAAAATTCCAGTTTAAGATATTTCCTCCTTCAGAGTTATCATCAATAATCTTACCTTCACCCCACCAGGGGCGGCCCAAGGAGGGTGCAGGGCCATGTGCGGAGACTTGGTGCGGGGCCTCATTTGCATAAATATTTGCATAATGTTAACATACTCATTAAGAGGCATGTTTACTAAAAGTTAGTGTATGGATAAAGAAAGACTAAAATATTTCTACATTACTATAATCCAATGCCAACCACCAGGCACATTAGGAACTACTACAAACACTGCCCATTTAGAACCCATAGCAAACCCACCATATCATAACAGCACTACCGGGACTCACAAAGCACCATACTCTACCTATCAAAAGGCAACACTGCAAATATTAAAACAATACATCTCAGAAACTACCAATACATCTCCTACTGGGGAAAGAGAACAAGTGGCACTGTCAAATAGAAACTACATAAACAGAATACCTCAGCTCAGTTACACATGCAGAACATAGACCGTCACCAAACAAAGAACAAGGAATCACAATTTAGAAATAGGAAGACAATAATTAAACTGGGAACCCAAAAAGCCAAACTTTGAATGTACAACAACACTGTAGAAATAAAACTACAAATTGATTTCCTCTTGTACTAAACAAAGCGCAGACATTAATGATGCACATTTCCCAGAGCTGACATATTCCAATTAATAAATTCAAAATAAAGAGATATTTTTCTACCTTTTGTGCATTTTTTTTCAGTTGCAATTGCTCCAGCCACTATCTTCTGGTTTCTTCATGTCTTCTGCTAACTCTCAATCGTCTGCTGTCCATTTGTCCTTTCTTCTCTCTTCTAGCTTTTTTCCTTTCTCTCTCTACATCTGCTTTAACATACTAACCTTTCTCCTTTTGCTCTTTCCTCCATCTCTTTCTTTATTCCTTTTTCATCCATTCAAATTTTACCCCTCCATACTGAATCCCCACTTACTCTCCCAATACCCGGTCAATTGTAGATTTTTCTTCCCTCCCACACAAAATATTTTTCCCCTCTCCATTTCACTCTCCCAGCCCCATCCCATTCTAATCCTCCCCCAACATTAGCTCCCTTCTAGTCCCCACATCAGCCCATTTCCAATCCTATCCTAGCCCCATAATCAGCCCATTTCCAGTCCTATCCAAGCCCCCCTCCCCATCAGCTATTTCCAGTTCAAGCCTTCCCTCCACAGTCCATTTCCAGTCCTATCACCCTCCCCTCACAGCCCATTTCTATTCCAAGCCCCCCTCCCCATCATCTATTTGCAGTTCAAGCCCCCCTCCACTCAGCCCATTTTCAGTCCTAGCAACCCTCTCCCCACAGCCCATTTCCAGTCCTAGCAACCCTCCTCCACAGCCCATTTCCAGTCCTAGCAACCCTCCCCCCCCCAGCCCATTTTCAGTCCATGCTTCCCTCTCCCCTCCCCCCTCCCAAAGAGTCCCGCGGCTAGCTAAGAGGGAGCTGCAGAGGCCCCGGCTCACTTCTACAGCTGCCGATGCAAAGCGTGCCTTTCCCCTTCACTTCGGCAGCTGCACTGACGTTTGGAACGCTGCCGCGCTGTGGTCAAAGAGAACTTCCTGTTTCCCACACTCAGCACAGCGGCGTTCTAAACATCAGTACAGCTGCCGAAGTGAAGGGAAAAAATGCGCTTCACTTTGGCAGGTGTTAGAGGGAGCCGGGTCCTGAGGGAGCCGGGGCCTCTCTGGCTTCCTCTAAAGCTGCCCTACCTGCCGCCGGTGTTCAAGATATTGTTTGCGCGGGGCCCATTGAAACGCGGGGCCCTGTGCAAACAACATTCTTGCTCAATGGACAGACGGGCCGGCCTTGCACCCTACAAATCTCTGCTCTTGTCAGAGGAACTCAATGTCAGCCGGTGGGAAGGACTCACGGCGGCGAAGGATTCGTGGGCAGCATCAGAATATATGGGCAATTCCCTGAAGAACTGACAAAGGCGAAACGCTTGGGGTGCCTGAGAGAAGGCATCGGAATTGACCACATTGTATCTTTTTAAGTAGAATGGAATATTTCCTTTATATAACAATTAGAGCACGTTAAAAAATTCTAAAAATTGGAGAAAGGTCATTGATGTGAAAACGAGCACATGCAAAGGGCAGTTTGTCCATGGTTTAGTGCTTACAGTTTTTTCTGAGACCTGATTTCTCTTATGAGATAACATCAAAATAATTTTCTAGTTGCAGAGTTTAGATTATTGAACAAAGAGTATTTTATTTGATCAAAATATAGAAAGACTAGAAGACATACAATGAAGCAACAGGGTAACCTATTTAAGACTAATAAGCGAAAATATTTTTCACTCAATGTGTAATCAAACTCTGGAATTCGTTACCGGAGGATGTAGTAAAAGCTATTAGTGTAGTCGGGTTTAAAAAAAAAAAAAAGATTTGGACAAGTTCCTGGAGGAAAAGTGCATAAACCATTATTAAAGGGGCCCAGGATATCCACTGCTTACCCTAATACAAGCATTGTGGAACCTGTCTCTTTTAGGGAAATTTCTAGGTACTTGTGACCTGGATTGGTCACTGTTAGAAACAGGATACTGGGCTTGATGGACCTTGGTCTGACCCAGTATGGCATATCTTATGTTCTTATGACTTGCTCAATTTGGTGTTTGGCCAAGAACTGCTGGACAAGATATGAACTGGGAGCTTGAGTGTTTTTGTGATGGAGCAACCATTCTCCATTCCTGTGCAACTCTGGCCTCTTACAATGAGCTGCATCTCTCAAATGAGTCAGAACTTGGATGTAGTACTCCTTATTGATAGTTTGGCTTTTTGGAGCATACTCATGATGAACAATACCCTGGTAATCAAAGAAAATTGTGAGCATGACCTTGACACTGCTCCTCAACTGACAGGCTTTCTTGGGTCTGGGAGAGTCTGGAGTCTTCCATTGTGAGCACTGAGCCTTAATTTCTGGGTCATAACCATAAACCCATGATTGATCACCAGTAATCTTTTTGAGAAAATCAGAGTCATTTTCAACATAATTCTCCCTGGCTGTAGACAGTCTACCTTCTTTTTGGTCAGGGGATAGGAGTTTCAGCACGCATTTTACAGACACATACCTCATTCACAAATCGACAGTAAGAGTGGACTGTACCAACCCAAAACTGATGTCCATGTCCTTAACAAGCTCCCTGATAGTCAATTGACAATTTAAACGTATTGCAGCCCACACTGCTTCAACTTTATCTTCATTCCTGCTCGTGGATGGCCTTCAAGAACGTTAGCACTGTCAACACTTTGGCGGTTCTCTTGGAAATGTTTCTACCAGTCAAACTCGAGCATGACTCATGCATTTGTCATCATACACTTGCTGTAACTTGTCATAAGTCTCTTTGCACAAATCTCATAGTTTCTGGCAGAATTTAATGCAAATTCGCTGTTCAATTTTTTCACTCATCGTAAATCTGACGAACTGCTTTTTCCAAACATCAGTATTAAAAAACAGTACAGGTGTGCTGCAGCCATGCTATACTCTGCACATGCTCAATTTGCACATGCAGAGTACATAACTTGGTCAATGCATGCTTAATAGCATCATAGTTTGACATATTGTTATATAGCTACATAAGTCTCGATTCTTTTTGATCACACCTCACAGTAACCAGTACTGAATATTAGGTGCTATCCGGGTAGTGGTGATATTCAGTCCGCTATCCACATAGCTAACCAGATAAGATTTAGGCCAGCCTTTCAGATGGTCTAAATTTATCTAACTGTTCTGGATAGCAGCTGAATATTGCCACTACTCAGAGTTTGCTGACTCAGGTTAACCTCTGCCCAGAGGCAAAACTCAGCAGAACTATGCAGATAGCACCACTGAATATCTTGCAGACCGGCACCTGTCCTATTAGCAAGACACAAGACACTCGGGAGAGTGACTTAGGGCAATGAATGACAAGTTGTTTGGATGATACTTCCTTTCTGGCTATACTCAAGAATGTCTGCAATAACTTGACAACTTTTAATTCTAGTGGATATGGGTTCTTTTCTCTAATGCATATGTTCTCCCCAGAACAATTTCCTGATGTACTACTTTGTTTAAGGCATTGTTTCTTTTCTGGTTTAGACATTTAATGCATTGGGTGCATGCCAGCACCTAAGGGCTGAGACATTTTAGCTCAAAAGTAAGTAATAAGACCCTTCAGAGATATTCTGATAAATAATAGCCTATTTTGCCAATAGCTAAAGAATGTTAAAGAATGAATTTTAACACTTATTATTTTTCAGAGTGCAATTTTGTTTAAAGCAGACTGAATACCTCATGTAAATCTTGACTACTTAAAGCAACTCTTCTTTAGAGTCGCTTCCTTAGTTTGAAGGTAAAGCATAGTTACACATCTGTAACAGATGATCTCCGGGAACAGCAGGAATTTAGTCCTCACATATGGGTATCGTCGGTACTGATGGAGCCTACACGGAAACGCTCCCCAGCGTTCAATTAGAACACTTTTGGGAGCATCCCACAGCGCCTGTGTGCTGCCTTCCCGCCTTTCCCAACTGCCTCTCTCCAGTTGAGTTTTAAAGCTGAGACAAAGAGAGAGAGAGGAAAAGGAAAGAGATAGAGAGATACAACTCCTAGGGGAGGTGGGTGGGTTGTGAGGACTAAATTCCTGCTGTTCCCAGAGATCACCTGTTACAGATGAGTAACTATGCTATCTCCAGGAACAAGCAGGAATGTAGTCATCACATATGGGGACTCCCTAGCTTTAGGTGCCAGGGAGAGACCCCAGACGTTGTGTGTCCCTGAATAGGGCTCCACTTCCCCCATGGATCTCTGGCATCCTACCAGGGATGGCGGGTAGGAGTTGATTAGGTATGGAACAGGTGTTGGACAACAGCCTGACCAAACAAGGCAACCCCGGCAGGAGTCCTTGTCCAAGCAGTAATGGGCTGTGAAGGTATGAACGGAGGCCCAAGTGGCTGCTCGACAGATGTTGTCGATAGACACAGAGTGCAGATGAGCCATTGAGGCTGCCATGGCTCTCACATTGTGAGCTGTGACATGGCCCTCCAGAGAAAGGTTCTTACTCTGATAGGCGAAGGAAATACACTGAGCAATCCAGTTAGACAGTGTTCTCTTGGAGACTGGAAGTCCCAAATGAGAAGGATCAAAAGCAACAAAGAGTTGAGAGGACTTCCTATGTTGCTGTGTTCTTTGTAAGTAAAAGGCTAAAGCTCTTTTACAGTCCACGGTATGAAGATTCCTCTCTGCATTTGATGCATGAGGTCTTGGAAAAAACACAGGTAGGTAGACCACTTGGTTTAGATGAAAAGGTGAGACCACCTTTGGCATAAAGTGTGGATGAGTCCTAAAGAATACCTTGTCATGATGGAACCTTGTATAAGGTGGATCAGCTACTAGCGCTTGCAACTCACTAATGCGGTGTGCTGATGTGATTGCAATGAGAAAGATAACCTTCCAAGAAAGGAATTTCAAGGAGGTAGTAGCTAAAGTTTCAAAGGGTGGCTTCATGAGCTGCCCAGGAACCAGGTTTAAGTCCCATGCCACCGGTAGTGGCCTAATGGGAGGCTTAGTTAGAAGAAGGCCTCTCATAAATCTTGCTATAAGAGGATGAGAGGAAATAGGTTGTCCATTTAGAGGCTTAAAGGAAGCTGCAATAGCACTCAAATGGACTCTTACTGAGTTAGTCTTCAGTCCTGCATTGGATAAATGAAGGAGATACTCCAGCAATGATTCCAGAGGTATCGCAAGGGGGTTAAGAGCCTTCTGCGAACACCATATGGTAAACCTTTTCCACTTAAAAGCATAAGAGCGTCTTGTGGAAGGTTTCCTGGAAGCAAAAAGAATATCTTTTACTTGCTGAGGAAGATTAAGATCTTGGAGATCTAGGCCTTCAGCAAACAAGCCCTGAGATGCATAGACTGGGGATTGGGATGCCATAACATTCCGTCCTCCTGAGATAGGAGATCTGGAGCAGATCCTAACTCCGGGGAGGGAGCTTGAGAGAGATGTAGAAGCAGAGGATACCACACTTGCGAGTGGCCAATGTGGAGCTATGAGAATCATATGGCCTCTGTCTCTCTGAAGCTTGAACAGGGAATTAGGGGAATGGGTGGAAAGGCATTCAGGAAGTCTTGACCCCAATGAAGGAGGAAAACATCCCTGGCCTGAGCCTTCTGAGCCAGAATTCTGGAACAGAACCGGGGAAGTTTGGCATTCCACGGGCTTGCAAAGAGGTCTATGTCCGGGGTTCCCCAAATTTGAAAAATCTTGGTTACCTGGTCTGCATGCAGAGACCATTCGTGTGGATGCAGAACTTGATTGAGTCTGTCTGCCCAAGAGTTTTGTATGCCTGGAAGATACACTGCCAGGAGATGAATCTGATGCTCTCTGTCGAGGGCCCATAGTCGCAAAGCTTCATTGAAAAGCGACAGAGAGCCTGTTCCCACCTGCTTGTTCACATAGAACATGGCTACTTGATTGTCCGTATGAATGAGGACTGTCCTGCAGCTGAGCTGGGTATGGAACACTTGCAGAGCAAGGAAGATTGCTCTGAGCTCCAAGAGATTGATATGTAGATGACTCTCCTGTGGAGACCAGGTGCCTTGGGTGGAGAGGTATTGCAGATGAGCTCCCCCCAACACATTGGAGAAGCATCTGTAGTGAGAGTTGCTTGGGGTAAGGGTTATTGAAAATGGGACCCCAGCAACAGGTTTTGAGCGGACTTCCACCAGTGGAGGGACAAAATAAGGCGACTTGTGTTTGCTATTTTGTCTGACAGGCATCCTGATGCCTGGGTCCATTGGGTGGATAAAGTCCACTGAGCTGCCCTCATATGGAGGCGAGCATAGGGAACCACATGCACAGTAGATGTCATGTGGCCTAGTAGTTGTAACATTTCTCGAGCAGTTAGATGAGGCTTTAGCACTGCTTGAGAAGCTAACTGCATCATGAGATGGCAACGGGCCTGGGGGAGATAGGCCCTTGCCTTTCTGGTATCCAGAAAAGTTCCTATGAACTCTAAAGACTGAGTGGGAGTTAGACTGGATTTTGGGATGTTTATTACAAGCCCTAAATACTGAAGGATACGCATTGTGCAGGATAGAGAAGTCCTGGCCTCTGACTCTGTAGGGCTCGAATGAGCCAGTCGTCTAAGTAGGGGAAGACGAATATCCCTAGTGTGTGGAGAAGTGCTGCTACTACAGCCATGCATTTCGTGAACACCCTTGGTGCTGAGGCCAGGCCAAAAGGAAGCACCCTGTATGGGTCGTGCTTTCCTTGAAAAAGGAACCGAAGGAACCTTCTGTGGGTTGGATGGATGAGGACATGGGTGTACGCATCCTTGAGAACAAAGCCAATCCTGACTCTGAAGGTATGGCAGCAGAGATCCGAGAGAAATCATCTTGAATTTCTCCTTGACAAGGAATTTGTTCAATTCTCTGAGGTCTAAGATAGGTCTGTAACCCCCTGTTTTCTTTGGGATAAGGAAATAAGGGGAATAGAACCCTGCACCCTGCTGATGAATGGGTACTTCTTCTATTGCCCCTTGGGCAAGAAGGATAGCGACCTCCTGACCTAACAGGTTGATGAGAGAGGTTGGAGAATTGAACTGCTTTACTATTGTGTGAGGGGGCATGCTTGAAAAATGAAGCTTGTACCCCTCCTTTATGATGGAGAGTATCCAATGCTCTGCTGTTATCTGCCCCCATCTGGGGGAAAATGACATAACCTTCCTGGAATGGTGGAAGGTTCTGGTCCCCCGAAAGCCAGGAAGGCTAAGTTCTCTAGCTGAAAGTCAAAGGCCCTGTGGAGGCTGAGACTGCTGGCCCGGCTGAGGCTTAGCAGTCTTTGCTTTCTTCTGTTTGGGTGGTTGCTGACCTTTCCTGGCAAGCTGACCTGCAGAACGTCCCTGCTGGACATAAGCAGGATAATATTTTCTCTTTTTAGAAAAGAATGGTTTCTTGAACAATTTCTTTCTAGCAGGATCAGCTGTGGACTTGGATAACGTATCCAAAGTTGAGTTGTCAGCATCCATCTCATTGGCCTTTTCCTGCCAATCTTTACCAAACAGGTTCTCACTAGTACAAGGGATATTTCCCAATTTGTCTTGTACCCAGAGCTCTAGATCAGATGCCTGGAGCCAAGCAATTCTACGTGCACCTATGGCAATAGCCGAGGTTCTGCTTATGCACTCAAAGCAGTCAAAGGCCGCACGGTTGGCAAATTAAGAAACATCTTGGGCATGTTTGACCAAAGTGAGAAAATCCTGTCTTCTGTCCTCAGGAAGAATAGGACTTAAAGCTTCTAAATCATCTGTGACCTCCTTCAGAAACATTCCCATGTAAAGACTATAGGAACTGATCCTGGCAGAAAGCATGGAAGCTTGGAAGACCCGACGTCCAAAAGCATCCAGGGTTCTGCACTCATGTCCTGGAGGATTAGAGGCATGCCTCTTTGCACTCTTGATCCTTCTCATAGCTGATTCCATTACAATAGAGTGGTGAGGAAGCTGAGTCTTTTGGAAACCAGGACAAGGAGGGACTCGATACATAGTATCCAGTCTGCGAAAATGAGGAGAGGTGGTAAGAGGTGTCTCCCACATCCTTAACATAAGATCATATAAAATCTCATGAATGGGCAAGGTAGCTGCCTCCTTAGGAGTTTTGGGATATTGTAGAATTTCCAACTCCTTGGCACTCGGCTCTGTTTCAGGGGCCACAGTAATGGACAGGCCCCGAGCCACCTCCCTGATAAAATCCTGGAAGGAAATATCATCTGGAGGAGACATCCTGTGCTTAGGGGAGGAGGGCTCCTCTGGGAGAAGCATTCCTGCATCGACAGAACTGACAGAATCCTCAGATTCTTCTGAGGACTCGAAGTACCGTCTGTCCGGATGCTCTTGAAGAGCCCGATACCCATACCGACCGAAGTCGGTACCGGGAGTAACCGGTACCGGGGTATCGGTACCGGAGGGCATCGGATGACTGGGTACCGACAAAGCAGACACCGATGCCGATGTCGATGCTATCGGTACCGATACCGATGCTGGGGCCGGTGCCGGTATCGGTCAAATTGTCTGTCGCGGTTCCGAGGGCATCGATGCCACAAGGACAGCCGCCAGACTGCGCTCAATAGCCAGGACTTTCTGGTCTATCGACGCTGCCAATGCCTGGATGTCGGTACCGGAGGAGACCGTCGGTACCCCAGAGCATGGCACCATTAGTTCTGCCGAGGTCGAGGCCTCGAGAACATCCTGGAGCCCAGATAATGCTTTGGAAGCCAAAGCCTCCCGCCAGGGCAATTTTGCCAGTGCAGAATCCTCAAGGGCAACGCCAGAGGCATCTCGATGCTTAGAAGGAGATCTACCCTTTGAGGACCGGCTGGACTTATGTTTAGTTACCTGAGATCCACGGGAGGAAGAAGAAGCCCTGGAAGATGTTGATGCCACCGAAGCTGCATCAGAGGGAAACAGGGTACTGAGCTTAGCAGCTCGGTTCTGCCGACCTCTTTTAGACATCATGGCGCAGGACATACAATCCGTGATGGAGTGGTCAGGACCTAAACATTTTAGACACCATTCATGGGTGTCGGTGACGGAAATGGTACTGGCACACTTGGTGCACTTTTTGAAATCTGAAGAAAAGTAGAATATAAATATAGATTTTTTTAAAAGACAGAAATAAGAAAAAAAAAACTGGCGGTACCGGTAAAGCATCGAGGAAGGCAGACGCGACCACAAAAAAGAAAGAAATAAAAAAGAATTCTTCTGCAGTGACAGGAACAACGACCTGCTTGCTCCACGGAAAAAGAAGAACTGGAGAGAGACAGTTGGGAAAGGCGGAAAGGCAGCACACAGGCGCTGTGGGATGCTCCCAAAAGCGTTCTAATTGGACGCTGGGGAGTGTTCCCGCGCAGGCTCCGTCGGTACCGACGATACCCATATGTGATGACTACATTCCTGCTTGTTCCTGGAGATAATTATTTCTTCTCTTGATAGTATGTTTATAAAGGATTATTCTTGGGACACTAACAGTGGGCCTTTCAGCTTGCAGATGAAATAATGGGTCCTGAAGAGGGAGTTTTGCAATAGCAAAGGAAAAGAGCGATGGAGGTTCTCATAAATTGAAATTATCTAATATTGTGACCAAAACACTAACCTGAATATTGTTACCTTTATTATTTTGAGTCTAATTAAAAATTTACTTTAAAAGATCCAAAAATTCTTTATATATTATTTCTCATTCTTTGAATACAAAATAATATACTAGAATACATCTTACTATATCCATTCAAGATTACTCTAAAGAAAAACTAAGGAGGTGAAAAAAAAAATGAAACACAGTGACCAAAACAATTAATGATAAGGCATGAGAGCTCACTCTTGACCAGGCAGTTTAGCCCTTCTGCTGGCAAAAAAGATATTTCATCATCACTATCTCCTGATATAAAGACCAGATTATTTGAATGTCTAAATGTTTTGAATGTTAATAAAATACATTTCCATAGTTTAAAATGGTATCAAAATAAAAATGAAAAACAACCTGCATCAGTATCCTCATTCCGACACTTAGAAAATCCTCTTAGCAGACGGCATTAGTCCCGTCTTAAAAAGACGGTAGAACTCCCAAGCTTTTGTACGCCTTTATGAGATTTTCCCTGAAGAAACCTGCAAAAAGGTGAAACTTGACCAGGTCTGATGACTATGGTGATGAGGTGATAACATCGGACTACTTTTGAAACCTTACAGAGAATTTGCAATAGACTTTTTGAAGACTGGACTAATGGCGTCTGTTAAGAGGATTTTTGAATTGTCGGAATGAGGACATTTTGATGCAAGCTAAGATTTTTGTTTCTGTTTTGATACCGTTTTCAATCATCATACATGCTCTGCTACCCAAGAAGGTGATGTGCAATGAAGGAGGTTACCCTCAACTATCTTGGATAAGAAGTGGTATCCTACAGGAATTACTAAGCAAACCAAAAGAACAGACTAATAAGAAGGTGAAGCATGAAGTGGGTGAAGCTTGAGGAAGCCACATATAAATGACCAGAAACAGGCATATCTGGATTTTCCGATATCTCTAAGTAGCCTCGAGTGGAGGAGTAGCCTAGTGGTTAGAGCAACTGCCTAGTACCCAGATGATCAAGGGTTTGATTCCCACTGGCACTCCTTGTCACCTTGGGCAAGTCACTTTACCCTCCATTGCCTCAGAAGAAAAGGCTGGCAATCTACTTCCAATGATATATTGCAAAGAAAATCCAGAGGTAGCTGGGTCGCTATGCGTAAACACTGACTTGATGGCATTAAAAAAATGAGTAACCTCTGCCCATGATCTTCTGGTGAAAAATGGCCAGCCTAAATAATTAAGGAAGTCATTTTATAAGCCCTGAGGCGCTGACACATGTATATGGCAGACATGTGTAAATGTCAATTTTACAATGCTGCTATTAACATGCATGATTGTTGTGCAGTGCACAGATTCAAAAGGAGCGGCTGTTTCAGGCATGGTTTCGGCAGTCCAAAAAATTACAAATTTATTTCTGATCTTGCAAGGGAATACACATAGATTTTTAAAATATTTCCTTGTTGGCTTTTCCACCTCCTCCAATGCACTCATAAGTGATAGCAAAATGCTCATTTCAGACACGGCCTTAGAGAAGTGATTGAGGGGTCAATTGTAATTAGCCCCCTGGTAATTTACATGACCTTTAAAAAGTAAAATATTACTTTTAAGACTCTGGCTCCTTAATTATCTCCTCTTATATGTGTAATTTTCTGGAATATGGCTTTTATACATATAAGAGCCGGTACTTTAATGAATAAGAAGTGAAAATCAGCACATTCGTGCATAAGCGTCAGCATTTACACAGTAAGGCTGCTGCAGGGTTTTTTTTGGTAAACAAAGTAGGATGTGCAGAAATATTCTTAAACAAATCCAACAATATGCATTGCTCAAAAAGACATTTGTTCATTAGACACAGCTGATTATAGTCTTAAAAGAGGTACAGAAATATTATACACCTTTCAAACATCCTCCCAGAATGCATATATTTCTGAACATTAATAGAAGAAATGGCAAATGCAGTAAGATACCTACTGCTGCTTCAGAATTTGTTAGAGTCCAGTAGCCCTACTCTCAACACTTCACCTAAGATCATCTAAGATCCCTGGTGAACAAGAGTCCCTTGGAGTCACCTCCTCCTCCTCCAAACCCCCCCCCCCCAAAAAAAAAGAAACCCTGGTAGCCCAAGTAGCCCACTTGTACCTCCCATCCCCTTTCCCCTAACTCTCAAAACATCACTGATGGCCCAAGTGGACTCTTGGCCTTGAACACTCACACACCTCTAAAGTTTGGAGGCAGGAACATTAGCAGCACATCCTGATGCTCTGCTAGGGGGTGAGGTGCTGCCATGTTGGAAGATGATTGCATGAAGAGTTGGGTGCCACTGGATACCTCCCTAGATTAGGCAAGTATAATTAGTTTGGGACAATCAGGTCCGCCATTGAGATTAAGGGCATCCCTATGCTGGATGCCAAGGTTGCTGGTGCCTTGGACCAGGTAGCCCCGGGAAAGTGTGTGGGGGGGGGGGGGAGAAGCCACTGGAGTCTTGGAGACCGAAGGTGGTGTTGTGGGGGGGGGGGGTGGTCTAGGCTCACTGGGCCACCAGAAAAGTTGTGAGGTGGGCTGTTAAGGTTCTGGAGAGGCCAGCTACCAAATGTTGGGGGGTATCTGGGGACTGGCATTTTTTTCAAATGTTTCTCTTCCTGTAAGCATAGGAACCAGACCTCGCCTATGCAGTGAAAAGGAGGAGACATTTTACACATGCTATATAGCCAGACGCTGGCCTGTGCACTACTTTTTTTTCTGTCAGCATATACTTTTTAACCCTGTTGTAATTTCCATTTCATTATTTTACTGCATTGGGAGTAAAAGCATGCAGTGTTTACTATAGCAGTGTGCTGAAGCTTAGTGCAGTAATTCTAATGCACCACTTACGGCATTAAAGAAAGGTGCCCATATCTATACCTCCTTTGGAACAGATGTAAATGTGTGCTGTTGAGGCTGGACCTTGGAGCTTATAGCATAAAGAAGGTATGTTGGTGCCTATGTTGCCTTTATAAAATACAAAAATGCAATAACCTATATCATAGGAGGAGTAATATATCCAACAATAAACAGGAAAACCAGTCAATCTTCTGATTTAAACCATATGGCTCAAAAGAATGCAATTGGAACATCCATTCACATACTTTCTTATTAAGCAGAGACAATACATCTAAGATAACCAACACAGTCAACTACTCACCATCTGAAATTCAAAATGGTATGCTCCTTCGTCACCCAATGAGCAACCAAAGGGGCTGTCATCACAGCATTAGCAATACGACTCTTGTGCTCATTCAATCTGAGACATATTCTACATTTAATACACCCCACATACACCAAAGAACATGGGCATACAATGACATTCTGTAGATCACCCAAGAGGATTCACAGTCTGATCTAAAAGAACTATAGTAAGTTTTCCCTCTAGGACATACCCAAGAGGACCCAACAATGGTAAACTGGCACCAATAACAATGGCCACATTATTCATGACATGAATCCTTGGCAATACATTCTTTAGGTACAAATCGGGTCACAATATCCCCAACATTTAAACCCCTTTTATATGCAATCATAGGGAAATCTGCAAATATTGGATGGAGATGAAGAATGTCCCAGTGGGACTTCATGATGTTGACAATCTGCCATAAAGCTGTAGAGAATGGCAGAACACAAACCAGTCGATCAATTGGTTCTTGACAGCTACGGTACTCTAATAACAACTCACGCTGAGTATATGTATCTAGCATGCTTATATGCCTGAGAGGTCAATCTAGGTGGATAACATCTTGATTGAAAGCATTCAATCAAATTTCTAGATTCATCAAAAAAAGCGGCATCAGAGGAACAAATCCTCCATGCATTTAGAAACTGACTCACTGATAAACTAGCCCTAAAGAATAAGGGTGCCAGTTATGAAACTGTAAATAGTTATTCCTATCAACTGTTTTACAATGCAGACAAGTATTGAAACTTTGCTCAGTCTTACAAATCTTGATATCCAGAAAAATCAATCACAGCAGAATGGTACAACATAGTAAACAGAATGTTAGTATCTAGTGTGTTAATCCAGTCTCGAAATTGCAGTAACGAATCTTCCGATTCTCACCAAAAAAGTAAAATATCATCTAAATATATTTTCCATGTTAATATATGTTGGAAATATGAGGAGCCATAAACTTTTCTTCAAATTATACAACGTATAAGGTGGCTTTAGAAGGGGCTAAAGTAGTCCTCATCACCACACCATGCAGCTGTTAATAAATGGCTCCATCAAACCGTCTGCCAAAAAACCTCAATAGGAATATCCTGATCTAGACTGAGCTGCGATATAGTACTGCTTACAATTTCAAGAGCCACATATTGTGGTATATGGGTATTAAACGCCGTAATACCCATAGATGCCACAAAGGTAAGAGAACTGGCAGCAGATATTGTCCAATATACACAAAACGTGAGCAGTATCTTGCACGTAGAAATGGATCTCCTTCACAGTAGGATGAAGGAAATGGTCCAAAAATAGAGACAGTGGCTCAAGGACAGATTTTCTTGTAGAGACAATAAGACATCCTGGAGATTCATGTACATCCTTAAGGATTTTAGGCAAAAAATGAATCAGAGGCACTACTGGAGATTCTTCCACCAAGAAAGCACATTTCTTAGAAGTCAGACACTCACAGCTTTAATCAGATCCTTCACCTAAAGCAATAGATCATCAGTGGGAGTCATGATCCAGCTTGACATAGAATTTATCATCTGCAAGTTAATGATATTTTACTTGTACTATAATATCTGAGATGCCTCCAAATAACACTCAAAATGACATGAAGAGAAAAATGATCAAAAATGACATTTGACAGAATGGGTTTCTAAGCCATCCTCCAATACATTAGACAACAACAAATTATGCATTTTGATTATCTTATCAGAATACTCTGGAATAAGCTGCCCAGAAAGGTTACATGTTGTGGTTTGAAAGCAAGAGGATGACCATATAGAACATAGGTAAATGGCATCAAAGAAACATTAAATAGATATTGAAGAAGAAACATCCTTCCATCTCTCCTCAACATCTATTCTATAGCCTTGTTTACTAAGAACTTTCTACCATCCTATGTTTATGGGAAAAAATGTACATAAATAAAGGTCTTGTTATAAAAGAGAGGATATGGAAGGATGAAGACTCCTATGTCTGCCTTCCTAAACCTCTATAGGGGCATGTTTATTAAAGTGCATTAGCCAATAGAGTGGCATTAAGCACATGGTTGGCATGCATTTTGGCTGCATGGTAGTAAGAAGCATGCGGCCCAAAAGGTGACCATGCTAAAATTCCCACTCTAGCGGAACAGTGCGCAAATAGATGGGGTCAAGGCAGAGATTGGGCAGTGACAAGGTGGAGTCAGGGCTGATGCAGTAGTCATGCACTAGTGGCACAAACAAACGCTGGTGGAGGTGCAAATATAATATCAGCCTCAGACCAGGCGCTAACTACACTCGCCATACTCATGCACTTCAGTCATGCAGTTCAAATGTACATGTTAGGAAATTTGAAGGACAGAGGCAAGACAGTGCTGCTAACATGGCAGTAGACCATTACAGCCTGACAGCCACAAAACCAGAGCCTGCAGTACAGGAGTAACCCTACGGGGACAGTGGGCAAACATCCACAGACACATCAACAGCGGTCATCATGGACTGCTGTTCACGTCTACATATGCAAAGAATAAATGTCATAGAGCTCCTGGTGTTGTGTGCTGTGGAAGAGTTAGGTGACAGGGTCTGTACTCTGTGCTATACTCAATATTGACCTTATTTCCAGAGTTGGAGACAGAGAACAGTGGGAGGGAAGGGACATGCAAATTAGGTGCTGCATATACTGGCAACATGACTGCATGGCATCATAAGAACATAAGACATGCCATACTGGGTCAGACCGAGGTCCATCAAGCCCAGTATCCTGTTTCCAACAGTGGCCAATCTAGGTCATACGTACATAGCAATATCCCCAAAAGACACAGGTTCCACAATGCTTGTACTGGGTCAAGCATTGATATCCTGGGTCCCTTTTTAATAGTGGTTTATGGACCTTTCCTCCAGGAACTTGTCCAAACCTTTTTTAAACCCAGCTATACTAACAGCCCTTACTACATCCTCCGGTAACAGATTCCAGAGTTTGATTACACGTTGAGTGAAAAAATATTTTCTCTTATTTGTCTTAAATAGTTTACCCTGTAGCTTCATTACATGTCCCCTAGTCTTTCTATATTCTGATAGCGTAAACAATTGATCCACATTTATCCGTTCCACTCCATTCATTAATTTATAGACCTCTATCATATCTCCCCTCAGCCGTCTCTTTTCCAGGTTAAAGAGCCCTAACCTTTTTAGCCTCTCTTCATAGGAGTAGCCTTCCATCCCCTTTACCAATTTGGTGGCTCTTCTCTGTACTTTTTCTAATAACGCTATGTCCTTTTTAAGATACGGTGACCAGAATTGCACACAATATTCAAGGTGCGGTCGTACCATGGAGCGATACAGAGGCATTATAATATCCTTTGTTTTATTCTCCATCCCTTTCCTTATGATACCTAGCATTCTATTTGCTTTCTTGGCCGCCGCTGCACACTGGGCGGAGGGTTTTAACATGTTATCCACGATGACTCCTAAATCTTTTTCCTGGGTGGTGGTTTCTAATGTGGAGCCTTGCATCGTGTAACTATAGTGTGGGTTGTTCTTTCCTAGGTGCATAACTTTGCACTTGTCCACATTAAATTTCATCTGCCATTTGGATGCCCAGTCTTCCAATTTATCCAGATCCTCCTGCAGTTTTCCACAATCCTCTTGGGTTTTAACAACTTTAAACAGTTTTGTGTCATCTGCAAATTTGATAACCTCAGTAGTTATTCCCTTTTCCAGGTCATTTATGAATATGTCAAAAAGTAGCGGACCCAGTACAGATCCCTGGGGTACTCCACTATTCACCTTTTTCCATTGGGAATATTGGCCATTTAGCCCTACCCTCTGCTTTCTATCTTTTAACCAGTTCCCGATCCACAATAGTACACTGCCTCCTATCCCATGACTTTTTAGCTTCGCCAAAAGTCTCTGATGGGGGACCTTGTCAAAAGCTTTCTGAAAGTCCAGATACACTATATCAACCGACTCACCTTTGTCTACCTGTTTATGCACACCTTCAAAAAAACATATCAGATTAGTAAGACAAGATCTTCCTTGTCTAAAGCCATGTTGGCTATCTCCCATTAGGCCATGACTATCTACATGCTGTGTAATTTTGTTCTTTATGATGGTTTCTACCATTATTTTCCCCGGTACTGACGTCAGGCTCACCGGTCTGTAATTTCCCGGGTCACCCCTGGAACCCTTTTTAAAAATTGGCGTTACGTTGGCGACCCTCCAATCTTCAGGTATTACAGATGATTTTAATGAAAGTTCGCAGATTACCAATAGCAGGTCTGCAATCTCATATTTCAGTTCTTTCAACACTCTGGGATGTATACCATCCGGTCCAGGTGATTTGCTACTATTCAGTTTATCAAATAGTTGTAATATATCTTCCCGGTGTAGCGATATTTCTCTCAATTCCTCTGCAGTATCACCTTTAAGTATCACTTCAGTCTTGGGTAACATCCCTACATCTTCCTCAGTAAAGACCGAAGCAAAGAATTCATTCAGTCTCTCTGCTATAGCCTTGTCTCCTCTTACTGCCCCTTTTACCCCTCTATCATCTAATGGTCCAATTGACTCTCTCACAGGCCTTTTGCTACGAATGTACTTGAAAAAGTCTTTATTTCGTGTTTTTGCTTCCGTAGCAAGTTTCTTCTCAAATTCCCGCTTTGCCTGCCTTATCAATGCTTTGCATTTAACTTGCCAGTGCTTGTGCTGTTTCCAGTTTTCATCATTTGGCTCTTTTTTTCCATTTCCTGAAGGTTGCTTTTTTGGCAGCAACAGCCTCTCTGACCTCACCTTTAAACCATGCTGGCAGTTTTTTGGACTTTCTTCCACTTTTCTTAATGTGTGGAATACAGCTGGTCTGGGCTTCGAGGATAGTATTTTTAAATAACACCCAAGCTTGCTGTAAGTCTTTAACCTTTGGAACCGCTCCTTTTAGTTTTTTCCTAACTATATTCCTCATTCTATCATAGTCTCCCTTTTGAAAGTTAAAAGGTATTACTGTGGATTCCTTTACTATCTGTCCTCCACTAATTAAATCAAACATGATCATACTATGATCACTATTGCCAAGTGGTCCCAACACCCTTATTTCTTGCACCAGATCTGGCGTTCCACTAAGGACTAGGTCCAGTATGGCTTCCCCTCTGGTCGGTTCATGAACCAGCTGCTCCAAAAAGCAGTCATTTATTTCATCTAGAAACTTTATCTCTTTAGCTTGTCCTGCTGTGACACTGACCCGGTCGATACCGGGGTAATTGAAATCACCCATTATTACTACTCTGTTGTGACTTTTGTTAGCTTCCTTGATTTCTTTAAGCATTTCATCATCCATTTGTTCATTCTGGCCAGGAGGTCGATAGTATACTCCCACTGCCATCACCTTCCCCTTCATAAATGGAATTTCAATCCATAGAGATTCTACAGCAAATTTTCTTCCCTGCAAAACTTTAATCCTTTCTGACTCAATGCCCTCTCTAACATAGAGCGCAACCCCTCCACCAATTTGATCAGCTCTATCATTACGATATAGTTAGTATCCAGGTATCACAGTGTCCCACTGGTTATCCTCCTTCCACCATGTCTCTGAGAGTGCAATCATATCTAACCTCTCATTTAGTGCTATATATTCTAACTCTACCATCTTATTGTTTAGACTTCTAGCATTGACATACATTGGATACTCTCCAATCTCTGCTTTCCCCCGCATAGGGGGATGTATGTAGTAGTGCATACATGCACCGGGGAGCCCATGCCATTGCCATGGCCCATGTTCTTGTGGACAGAGCTCCCCTCACCAGCTGCCTACTAGCTCTGAGCAGCCGCATAACAATTCTCATAATGAACATCAGCCTGCATTGTTAGAGCTCACTGATCGGTGTCCCCTTCTTGGCCAGGGGCTGAGGCAATCCACAGATGTGGGGAGCTCTTGTGATCTTCCTATGTGTTTTGAACTGTCATTGCGAGAGCATCTGAGGTGCTCAATTTAGAGGCTGTTTGTGATTCCTCACCTTCTTGGTGTTCTCCCAGAGCCTTTCCTGGTAGAAGGAGGCATGGAGACCCTCTGTGAGAGGGTGTCTGCATCCATACCCATGCTGTTGAGTGCAAAACAGCATGGGTTTGTTCAAAAGAATGGGCAATGGGATTGTTGCCTAATCTTACTGCCCCCAATCTGCAGGTTATATTTGGTTTCCAACATGGGGAGGGGGGGGGGAGAACACACTCCAAAATGACTATGGTGCTACTCAAACCATGATCAGAGAAGGGAACGAACGGTGGAACTCATCTGACACTAAAGCCCTAATAGTGTACTCCCTATAGCCAAGGAGAACAGGCACCCTTGAAGCCTCAGGATAAGGGGGTTCATATCTCAGTCTCCCATGATGGACACTGTGGACATCCTACCTGATCCCATACAAGGCCCCCTGCATCTTGAGATGCCACATTTGTACCCTATCTCCTACAGTTAGGGGTGCAGCATATACTCTCTGCATGTCATTGCTTTGCTGATTTGCATGTCCCACCCTCTTTTACTTAGCTGCTATTCTCCAAGCTGTGCAGGCCGTTGAGCCTATTCCTGGTCAATCCTCTGCATTCCGAGCTGGCCAACTGATACCTTTCTGTATGTGTGCTCGGGGGAACAGTTTCTAGAGTGCACAGTGTTTCCTTTGACCCTGTTGCTTTTTTATCATACCTGCAGCTTTCCTTTCCCCAATGCATGATGTGACTGTGCGCACGCACTAGTGCTGTGCATTTGCTATTACCACACTTCTGATGCAATTAATGAACTGGTAGCAGTGTAGCACCACCGCGCCCCTTGCATTTACCATAGCAACTGCGCCCTGGCATGATAGCAATGCACTCCTTGCCACACTTTAGTAAACATGCTCCTACAGTGTAACTTTTTAACTTTTATAGGTATGAAAGTTCTCTCAACTAAATATTAAAGATTTATATTTTTCATTTAATCCTTCACTTTTCCCATTGATTCCCATGGAGCTGGTAGAGGTTAGGTTTTATTAAAGCTGCTCAAATGAGGCAATGGGGTAATTTAAGTGTGAGCAACCATTTATAGCTTCCTGCCCTTAGCCTGAACTGCCATAAAACTTGGGAAAAAAAAAAAGACTCATTTTACTCGCTTCTCCCCACTCTAGATGTTGGTTATGTCTTGAACAAGACTTGGCAGATCTGAAAAAGCAAAGTGAGACCTGTGCATGTAGCAATCAAGATGCTACAGGGATTATTCCATTGTCTCAAGATACACAGTGTCTCACAGCCATGCATTTTAAATGCAGACTATGATTTGTTTGCTATTCATAAAGAACTGGCCAATAGTGTTCTACCAGAAATTTTTCTAGATATTCATTTTGGGTGAATGAAGCCCTATTAAATTATCCATGAAAAGCACTCAGAAACCACGAGATAAATATGACCTGCCATTTCCTAAGTGATAGCAAGCTTTCCAACAGGATCCCTTTAGAGCCAATTAATTCCCATTTGTTGCTCCATCTCACATTCCTCTGTTTTCAGCAGTAATTACATGAGTAAAGCTGTCAATAACAGTTTACAAACAGGAAAAGCAATCATCATGGAAGAATTTACAACAAAAGGGATTTATATTTCCAAACCACTATCAGCCCTCCTCTTTATGTGAAACTGTTAATTATTTCAATTGTGTCTGCTTTCAGATGTTTTATATTATTTAAGGGCTGTGATGTCTGCAATCAAAAGGTTATGAAAAACAAATGGCAAGAAAATCGGACAGAGTGGTCTCAGGAGAAAAACACAAGAATGGTATTGATAACAGAAGTGTCAAAATGCCAAGTGATTATTCTGCGCATCGTATGATCCTACCAAGAAGCGTACAATCAGCAATCAAGAAAATGTGGCTAAAAGATACAGAAATATTTGTTACTGTGTTGGGAAACTCAGGTCTCATTAAGAGCAATTTCCAAGCACATCTTGATAAGTTGCCTATACATATTGCATTCTATTAACTCCAGAAGGCAGCTCTCTTTGATACAGTGCAAGTACTATGATTAGCATTAGCACTAAACCTGAAAAACTGAAATTATACGCCACACCTCCTGGCTTCGGAGTGAGGCGCACTACAGTCATGGTATGTACCAAACTGGATTTAGTATTTTACCCCTAAGAAACAGAGCTCTTACAAAAATATTTAAGGAATGCTCATTTATTTTCTTTGTTTTTCAAGGGTGCACAGTAGTTTCTTCCTGCTCCTTTATAAAGCGTCCATCAAGTCTTCATTTACTACATCCTGATTTTTTTCCACTTATTTTATATTCCCTTTCAGCTCACCCAGCCCAGCATAGTTCCATCTTCCTTATCTAACTCTATAATTGTCGGCTATATATCCACTCACTAACAGGGCAGTCCAAGGTCGATGCGGAGCTATGTGCGGAGACTCATTGCAGGGCCTCATTTGCATATCCACTGGACCTCATTTGCACAAATTTAATTAATTCTATTTTCAAATATATATGTTGCCTATCTAAAATTTAGGTGGCTTTCAAAGGAACCCTTCACAAGCCTCTTTTTTGTCCCGTCAATAATTTAGGAACATGTTTACTAAATATTAATGTATGTTAAGTGCCACTGAGCCAACAGAAATAACTGAGTGACGCTGTATTTAGCGCACATTAACATTTCTGAATGTGCATTAACCTTTAGTAGACATGCCTCTTAATGAGTGTCTCAATACCATATGCATGAACAGTGAGGATAAAAAGACAACCAGATTTCTACATTATTGCCAGGCTCATTAGGAAGTATTATACAGCCTGCTCATTTAGAATCCATCGCAAACCCACCGTATCATAACAGCACTACCAGGACTCACAAAGCAACAAACCCTACCTATCAAAAGGCAACATTGCAAATATTAAACCAATACATCTCAGAGATTACCAACACATCTACTGGGGAAAGAGAACAAGTAGCACTGTCAAATAGGAATTACATAAACAGAATACCTCAGTTCGGTTACACATGCAGAACATTGACAGTCACCAAACAAAAAACAAGGGATCACAATTTAGAAATAGGACTACAATAAAACTGGGAACCCCAAAAGCCAAACTTGGAATGTACAATGCTGGAGAAATAAAACTATAAATTAACTTCCTTTTGTACTAAACAAAACGCAAAACAGCATTGCACATTTTCCAGAGCAGACATATTCCAGTTAATAAATTCAAAATACAACTATATATATTTTTTTACATTTTGTTGTTTGGACATTTTATTTTTCAGTGGCAATTGCCCCAGTTGCTTTCTTCTGCTTTCTTCATGACTTCTGCTAACTCTCCATTTGTATTTTTTTTTCTCTTCTAGTTTTTTCATTCTCTCTCTACATCTGCTTTAACATACTGATCTTTCCCCTTTTGCTCTTTCCTCTATTTCTTTCTTTATTCCTTTTTCATGCACTCAAATTTCACCCCTCCATCCTCAGTCCCCACTTACTCTCTCAATACTCAGCCTGCCTGTCCCAACCCCACCTCCTTCTGATCCTCCCCTGGCATCAGCTCCTTCCTAGTTCCAGTCCCTCCCAGCATCCACTCCCTCCCCCCCTCCCCCACTGCATCAGCCCATTTCCAGTCCTATCCCCCCAGTATCAGTCCTCCTCCAGTCCCTCCCAGCATCTGATCCCTTCCAGTCCCAGTCCCCCCATCTGCCAGCATCAGCTCATTTCCAGTTCTAACCCTCCAGTATTAATTCTCTTCCAGTCCCTCCCAGCATCAATTACCTTCCAGTCTCATTTTCCCATCCCCAAAAGCCTCAAATGACTTCTGAAGTGCCGCAGGAGTAAAGAGCGGTTTTTGCCTTCTCTCCTGCGGCTGTGATAAAAAGGAGCCTGCTGGCACACTGAGTGCTGCGACATGCCCCCGTTTGACCTTCCCGGCACTCTGCATGCCGGCGAGCTCCTTTTTATTACAGCTGCGGGAGAGAAGACAATTCTTCTCTTTACTTCTGCGGCTGTTAAGAGGTCAGCCAGGGTTTCGGGCCTCCCCGGCTCCTTCTGCAGCCAATCAGGCCTGGGGCCCCCTGAGGAGTGGGGCCATGTGCGGGCAACATTCCCACACAATGGACTGGCCGGCCCTGCTTACTAGGTGGATATATAGCCTATTGCACAATGACTCCAATTTTTCTGCAAAAGGCTGTGAATTTTTCTTCTGCAGGACTCCAAGCTCTGACTGTCCCAGAGAATGGAAGAGCTGCTTCGGTCATTGAACCCAGCCAGGCCCTTTGCATAGCCACTGAATTGCCAAGTTAATCCACTATGGACATATTTTTATATTCTTCTTGTTATTATTTCCAGAATAGCATGGCTTCTCCTAAAGATTTTTACAGTGTTTCCAGGTTCTTTTCACAACTCAATCAAATGACGAAAAGAAAGGAGAAATCTTCCTTGGAAGGATAAAGCTTATGCCAAAAGAAAACAAACCTTTAAACCCAAGGTCCAAGTTCACATTAGAAGCCATGACTGGGATGTGGGACTGCTGAAGGACCGGAGTCTGGGGATCCGAGAACCTGAGGAAAGAAGGATCTCTCCCAACCCTCCCAGTCCCTAACCACTAGTACATTCCTAGGCAGACTCGAGGAAGCAACCTCTCTGGCTATCCTCAGACTGTCCTAAGTACAGCCAGCATCTCTCCCCCCTCCCCATTACATTCCCAGTGAGCATAAACCTCTGGCAGTATTTAGCTTCCCTGTTTTCCCATGTGAAACTTGAATTCCCTTTGGCCACCAGGAGTGGTTCTTTATCTCAGCTGTCTGGCGACATCATCAGACTTGTTACTGGGATGAAAGAAACGGATATAGAATTATTTTTTTTAATGATTTGTCTGGTGCATATGATCCATCCCAACAGTGGACTTCCTCTCTGTCTTTCTCTGCTCAATCTTATGCATAGCAGCTGTCATCTTTGTTTTAAATTCACTTTGTATGGAGAGAAACATCTCTGCTCTTGAAATTATGCCATTAGTTACGTTGGCCCTGTACTGTGCAACTTTGCCAAGAATATCAGCAATTGCTTATCATTTAGAAAGGTATTGAAAATCTGGTTGTTTTCTCAAGATTTTACTTGATATCTGCAGGTACAGTTATTCTTTATATGAACAATTTAAAATTAGAGTTATAGTGGTTTTATTGTTATTTTGCTGTTTTATGTTATTTCCCAAATTGTAATTGTTGTCATTTTATTGTAGGCCGCTTTAACACTCCGATTACTGTTATTTAATATACCACTTATGACAATCACTGAATTCCCCAAACATCCATCTTTGGTGTCGCACATCTCAAGAAGTCCTCAAAAGTGTTCATTTCAGGACTTTGGACAGTCTGGAAACCGACACTGTTGAGATGGATCATATGCAAGTCTGGGACATAAAATGGATCAGACACTTCACTAGGTGGGCCTGATTTGACTTGCAGTCTCTCTTTTCTAATGGAAAGGCACTCACGTTTAAAACTTTGTGTTCTATTTTTACATGCAAGCAAGGCTGGTACTATTATTACTGCTGACCTTCCATTCCCCCCA
Organism: Ichthyophis bannanicus; assembly: GCA_033557465.1. Classification (NCBI taxonomy): domain Eukaryota; kingdom Metazoa; phylum Chordata; class Amphibia; order Gymnophiona; family Ichthyophiidae; genus Ichthyophis; species Ichthyophis bannanicus. Next base: position 651,461,232 of record CM066031.1, read on the forward strand.
TTGTTTGCAGTGAAATTTCCATTTTACCGTTTGGACCAGAACCATCTTGAATGCATGGGCTTAACCAGAACAGCACTGTGTTTTTATGAAGTGAAACCAAATCCTGTTCCCAGGCAATGAGGACAGACCCTGTCCTCTGGTAACCACTAATGGGCAGTTTCACATTTGCGCTAAATGGGTGAAAATAAAAGAAGAAAACAGCTAGCTCATGCGAGGCTCTCCGCAGAGTCACACCACGATAATGTTTCTTTAATATAGGACTGCCCTGCTAAAATGACAGACACTAAGGAAGAGCAAATTCAGATCTGTCAGGTACGAACATTTCAGTTTCTGTATCCCTCTGTTCTCTGTCTGTGGTACCACGTATGACTTCCTACAGCCTTTGGTAAAGTCTTCTCATCACCCCTGCCTGAACTGAATTTTAATCAGGGTCCTTTAAATGCCATTGAACAAATCCATATACTATGGATTGCTTCTTCTGCCTGAAGCCAAATGCTGTTTGGAGGGTCATTTATTATTTTTAGAAAACCAAACCAATCCAGGCTAATAGTACAGTGTAAATTACAATATATCTAGAAGCACAGTGCAGCCATTCCCACAGATTTGCTAATACATCCAAAAGTAGCTTTTAGTTATCCTGTTAAGATGATTTATTAGGTTCCTTCCATATCTCTGTCAAGAAGAGGTGTCAGATGAAGCTCAGTTAGCCATATAACTTCCTATCACAGGGCATGGTTTGCAACTCTCATGCTGTCCTGGAGTCCAGAGAGAACGTCCAAATATTCTGCAACCACATCAAGGAGTAGCAATATAGCATCTTTATTCCTTCCTCAGGTCGAATATACATACAGTCCCATCCCTGGAATTCCAGGACAATTCAGTTACGCACAACTGGGATTTATATACCGCAAGCACCAAAGTTCACAGCACTGCTGAGATGTGCCTTAGCAGTCTAAGCCACTAGTATTAGGCTTCCTGGTCTTTGATTCTTTAGCTAAAAATGACAGCTTCTGGCTCACCATAGCCTTGCTCTGCTGGCCTCTGCTGGCATTCCTAGCAGCCTGATGGCCCCCATTTCTCTTGCAGCATTTGACCCTCTGCTCCTCGGACAGCATTCATGACTTTCTTCTTCATCACCTCCTTTCTCTCTTCTAGGCGCTTTTCTTTCTTGTTCCAAGCATAGCTTTCAGCTGGTTTTTCCCATGGAACTCAATCTCCATAATTCTCTTTCTTTAAAGAAACATCACGTTTTCCCTTTTCTTGTGTTATAACTCCCCTAGACATTGATTTCCAGTGTTGTTGTTAAATGCCATCGAGTCAGTGTCGACTCATGGCAATCCTCTGGATAGTTTCCCTAAATTGTGTTCGGTCTTCAGTCAGGCGGCTCATTGTTGACAGAGTGGCATCCATAGCTGCTGTTATTGTATTGATCCATGTCATTGCTGGCCTTCCCCTTTTGCATAGACCTCCTACCTTGCCAAGCATGATGTCTTTCTCTAACAATCTCTCTCTTCACATGATGTGTCCAAAATATGAAAGTCAAAGTCTTGTCATCTGAGCTTCTAAAGAAAGCTTGGGTTTGATCTCCTCTAGTACTGACAGGTTTGTTCTTCAGGCAGCCCATGGTATATACAGTATTTGTCACTAGCACCATAATTCAAAGACATCAATTTTCTTCCTATCTTTTTCACTATCCAACGTTCACATCCATATGGCATTATTGAAAATACCATGGCTTGAACAAGTCGAACCATTGTATGGAGAGAAACATCTCTGCTCTTGAGAATCTTGACTAGGTCCTTCATAGCCATTCTGCCAAGAGCTATGCATCTTCAGATTTCTTGACTGCTTGTTGTTCTTTATTGATAGTTGATCCAAGTAGGTTAAAGTTACCAACTATTTTGATTTCTTTTTCATCAACAATGAACTTATTGATTTTGGCAGTTGTCAGGATCTTTGGCCAATTTTCCCAATGGAAAAAGGTGAATACTGGAGTATCCCAGGAATCTGTGCTGGGTCCGCTGCTCTTTGACATATTCATAAATGACATGGAAAAGGGAATAACAAGTGAGGCTATCAAATTTGCAGATGACACAAAACTATTTAAAGTTGTTAAAACCCAAGAGGATTGTGGAAAATTGCAGGAGAATCTTGATAAATTGGAGACTGGGAATCCAAATGGCAGATGAAATTTAATGTGGACAAGTGCAAAGTTATGCACCTAAGAAAGAACAACCTAAACTATGGTTACATGATGCAAGGTTCCACATTGGGAACCACCACCCAGGAAAAAAGATTTAGGCGTCATCATGGATAACATGTTAAAACCCTCCACCCAGTGTGCAGCGGCGGCCAAGACAGCAAATAGAATGCTAGGTATCATAAGGAAAGGAATGGAAAATAAAATAAAGGATATTATAATGCCTCTGTATCGTTCCATGGTGCGACCACACCTTGAATATTGTGTGCAATTCTGGTTGCCGTATCTTAAAAAGGATATAGCATTATTAGAAAAGGTACACAGAAGAGCCACCAAAATGGTAAAGGGGATGGAAGGCTACTCCTATGAGGAGAGGCTACAAAGGTTAGGGCTCTTCAACCTGGAAAAGAGACGGCTGAGGGGAGATATGACAGAAGTCTATAAATTAATGAATGGAGTGGAATGGGTAAACATAGATTGATTGTTTACGTTATCAGAATATAGAAAGACTAGGGGACATGCAATGAAGCTACAGAGTAAATTATTTAAGACAAATAAGAGAAAATATTTTTTTCACTCAACGTGTAATCAAACTCTGGAATTTGTTACCGGAGGATGTAGCAAAGGCTGTTAGTGTAGCTGGGTTTAAAAAATGTTTGGACAAGTTCCTGGAGGAAAGGTCTGTAAGCCATTATTAAAAAGGGACCCAGGATATCAATGCTTGACCCAATACAAGCATTGCGGAACCTGTGTCTTTTGGGGAAACTGCTAGGTACATATGACCTAGATTGTCCACTGTTGTAAACAGGATACTCTGGCTTGATGGACCTTGGTCTGACCCAGTATGGCATCTCTTATGTTCTTATGTTTGTCTTCTTTACATTAAGGTGCAGGCCCATTTTAAGACTATGTTCCTTGACCTTCAGAATCAAGTGTTTCAGCTTATCTTCACTTTCCGCCAGTAATATGGTATCAGCATAGCAAAGGTTGTTGAGGAGTCAGAGGACTACCAAGGTATTTTAGAGCAAAATGTGCTACCTAGTGTCAGAAAGATAGGTCTGGATCCACCAGTAGGGCAATAACCCAAAACATACATCCAAAAGTACAAAAGAATGGTTAAAGAGGAACAAATGGACTGTTTAAAACTGGCCAGCAATGAGTCTTGATCTCAATCCAATTGAGAACCCTTGGAAAGAGCTGAAATCTGCCATTGGTAAAAGGAATCCTGGGAACATTCATGAGCTGGAACAAACAGCATTTGAAGAATAGGAGAAACTACCAGCTGACAGATGTACAAAACTTGTAAATTGCTTCAAGAAACATTTGGAGGATGTCATCACTACCAAGGGTTATGCAGCCAAATATTAGTGAAGGGTTCCATTAATCCTGTCCAGGTCATTTTTTTTTTCAGAAATTACCATGTCTAAGTTGCACAGACATCTTTCTTTTTTTTGTTGTTGCATACCGCTGAACATATTAAAATATTATGACGACATACAGTTGGGAATATTTCCAATTTTTCTCAAGATATTGTACACAATGTACCTAAAATGCAAGAGTGCCAATAATGTTGACCACAACTGTGTTTTGCTTGCATCTTTTCAGTAGCAGTGTCAGGTGAGTTAAATTCGGATAACAGCAGTTGTTACCCTGTCCCCAGAGGACTTACTAACAGACCAATGCAGAAAGCTGGCACTTAAGTTGTGTTCTAACAGATTTTTATGCCTATTTGCAACATACTGATAAATGCACGACTTCAGTGCAGGCATTCAGAAAGGGGCTAGCATGCAAATGAGCTACCCATTAAACTGGGCACAAAATGGCAAGTTTAAACTGGGAGAGCAAGCCAAACACATGCACACAAGTTGGCACTAGTTTGGCATGCTATCCCACAGAAATGGTCACTGCATGGTTAATTTGCATATCAGCCCCAACAGTATTTTGATAGCATCGAAGGTAATCGTAGCATCGAGAAAAGCCCCCAATGATATCAAAATACTGTCGGGGGCTGGGGGCCCTGACAAAGTGACTTGCTGGTGGCCTAGCGGCCTGATCCACCAATGACAGCATTTTGATGGCATCGGAAAAAGCCCCCAATGCCATCAAAATACTGTCAGGGGCCAGTGCCCCAACAGAAAGTGACTCCCTGGTGGTCTAACTGCCCCTAAACCCCCCACCCAGTTCCTTTCCAACTGGGAGAGCTGCCTATGCACTCCTGTTCTCAGTTCATCTTGAAAAATGGCAGCACCTGGCCCCATGTGGTGCATCCTGGGATGCACCAGATAAGGTCAGACTGCCATATAAGATAGAATATGCATTATTTGGCAGTCTGACCCTGCCCAGTGCATCTCAGAATGCACCACGCGAGACCAGGTACCACCATTTTTCAAGGTGGCAGACCGAGAGCAGGTGCATGTAGGCAGTGCTCCTGCTTTGAAAGGTACGGGGGGGGGGGGGGTATTTCAGGGGCCGCTAGACCATAGATTACCTTTTTTGAAAGTTGGGTGTGGGTAGGAGTTAGAGGCCGCTAGACCACTAGATTAACTTTTTTCTTTTTAAAGTTGGGTAGGAGGTGGGGGTTTCAGGGGCCACTTTCTGTCAGGGCACTAGCCCCCACAATATTTTGATGGCATCAGGGACTTTTCCCAATGTCACAGTCACCTCTGATGCCATTAAAATACTGTTTGGGGGGGGGGAGAGGTTGGGCTGCTAAGTCACCAGGAAGTCACTTTGTCAGAGCACCGGCTCCTGAGAGTATTTTGATGGCATCAGGGGCTTTTCCCAATACCCCAATCACCCCCGATGCCATCAAAATACTGTCGGGTGAGGATTTTGGGGCCACCGGGCCACCAGGGATTTGCTTTCCTAATCATCCCCTATGCCAGAACTAAACACAACCATCAGGCCTGTGAGTGCTCCTTCCAATTCCGTGCACCTTCAGTGTGGAACACACTAGCAACCCTCATAAGAAACATCACCGAGCTCAGCAGCTTCAGGAAACTGCTAAAGACACATCTTTTCTCAGCCCAACCCTATAAAATATCAGCAGAAACAATGTCCGCCTACAGCTTAAGATACAATATACAATAAATGCCCATATAACCATTACTCCCTGAAAATGTAAATATGTATATAGCCCTAAAATTTACCCCATTCATCCTAAACGCATGCTGTACATAGTTAGATGTTCCATTGTACTTTTAACTGTTTAGCTCCATGTACACTGCTTTGACCTGGTGAAAGGCAGTACAGAAGTCCAGCTAAATAAATAAAAAAAAAAAAATTTGAGGGCATTGGGAGCTTTGCCCAGTGCCTGGATCATCTGAGGGAAAAGTGATCCAGGCATCAGGAAAAGCACCCAATGCCTTCAAAATACTGTCAGGGGCACACACTAGAGGTTTCAGCCACCTCAGACCCAGGTGTAGAGATATTGGCACTGAAGTTGAATACAAAATCCTCTACGCCTGTCTCTGCATCGGGTGCAGCCATTATTTGCATACTAGTTTAGTATGTGCAGCTCATTTGCCTACATTTTAATACTGTGTGTTAATTGTATGCTATTTTTCTGTGGCTGTTTATATGCACGTCAGTCTCTTTTCTGCATTTGATGTTAGCTTAAAGGCCACGCTAGTTTTCTGCATTGGCTTGTAAGTTTGTACTTGAGGCAATGGAGGATAAAGTGGCTTGCCCAAGGTCTTTCCGGTTCCAGGCTGCAGCACTAGCCACTAGGCTACTCTTCCAACTTAAGATGTTGTCTGACGGTGCTAGGATGGAACTTCTCTCCTAGAGATAAGAACTTTAGTGTAATGTTCTGAGCATGTGGCCATCTTGCAGGCAGTGGTATCCTCAGCTTCTCAGTTAGTTCCACAGGTCAAGATTGTAGTCAGTTCTGAGGAAGAGGGCAGGACTGTGCGGCTTGTCAATCCTGCCTTATATGGAAAACAGCTGTTGCAGGTGAACAACATTATTTTTTTCCATTGACAAGCAGGAACGAGTCAGGCACCCAAGTGGGAGACTCTCAAACTTAGGGTCGCTCACTGTTCAATGTTGTTGCAATCTTTAGAGCGACCTACTATAAGTAAGTGAAAGAGTTTTCTGTTCAGACACAGTTGATCAAAGGTGCTGTCCCCTGCTGATGCTTAGTCAAAATAAAAATGTGCAGTAAAAGTATGAAAGGAGGGTCACGTATTTCTTTTGCAAATGGTATAGTATCTATTGAAGGAGACTTTAAGAGTGCCACAGTTGCTGCAGAAGCGCTAATTTGATGCGGTTTGACTTTGGAGCTGAGAGGAGCATTTGCTTATTCATACAAAAATGGATGCAGACCACAAGCCAATTGACTAAAATTTGTCTCATGGCTAGAAAACCAGGTTTGCTAGGATCAAAGAGGCAAAAAGCTGCAGTTCTTGTATGGTAATAGGTGAGATATTGCTCACAGTCTAAAATATGCAGAACTTTCTTGCATGAACTGGAATGTGATTTTAGACAAAAGGTGGGAAGAACTCTTTGTCTAAGTTTGTTCACTTCTTTTCACATAAACAAAGAAAAACTTAGGGTGCATTCAGAGAACCACTTTGTAAAGATGAAATTTAAGGCAAGGTTTATAAATTACCAATACCTAAAGTATACAGACCTTTCTGGCTGATGTAATTGCTACTAGGAAGAGAATAGCTGATTCCAAAGGCTCAAAGGGAGACTTCATAAGTAAAGTTAGCACTGAATTTAGGTTTCAGGAGACAGGAGGTTTCTATAATGAAGGTTTAACAAGAAGCAGCTCCTTCATGAATCGAGCAATACTTCATTGAGATGATGGACATTATCTGCTTTAGCATGATAAATAGGCAAAACACTGAGAGGTTCTCTAATGGAAGACACCTGAAAGCCTAATGATATAAACGATAAAGATATTAAAGTATGGTGGATTGTGTCTGTATGTGAAGCATCAGATGGAAAACCTCTTCCACTTGAAAGAGGATGGCTTTCTAGTTGCAATCAGACTGTGGATAGCTTCTTGTAGTCCAAAAGTGGAAACTAGGTGCTGCTCAATTCCCACATTATGAAGGCTAGAGACTTCAAAAGTGTGTATGAAGAATATGGCCCTGATGTTGGGTTATCAGTGTTGGGAATGTTTGAGCTTTTACAGAGGTAGAATTGCTAGCCTTTGGAGAAGAGAAACACAATTCTGTGAGCCCATTATGATACTATGAGGATCTTAGTACTTCGGCTTTGCTGAAACCTGTACAGCACTCTCAAAGTGAGAGAAATTGGTGAATATGCATACAGGAAGGGCCAGGTCCATGGAATGGCCAGGGAATCTGATGCTAGGTGAGGGGTTGGCAGCATACAATAAATAAAGAGGAAGCTTTGTGTTTTTGATGCTGGTGGAAAGATTGATTTGAAGTGTTCCCAATTTCGGGAAGATTGAATACAGGAGGGATGCACATATGAGGGGAACACACATGAGGATGAAGAACTCTGCTGAGCCTGTCTGTTAATTAGTTATCAGAACTGGCGTGTAGGCAGTTTGTATTTGGATGTGACTGGCTATGGCAAAGTCCCAAATTCTGGCCGCCTCTCAGAAAAGGTGAGGCAAGCCTGTACCTCCTTGTTTGCTTAGATGAAATATTACCCACCTGGTTGTCTGTATGAATTAGGACTGAAGAGCCTTGAAGAAGATAAAGGAAAACTTGCACAACATAGTAAATTACCTTGATTTCTAGATGGTAAAAGACTTGTCTTTTATCACGACCACCTCCCCTGCGAATGATGACTGTCAAGATGAGCCCACCAGCCTAATTTTAATGCAGGGACACACTGGTGCTGCTATGATGCAAAGAGAATGCCTATGAAAAGGTTGGGTTTGAGTCTGCCACAGAGGTGATGGGTAAAGAGCTGACAGAAGAAGCAGTGAATGTTGGCCCCACTTGAGCTTGAAAAAATACTGGGGGTGTCTCATTTTCAAATGAGTGAAGAGGAGTACATTAACTGCAGCAGCCATATGCCTCAACATCTGAAAATATTCTCTGGTAGTCCCCTTGGATACTGACTGAATAACATGAACATGTGCAATGAGTGTCTGAATTCTTTACTCTGGTAGGAAAGCCTTGCCTTGAAGAGTGTCCCAAACTGATAAACAAAATGATGTCCTTTGGGGACAGCATAGACTTTTGAAAATAGATAAGAAATCCTAGAGACTGGAGATGAGTAATGGTAGGGTTTATGAACATTGAAGCCTGTAGTTCTGAGCGGGCCAGCAGAAACCAGTTGTCCAGATAAGGAAATACCAGATGACCTTCTGGATGAAGATAGGTAGCCACTACCACAAGATATTTGGAAAATGCTCTGGGACCCAACAATAATTCGCAAAAGCTAGGGCTTTGCATTTGAAATGGTTGGACTGAAGCATAAACCTGAAATACTTCTTATAATATGAATGCACTGGTATGTGGGAATACACATCCTTAAGATCCAGAGAAGACAGCCAGTCTCCCTTGTTGAGAAGAGGAAGAATAGAAAGGAAATCTGATGAGGTCTCTGAGATCCAGGATGGCGTGCAAGCCCCTTGTTTCCTTTGGGATGAGAAAATACTTGGTGAAAATAATTCAGATCTCTCTCCTCTGGTGGAATGGGTGCTATGGCTTTAGACTGAAGTAGAAAATGCATTTCCTCCTGTATGTTGTTGTTGTTAAGTGCCGTCGAGTCGGTGTTGATTCATGGCGACCCTCTGGATAATTGTCCTAAATTGTGTTCAGTCTTCTGTCAAGCGGCTCATTGTTGACAGACTGATACCCGTAGCGTCTGTTATTGTATCAATCCATGTCATTGCTGGCCTTCCTCTTTTGCATTGACCTTCTCTCTTGCCAAGCATGATGTCTTTCTCTAATGATCTCTCTCTTCGTATGATGTGTCCAAAAGTATGAAAGTCGAAGTCTTGTCATTTGAGCTTCTAAAGAAAGCTTAGGTTTGATCTCCTCTAGTACCGACTGATTTATTCTTCGGGCAGTCCATGGTATACAGGGCTAGCCAATGAATCTGAGGAACTAGCCATGTTCAACTATGCATAGGACCCAAGAAACCATTATGATTTTCTGCCAAGAGTGAAAATAGTAGTGAACATCACCTCACATAGGAAAGACAGAATACATATTTTGGAAAGGCTGGAGACCTGTAGTGTGGCCACAAAGGCGGCTGTTGCTTGGGCTGAGCAGTGGCAACTGGCTTAGGCTGAAACCTCTCCCTTTGCCGTGACTTTTGCAAAACAGGGTAATAGATCCTTAGCAATACTGGTTAAAATGCACCTGGCTAGAAAGCTCAATGAAAAAGGTGTAACCACAGAGATGCTTACCATGGCTTACCATGAAAGGACTCCTAGCTCCATGGGCCTCTCACCCTCCTGCAGCTTGCTGGGTTATTAGCCCTGTGAGCCATATCATTCCAGCACTGAACTCTGGGATGCAGATTCTCTTAAAGGGAACTGTTGATATTCTCTTTGGAGAGGGATGGGTAACATTTCTATAGAGTTCATCACAACCTTCCCCTTCAGCTCAACCATGCCTTACCGAGTGCCTTCTTCACCCAGGATCACTACTCAGGAAAGGAAGTCTGCCGTCAGGTGAGAACGATTAGCCCTATGGTAGAATCCTAAACTGGTAGAATTGGAGACTTAAAAACCACCGCATAGTACAACTGTTGGACTCCTTATATTGAGCCAGCCACTTGAGGGGTTTGTGGTCTGTTACCAGTGTAAATGGCTGGCTGAGCAGGTAGTATTTGAATGTCTCAAGCGCCCACCTGACAACCAGGGATTTCTTCTAGATCACTGCATAATGCTGTTCCCAAGGAGGCAGCTTCCTGCTGATGAATGTTATGAAATATTCTTCATCCCTGCCTTCCTTTGGCAGAACGGCTCCTAGGCCTACCTCTGAGGCATCAGTTGGCAAAATAAGTGGTAGAGACACATCAGGGCTAATCAGGATGGGTTCAGAGCACACGGCCTTCTTGAGGTGCTGGAAAACCAGAACCATGTCCAGGGTCCAGTGACCACTGAATCTTTTTGGAAGCTCTCTTACAGAGGAGATTGATTAACAGCTCCATCATTTCTCAAAAAATTAGGGATGAACCAGCGGTAATAGCCAACCAAGGAAGGAATGAATCTTTCTTTGATTTTGAGGTGGGCACCTGAGCAACGCCTCCATCTTCCATAGTTGATCATATCTGCCCATTCCCATATAATAAAGTTAATTGTACATAGTTTGAAAAATACGATGTTCCATGTAAAACCACGTTCATTATTTGTTAATTGTAAACCGCCTTTGATCTTGGGAAAAAGCGGTATAGAAGAAAAGCATAAATAAATAAAAAATAAATAAATAATATCACAGGTACTGAATATCCCAATCTCCAGAAAACATGTCTTGGGGTTAGCCATCAACCCAGCCTTCTGAAGGCTGGTCAACATGGCTTGTATTTGGGTTAGTCTCTGCTGTAGACAATGTCGTCGTCAAGGTATGCAGCCACATTCCCTTGTGCAGTCTCAGTAGGCAGTCGGCTAAGTGTTGAAACATGGCAAAAGCCCTGTGTAATTAAAAAAGCAGTACTGTAAACTGGAACAAACCTTGCAGTATCGAAAAAGCAGTCTTCTCCTTGGCAGCCAGGGTCAAGGGCACCTGCCAGCATACCTTGGCTAGATCCAAGGTTGATATAAAATGTGCGCCACTGAGTCGCTTGATTAGCCAATCTATTCTGGACATGGGATACACTTCTAGTTTAAAAGGTGCATTGACACTCTGGAAGTCCATGCAGAATCTGATGCTTCTTTCAGGTGTAGGTACTAGGTTAAGCATCTCTTCCATTTCCTTAGCAATGGCCTGTCACTGGGCCTCCATAATCTGATATGGTCATGGCTGGCTAACCACCCCAGGGTCCGTAATGATATTATGACAAATTAGGTGGGTTTGTCCCGGGCGGGTGGAGAACACCTTTAGGTTCCACTGGCTCAAACCTTCTAAGTCTCTTCTCCGGGCAGCAGAGATTGATCTTCAATTAGGACTTAACCTGGATTCGACAGGGCTGAAATTTCCAACCCAAAAACATCTCTGTTTCTCACCCATGGCCGTCACTGGAGTTCATTTTTGAAATAGGTTAACATGGTAAATTTTGGCTTTCTTCCATTTATCTGGTTGGGCAATCTTGCAGCTAACAGGCCCCGCTTTCTCTTCCACCTCATAGGACCCTGCCTTTTACAGAGTAACTTGTTCTTAGATGAGAGCAGCAGGACTAAAATTCTGTATTCCAGTTGGAAGGTGCAGTGCACGTCTGCCTGATTGTAGACCCTGGCCTGTTTGGCTTGAGCTTTTTCCAGACTAAGTTTGGCCACCTCTCCAGTTTTCCTTCAGTTGGTCTTGCATTTGTGTAATGTATTCCATCAAATTATGCCCAGCACGGGATTCTTCGCAGGTTTCCCTTACCACGTCCAATATGCTTCTTGGCCATCTTCTGAAGAGCAACTCAAAAGGCAAAACACCCATAGAACTCTGAGGTTCCTGGCAGATGGCAAACATCAAAAAAGGTAGGAAAAAGTCCCAGTTCTTCCTGTCATCCTGCACAAACTTAAACATCTGTTTCAAAGTTGTATTGAATCGCTCAATGAGGCCATCAGTCTTTGAACATAAGAACATAAGATATGCCATACTGGGTCAGACCAAGGTCCATCAAGCCCAGTATTCTGTTTCCAACAGTGGCCAATCTAGGTCATATGTACCTAGCAGTTTCCCCAAGAGACACAAGTTCCACAATGCTTGTACTGGGTCAAGCATTGATATCTTAGGTCACTTCTTAATAACGGTTTATGGACCTTTCCTCCAGGAACTTGTCCATACCTTTTTTAAACCCAGCTACACTAAGGAAGAACAGCGGAAGTATGACCACAGCCTACCAGATGGTAATAAATATTCTTTATTAAGGACATTAATAAAGAATATTTATTACCATCTGGTAGGCTGTGGTCATACTTCCGCTGTTCTTCCTTGGTTGTCTACTTGCGGAAGAATGTCTTCTTTTTCTTCCCCAAACCCAGCTACACTAACAGCCTTTACTACATCCTCCGGTAACAAATTCCAGAGTTTGATTACACGTTGAGTGAAAAAATATTTTCTTTTATTAGTCTTAAATAGTTTACCCTGTAGCTTCATTGCATGTCCCCTAGTCTTTCTATATTCTGATAACGTAAACAATTGATCTACGTTTACCCGTTCCACTCCGTTCATTAATTTATAGACTTCTATCATATCTCCCCTCCGCCGTCTCTTTTCCAGGTTAAAGAGCCCTAAACTTTTTAGCCTTTCTTCATAGGAGTATCCTTCCATCCCCTTTACCATTTTGGTGGCTCTTCTCTGAACCTTTTCTAAAATCGCTATATCCTTTTTAAGATACGGCGACCAGAATTGCACAAAATATTCAAGGTGCGGTCTCACCATGGAACGATATAGAGGCATTATAATATCTTTTGTTTTATTTTCCATTCCTTTCCTTATCATACCTAGCATTCTATTTGCTCTCTTGGCTGACGCTGCACACTGGGCCAAGGGTTTTAACATGGTATCTACAATGACGCCTAAATCTTTTTCCTGGGTGGTGGTTCCTAATGTCGAACCCTGCATCGTGTAACCATAGTTTGGGTTGTTCTTCCCTAGGTGCATAACCTTGCACTTGTCCACATTAAATTTCATCTGCCATTTTGATGCCCAGTCTTCCAATTTATCAAGATCTTCTTGCAATTTTTCACAATCCTCTTGGGTTTTAACAACTTTAAATCGTTTTGTGTCATCTGCAAATTTGATAACCTCACTTGTTATTCCACTTTCCAGGTCATTTATGAATATGTCAAAAAGCAGCAGACCCAGCACAGGTCCCTAGGGTATACCACTATTCACCTTTCTCCATTGGGAAAATTGGCCATTTAGCCCTACCCTCTGCTTTCTATCTTTTAACCAGTTCCTGATCCACAATAGTACACTGCCTCCTATCCCATGACTATTTAGTTTTGCCAAAAGTCTCTTATGAGGGACCTTGTCAAAGGCTTTCTGAAAGTCCAGATACACAATATCAACGGACTCACCTTTGTCCACCTGTTTATTCACTCCTTCAAAAAAACATAACAGATTAGTAAGACAAGATCTTCCTTGTCTAAAGCCATTTGGCTGTCTCCCATTAGGTCGTGACTATCTACATGCTGAGTAATTTTATTCTTTATGATGATTTCTACCATTTTTCCTGGTACTGACGTCAGGCTCACCGGTCTGTAGTTCCCCGGATCACCCCTGGAACCCTTTTTAAAAATTGGTGTTACATTGGCAATCCTCCAATCTTCAGGTATTAGAGATGATATTAATGATAGTTCACAGATTATTGATAGCAGGTCTGCAATCTCATATTTCAGTTCATTCAACACCCTTGGATGTATACCATCTGGCCCAGGTGATTTGCTACTCTTCAGTTTATCTAATAGTTGTAAGACATCTTCCAGATGTATCGATATTTCCTTCAATTCTTCCGCACCCTTAAATACCACTTCAGTCATGGGTAACATCCCTACATCTTCCTCAGTAAAGACCGAAGCAAAGAATTCATTCAGTCTCTCCTCTATCGCCTTGTCGCCTCTTAGTGCTCCTTTAACCCCTTTATCATCTAATAGAGCAACTGACTCTCTCACAGGTTTTTTGCTACGAATGTACTTGAAAAGGTCTTTATTTCGCGTTTTTGCTTCCGCAGCAAGCTTCTTCTCAAATTCTCTCTTTGCCTGCCTTATCAATGCCTTGCATTTGACTTGCCAGTGCTTGTGCTGTTTCCAGGTTTCATCGTTTGGCTCTTTTTTCCATTTCCTGAAAGATGCTTTTTTGGCAACAGCCTCTCTGACCTCACCTTTAAACCATGCTGGCAGTTTTTTGGACTTCCTTCCACTTTTCTTAAAGCGTGTAATACAGCTGGTCTGGACTTCCAAGATAGTATTTTTCAACAACACCCAAGCTTGATGTACGTCTTTAACCTTTGCAACTGCTCATTTTAGTTTTTTCTTAACTGTTTTCCTCATTTTATCATAGTCTCCCTTTCGAAAGTTAAAAGGTAGTACTGTGGATTTCCTTACTATCCCTCCTCCACTAATTAAATCAAAGGCGATCATGCTATGATCACTATTGCCAAGTGGCCCCAACACCCTTATCTTTTGCACTAGATCTGGTGTTCCACTAAGGACTAGGTCTAATATGGCTTCCCCTCTGGTTGGTTCATGAACCAGCTGCTCCAAGAAGCAGTCATTTATTTCATCTAGGAACTTTATCTCCCTAGCATGTCCTGACGTGACACTGACCCAGTCGATACCGGGGTAATTGAAATCACCCATTATTATTACTGCGCTGTAACTTCTGTTAGCTTCCTTGATTTCTTTGAGCATTTTATCATCCATTTGGTCATTCTGGCCAGGTGCTCGATAGTACACCCCCACTGCCATTGCCTTCCCCCTTTTATATGGAATTTCAATCCATATAGATTCTACAGCAGATTTTGTTTCCTGCAAAACTTTAATCCTTTCTGAGTCAATGCCCTCTCTAACATAGAGAGCAACCCCTTCACCAATTTGATCAGCTCTATCATTACGATATAGTTTGTACCCAGGTATCACAGTGTCCCACTGGTTGTCCTCCTTCCACCATGTCTCTGATATTCCAATCATATCTAACCTTTCATTTAGTGCTATATATTCTAACTCTCCCATCTTATTCTTTAGACTTCTAGCATTTGCATACAAGCATTTTAGAGAATGTATTTTATTCATGTTAATTTGGCTATTGTTAGACATGGGTAAATTGGGATCTTTAAGCTCTGTCTGCTCCATACTCGAGAGCATTTGGGCTACTTTACTATTTTGTGGAACTTCTCTGCTTTTGGTAGTATCCTTCAACCATCCGCTCTTGGGCGACTGTCGGCTTTTCCCTAATATCTAGTTTAAAAGCTGCTCTATCTCCTTTTTAAAGGATAATGCCAGCAGCCTGGTTCCATCCCGGTTAAGGTGAAGCCCATCCCTTCGGAAGAGCCCCTCCTTTCCCCAGAATGTTCCCCAGTTCCTAACAAATCCAAAACTCTCATCTCTGCACCATTGTCTCATCCACGCGTTGAGACTCCGGAGCTCTGCCTGCCTTTTGGGTCCTGTGCGTGGAACAGGAAGCATTTCGGAGAACGCTACCATGGAAGTTCTGGATTTCAACTTCCTACCTAAAAGCCTAAATTTTGCCTCCAGAACCTCCCTACCACATTTTCCTATGACATTGGTACCGACATGTACCAAGACAGCAGACTCCTCCCCAGCACTATCTAAGACCTTATCTAGGTGGCGCGTGAGGTCCGCTACCTTCGCACCAGGCAGGCATGTTACCAGGCGATCCTCACGTCCACCAGCCACCCAGCTATCTACATGCCTAATGATTGAATCACCAACTATAACGGCTGTCCTAACCCTTCCCTCATGGGCACATGGCCCTGGAGAAACTTCCTCAGTGCGAGAGGGTTTTACATCACCTGGAGGACAGGTCCTAGTTACAGGATTACTTCTTGCCACACCAGGGTGATGCTCTCCTGTCACGTGACCTCTCTCCTCCATGGCAACAGGGGTGCTGCCAGACTGGAGGTGGGACTTCAGGACTATATCCCTATAGGTCTCGTCTATGTACCTCTCTGTCTGTCTTATGTTTTCCAAGTCTGCTACTTTAGCCTCTAGAGAACGGACTTGTTCCCTGAGAGCAAAGAGCTTCTTGCACCTAGTGCACACGTAAGACCTCCTTGCACCTAGTGCACACGTAAGACCTCTCACCAACTGGGAGAAAATCATACATGTGACACTCAATGCAAAAGACTGGAAAGCCCCCATCCCGCTGCTGGACTGCTGTCTGCATCTTAGTTTTAAGTTTGTGTCTAGATCTTTAAGTTCTTACTTACTAGGGGTTGCTATGGGTATTTATACCAATAAAACTGTACCTAATATGTTTAATATACCTTGTTCACCTGAAGGTTAATTAATCTCAGGTCTTTAGTGTATGACTGATTTGGGTAATGAGCTTCACCTGAAAGCACCTCCTGTCTTTTAAGATGTGTAAGTACCTATAAAGCTATGATTATCCCAGGGGTGTGTGGGTGTGGGGAGGGAGGGAGGGAAATAACACTTATTAAAAGAGGGCTGCTACTCAGTACCCTGTCTTGTGCTTCTGAGGTAAGCTAAATTCTGATTTGATTTAAATTATAGCTCTTAGCTGCTGCTAGGCTCTAACTTCTTATGAAATTTAAACTACAAGCTCTCTGCTGGGTTCTAAATTTAACCAGAAAGCTCTTTTCTGTGTTTTAAAACTAAAAGTACTTTTCTAATGCTAGGCCCTGAGTGACTATTAAATGTACACTACAAGCTCTCTGCTGGGTTCCAAATGTAACCAGAAAGCTCTCTTCTGTGTGTTAAATTTAAACTAAAAGTACTTTGCTGTTACTTGGCCCTGAGTGACTATTAAATTTAAACTACAAGCTCTCTGCTGGGTATGAAATGTAACCAGAAAGTTCTCCTCTGTGTTTTAAATTCAAACTTTAATTGCTGCTACTAGGCCCTAACTGATCCAACAAAACACAGTGGGTTCACAGATTAAGTAGCTTTAATACAAATAATTCTTTTTAGAAAATTACCAGAAGTATATACTCACAGTTGCAGATTTCTCTCCAGAAGTAACAGTCCCCCTTTCTAGTCTGTGGGTGATATACTCATTATTGAAGCATCTTGACTTTACTACTACTACCACCAAGCATTTATATAGCACTACAAAATGTACACAGTGCTGCACAGACACATATAAAAGAGAGTCCCTGATCATCAGAGCTTACAATCTAGTCAAGACAGACAACACAGTTGCTGTAGGCACGGGATACATCTAGGGGGAATGCTAAAAAAACACAAAGGAGATCAGGTCAGTCAAGATCCGAAAGCACCAGTGAAAAGGTGAGGTTTTGGCCTGGATTTGAAAAGGACCAGAGAAGGCGTCTAACGTACAGGCTCAGGTACTATGTTACTATGTTAGGTAGCTTGTTCCTGTCATAAGGAGCAGCAAGGTGAAAGGGGTGAAGTCTGGAGTTAACAACAGAAGAGAAAGGCACAGATAGAAGCAATTTGCCAGAAGAGTGGAGTTCCTGATGAGGAGTGTAGGGAGAGATAAGAGGAAAGGTAGTGAGGAGCTGCAGAGTGAATGCACTTATAGGTCAGCAGGAGAAGATTGAACTGGATGTGGAAATAGTGAGCAAATGAAATGACTTTAGAAGAGGGGAGAGAGATGATTCAGAAGGAGACCAGCAAGGATTAGATTATAACAGTCTAGATGGGAGGTGACTAAAGAGGGATAAGTGTCTTAGTAGAGTGTTCAGAAAGAAATGGGTGGATTTTGTTGATGTTATAGAGAAAGAAACAGCAGGTTTTAGCTATCAGTTAGATATGTTTGGAAAGGAGAGAGAGGAGTCAAAGACAACCCTAAGGTTGCAAGCTGAGGAGACAGGGAGGAGTAGATAGTTATCCACAGAGACTGATAAAGGAGAAAGGGGAGAGGAGGGTTTAAGGGGAAAAATAAGCAGCTCAGCTTCATCATCTTGGATACAAAGGATATTCCTTGATATGTGAGGATTTCATTGGGTAGTCCCACCTGCGAGAATACTTCCTAAATAGCATTCACGATCACAGTAGTCTTCTTATCCCTTACAGCACAAGTAGCATAGTCCAGCACAATTAAAACATACTTGTTGCCTTGGGTGGTTCGCTCCAAGGGTCCTACTAGATCAATTGGCACTCTTTCAAATAGGGTTTCAATGAAGGGAATGGGGCAAGTTGAACTATGTCAGGGTTATGAAGTTGACAGGTGGGGCATGACTGGCATTATAAATGCACCTGTTTATGGACCCTGGGCCAAAAAAGCAGGTCAAAACATGCTCTAGTGTTTTCTCCACCACAGATGTCCCTCTAATAAATGGCTATGGGCCAATAACACCACCTGCTGATGATAGGGCTGGGAAACTAGCAGTTGTTCCACCTCTTCCCTCCTCGAGGGCACCCTCAGGCACTCTGTATAATAAATTTCCCTTTAGCACAAGATAGGGAAACGTTCTTGCAGGGGACTCTCCGTTACCTACTGGAACCCCATCCACCTCTAAAACCTACTCTCAAGCTTGTTTAAGGGACTCATCCTCTTGCTGGACCCTCCTTAAGTTCCCTGTGTATTCCTCCAGCCCCCACTCTGGGAAGGGGACCTTTATATTGAGTCACTACTGCTGGGCCCTGAGCTATCCCCAGGAGTTTTCTTCCCTAGGCTCTCCCTCCCCAGATCCCTCCCCCATAGCCGTCTCCAGATTCTGTTGGTAGTGTAGCTTTTCCTGGCAATGCCAAATCCGGGATTTAGCATGCTTGGGATTCTAAATATATAGCTCCAGGACTTCCAGGGGGAAAATCTCTAGGAAATCTTTCTGGTCCGATTTAGCAGAGCCATCAGTTAGCTGGACCCATATTGCTCCAAAGTTTGGGTAGTCTCGGCTGATCACTACTGGATACGGGAGCCAGGACAGCACCATGACCTCAAAGATGGCTTACACTGCTGGAGTCTTAAGTGAAACCTGTGCTATTGGATACTGCCTCTGGTCGCCATGTATATAGGCCAGTGTTACCATCTTTGCATAGTCAGTTTGAAATAGGGTTACAGTTTCCTGGGGAATGAGGGTCCACACACTCCCAGAGTCTATCAAGTCCTGGAGGTGGGTTCCCTCAAGCTCCACTACTGTACAATCATAAAGTTCTGTGCCCCGGGGTAGGGAGTGTTCACAAAAGCGCAGGTGTGAGGGGTGGTTAGGCTGACATACATGGGTTCTTCTGTACCCAGGGGACATCACCAAGCAAAATGTTCCCAGGTTCCACACCTAAAACAGGTGAAGGGATTGTGGCTGGGGCGATGCCCTCACTGAAGAGGTAACTTTGGGGGTTGGATCATGGGTGTCAAACTTCCCCTCAGATGACCCTGTTTCCCTGGGAGAGCATGCCAAACTTGCACCGACATCTGTGCACATGTGTTTGACTTGCTCTCAAAGTTTAATGCAGACATTTGCGCCACAGTTTAATGCATGGCTAATTTGCATATGCGCCCCTTTCTGCATGCTGGCACTGAAGACGCACGCTATCGGTGCGCTGCATAGAGGTATACATATAGTTATTAGTGAGTGACTTCAGAGCCAGCTTTCTGCATTGGTCTGAAAGTTAGGAGCATAAATCCTTTGAATGTTGGCCCTAAAACTTCTAGTTCCTGGGAGAGTACTTTCATTCCAGTGCCATCGGATGACATCACCCACTTGTATGCCTGACTCAATCCTACTTGTCTTTGGAAAACAATACACAGCACAAAGTTAATACCTTAACTCGTGAAATTGTTTTCTCTTTTTCTATACTCATTCCCATGAAACAATCAATTTAATGTAGACAGTTGTATAAATCAAACAGAAAATATGTCCTGAACAGGTCCAAAGTCCTGGCATAAACTCATCAGACACTGAAATGCCAGGGGGAGGGGGCGGGGGTCATCATTTGGTTGATCTGCTGTAACAAAAAATTCATATGCAGAAGGTTGGACACTGTTAGACTGCTGACTGTTACAGTTTGTGCTATCTCCTGTCGATTGATCATTTAATCAAAATTCCCTGAGTACCTGTCTGTCTATCTCTGCTGAAGCATGAAAAATCAGCAAGGCACACTATGGTCTAAATTAAATGTTTTAGAATTCTATGTTTTCTGTGTGGTTGAATATGGGCCTCTACTTTTAACACAAATATTTTTCTGCTAGATCATTCTTTGAAAAATGATATCTTTATCTAGAAGAAAAGACTGTGGATCCATATTTATTTAACCCATTTAGAATATGCTATGTGGCATGCCGTAGAAATCAGTCCTTGCTCCCATTCTTTTTAACATTTTTGTAAGTTGTATTGCAGAAGAGCTGTTAGGAAGGTTTGCCTCTTGCTGGATGATGCCAAAACCTGTAATAAGGTGGACACCTGAAGAACTGTCTAGAATTTTGCAGCTAAAATTCAGTACTAAAAAATGTAGGGTCAAGCATTTGGGCTGCAAACACACAAGGGAATGGCACCGTATAGGGGATGAAGTACTTATGTCCACGAAAGAAGAGCAGGACCTGGGAATGATTGTATCTGATGATTTTAAGTGTCCAAAAAGGTAGAAAAAAAAAGTGACAGAAAAATCCATAAGGATACATGCCCGCACAGGGAGAGCAATGAGCAGCAGGAACAGGGAGATGCTAGTTCCTCTGCATAAGTCTCTAGTGAGACCTCATTTAGGATTACTGTGTACAGTTCTGGAGACCAAAAAGATCAGTAAAGGGTGCGGCTACTAAAATGGTAAGTGGTCTTCATTTTATAGCATATGGGGATGGATAAATATCCCACTATGTACAGTATATTCTCAAGGAAAGGTGGGAGAGAGAACATATGATAGAAACATTTAAAATACCCCCAGGCATAAATACAGAGGAGACAGGTCTCTCAATTGAAAGGAAGTCATAGGCAAGGGTAAAAGGATGAAGATGAAAGAGGATAGACTCAGGAGCAATCAAAAAAATATTTATTTACAGAAAGGGTGGTGGCTGCATGGATGGCCTCCCATTGAAGGTGGTAGAAAAGAGAGTGTAATCTGACTTCAAAGAAGAAAGAGGCAAGCACAGAGGATCTCTGAAGGAGAGGAAGAAATTATAAAGCTTAGCATTTGGTGAGGATGGACAGACTGCAAAGGCTGTATGGTCTTTACTGCATCTATCATTATTTTCTTTGTTTCTATGTTTAAAGGTCCACTTACAATCCAGTTCTACAGCATTAGTGCATGGTTATGGCGCAACACTATCACCGACCATACCCATTTAAGCGACATGAAAGAAGTTCCAGGATTACCAAATACAGTGCTCTTCTATTAATAGTCAAATTCCCAAATCCCCAGATAGTACTGTTGAGAGACGAGTTGTCAAGCTTGAGGTAAGAGAACTGCAACCCCTGGTAGGGTATTGAGAGAACTAATGTAACTATCATAAGACACAGATCTTGCATCATAATACAGATTCTCTTAGAAGATATTTGAAGCCCAAAAGATGCTACTGTAATCTTTTAGATTTAGTAATGCATATCCACAGAGTAACACTGCTCTGTAATACTACCCACCATGCCCAGCATCCTTCAGTAAGTAAGAGGAACAAGTATTTATATACAATACCAGAACAGGAAAGTTTCATCAGCGAGGTGCATCAGTCAGGGTTGGCCCATGGGTGATACGAAGCTATGTCTGGAAACATTGTAGGGCCTCATTTGCATAAATATTTAGATATTTGGGGCATACTTCATTTTATTTATTTTAAAATGTGTATGCTGCCTATGTAAAATGCATTAAACAGACATCACAATAAAATTAAGTAAATATAATAGCAATCAATCAAAATAAAATTAAAACCACTTTCACATACACACATAAAAAAGCAAACCATTATAAATATCTGCAGACTGGATTTATATGGTCACTTCTATGACCAGTTTATTGATGAGGAGGGAAAATATAAAATTAGAAAAACTTATCCTGGTCACTGTGAATTCAAGATCATGCTGCCCAGGATGGATTAGACTGTGCCAGAGCTGGAAAAGCCCAGAAATCAGCAGCTTTGAAGCTATCAGGCTGCTAAACAAAATTAAACCGAGATGTTTCCTTAAAATTTGAGATTTCCTTGGATCTGAACTGACAAGATATTTTAAAATTTCAGACTGGCATTATCAAGAATACAAAGCTTCAAATCTCAAAGACAATCCACATTCTACTACCAACCACTAACACCCTACAGTTGATTACACACAAGGAGCAAAATAAAAAATCAAGAACCCACAGCGAAAATCTGCCATTCAATAAAAGCACTAACTTCCAAACTTGCACAAGGAGCATACCCAGCATAACCTAGAACATCCATATACCTACTGAGAAAATTTAACAAGTCCAATTTCTAGATAGAAAATCCATGGCAAGAGAATACCTGTCTCCAACCACACATTTAGAACATAGAGAGGCCCTCATCTAGTACAGAAAAAAGCGACTACAAACAAAAACTAGAAATATGTTGATAAAAATGTAACTGAAACCCCAAGAAGCCACATTCTGCATGTAGTACAACACCAGAGAAATAGAAAGATGCATATAAAGAACATGTAAATTACAAAAATGTGACTTATTCCAATCACTAAACTGAAAATAAATATTTTTACTGCGTTTGTCATCTGGCCATTTTATTTTTCTAATAGCATTGTTTCCAGTCCATGGCTTCTGCTTTCCTGCATGTTCTCTTAACTCTCTCCTCTACATCCATATCTGGCATTGAAATTTATCCTTTTAGCTTTTGCCCATTTATTTTCTTCATTTCTCTATGGACAAATTTCACCCCATCTTCTTAAGAACCAGTTTATTACTTTTCAGCCTTAACCACAATCCTTTCACTTTCCCCTGCTGCATTCTATCTTTCCTCCCTGCTGTGTCCAGCATATCTCCCCTCTTGTATCCACACTGTCCAAAACCTTCCATCCAACATCTGAACCCTTCTCTTTCACTCCACATCTTCCTCCTATTTCCAAAACCTCCCCATTTGCAGGTTTGTTTTGTTTGGTTTTAATACCTTTTTTTGTGTTATTTTGTTTTTATACAGTTTCATTTTAGCGTAATTTTGTTAATTAAAGAGGCAGCTGTGACTGTTGTCCAAATGAAAAACAGCTGAAATATTACCAGAGGTTTCATGCAAATCCAAATGACTTTTTTGAAAACAAAGAAACATGACGGTAGAAAGAGACCATTATTACCTAGCCAATCTGCCCGTCCATACCAACTACTATAGTCCCTTTTTTTTCTTTAGAGATCTTCTATGTTGGTCCCATTCTTTCTTGAATTCTGATACTGTCCTAATCTCTACTACCTCCACTGGGAGACTGTTCCACGCATCTACCACTCTTTCAGTAAAGAAATATTTCTGCATATTACTCCAGAGGCTATCCCTTTCACTTTCAACCTATGCCCCTCATTGCAGAGCCTTCTTTCAATTTAAAGAGGCCCTCCTCCTGTGCATTTATGCCATGGAGGTATTTAAATATCTCTATCATACCTCCTCTATCCTGCCTTTGCTGCAAAGTATACATATTGAGATCTTTAAGTCTGTCTCCATATGCCTTATGATGAAATCTGCTATTTTGGTAGCCATCCCTTGCACAGACTCCAACCTGTTTATATCCTTTAGGTGTGGTCTCCAGAATTGCACACAATACTCCAAAATTAGGTCTCAAAGACTTATAGAGAGGCACTGTCACCTCCTCCTTCCTGCTGGCAATTCCTCTCCCTATGCACCCAAGCATCATTCTGGCTTTTGTAGTCACCTTTTCTGTTTAGAAACAGAGAAACATGGGACCTGGTGTGATCGTGTTGGAGGTGCAGGGAGCCTGTCCGAGTGGCTCTGGGACTGCTGCCGCTGGGAGCCTTGTCTGGGACGCTTTGCCTTTCCCCTAGTAGTGGGCAGGCATCGCGGGGACACCTACAGCCAGCAAGGTCCCTTTGCTTGTATATTGTGCCTGTATTTTTGACTGCGGAGCGTGTCCGCAGGGCGTGGTCTGAAGGAGCGTGTCCAAAGGGGTGAGACACACCCCTTTGGCACCCCTTCGGCGTCACTGTGGCGATAGACTGTTTGGTAGTCTTAATGTTTATTTGGGGTTTTTATTTTTTGCTTTTGTGGTGTCTATATGGGGAAAAAGAAAGCTAAAGCTGGGCGAGGCGGGGGTGGCCCAGCGGATAGTGCCGCTGTCGTCAGCCCCCTCGATAAACATCTCATTCCGTGGTCCGTAGCACAGTCCTCCCCTGAGGGTGCTTCCCTTAGTTCTGGAGGGAGGACCCCTCCACCCTGCCCTGCTACTCTATCGACTTCTTCTTCTTCTGGGAAAACCTCTGATTTGGTAAGGGTCAATTCAAATGTGATTGTTACTTTACAAGAGCTTATTCTCACTTTAGGGGTTATCTTATAATGGACTTATCTGTGTAGAACAGTTTATAAAAGTGCCCCAAGGGAATAAACACACAAACGTATGCCCTACTGCTGAGTAGCAAATACTTTGTATGATCTACACCAAGGCATTCCTGGAGACAGAGAAAAAGTGGCGTTAGGGCGAGATCAGCACTTATGTGTATAGAATACACCTGTGTGCCCCGAGTCTTACTGGCATATACAAGATGGCTCCAAAAAATTGAGAACATCTCGTAGCATTTAGGTTATTTAAAAATCCAAAAAGACAGCTGTAAACGATTGACAAATTTAAAAAAAAAAAAAGATGGTGACCGGAAATTGTCGAAATAAAGATGTTATATAGCTAAAAAAGGTAAATAAGTAAACTATTTAAGCTTTTAATTTACGAGATGTTCTCACTTTTTTGGGCCACCCTGTAGATGCACGAATGGTACTCCTGCCTCAGAGCAAGAGCATTTGTGCATTACTGGGGATAAATCTTTATAACATGGCCATATAATAGGAAAAAAATATAAACAATGCACCTAAGTGCCCTCTTCTAAATTACTGCTTTTGAGTATTAGTGGAAAATCTCTTATAAAGCAGAACCTTTGGAGGTCTTATACTAAAAGGTCACTAGCTGGTGGTTCTATTCTGGGGAGCAGTGAAGAGGCACTGGGACACATATTGCCAGCTCGCATGAAGCCACGACAGAGTGTGGAACAATTCCTGTGCTAACAATCCACATTAGGGTCATAAGCGATCAAGGTACTTTATTTTCTTTCTTTCTTTCTTTCTTTCTTTATGTATGTATATAGTTATTGTTCCAAGTTCCTTGTTTAAATTGCATTGGTTACATATGTTCCATGTACCACTGTGTTGTAGTTCCGTGTAAACCGCCCCTGATTGCTGGAAGGAGCGGTATAAAAAAAAAAAGTTCAAATAAACAAATAAATAAAATTTATTTAATGGGTCTTTTATACCACCCTATCTTCCAGTCAGGGAGGTTTACATTACATTTGCTGGGTTTCCATTTAAGAGGCCTCTACTACTTTGATATATGCCTCTTGATGAGATGCTTGGTGTCATGCACACTCTTCGAAGAATTCAACTTGGCATTACTTGGGATAGTGGCGGAGGAAATCGATAAGGGGAATATTATATATTAGATGATTTCCTGCTGTTGGCCAGTGGCCAGCGACAAGCGGTCCTGCAGCCATAACTTACGTGTCTTCCAGAAAAAAAAATCCTGAGGAACCCGGGGTGCTGCTAGTGGCAAACAAAATGGAAGGCCCAGTCCAATGCTTGTCCTTTTTAGGGATCTACATTGACACTGTGGCAATGGTGACCTGGCTACTGACCAGGAAGCTAGAGGAACTGAGGGTCGCAGTGCAGCTGATTGCCTCCACTAAGAAAGTCACTCTGATGCAAATGTAATCCCTAATAGAGCTGGGAGGGTAATGGGTCTGCTTAGGAAATTTGTGTTCCTGAGCTTGGAGCTAAATACGTACATAACAGCCAATCACAGCTGGCTGTTATGTAAGTATTTAGCCGGAGAAGGTAATAAGATCGCTAATGCATTCTCTCTCTTTCAGTTTCCATGCTTCCAGCACCTGGCCCCAACGGCATCACCCACGGTGAGCTGCATGCTGGCAGAGATGTGGAATGTTGGAAACAGAGCACCAGCGGGATAGTGAAGACGTCCTTGTCCAATACCACCTGGAAAGCCTATTGGCAAGCCTGGGGCAGGCTCCAGACCTTCACCGAACAACGGTGCTTCAGCCTTTTATGAGGAGTATCACTGGGCCAATTACTCAAATTCATAGCATGGTTGAGAGGAGAGGGCACTTCGGTCAGACACACTTGGCTGAAGCTGGCTGGCATGGCCCTTTTCCTGAAGCTTGGGAAGGGTGGAGGAATACCACTAAGGAGTTTATGGTTAAGAAGGTCATGGAAAACTGGTGCAGAGTCTTCTCCCTGACTGGACCATCTCAGGCCAGTCACACTGCACATGATAGAGGTCATCCTGAGGGTGTCTGAAGTGATGAAGAACAGGTTTGAAGAGTGCCTCTTCAAGGTGGCTTTACCGTTCATGTTCTTCAGCGCCTTCAGGATGAGTGAGGTTATCCCTAGATGCAGGGCAGATGCCATGGGCCTGATCCTCCAGGTGTTGGACATTGCCACAGGAGAGTACAGAATCAAGCTGTTACTGGGGCATTCTAAAATTGACCAAGGCCACAGGGGAAAAATGGTGTGGCTATATGCCACAAGTGTCACTGACCTGTGCCTGGTGAGGGCGAAAGAAGGAGGACCCGAGGGGTTACCAGAGGCAGGTCTTGTCAGACAAATCTGGTTGTTTCCTTGACTGGGTGACCAGAGTTGGACTGAGGGAGAGCCCTAGATGTGATGTACTTAGATTTCAGTAAAGCCTTTGACACCGTTCCACACAGGCGACTTATAAACAAACTGAGCACCCTAGGGATGGACCCTAAAGTTACTGATTGGGTTAGAAATTGGTTGAGTGGGAGGCAACAAAGGGTAGAGGTAAATGGTGTTCACTGAGGATGAGGCTACCAGTTGTGTGCCATAGGGATCTGTCCTTGGTCCGATTCTTTTTAACATCTTTGTTAGTGATATTGCAGAAGGGTTGTCGGAAAAGGTTGGTCTGTTTGCAGATGATACCAAAATAAAGTAGACACCCAGGAAGGAGTAGATAACATGAGGAGGAATCTAGCTAAGCTTGAAGAATGGTCTAGAATTTGGCAGCTGAGATTTAATGCTAAAAAATGCAGGGTCATGCATTTGGGTTGCAAAATCCAAGGGAGCAGTATAGTGTAGGGGGTGAAGTACTTCTGTCCCCAAAAGATGAGCGAGACCCGGACCTAATTGTGTCTGATGCTCTTAAAGTAGCTGAACAGGCAGAAAAGGTGACTGCAAAAGCCAGAATGATGCTTGGGAGTATAGGGAGAGGAATGGCCATCAGAAAAAAGGAGGTGATAGTGTCTCTATTTAAGTCTCTGTTGTGACCTCATTTGGAGTACTGTGTGCAATTCTGGAGACCATACCTTCAAAAAGATATTAACAGTTTCCCATAAAGGTAGTAGAGACGAGAATAGTATCTAAATTCAAGAAAGCATGGGGCAAACATAGAGGATCTCTAAAGGTAAAAAGGGGAGTATTGTAGTTGATATGGAAGGGCAAACTAGATAGAAACATGACGGCAGAAAAAGACCACATGGCCTATGTTTATAAAAACATGTAGATGCCTGTGTGTCTTCATAAAATGTTAGAACAATCTGCAGAGTTTATGTCTAGATTGAGGTGATATTGATGAGACTCTCCACTAGATCCCTGCCCTGCAGAATGGATAAAGAAAACCAAAGAGGACTTAAGCGCACCACTAACCCACATTGTTAATGAATCCCTCAGACAAGGACGCATGCCAGACATCCTCAAAACCTCAATCATCAGCCCAACCCTAAAAAACCACAACCTGGATCCCCTTGACCCCGCCTCCTTCAGGCCTATAGCAAGTCTTCTGTTCACCACCAAAATCATTGAGAAGATAGTTCAGCAACTTCAAGACCATTTAGATACCAACAACATACTAGACCCGCAACAACATGGCTTCCGTCCATTCCACGGAGTCGAGACCCTCATGACATCACTAATGAACACCCTCATCAAAGGCACACAGACCAAGCACTCTGGATATGCTATGATCTTCCTGGACATATCTGCAGCCTTTGACACCATCTCCCACAACATCCTCCTACACAGACTCCAAGAAATTGGCATCAAAAATGTCGTACTTCAATGGTTCCACTCCTACCTAACCAATAAACAACTGATTCACACAAACATAGCAACCTCCCCCGCCCCTTTCAGCAACACCAAGGAGTACCCCAAGAATCCACACTATCTGCCATGCTCTTCAACATCTACCTGCAACCACTCAGCTCAATCATACGCGCCCACAACATCATCTACCACATCTATGCGGATGACATAATGCTCTATGGTCCAATCACAACCACTAATCCAATGAACAAACACCTATCAGACTATCAATTGTATCCATTTTACTAGCTGGCGACCAGGTGTGATTATTCAGCATTCCATAAGACCCATCCTCAAACTGAAAACAAAAAGCCTTGGGAACGTAGCGTCTGCTCCAAGAATTTTGCCAATGTAAGGTATCTATGTATTGGGCTTGACAAGACTTTCAGTGATCTCCCATTTGGAATTTCTGGTTAAGTCCCAATCCAGACAACTGGCTTTTATGACAAATCTGTAGTTTTTGTTTTTTGTTAGGATCTGGTCTTCGTGTTTTCCTTATCGGTGAACTGATGTTAAAGAAAATAGCGATCCTGTAATTTAACGAACTCCTAACCTCATTGTTGCTAATAATTATCATGATTTCTACCTTTGAAATTTCAGGGTCATACTTAGTATTTGGTTTGGTCTTTTGGTCAGGGAAGGTATATTCTATACTAATTAAAGCCATGATTCATGTTTGTTTCTTTTCTTCCAATCCACATGGAAACAATATTGTGAACATTAACACGAGAGACCTTTGCATCTGAAAATCTCAACATGCATTGAAGTTTAAAACTAGATTCTTCTTAAGCTTATACATTAATATAATATGGAGAGTTTAGCCTAATAGATTAGAAAGATACCATCTAAATGCCTTTTTACATAATTCATACTTTGCAAGCTATAAAAGGATGTTTCGGAAATGATTTTAAGGGTCCTTCAGGAATATTTCCAATCTCTCCAGCTGTATTAAATGCAAACAGGCATGTCGCCTGGGGAGAATTTCATGCTGTGAAAGTCATTAGAATAATAAATTAAACTTCCATGTGTGAAAGCATTTTTGAAACTTTAGGTGAATGTTTCGCACATTCCATGTTCTGCTTCTCAACAGAATAGCCAAATGAAGTGAGATTATAAAGCTGCATGTCAGGATTTTACAAAGTTTTTACAGCATTAGGAATTACTTAGAAGTGAAGTAGTATTTGTCTGAAACTTGACATGGTTGTGGCGGTAATCATGTAGAACGCTAGCATTCGACAGTTCAAGAGGGCTGCAAACTGTTCAGGGTATCCCTAATGAATCTAGATTTACACGTAATGGAGGTAATATGCATGCAAATCTATCACATGCACATTCATTAAAGATACCTTACAGTACAGAAAACAGTATTTCTTGAAAATCTAACACTTGAAGGCACAGTTTAGATAGTACACGGAGATCAAAATGGAGATGTCAAGATTGGTATATTTTAGAAATGGCTTGGTTAAACATGGAGCTATTTCTAAGTACATGGAAGGAAGTACAGGGATGCATGTCTAATGACATCCATGCAACAGGAGTCGCCATTTCACAAATTTACAGGTGAGAAGATTCAACGGAGGAAACTCGACAACTTCAATGTTTAACTGTTGGCATCGCCCAGCTTGTATGTATAAGAGTCGGCATTTAGACGTGCATGTGGGCCATTTTATAGACTTAGGGGTCTGTTTACTAAGCAAAACTAGCAGCTTCTGTGCGAAATCGAAGCCACTGCCCCATTTTATACAATTGGGCCGCTGCTCAGATATCGCACAGAAGTCCATAGTGCCACTTAGCCAACAGATCCCTTAGACATCTAGATGCTGCTATTTAACTACAGGGGCTGCTATCGTTAACTTATTCCAATTTGAAGGGGGTTAATAACTAGAGGAGGATTAAGGAGGCTAATAGCCCCTTAATCCCTCCTGTAAAACACTGGCCAAAATACATACTTTTTAAAAACCTACACATGCGACGGAGCATGTGTAAAGCCCATCGTGGAGAATTTTGCCCTTACATGTATAAATCACCATTAAGGCTTCTAAAATCATCTCCAAAATATATCAATCTATTCTGCAAGGTAGTCAAAAAGCAACTATAATGTTTAGGACTTATTAAGAAGGGATTTGAAGCAAAAACAGAAAACGTCATTATTTTATTACTCTAAGCCATGGTGAACCTGTAACTTGAATGCTACAACCATTCTCGCTCAAAAACAAGATAGGAAAACTTAGAAAGGGTACAGAGATGGCTATCAGTATTAGGGCAATGAAACAGCTTCCATATGAATAGAGACTTAAAAACTCCATGGACAAACTACAGGAAGATAGCACACCAGCATATAGTATCATAAATCAATGTCGAGAAAATAAATAAGGGGGATTTCAAAAAAGAATGTCCAAGTTAAATCAGGGACTTTCAGAGCAGAATGTGCAGAACACCACCAGGGATGTCTGTCTCCAGCTGATTTCAGGTACTTAGATGTTCCTGACCTAGACGTGCATGCAGGCAGCTACATAGATGTCCGCAGTAGGGACGCTTGGCTTGTAAATGTCAATTTCAGGCAAGTCAGCATAAGGGGATGTTCAATGGCATAAAGTGAAAACATTAGCCTCCATTACCCATCAGTGTTTGCTGACATAGTGTAAAACACAGGGAGTATTAGTATAGCTCCTTCTCCACACCTTCCAGATGTTTGCCTGACAAAACAAGCAGTTTTCAGACACCTGTTCATGCCTGGAGCAGGTGTAACTTCAGACGCGATTCAGGACATCCAGGGTGTTTCTGAGATCAGGTAAAAAACATTCAGGTTCTTAAGAATGCCCCAGCCATGCTTCCACCATACACCCCATTCTGACTTGGATGTCCTTGTGCTGGGGGATGTCCATAGACCCCAGCTTTTAAAATGGCTCAGAAGACATCTCTGTAATTTAGATGTCTGAATGCCCTTTCACAGACAACCAAAATTGTGAATAGCACTTTTAAAATAACACCCAATGCCTCATAATAAAGACTAGGGTGCACCCAATAAAATTATTAGGTGGAATATTTACAATATTTCAAAAGTGTACCACAGACCAACTCAACAACTAAATATGATGAAGGATCTATACCAAAAGACATACAATGAGCCTGAAGGATATATATAGATATATTTATTTATTTAAATTCTCTTATATTTATTTTTATTTATTTATTTATTTAAAGTTTCTTATATACCGCGCTATTCAGCATCAGCGCGGTTTACATGGAACAAAACAATCTCAGTACATTTGAAAACACGTATGAGTTACAGATAACAGGGCAAAAAACTTGGGTAAAGGGTAACTATCTACAACAACGATTGAACTATTTACATAAAATCAACTAGCATCGAGATTTTAGTGTACAGAGTAATTACATCAAAATTTCTTAGTTCTAGAAGGTATGTCCTATGGAGTGGTTATGCCTATGAATCTGTGTTATGACATATTAGATAGCATTACGGTGGCTGGAAGTACTCAGTGAATAAGTAGTGCTTGATAGCCTTCCTGAACTGCTTCATGTCTCGTATTGCTCTGATATCTGGATGAAGTTTATTCCAGCATCTAGGCGCATAAGATTCAAATGCTCTGTTAATCGTTGATTGGGACCAATTTGTGGATTCACTGGGAATGACTAGGGTATTTTCAGCGAGTGGTCTCCTGGATCTTGTCTTGGAAGTTAGACTGATGAGGTCTGAAGTCGTTGCTGGTGATAATTTATTTAAGGCCTTGAATGTGATGAGGAGAGCTTTATAGCTAATTCTACATTCTATAGGGAGCCAGTGAAGGTCCCTAAGGATTGGCGTGATATGGTCTCTCTTTGATGCTCCAACTAGGATGCGGGCCGCAGCATTCATTGCTAGTTGCAGGGGGTTAATGGTGTTCTTTGGAAGACCATGTAATACAATATTCGCATAGTCAAAGTGTGGAGTGACTATTGCTTGGAATATTGAGCGGAAGTCGTCGTATTCTAGCATGGGTCTTAGGTGGCGTAATGTTTTTATCTTGAAGTAAATAGTTTTTACCGTGCTTTTTATGTGAGAGGTAAAATCCAGTCGTTGATCAAGGATCACACCTAGGTAACGGATTGTATTCTTGATTGGGAGCTCAGCGTCCCGTACCTTGAGGTATGCAGGGGGGGGAGAAGAGCTTGTTTCTTGTGACCATTAAAACTTCAGTCTTTTTGAAGTTGATTCGCATGTTTTGATCTAAAAGCCAATCTGCTATTGCATTGAAACAGTTGGTTAAGTTGGTGTAATTTGGACTCGTTATATCAATCGGGGTGAAAATAAGCACATCATCAGCGTAAATGAGGCAGGAAACATTAAATGATTTGGTGATTTGGCAAATTGGCTGCATATATATATTGAAGAGGAGCGCCAATAGAGAGGAGCCTTGTGGAACCCCTTGCGTTTGGAGGAATGATTCTGATGTTTTGGAGTCGATGCGAACATGTTGCCAACGATCTTCGAGGTATGATTTACACCAGTTCCATGCTAGGCCTTGTATGCCCTTTTCGTAGAGTCGCGATAGTAGAATCTTATGGTCTACCGAATCAAACGCAGCGGATATATCGAGGAAGATCATTGCGATGCCTGATCTTATGTTATTGATCCCACAGATGAGCATATTGATTAATGAGGTCATGAGAGTCTCGACTCCATGCATTTCCCTAAATCCATGTTGGCACGGATCTAGAGGGGAAGATGTGTCAATATATTGCTGAATTTGGCGTTGTGTCTTTCTCCAGAATTTTGGCAAGAAGCGGGATGCTGGAGATTGGACGGTTGCTGGAGCAAGAAGCGGGATGCTGGAGATTATATACCGTGCTATTCTACATCAGTGCGGTTTACATTGAACAAACTGAAATTACATTGAACAGGGCAATATAACTTGGAGATAACTATTTTACAGGGAACATGGCTGTTGGTATGGCCTCCCGAGCAATGGTAACTGGATTTCAAGAAAGCATGGGATAAGAACAAATGATCCATAGATTCAAGAAGTGAAGGGAAGACCGAGATCAACTAGCTGAGAATGAAATTGGGCAGAATGGAATAACCTCACTGCCTCTGACTGTCATTTTTCCTATTTTGAATGTTCCAATGCAAAATTATTCATTGCACTTGGAAACACAAACGGTATGCAACAATTCATCAGTCTTGGATCAGTATCAACCATTTGCAAACACACAGAAAAGACAATCATATTTGTTTATAAGCATAGATGAGATATAGAGCTATTGCTCTAGAGAGGGTATTCCATCCAGGACAAGATCAGCACAGGTGTTCCACAGATCTAAAAATGCTCACATGGTTCATCGACTTCATGCAACTTTCCACACTGGTGTTTATCAGGAAGGGTTTCACCACTGTTCTGCGTACTGTCTATGACTCTATCCTGTGGCAATTACTGCTGCTGCTTCTTTCTTCCTAGTTAATCAGCAGAGGGCATTATGGTATATCAGGGAATCGGTGGGCATAGTGCTGTAGGAATTCCTTTTCTCTGTGGCATCTCTCATTATGTTGCCTTGCAACAAACAACAAAAATGCATTCCAGAGGCAGTGGGCACTCTGCTAATCCAGCCCATCGTCCTCCCATGGAGCAGAACTGTAAAGGGCTATTGGGTAGTTTTCTCAGGAGCTATGGAGTTGTGAAAAGACTCCTGTCCCAGATATCAGGAGGATGTCCACTAAAGTGCAGTAAGTTTTTTGCACTTATTGTGTGCTGGGAACAAAAAACGAAAGTGTGGTACATTTAAAAACTGTGTACTGTTGGGTACAGGTCAACAAGCTGCCTGCAGTTAGCATCCAAGACATTCACACAGTACACGGGCGTGCGTTAAATGCATCCACGGATAGTTCTCGTGCTCCACCTCTGTCAGCGCATACAGTTTCAGACCCAGCACTCACCAACCCCTCCCCCCTCAACATGGTGCATTGCAAATCACCCCCAAAGGCATCACCCACCCCATGCATTACTCACAATCTTCTTGAGGGCATCACAACCCCAAACCACAATTCAAACCCCACCTCCCAATCCAAACTCCATCCTCTAATCACATTCCCCCCCGCCCCCCCGGGATTTACTGGTGGTCTAGTGGATGGGGAAGGAATTATCCCCCACTGCTGAAGAATAAGAAATGCCATACTGGGTCGGACCCTGGTCCATCAAGTCAAGTAATCTGTTTCCAAGTGACCAATCCAGGTCACAAGTACCTGGCAATTTCTCAAAAAGATACACAGGCTCCACAATGCTTATATTGGGGCAAGCAGTGGATTTCCCGGGTCCTCTTTAATAATGGTTTCCTCCAGAAACTTGTCCAAATCTTTTTTAAACCCAGCTACACTAACAGCTTTTACAATATCCTCCAGTAACAAATTCTAGAGTTTGATTACACGTTGAGTGAAAAAATAGTTTCTCTTAGTCTTAAATGAGTTATACTGTAGATTCATTACATGTCACCTAGTTTTTCTACTTTTTGATGGTATAAACAAACAGTCTGTTTACCCATTCCATTCCATTCATTCATTTATAGACCTCTATCATATCTCCCCTCAGCCATCTCTTTTCCAGGTTGAAGAGCCCTAACCTTTTTAGCCTTTCTTCATAGGGGTATCCTTCCATCCCCTTTACCATTTTGGTGGCTCCTCTCTGTACCTTTTCTAATAATGCTATATCCTTTTTAAGATATGGCAACCAGAATTGCGTCCAAAATTCAAGGTGTGGTTGCACCATGGAACAATGTAGAGGCATTATAATATCCTTTGTTTTATTCTCCATTCCTTTTGTTATGATACCTAGCATTCTATTTGCTCTCTTGACCGCTGCTGCTCACTGGGCAGAGGGTTTCAACATGTTATCCATGATGACACCTAAATCTTTTTCCTGGGTGGTGGTTCCTAATTCAGTACCTTGCATCGTGTAACCATAGTTTGGGTTGTTCTTTTCTAGGTGCATAACTTTGCCCAAATCCTGCCTTAAAATATACTAAGCATTTAGCACAGGAGTTTTATTGCACTGTTTGAGTTAGCGGGGATGCATGTTAATAGTTAGTACACTAAAACCCATACTGTTTAGCACATTTTATTAAACATACTCCTTAATGACCTAGGACTCAGTGAACAGTCCTAGAGCTGACAAGAGAGTGGAAATAGTGGCAAGTATAAGCTACTGTCCCGTGGATTCTGCCTGCCACTTGGGAAGTCTTAGATTCCTTAAAATTCCAAAATAACATTGCTGATGATAGTGAAAGACTGCCAAAGAAGAAAGAGTTACTTAACATAACTCAGTACCACACTTACTACTAACTGAATTTAAAAAACCCAGAATCAGAGTTAGAAAAGAAAGATCATTGAGAGAACTGGTCATTCACCTAAGCTCTCCCTTGAACTTTTTTTCTGTGATTTACTTTATTATTTATATTAGTGGTTTTTTGGTGTGGTTTTAAGGATTATGGTACTTGTGGTTTAAGACGAAGTTGGAAGGTATAGGTTATTAATTTTAGTGTAGTATTTTTATTTGGTGGCTATTGTACCATACTCTGGATTGATCGTAGAAGCATGTAATTCCATTTTGAACAAACATACATTAAATATAAAAGTCATAGATATTAGCCCGAGTTCAGTACATTCCTATATCAGTATTGGCTGCTGGAAAATGAAAAGAAATGGCATAAGATAGGTCAAACCAAATATTCTTGGCTTTTTAAACACTTTGGGGCTCATACAATAAAACTCAATAATAAAAAAAATGTCAAGTTTTAACTATCCGATGTGGAAACAATTCTATCAAAAACAGACTATCGGAGGAACATTCCAATTGAAGTAGTTGACAAAATCATCCTCAGGCAACTATGAGTTTTAGCATTACAGCCACAAGCCAACCACAATTTCTTTCCTCGGTGCTATTTTACCATGAGAATTTTGGGACAACAAAGTGTAAAAATGAAATAATAGGATGAAACAATAGGAAGGGAATGTCTTCAGTGGATTAAATTGTATGTGGTTTGTTGGGTAGGGATTGATAGAATTCATAGTCCATTTAGAGCAAGCATGGAAGATGAAGTGCAGGGGGTGACCTCAGGGCCATTGCTACCTTTTTTGTTGCCCTTTGCAAATGATTACTGTGCTGCCTCCACCTGTCCCCGCCCTCACCGATTCCAATGGAGCCCTTCACAAGCCTCTCTTTTCTCCCATGATGCTGAAGATTCTGAGATGGTAGTCATGTTAGTCTGGAGTGGCAAAAATGGCAGAGGAAAGTGGCATCTTTTACACTAACCAATTTATTAAGGTATGAACCTTTGAAGATAAGTGTCCAGAAAGCTCATGCCTCAAACTGGTTAGTCTATAAGGTTTATGTAAGAGTGAGGTTATAAATGCAGCACGTCATCAATAATTCAGGGATCCATCTTAACTTTATTGATAAAGTGTGTCCCGTCCTATACATCTGGTTGGTAAAAAAAAAGGAAAATGTGCCTGAGTGGGAAGATCATTTAAGCTTTGATGTTCTTCCAGTCATTGGGAAAAGCCCTTGGTTTCCTTTTCCTGTGTAATGACCCAGTGCCATTATAGATAAAATTAGTTGAGAAAGTGTCTATGCAAAGTATACTTCTGGACCCCATGATTCATTTTCTTAATTAAAAATTAGTGTTGTGGCCATGCTAGCTCACTTGAATGCACAGAAATAAAGGTGAACAAATAATGCTAGTTAATGTAATAAAAAGATAACACTTTATCGGGATCATTCTGAGCCATGAATAGTGGGAATGGATGCTCCATTGGGATGTCCATCCCCGCTATTCGGCCCCCTCTGCGTCCCCAGCTAATCTCCCTGTGTTTGTATGGGGAGGCTAGACGGGGTGGGAAAGGGGTGGTGTGGAAGCAGAGTTAGGATGGGCAGTGGGCGGTCTGCAGCCCCTGATGTACAGGGCTGATTCTGATGTTGGCCCTGTACATTCGGGGCCGGCAGATGGAACAGGGAACTTATTCCACCTCTGAGGTGGAATAAGTTCCCCTAGATGGGTGGAGACAACAGACCCTTGGCACGACAAAGGTAGGAGGGGGTGTAGTGGACTCCCCACAGCCCGACCTGGATGTGGGAGGTCAGATAGGGGGTCAGGCTGCAGGAAAAGCACAAAGTTGGCAGCGGCAAGGGATCATGGCTCCCGAATGGAGCCCTGGTGCCATGGCAATCAGCTGCCATGGCACCACAACTCCATTCAGGAGCCTTGACTGAGTTAGCCAGGTAGAGGCTTGTACATGGCAGGCCAAACAGAGTCGGGTCCCAGGCCTGCACATACAGGCCTAGTGAAGATTCTGATCCCACAGGATCATGTCTGCCCCCATGCATCTGATTCCAATCGGGCGCACAGGGGCCTGGACATCCCGATCAAAATGTCACCCTATGTGTCTGTTTACCTTTAGTTCTTAGAGAAACTGAGGATGGGAAGGAGAGAAGGAAGAAGGGGCACACTATCTTCTGACCTCAAGGAAATTTCACTCAAAACAAAAGTGAAGCGCTCTGTAAAGTAATTGTCCCCAGCTGTTGTGTTATCTGTCTTGACTAGACTGTAAGCTCTGATGGAGGACAGTATCTCACATATCTCTGTATAGCACCATGCAAATCCGCAAGTCACTGGGACCCTATTCCCCCTCCTGCCCTCACCACAAATCCTGTGCTTTAAGACGTGGAGATTTGGCAAAGTGCAAGAGGGGACAGGATCTGGGCTGGCCATCCTGGCAGTATGTACAGGGCTGATTCAAGTCACGGCCCCATATGTCCTGCCAGGCCCGTGATGGTATAAGCAGCACTTTTGAAGCTATTGGGGCTAGGGAAACCAGCCCCTCCCCATGGCTAGGGCTGGGCTGGGTGCGGGAGGGATCCCTGTTGCCTGATCCAGGCCACGGCAGACCAGCCTTGGGTCAGGTGGCAGGGAAAAGAGGGACCAGAGCCACGGATGTCGGGGATGCCTGTGAGGAGGATGTCCCTGCAGGCAGAAGGGGCAAGCTGGGCCATCCTCGGGCCCGATTCTGGCTACTGTGGGAACGTTTTGTTCCCACGGTCCAGAATCGGGTCTTAACAGCCCCATCTTCCTCTGGAACGTGCAGATGGTGCAGACGTGCCCCTACCGGAATCGGGCTCCACACAAATGATTAATAGTAATGGTGGGTACAATCACTGAGAAAAAAAATGTATCAGTAGGTGTACAAAATATATAATTTGCAGGTTCTCTAATTACTGCTTTCAAATCGGGTATTCCACAACTTGGGTATATTTAGATAATCTCTCTCTCTGAAGTTACATTGTGTCCAGAACACCTGCTTCTCCTTCCTCCCAAAAATCTGAAAGACAGGAGCTGACTGAGCTCATTTTATCTTTATTTTGTGAAGTAAAACACACTGTCCACAGAAATTCTACCACCTACGGGGAATAATGAAATTTGGCTCTGAGGGAAGTTTCTGAAGGTGGTAAGGCAGGTGACCTCAGTTGCCTACATGGCCAAGTCTGGTGCTGAACTTGGCCCATGAAGAATGCATTTGGGCTTGCTGTCCTGCTCCCTGGTGTCTCTCAAAAAGCTTCCCAGCGTAGCCTGCACCACCTCTCCTAATGAAGAGTGTCCAGCAACACATTTCTTGCTGATATGAATACACTAACAGAGCAGGACCTTACTCAGTGGCATGGCTCACACCTCACCTTGCATGGCCTTGTTTCCCCTTTTCTTTAATGATGCCTACCTTGTTACTGCTACGAATTTGAAAAAGTAGAAAGCAGCATAGGATCTTGGAGCCTATGGACCCGCTGCATATCTGTTTCATCCCAAGCTCCTCTAAGGAGCAGGGATGCATAAACATGCTGCATGCACATGGGTTCCAAAGCCCCCAAGCTGCTTTTTGTTCCGTCTCTGCTGTTCATTGCTTGCTGCCATTCATTCTACAGCTGGGCCTGACCGGCTCACCATGCTGACTGTGCCATCCTTCCACGACGTCTGCTCTGTGCAAGCGCACAGTTTGCATAGTGGTTCACACCGCTCCTGGGTGGCCTAGGGGTTAGAACAGAAAGCTGAGATCCAGCGTAAATCTAGTTTCAAATCTTGCAGTCACTGCTTTCTACCTTGGGAAAGTCACTTAACCCTACTCTACCTCCATTACTGCCTAGGAGCTAGATTTATTATAGCTTGTGTTAACACAGTTTAAAGTAAGCCCCATTAATTACACAGGTACACTAAAAAAAAAATTTTTAAACTGCCTCTAATGTTTCGATTGATTTTTACGTTTTTTGGTGCGCTGAATCCAAATCTGGTAACCAATTTGCTCCATCACGTACAGATTTTTTGCTACATTGGGTTAGCAGTTTGAGGTGAACGTTTCAGATTGAGTGCGATCGAGATAA
Organism: Ichthyophis bannanicus; assembly: GCA_033557465.1. Classification (NCBI taxonomy): domain Eukaryota; kingdom Metazoa; phylum Chordata; class Amphibia; order Gymnophiona; family Ichthyophiidae; genus Ichthyophis; species Ichthyophis bannanicus. The sequence continues at coordinate 651,500,807 of CM066031.1, forward strand.
AAGTTTCTTGGATGAATTCTTTATACTAATTGTTTAGTAGTTATTCAAATAAGAATAAAGAAAATTGTAACAAGGCAGCACATAAGAATAGAGTAATGTCAACAAAACACACTGTGATGGTAGCAAAATTGTCTGCACTTAAAACAGCCACATACATGTGCACAAACATTGAGCATATAAGAGCGAGGTTAGACACAAAGCAAAGCAAAGAAATGTGCAAAAAATGTTGTACAGGTATGTATGTAAGAATAGAAAACGCAAACCACACCATTGCAATACATGAAGACAAACACCCGATGGTGTGAAAATAAAATTCTAATAAATGAGATCCGACACTGTGGTAATAACTAGCAAATTTTTATTTCAAAGTTTAGTAAAAACACGATATTTGTCAACACAGTTTAGATTTTAAAGTCATTCTTGGGTCAATCAATCTCCTGGTGGGCCCGTTTCTTCTTCCCCCGAATGCTTCTCTTGGTGCGCTGCTTGGAGTATTTTTCATCTGGGGTTTCCCGCAGCAGCAACCAGCAGAAATCAGCCATCATAGTGGTGTTCCATCTTCCTTGGTACCTTCTCTCTGCGTCCTTGATGTCCTGGTGAAACCTTTCACCTTGTTCTTCACTGTACGCCCCCAAGTTTTCGGGAAAGTAGTTCACATGGGAGTGCAAGAAATGGACTTTCAGGCTCATGTTACAGCCTTGTTCTTTGAAGGCATTGAGCATCCTGGCAACAATATCCTTATAGTTCTCATCCCGCCTGTTCCCCAAGAATTTGAGAACAACATCCTTGAAGGAATCCCAGGCTTCTTTTTCCTTCTCAGACATCGTTTCAGCGAATGCTCCATCTGAAATGAGTTTCCTTATATCAGGGCCAACAAACACTCCTTCCTTTAGCTTTGCTTCTGAAAGTCGGGGGAACTTTGAGCAAAGGTACCGAAAGCACTCACCATCTTTTGGAAGGGACTTGATGAATTGCTTAATGAGACCCAACTTAATGTGGAGAGGTGGTAATAGAATTTTATCACGAGGTACCAAGCTCTCATGAAGAACATTTTTCTCACCGGGTCTCAAATACTCCCGAATTGGCCAGTCTTTTTTCCCCCAGTGTAGGTCGCGGGCCCGGCTATCCCACAAGCAAAGGAAGCAGGGATATTTGGTGAAACCGGATTGCTGCCCTAATAGCATGGATAGAATTTTAAAGTCTCCACAAATCATCCACTTATGCTCATCATAACGAATCTTCTGAAGAATCAGGGCCAAATTCTCGTATTTTTCTTGGAGAATAATAGTGTGAGCAATAGGAACTGAAGCGAATGTGTTGCCATTATGAAGAAGAACACCTTTTATGCTGTCTTTTGACAAATCAATGAACAGCCGCCATTCAGCAGGATCATACTTGAGTTTAAACTTTTCCATCACTCCGTATATATCGTTGCAAAATACCAAATCTTCCTCTTTGCTGAAATACTTCCAAAATTGTGTCTCGCGGTTGCGGTACCAATAAAAAGTTGTTCCTGGTGACAATAGATTTTTCTGTTTAAGCCGAGAACCTAGCAGTTGGGCAGCATCTTTTGGGAGTCCTAAATCCCGGACTAAATCATTCAATTCAGCTTGAGAGAAAAGTTCAGGTTTCGGATCTGGTTCAGTTTCAAACTCGGAAGTACTGGACTCATCGGGAAAAGCCATCTGATGAGTCTCATCATGATCAGAACCGTCCACACAAATATGATCCAAAGATTTTGGTGGTTCAGGCACAGGTACTTCGTTGCTATGAGGCATAGGCCTAATTGCTGAGGGAAGGTTGGGGTAACTTATTACGTTCTTATTTTTTAAGTTGTATCCCTTCACAATGCAAGAGCAAAAATAGCAGTCACTGCTGTGGTCTCTTTGTTCACGCCACATCATAGGTATTCCGAAACGAAATGCTTGTTTTTTACCTTTCATCCATAAGCGTAGATCTTCCTCACATGTCTTGCACACTTTGTGAGGAGCCCACGGTTTGTCTTGATCGCCTAACTTCAAACCGAAATAGGCGAAATATACTTTTTTAATAAATGCAGAAATGTTCCTCTGCCGCTTTTTCACGGTATATTCCCCACAAATAAAACAAAAACTGTCCGGAGAGTTGACGCAACCTCTGGCTCTGTGAGCCATCACAAATACACAGCACTGCAAACTACAACTGTAGTGAACCACTTCGGAATAAAGCTGGATTACGACTGAGCAAACAAAAGGTAATAATGAACTTGCAAGAAACTGAAATTTGACAGGAACGTTCATGTCGCAACCACCGTGTTTGAGCGAGCGAACGAGGCGAGGCGAACAGGAGAGAACATGCGCCAGCGCGAGTACTGGATTTAGCCCCCCGCCTCCCAATTGTCCTGGTAATGTATAAAATGAATACAAAACACTGTAAAATATCATGAGGGAGTGTTTCTAGTTAGTTAACCATTACAACCTCTATTTTGGGCCAAGAAAATAAACTGCAGTCGGCTAAAAAGAAATTATGTGAACATTCCTTATATGCGTAAGAAATCTAATTTTGCAAGAAAACATGACGTGATGGAACATTTTGGCTATTTTTCCTGGATTCAGCACCCCAAAATCTATAGGAATCAGTTGCAAAACTGGAGGCAGTTTTTTGGTAGTGTACCTGTTATCATCAAAGTAGCTTATTTACTACTATATTCCATTAATGCAGATCACTAAATCTAGCCCTTAGATAAGCCCTCTGGGGCCAGGGAAATAGCTAAAATACCCAAAAGTAACTCACCTTGAACTTCCAATGAAAAGGGTGCAAGTTAACACCAAAAAAATAAATGAGAAAGGATAGCATTATATGTAGAATTCCTTCTAACTTAAAATGAAGAGATTGCAGGAGAAAATAAAACCTACCAAAAAGTCTGAATTTAATATTCATCTAGTATTCACAGTATTTTATCTAATAGTGGAGTGGCCCTCTGCAGACCTGTGTTCTTATCTCAGCACCATGAAAAGACTGTAGGGACATGTGCAATGTACTCCAGCCTGTTTCTAAGGGAAACATGATGCTATGAATAAACATACTTTAGGTGGTATGGTAAATTGCATTACTAGGAATGACTAATCATTCATATTAAACTAATCATTTATATTAAAAACTGGCATGCAAAATGGAATGGAATACACTTAGTTTTCTTTCCATAATTACAATTTCGAATGCTGTATTTTCTTAATTGGAATTTTTCAGATTCTTGGCTGAATCGAGTGTCGCTATCATTTTATGGTCCTAGAGTTACTGATATGATGTGAACAAACTTTAACTGAACTACATAGTCTCATAACATTTGCCTACAGTCTTGAATCATGTCAACAAAACGTTTTCAGGATGTTAGCCATGTTATTCTGGAGTAGCCAGACTAACCGATTTATTGATGCATTAGCTTTTATATAGTAACATAGTAAATGACGGCAGATAAAAAACAGCATGGTCCATCTTCCCAGCAAATATATGGCAAGAGTAGGTGCATCCGTCGCTCCGTGCAGGTTACCCCTTCCCATGTCTTTAAGGGTGGACCCACCACTCCATGTAGGACACCCCTATTTGTTGAGAAGTTAGATGGTTCAGTTTATTTTGTTTTTATCCTGTTGCTATAAAGGGATCTGCAGTGCTTGCCTCACGCTGTTTTGAATTCCGTCACCATGTTTGCCCCCACCACTTCCATCGGGAGAGCATTCCAAGCATCCAAAACCCTTTCAATGAAAAAATATTTCCTGACATTGCCTTTCCATTTTCCACCTTGCAGCTTCATGTTATGCCCTTTAGTTTTGCAGCTTCCAAGTCTCTGGAAGAGGTTTGTTTGTTCATCGTTCCTCTTTAAGTATTTAAAGGTCTGAATCATATCCCCCTGTCCTTCCTCTCCTCCAAAGTGTACATATTTAGGTCTTCAAGTCTCTTCTCATAGGGTTTCTTACGCAGGCTCCAAATCATTTTGGTCGCCTTCCTCTGAACAGTTTCCAGTCTTTTTACATCTTTTGCAAGATATGGTCTCCAAAACTGAACACAGTATTCCAAGTGAGGCCTCACCAGCGACCTGTACAGTGGCATAAGTACCTCTTCTTTTCTGCTGGTAATCCCTCTTTGTATACAGCCCAACATCCTCCTGGCTTTTGCCACCGCCTTGTCGCACTGTTTTGCCACCTTGAGATCATCAGAGATAATCACACCAAGGTCTTTCTCCTGAACCATGCACACCAACCTCTCGCCCCCTATTGCGTACATTTCCCATGGATTTCTGCTACCTAAGTGCATGGCACTGCACTTTTTTGCATTAAATCATAATTGCCAAGCATTAGACCATTCTTCCAGCTTTTGTAGATGTTTCCTCATGTTATCCACTCCCTTGGGGGAGTCCACTCTGTTGCAAATTTTTGTGTCATCTGCAAAAAGACAGTTTTTTCCATTCAGTCCTTCAGCAATATCCCTCACAAATACATTTGTTAAAATGGTAAATAAAGGTAAAAGGAAAAAGATACCACTATGGTTTTCGAAAGAAGCAGCTGAAAAAGTAAAGAAAAAGAGGGAGGCCTTCATGAAATACAAGAGATCACAGAGAGAGGAAGACAGACATCTGTATTTGGAAAAACTTAGAAAAGCTAGCAAAGTAGTCAAGGAGGCAAAGATTCCAAAGGAGGAGGAAATATCCCCCCATTTTATTGCATTGGCTAAGACATCTTTCAGATATATTAGTGAGAAGAGGAAGGGCAAGAGTGGTATTGTCAGACTCAAGGGTGCAGGGGAGGAATATGTAGAAGCTGATAATGATAAAGCGGAATTGCTTAACAAATATTTTTGTTCTGTGTTCACAGATGAAGAACCAGGAGCAGGACCTCAGAAAACACCCCCACAAATAGGAACAGAAGCAAAGGACATCTTGAACAATTTTCAAAAGACTGTGTTCGTGAGAAACTATCTCAACTTAAAGTAGACAAAGCGATGGGACCGCATGGGATACACCCGAGAATACTGAGGGAACTTGGGGATGTTCTAGCTGCTCCACTGACTGACCTTTTCAATGCCTCGTTGGAGTCGGGAGTGGTGCCAAAGGACTGGAGAGAGGCTCAATGTGGTGCCTTTACACAAAAGCGGAAGTAAGAATGTGGTTGAAAACTACAGGCCGGTTAGTTTAACTTCGGTGGTGAGTAAATTATTGGAAACGCTGCTGAAAGAGAAAATAGTGAGGTTTCTGGAGTCCAGCGGATTACAGGATCCAAGGCAGCATGGATTCACCAGAGGCAGGCCTTGTCAGACAAATCTGATTGATTTCTTTGACTGGGTGACCAGGGAGTTGGACCGAGGGAGACCCCTAGATGTGGTGTATTTAGATTTCAGTAAAGCCTTTGACACTGTTCCTCACAGGCGACTTATAAACAAACTGAGCACCCTAGGGATGGATCCTAAAGTTACTGCTTGGGTTAGAAATTGGTTGGGTGGGAGGCGACAAAGAGTACAAGTAAATGGAGCTCACTCTGAGGAGAAGGATGTTATCAGTGGTGTGCCCCAGGGATCCTTCCTTGGTCCGATTCTTTTTAACATCTTTGTTAGTGATATAGCGGAAGGGCTTTCAGGTAATGTTTGCCTCTTTGCGGATGATACCAAAATCTGCAATGAGTAGACACCCAGGAAGGTAACATGAGGAGGGATCTAGCTAAGCTTGAAGAATGGTCTAGAATTTGGCAGCTGGGATTTAATGTTAAAAAATGTAAGGTCATGCATTTGGGCTGCAGCAATCCAAGGGAGAGATATAGTATAGGGGGTGAAGTACTTTTTTCCACTAAAGAAGAGCGGGACCTAGGCGTGGTTGTGTCTGATGATCTTAAAATAGCTAAACAGGTAGAAAAGGCGACGGCAAAAGCTAGGAGGATGCTTGGGTGCTTACGGAGAGGAATGGCTAGCAGAAAAAAGGAGGTGATAATGCCTCTGTATAAGTTTTTGGTGCGACCTCATTTGGAGTATAGTGTGCAATTCTGGAGACAGCACCTTCAAAAGGATGTGAACAGGATGGGGTTGGTGCAGAGGGTGGCTACTAAAATGATTAGTGGTCTTCATTATAAAGCATATGAAGACAGACTGAAGGATCTTAATATGTACACCTTAGAGGAAAGGCGGGAAAGAGATGATATGATTGAGATGTTTAAATACCTCCGTGGCATAAATGTTCAGGGAGAGAGCCTCTTTCAATTGAAAGCAAGTTCTGCTACGAGGGGACATGGGATGAGGGTGAAGGGAGATAGATTCAGGAGTGATATGCGGAAATATTTCTTTACGGAAAGAGTGGTGGATCCGTGGAATAGTCTCCCAGTGGAGGTGGTGGAGATGAGGACAGTAACTGAATTCAAAAAAGCATGGGACAAACACAGAGGATCTCTAAAGGTAAAAAGGGGACTGTTGGAGTTGTTATAGAAGGACAGACTAGATAGGCCATGTGGTCTTTTTCTGTCGTCATATTTCTATGTTTCTATGTTTCTATGAACAGTGCCGGGCACAGGACCGAACCCTGGGGCAACCCGCTAATCACCTTCCTTTCATCTGAGTGAACTCCATGTACCATCACCTTCTGTCGTCTGTTAGTCAACCAATTTCTAATCCAGTTCACCATCTTGGGACCCATCCCCAAGCTTCTGAGTTTGTTGACAAGCCTCCTATGAGGAACAGTATCAAAGGCTTTGCTGAAATCCAGACGACATCCATTGCATGCCCCTGATCTAGTTCCTTGGTCACCCAGTCAAAGAACTCAATCAGATTTGTTTGGCAAGACCATCCTTCAGTAAAACCATGTTGCCTCGGATCTTGCAACCTGTTGGTTTTGAGAAAGTTCACTATTCGCTCTTTCAGGAGTGCCTCCATTACTTTTCCTGGTTAGTCTTTAAGGTACCAATTGCCTCAATCAAAGCATTGGCATTGGGTTGCCTGTGAATATATGTTCTTTATTAATCTAAGTCCCTTTATCAAGCATCCTCCCTGAAACATGGAAGGCACTACCTTCAAGTACCACATGTAGCACCATAATTAGGTTTCTTCTGTGGCGGGACAGGGAGCAAAGCTACCGGACCCAAAGGCATAAATTCTTCAGTTTCCCAATAAGTAGTCCACCTAGGAATGTTATTTCCAAACAAAAATGGTATTTCGTGATATAAAAAATAAAGTTTTAATACTACAACAGAAAAAATAGACGGTAGACATTTAACATTCCACAAGCGGAGGCTTTCCACTGATAAGTTTTTTTTAGTCTGAGACTTTTCATCAAGTTAATATTTGTGCTTCACACACAATGTACATTAATGTCTCAGCTTTGGGGGTTTGAAGAAATCCCCTGATGTGGGCATTTTATGCCATTACATGGACTTCATGAGACTGTCCTGAAACAGACTCTCTTTGAAATTAAGGGCCTCTTTTACTAAAACCCATTAGCTGGTTAATAGGCACTTTAACGCACAGCTACAGGCAGTTAGGAATACTGATGTGCAATAGCATCTGCCTTCACATGCTAAAACACACATTAATCAATGATTGCGGGATGGGGCAGAGAATGGGCAATTGCTGTGCGCTTAGCAGCAACATGGGATCTTAACATGTGTAGACTTAACAACTCCTCGATAACACATGTTGGAAAAATCCATCATGTGTTAGCTGCCAGGGGGACATACTGAACATGCAGCTAACATGCAGTCTTTGCCATTAACATGCATGAAGTCAGTGCGGTATAGCCAATCCTTAGCAGGCTTTTGTAAAAGAGGTCCTAAGTGACCTCTGAGACATTCCTGAATTGCTACCTATGGGGAGCATGCCTGGACTCTCTCTGGAATGCTATCCCAAGGGTTCATAAAGATTACACGCTACCTTTAGCACCTTTATATATGAACTGGTATCTGTTGACTCTTTTGCAGCTGTGGAAGCAATTTTTGAAAAGTTCTATGATGACAGAATATCGAACCTTGAGCTAAAGCCCCTAAAAAATGGTCAGTATGTATTTTGAGTGCAGCACCATTTTCTGGCCATTCATTCTCTTCCTTATTCAAAGTAAAACATTGAATATTCTGATGAAAAATTTGAATATTCTGATGAAAAATTATTGTTCACAGTAGGATGTGGCATTCAAGTACAGCCTATAGAAATTTGTACACAAACTTTCAGTTTCTAGAGACTGGTGAAAGGTAATTTTATCACAAGGCACCACGGGAGGTGCTTTCACAGGCATTATTTTATAAACACAAGTAGGAAGCTATTGTCTGTATAAAATACTAGCACATGTGGCAGAGAACATGTCTTTTGTGATTGCTTGCAGCTGCCTGGGAACAGGTGTAAATGTGTAGATTATGTATGTATATGAGAACGCCACCTGCATTCCATCCACACCATGGGCCCCGGCTACACACCTTTTAACATTGGTTGGTAATTTATAAAAGAGGTCATTTATGCATGTATGCAGTCACATATGCACAGGAATGACCTTATAAAGTTACCAAGGGTGTAGTTTTATAAACCTTTTCCACATGTAAAATGCTGGATTTACAAGAGGAAATGGCCTCATATTTATTTATTTAATTTTCTTATATACCGCGCTATTTGTCATCAGTGCGGTTTACATTGAAACAATACAACAATTGGTCAGATATAACAGACCTATTACAAGTAACAGGAAAATTAACATGGAAGTAAACAGGGAAATCATTTATATTTCTAGAAAATACATGTTGGAGATATATAAAATCTATACAGTTAGTTAGGGTAGGTATGAGGTTAAAAGGATGGGGGAGGGGAAGGGGTGTTTAGGTGTTTGAAGTGTGCGATGAAAAGGTGGTGTTTAAGGGCTTTTTTGAATTGTTTGATGTCTTTAATTGCTCTGATATTGGGAGGGAGTTTGTTCCAACATCTAGGAGCATAATTCGAAAAAACCCTATTGATGGATGATTGATTAGCTTTTAAGGAAACTTTTGGTATAAGTAGTGTGTCAACAGCAGGAGATCTCCTGGACCTGTTATTTGTTGTGTGTATGATGAGATCAGAGATGGAATCTGGAGAAATATTATTGAAGGCCCTAAAGGTGGTAAGGATGGCCTTATATTGGATTCTACAGTTTATTGGTAACCAATGAAGCTTCTCTAGAATGGGGGAAATATGCTCACACTTTGATGATCCGCAGAGGACACGAGCAGCTGCGTTCATGGCTAATTGTAGAGGATTAATAGTTATATTTGGTAAGCCATGGAGTATTATGTTAGCATAATCAAAGTGTGGCGTGACTAGAGCTTGAAAGATGGTGCGGAAGTCATCAGACTTCATCATAGGTCTCAGATGACGAAGGGTTTTTATCTTGAAGTAAACGGCCTTTACGGTGCGTTTTATATGTTCCTTGAAGTCTAACCTTTGATCCAGAATTACTCCTAGATATCGAATATTTGATTTGACTGGGAGATCAGCATCTCTGACTTTTAGAATTGATGGAGGGGAGAAAGATTTATTCCTTGTGATTATTAGAACCTCTGTTTTTTTAAAGTTAATACGGAGGTTTTGAGAGAGAAGTCAATCAGTTATTGTATTAAAACAGTTGATTAGCACTGTATAGTTTGGGTATGATACAGATATCGGTGAGAATAATAGCACATCATCCGCATACATAAGGCAGGATATACCAAAAGAGCGTGCGATGTCACAGATTGGCTGCATATAGATGTTGAACAGCAGCGCAGACAAGGAGGAGCCTTGTGGTACACCTTGTTTCTGCTGAAAGGGATTTGAAGTAGCATTACCAATACGAACTTGTTGTAATCTACCTTCCAGGTAGGATTTGCACCAGTCCCAAGCACGGTTCTTGATTCCCTTCTCATGAAGTCGTTTTAGTAGTTGTATATGATCCACAGAATCGAACGCAGCAGCTATATCAAGAAATATTAGAGCAAAGCCATTTTTCAGATTGTCAATGCCGTTGATAAGTGTATTGATTAATGTTGTTAGGAGAGTTTCTACACCGTGGGCTTCCCTGAATCCATGTTGACATGGATCTAAAGGGAAAAATGAGTCTATATACTATTGTATCTACCTGAGAGTTAATTTCTCAAGAATTTTGGCTAGAAATGGGATACTAGAGATTGGATGGTATGAGTCCTCCTTCTTTGGGTCAAGCTGGTTGTTTTTCAGCAGTGGTCGGATGGATGGATGTTTGAGAGCATCTGGGAAGACACCAGATTCAAATGACAGCTTTGCTATGTTAGCTATAAAAGGGCTGAGTTCTGTGCGCATAGATCTTATCCAGTGTGCTGGGCATGGGTCAGATGGTGAAGTTGTCGTGTTGATGGAGGTAATAACTTCATTTATGGTTTTTACAGAGGGTGGTGAGAGGTTGGTGATTGAAAACTGCAGAAGGGAAGTTTGGACAGGTTCATGTAATGATGTAGTATTTGTTTTTATTGATTTGGATTGGATGTAGTTAGCATAGGCTTGGGGCTGAATCCCTTCTTGTTGTGGCGGAGATGGTTGATTGATAAAGGACTTTACTAGATTAAATAAGTCTCTTGGTTTATTCAGAGAGAGGCTATCAGCATGGTATTCTTTTCTCTTAGCCCAAATTGATTCACGATGTTGTTTAAGATGTTCTAAGTAGGTGGTTTGGTCAGAGGAATTACGTGTATTTCTCCATTTTCTCTCAAGCTTTCTGAGGTGGAGGAGAGAGGTACGTAGTTCATGTGAGAACCATGGGGCAGATTGTTTTTTAGTAACTCGGTTGTCAGATGTTGACTTTTTGATCAAGGCTGGGAGTTGCAAGTATGAGGAGAGGGTATTGTTCCAGTTATTTACAATATCATTGAGATTATCTGATAGTTTGGCAAGCTTTGGGAGAGCATGGTTTTTGAAGTCATCACTGTCTAGTTGTTTGAATCTTGTAGATCTTTTGCATCCAGTTGAGTTTAGACAGTAGTCTGTGGATTGATATGCTGGTATCTAAAAAGTTATTAGGTTATGGTCAGACCATGGGACGGGGTAATAGAGAGATCAATTTTGTTCATCATAATCATGTCATGTTGAGGGATAAAGATTAGATCCAAGAGATTCCCACTTTGATGGGTGGGATTAGCCACTACTTGTTTGTAGTTGAGGTCAGACATTGTTTCTAAGAAAGACTTGGCTAGGGTAGGTTGAGTAGAAGCCAGATTAAAGTCGCCTAATAACCAGTTTGGTTTGGAGGGGTCTTCTGGGTTACAGGCTAGGTCAATGATGTCTGAAAGTTCATTAGAGACAGCATTTGGTGCTCACTAGATGAGGTTAATGGAGTTGGATTTGTTGGTAATAGTTAGTGTGTTTAAGTGTTGTGTACTTTTGATTAAATTTATGCGATATTGTAGCACTGTTTTTGCAAGTATTAGGACACCACTGCCTCTTCTGTGTTCTCTGTTGCAGGTGTAGATTGTGAAGTTGGGTGGAGTAAGGTGGTTTAATATTACGTTGTCTGTATTAGAGAGCCAAGTTTCAGTAACCAAAAGTATATCTAAATTGTATTTGATTATTAGGTCTGTGATTACAGGCCATTTATTGCGTGTACAGCGTGCATTAACAAGTGCACATTTTAGGTCTGGTTGATGTTTCGCTTTTTTGTTTTTGTCTTTGGTGGAGTTTGTAAGATCAAGAGATACATAAAGAAGATGTGATTGTCTCTTGTGATAAGTGTTTGGGAGTATGTGGTTTCGATTCGTAGAATGTTTCCTGTTTGTATTGTGGATTAGATGAATCGGGTTGTAGTGATTTGTAAAAGTAGCAGAGACATGAAAAGTACAGGTTAGCATGTAGATTAGGGTAATAGTAAATAATGAGGATGTCATTTTGTGGTTTGAAGGGTTGTTTCTAAGTAAACAAAAGAGTAAGGGTGCAAAGTGCTTATTAGTAGATATAGTTATACAGTGGATATAGTTATACACAGTTTTAAACAAATTGAAAGTTGTGGATGAGCAATAAAGCAAGTGCCTTATTAGTAAATACAGTTATTCAGTAGATACAGTTATACACAGTTGTACATAGTTATGAACAAATTGAACGTTGTGGAGGAGAATTAAGGAAATTGATATAGATTAATACAATTAATTGAAACAGCTTACAGTTTTGAGAAGAGGAAGGCTCTTGTTATTAGAATATCAGCATTGCTGCTTGGAGGATCACGATGTTTGCTGTGTTGATGTTCACTGGTTCAGGATCACAAGGATTGAGTGCTGGCTCCGGCTACCGGTCCCCGTCTAAGGGCCATGCCAAAGGGCCCTCTGGCGAGGCCCTCAGGCGCAGGCGCGCCCGATGGTGCTTCCTATTTAAAAAGCAAGCTGGAGCTCTGATTGGGCAGCAAGTCTGATGGCTGTTAGCTGCTTCAGCTATGCAGATGGAATCACAGATCCCCTAAAAGTAGGCACAGGGCAATGAGGTCCAAGTGAGCGAGGGATTACCATTGTGGAGGGGGGGAGGGGGAGAATTCTTGAGATGTTTATCAGTCCTTGGCCATGGGCCTTGTGGAGGTGGGGATTTGTATTGAGTTTTAGACTTAACAACTCCTCAATAACAGGAGCAGCTGGCTTGTTGGTCTAAGGGTTCTGACTCTAGCTTGGGGTGTGACAGGTTGCCGGTTTGATTCCCCAAGCCACCCTCTGCTTTGCAAGACTAGCTTGTGGAAGGAGGGAAGGCTCTGCAGTACTAGTCAAGCTTTTGTCTTACTAATCTGATATGTTTTTTTGAAGGTGTGCATAAACAGGTAGACAAAGGTGAGACAGTTGATATAGTGTATCTGGACTTTCAGAAAGCTTTTGATAAGGTCCCTCATCAGAGACTTTTGGCGAAACTAAAAAGTCATGGGATAGGAGGCAGTGTACTATTGTGGATCGGGAACTGGTTAAAAGACAGAAGGCAGAGGGTAGGGCTAAATGGCCAATATTCCCAATGGAAAAAGGTGAATAGTGGAGTACCCCAGGGATCTGTACTGGGTCCGCTACTTTTTGACATATTCATAAATGACCTGGAAAAGGGAATAACGAGTGAGGTTATCAAATTTGCAGATGATACAAAACTGTTTAAAGTTGTTAAAACCCAAGAGGATTGTGGAAAACTGCAGGAAGATCTAGATAAATTGGAAGACTGGGCATCCAAATGGCAGATGAAATTTAATGTGGACAAGTGCAAAGTTATGCACCTAGGAAAGAACAACCCACAGTATAGTTACACAATGCAAGGTTCCACATTGGGAACCACCACCCAGGAAAAAGATTTAGGAGTCATCGTGGATAACATGTTAAAACCCTCTGCCCAGTGTGCAGCGGCGGCCAAGAAAGCAAATAGAATGCTAGGTATCATAAAGAAAGGGATGGAAAATAAAACAAAGGATATTATAATGCCTCTGTATCGTTCCATGGTACGACCGCACCTTGAATATTGTGTGCAGTTCTGGTCACCGTATCTTAAAAAGGACATAGCATTATTAGAAAAAGTACAGAGAAGAGCCACCAAAATGGTGAAGGGGATGGAAGGCCACTCCTATGAAGAGAGGCTACAAAGGTTGGGGCTCTTCAACCTGGAAAAGAGACGGCTGAGGGGAGATATGATAGAGCTCTATAAATTAATGAATGGAGTGGAGCAGGTAAACATGGATCAATTGTTTACACTATCAGAATATAGAAAGACTAGGGGACATGCAATGAAGCTACAGGGTAAACTATTTAAGACAAATAAGAGAAAATATTTTTTCACTCAACGTGTAATCAATCTCTGGAATTTGTTACCGCAGGATGTGGTAAGGGCTGTTAGTGTAGCTGGGTTTAAAAAAGGTTTGGACAAGTTCCTGGAGGAAAGGTCCATAAACCACTATTAAAAAGGGACCCAGGATAATCAATGCTTGACCCAGTACAAGCATTGTGGAACCTGTGTCTTTTGGGGATACTGCTAGGTACGTATTTTTGTCCCAGCCATAGATACCTATACGACAAGTCAACTTGATCTTACAATAACTCCTGTTCCCTGGTCAGACCACAACCTTATAACATTTTCAATTCCATCTACAGATAATTCAAAAAAAATCGCACAATTATCTCCTCGCCCATTAAAAAATCCTCACGTTTTAACCCATTTGATAAGGATGAGATCATTTCCCAAGTTATCCCAAACCTTTCTAAACCAGCTGGAACTATCAATGAAATGGTATTAAACTGGAATGACACCTTCAGTCTTTATGCCTATAAATCCACCACATCCAATCAATCTTCATTCAACAAGAAGACATCAAGAAAGCAGAATGCACCATGGTACCCCCCTGATTTACGAGCCTCTTTGCTTCAACTGAGGAAACTAGAGAGGAAATGGAGACGTGCTATAAATCCCTCCAATCAAGACGCTTACCTAGTTCAATTAAAATCCTACCGTGAACTAACCTTTGCAAAGAGAAAAGAATTCCATTCTTCACTACTTAATCGTTCTCTTAACAAGCCACGTGAACTCTTCCAACTAATAAAATCCTTATCCAGAGAACCTTTCATACCTCAAGAACAAATACAGCCTCAATTATATGCTAATTATATTCAATCAAAGGCAATCAAAGTTACATTATTGTCAAAAGAAATCTCTCATCCTCCCAGCATTCTGCTTCCACTAAACAAATTTACATCTCCTTCTCCAAGTACCATTGAAGACATTTTAGCCACTATTAATACCACCACAGCTCCAAATGATCCATGTCCAGCTCATTGGATCAGAGCTTTGAAAGTGGAGCTTAGCTCATACATAGCATCTATAGCAGACAAATCATTCACCACCGGTGTTTTCCCATCAATCCTCAAGCAGACATCAATTCGACCATTGCTGAAAAATAACAAACTTGACCCAAAGAAGGAGGACTCTTATCGTCCAATTTCTAGTATTCCCCTATTAACTAAAATTCTAGAAAAGGTGACCTTGAGACAGATCCAACAACATATCGATACTGAAGCCCCTTTAGACTCAAGCCAACATGGTTTTAGGGAAGCACATGGAGTTGAGACTCTTGCCTCTTTAATGAATTCCCTTATCATTGCTATAGATAATATCAAGACTGGAGTTGCATTGGTCTTCCTAGATATTGCAGCAGCATTTGATTCAGTTAATCATGAACAACTTCTAGTACGCCTCCATGAGAAGGGAATACAAGGAATTGCATGGGACTGGTGCAAGTCTTATCTAGAAGACCGATGGCAACAAGTTCGAATTGATAACAATACATCTTACCCATTCCAACAGAAACAAGGTATTCCACAGGGTTCTTCACTATCAGCATTGCTTTTTAACATCTATATGCAACCAATCTGTAATATTGCCCATACCTTTGGTATATCTTGTCTTATTTATGCTGATGATGTGCTGCTGTTCACACCTATTAATGTGATTAGCCCTGATTACACAGTTTTAATTAACTGTTTCAATTCAATAACTGATTGGCTGCTCACTCAGAACCTTCGAATAAATTTTAAAAAAACTGAAGTCCTTATCGTTACAAGAAACAATGACTTCTCTTCACCACCTTCATTAAGAGT
This sequence comes from Ichthyophis bannanicus, assembly GCA_033557465.1. Taxonomy (NCBI): domain Eukaryota; kingdom Metazoa; phylum Chordata; class Amphibia; order Gymnophiona; family Ichthyophiidae; genus Ichthyophis; species Ichthyophis bannanicus. The sequence continues at coordinate 651,516,370 of CM066031.1, forward strand.
ACGAGATGCTGATTTACCTATTAAATCCACCATTCGATACTTAGGTGTCATTCTCGACCAGCGACTTGAATTTAATGAGCATATAAAGTCCACAGTAAAATCCATTTATCACAAGATTAATACTCTACGACACCTAAAACCCATGTTAGACCCCGATGATTTGCGCACAATATTCCAAGCACTAGTCACTCCACATTTTGACTATGCGAATATTATCCTGCAAGGCCTATATAAATCTACGCTTAATCCATTACAGCTTGCTATGAATGCAGCAGCTAGATCACTATGTGGAATTACAAGGAGACAACACATAACCCCCATTCTAATGGAGCTTCACTGGCTCCCAATAATTTGTAGATTATCTTATGACCTTCAAAGTGTTCCATAATATTTCACCTTCTTCAATCTCTGATCTACTCATTCATACCCAAAACAACAGATCAAGAAGATCTACAACTGAAAATACTCTAGTGATTCCAAATGAATTAGTAAAATGTACTCAAACTACCATTAACAGATCATTTTCATCCTTTGCTCCAAGGTGCTGGAATAAGCTTCCATTAAACATCAGATTGATAAAAAATATATCGCAATTTAGAAAAGCTTTAAAAACCCACCTTTTTTTGCAACACTTCTCTTACATCAATATTTCCCCTCCTCTCACCCCATTATCTCAACTCAGCAATAATAGTTAAATGATGATGTTAGACCGTTCCACCTTATGATATTTCACTGTATATACCTGCTCTGTTAAATGTTATTTATGACATGTCTCTATACCCACTCAAGATCTCTAGTCTGATGTAATTGCTTTTATTTAATTATTTATATGCTATTCCCCAGTTAATCCTTGTTTTATTCCCCTGTTACCTGTAACTTGGACAAGTTCTCTAAATCTGAGTGTATTTTGTTTAATGTAAACCAAACTGATGTCAAATAGCGCGGTATATAAGAGCTGTTAAATAAATAAATGACCTAGATTGGCCACTGTTGGAAACAGGATACTGGGCTTGATGGACCTCGGTCTGACCCAGTATGGCATATCTTATGTTCTTAATCTTGTAGGGAGTCTGCACCATAGTATTCAATAAAGAGGTGGGTTTTTAGCTTTTTTGGAAGTCTCCTAGTGATTCAATGACTCTTATGCCTCCCCTCCTCTACCTCCTTTCTCAGTCTCTGTGGATAACTCTTTAATCCTTCCTGTCTCTTCGGCCCATAACCTGGGTGTTATCTTTAACTCCTCTCTCTCTTTCTCCACTCATATCCAACTCGTATCTAAGACTTGCCGTTTCTTCCTTTATAACATTAACAAAATTTGCCCCTTCCTTTCTGATGACACTACTAAAATGATTGTCCACTCCTTGATCACCTCCCGTCTTGATTACTGCAATATTCTCCTTGTTGGCCTTCCTGCAAACCATCTCTTTCCCCTTCAATCTATTCAACATTCTGCTGCTGAACTAATTTTCCTTCAGCATCACTTTTCCCATGTCACTCCTCTTCTCAGGTCCCTTCATTGGCTTCCCGTCCGCTTCCGGATCCAATTCAAACTCCTCCTCTTGACCTATAAATGCATTCACTCTTCAGCCCCCCACTACCTATCATCAATCTCTCCTTACATCCTTCTCGCGTTCTTCGCTCTTCGAACAGCCTTCATCTATCTATGCACTCCACTTGTACTGCTAATTCTAGACTTCGCTACTTTCACCTGGCTACACCCTTTGCCTGGAACAATCTACCTCTGTCTGTGTGCAATGCGCCCTATCTGGACCTCTTCAAGTCCAGATTGAAAACCTCTCTCTTCTCTATTGCTTTCTGTTCTTGATTCTTGTTTTTTGCTCTTCTTGTTTATTGTATACTTTGTCTTACTTGATTGTGTTTGTATTTTGTGATCTTCTTGACTAGATTGTGAGCTCTGAAGAGCAGGGACTATCTTTTTTTCATGTATGTACAGCTCTTTGTACGTTTCAAGCGCTTTATAAATGTTAAATAGATAGATAGTTAGGTAGAGAGTTCCAAATGGATGGAGCATAGATTGTGAATGCCCTGTTACATGTGCTTTGTTTGCTCTTGAGCTTCTGGGAAGGTACGTCAAGGAGATTTTTGTGTATTGCTTCTTCTTAGCCTGTTGCTTTTGGATTTCCTTAATAGTGTTTGTAGGTGTTCTGATGATTGGTTGTTTAAGAAATTGTAGGTGTTAATGATGGTTTTATATTTGATTCAAAAGGTGATGGGGAGCCAATGCAGTTGATTAAGGATGGGGGTGATGTGGGCCTGTCATGATGCTCCTTGGATGATTCTTGCTGCTGTATTTTGTACTAATTGCAGAAGGTATAGTGTGTGTTTGGGCAAACCTTAGTAAACTGAGTTAACTGTAGTCTAAAAGAGGGGTTTATGATTGCTTGGCAGACTATGCATAGATCTTCAGGTTTAAGGAGAGGGAGTACATTTGTTAGTGTTTTGAGTTTGTAGTAGTCAGTTTTGGTGGTGTTTTTGATCTGAGCTTGTAAGTTTAGGCCCTGATGAAGTATAATTACCAAGTATTTAACCTCTTTTTTTGACTTGGTTTTCAATGTTGCCAGTTGATTGCAGTTGGTGGTTTGAAATTGGTGTCTTTCATTATGTGCAGGACCTCTGTTTTGTGGTCATCTATTGTGAGGTTGTGGTGGAGGAGTCACTTGACTATCTCTGTAAAGCAATGGGTTATGTTGGTGTCGTCTGGTGAGATTGTGGAGAATGGCGTATAAATCATAATGTCATCAGCATAAACTTGGGTAGTCCACTTTACAGCTCCAAATCAGTGTGCAAAATGACAGGATATAGATACTGAATAGTATGGAGGAAAGAGAGGATCCTTGGGGTACCCCTTGTTGTAGGTTGTAAGGGACAGATATTTAGTTCCTATTTTTACTTGTTGGCTGCAGCCAGAGAGGCAAAAGTGGAACCATTTGATGGTGGTGCCCTGTAGCCAATGTCATGGAGTCGGTTGAGCAGCATTTGGTGGGATATGGTGTTGAATGCTGCAAAGAGATCTAAAAGCAAGAGGATGAATCCATGCATGAGATTTTCTGTGCCAGCTATGAGTTTGTTCAGTAAGGAGGTGAGGAGGGTTTGTACTCCATGATGAGGTCAAAATCCATGTTAATGTTGGCCAAAAGGCACATGCGTCTTTATAAAATAGGCCCTTCCTGTTATAAAACTGCCTACCATTTAAGGAGTCTATTTACTAAACTGCAGTAGCTGTCAACGTGACAATTAACCTTGACTAACAATTAATATAGGTGAACATAAGAATATAAGAGATGCCATGATGGATCAGACCAAGAATCCATCAAGCCCAGTATCCTGTTTCCAACAGTGGCCATTCCAGGTCTCAAGTACCTGATGGGTTTCCAAAAAGTATACACATTCTATGCTGCTTGTACCAGGATTAAGTGGTGGATTCCTCCATTCCTCTTTAATAATGGGTTTATGGATTTTTCCTCCAGAAATGCGTCCAAACATGTTTTAAACCCAGTTACATTAACAGCTTTTACTACATTCTCCAGTAATGAATTACAGAGTTTGATTATGCGCTGAGTGAAAAAATAGTCATAAATGTGCTACAATGTAGCTTCATTGCATGGCCCCTAGTTTTTCTACTTTTTGAAGGAGTAAATAACTGATCTACGTTTACCTGTTCCTCTCCATTTATTAAGTTATGGACTTCTAACATATCTCCCCTTAGCCGTCTCTTTTCGAAGCTGAAGAGCCAGATAACTTGGCACCTTAGCAGTTAGTGTGTGCAAATCTCTGCCTGTAGGGGATAACTCTGCAAAATGCGGCTGGCTTTGCACATTTGTTTATGCACCTAAATCATGGTATTTTAGCGATTTATGCATATAAAGGAGCATTGATTTGCAGAATTCAGTTGGGTGCCATTGTGAAATTATGTGCCACAAATAGATGACCTATACTCTCACTGTAGGTGTATATGGCTGGAATTTGGGTGGAGCAGTCTAATTGCAAATTTACATACTATGTTATAGAATCTGGAAAAACATATGTAAGTTATGCATGGTCACCTATTCTAGAGTAGGTAAAAGTGATTGCAGCTTCAATTAGATGTATCACGGCAACTTACGCTGGTATTCTATAAAGTCAATTACACATGGATTCAATCGTATAGAAGAGGTACCATTAGCCTCATGCAAATCTAGCTGCCACATACATAATTACCTCCTAACCACAATGTGAAAGGGGGAATGGGTGGACACAGTGGTTGGGACAAGTTACCTCAAGCTGGAGGGCTGGGGGTTCAATTCCTGCTCAGGAACAGCAACCTCAGGCCAAAGAGACTGGGATCTCTAGTCCTATAGGCATTCCTTGTGGCCACGTAACCCTCCATTGCCTCAGGTATGCATATAGATTGTGAGCCCTAGAATGCATTTGCAGACAGGCGGTATATAAATGACTTTATAGAATAGTTACCATGTGTTAACGGTTAGCACAGCAGATAGCATGGTGCAGTTAATGCCACATTATCTGCTGTACAGTTAATGCTCATTAAAATCTTTTCTCTGCATTAAATAGGACCTTCTGAGAACACTCCTAAAAATTAATGCCTTTTCTGAAGGATCTCAAGTTTTACTATTACTGAACACCTATTCAGTTCTTCAAAGTGTACACAGCACTGCACAGATAGGCCTCCTTTCAGTTAACACAGAGATTTTCTAGTTACTGCATGCTAGTTTTGGCAATTGCCATGCCGTAACTGCAAGTTAGTAAATGAGCCCCTAAATGCCCACTGCTTTGTCTGGTTATATGGATTATGAATAGTTTCATATTTGATGGCATTCTTTTCCATGCATAAAAATGACATACTATTAATATCTCTTGACTAAAAAAATTGTGCAAATTATTTTTGCCAGGAATGCCCTAGAATGATATATCCATTAGGGAAATATGTTCAACTGCAATTAGTTTAATTGACCAAGGCTGCCTGGAGACTATTACAGCATGCAGCAGTAAAATATTTTGGCCAGGGTGGATTACCAGACTCCAGCTACAAAAATACAAAAACAAAATGGCAATCCGGACCATTGCAATCACCACATTTTAATGGGAAGAGTATATTGAGGGTATTGTTTTTAATTAGGTAGGGAACAGATAAACTGGATGATTCGGTTCCCAGCACCACCACCTTGCTATATGGCCGAATAAATCAATGTAACTCTTCTTCCTATCCTCATTTCATTTATTGTCAGATTTGTTGCTCAGCCTCTTTTCCCATAAGCATAATCATGTTTTCATCTACTATCCCATACATATACACGGGTGATTTGATTACAGGGTACCTATTTTATTACCTCCTGCCACCATCCTCAGCTCTCCCCAGCCCGGGGATCGAGCCTCCGACGGCAGGAGGGCAGCGTCAGCAGCATCGCCCAATCCAGGCTCTTAAGTGGCCTTAAAAGGACGCGCCAGTCGGGCGCGTGGCCTCTCCACCTCCTGCCACCATCCTCAGCTCTCCCCAGCCCGGGGATCGAGCCTCTGACGGCAGGAGGGCAGCGTCAGCAGCATCGCCCAATCCGGGCTCTTCAGCGGCCTTAAAAGGACGCGCCAGTCGGGCGCGTGGCCTCTCCACCTCCTGCCACCATCCTCAGCTCTCCCCAGCCCGGGGATCGAGCCTCCGACGGCAGGAGGGCAGCGTCAGCAGCATCGCCCAATCCGGGCTCTTCAGCGGCCTTAAAAGGACGCGCCAGTCGGGCGCGTGGCCTCTCCACCTCCTGCCACCATCCTCAGCTCTCCCCAGCCCGGGGATCGAGCCTCCGACGGCAGGAGGGCAGCGTCAGCAGCATCGCCCAATCCGGGCTCTTCAGCGGCCTTAAAAGGACGCGCCAGTCGGGCGCGTGGCCTCTCCACCTCCTGCCACCATCCTCAGCTCTCCCCAGCCCGGGGATCGAGCCTCCGACGGCAGGAGGGCAGCGTCAGCAGCATCGCCCAATCCGGGCTCTTCAGCGGCCTTAAAAGGACGTGCCAGTCGGGCGCGTGGCCTCTCCACCTCCTGCCACCATCCTCAGCTCTCCCCAGCCCGGGGATCGAGCCTCCGACGGCAGGAGGGCAGCGTCAGCAGCATCGCCCAATCCGGGCTCTTCAGCGGCCTTAAAAGGACGCGCCAGTAGGGCGCGACCGCGCCTGGCGGGCCCGCGCCTGAGGGCCTCACCAGAGGGCCTCACCAGAGGGCCCTTTGGCGTGGCCCTTAGGCGTGGGCCCTAGAAGCAACACTGAATTGTGGCTCCCTCATACCTCAGCAACAGCCCTCTATTGCCTGCAGAGACAACTCTCTATGGACCGTTTACCTAGCATCTCAGGTACCCTATAATATCCCTAATAGTATGTTGTATCCCTCATAGTCTGCAAGTATTCACACGTTGTAACACTTCCTATCTGTGCTACAGCCCCCCTAGCTGATAGAGAGATGTGCACATGACCTCCCCTATTATGATGCCTGCAGCAGTTAATTGTAATATCAGCACATGCACACCTTTATAATATGCTCTGTACAACACCATACTAAAAATAATCTCAAGCAGAGCGATATAGCCCAACATCCCTTAGGGCACCCTGCTACTGTTAGGATCACCTCATTCACATTATCGCTACTGTTTAATTTGCTACTGCCCAGCCATTTGCTTAGTTATTACTTAGCTTTGTAACACTGTAACCTGATTTAACCTCAAGTAGTGCATACAGTCTAATTTGTGACACACTGTTACTGTTATTGTCAGTAATATCCTATGCCTATCATAGCCACTGTCTAGTTTACAGTTTTCCCTGCCAATGCTACTGGGTGTTTCACTGTATCATTACCATTGCTAGCAGATCTCTACTATTGTTAGTAGATTTTCTTCCCTTGCTATTACCTGCAAACAGGAGAGGACACCCACCCTCCCGTCCTGTATCACAGCAGAAACTACCGCGTGTGCAAAACATCCTCTACCAGCGGCCATCCCAACGCTCGCTGCTCACACAAACCTCCCACCTCCTCTGTACTGGCTCAGAAAGTCTCATAATGGAGCGCATAATCTTCACCCTAATGAGTCTCTACCTTCTGCTCACAATTTTGCCCTCCAGCTCACTGGCATTACTTACAACACAAAATCACATCCCAACAGTCTCAACCAGTGGAAGATGATGGTCTGGTGACTCCCACAGCCTTTATCATGGATCTAGCGATATACATCGCCACCATCTCATCCATATCCCACTACAAAGCTCTTCGAAAACCAAGCAAAGAAAAAGCCCATATACCAGCAGCTTGAAGTGCGCACTCATTAACTCTCGCTCACTTCGCAATAAATGGCCGGCAATCACTGAAACAATAACTTATCATAAATTAGACATTATCATGATCACCGAAACCTGGCTCTCACCGGAAGACAACGTCATACTCAATCAGCTACTACCACCTAACTTTGTGGCATTCACCAGCCACAGGCAGAACAGACGAGGAGGAGGAGTTGCCGTCTTCACTAGAGCCGACCTTCAATTCAAGATGATAGAATCCAACAGCATCGATACCCTTGAAACAATAACTATATCCAACAACACTTGCTCCATAAACCTGATTTACAGAGCGCCTTCTGCAGATCCAGACAACCTCTCCAACATCATAAACATAGCATCTAACACCCACGAACTAAATAAACCAAATTGGATCCTAGGTGACTTCAACCTGCCATCCTTACAAGACAATCAAGCAGCTACTTTCATTGAAGCCCTAGATATCTTGGGATATTCCCAACTGGTACAAGAACCAACACACATAAAAGGCAACATTCTCGACCTCATATTCGCCCCACAAACAGTGCTTCAACAAGCACAAAATTTCATGTTATCACTAACAGCAGTACCTTGGTCGGATCACAAGCTCATCACCTTCCAGATTCCGACCCCTATCAAGCCAAAAAGAACCACTGTGGACACCAGTATGACCTCGAGCTCAACCACCAGAAGCTTTCACTCGTTCAACAAAGAACGCATCCTAGCCGAAACGAACAAACTCCTCAATAAGGATACACAAAACCTAGAGGTCCTAATCACCACATGGAACAGCAAGCTCAGCGCAATCGCAATCCGTACACCAACAACTAAAGCCCCAAATAAAAGATCAACTGCACCATGGTTCACAGCTGACTTAAGGACATCTCTAATCCAATTACGGAGATTGGAAAAACGCTGGAGGAAGTCACGCACCACCAATGACCAAGTAGCATACACCCAGCACTTACACACACATCGCAGGGCTGTCATAGACAGAATGAAACAATACCATACAGACACCCTGAAACGGTCATTAAACAAGCCGCACGACCTCTTCAGCCTGGTCAAATCTCTTGCCAAAGAACCCACCCCGGAACACCCTGGAACCATACACCCTCAGGACTACGCCAGCTTTATGCAATCTAAACTGTGCAAGACTGATAAAGTGATGTCACCGGACCTCTCCAACGAACAAGAGTTCTCAGTATCCCTAACCACCTTTGTCACACCATCAAAAAAATCTATTGAAGATACCATCGCAACCTTAAATACCTCCACTGCATACTCAGACCCCTGTCCAGCATTCTGGATAAAAGATCTGCGTTGTGACCTTGCCCCGATCTTAGCAAAGATGATAGACCTTTCATTCAGCACTGGGTCGTTCCCTTCCACGCTCAAGCAGACCTCCGTTAGACCGCTCCTGAAGAACGCCAAATTAGACCCTCAAAAAGTTGAATCATACAGACCCATTTCCAGCATCCCGATGCTTGCTAAAATCATCGAAAAAACAGTCTACAAACAGCTACAAGATCACATTGACACCAATGCCCCCCTAGACTCATCTCAACACGGATTCAGAGAGTCACACGGAGTCGAAACTCTACTCACAACGCTTTTTGACACCATAATCTCAGGCATTGACAACCTACGCCAAGGTTATGCACTCGTATTTTTGGATATAGCGGCGGCGTTCGACTCTGTCTGCCATGAAATTCTCCTAGGTCGACTAAGAGAGAAAGGCATTGGTGGAAGAGCTCTTGAATGGTGTAGATCCTACCTGTCAGGCAGATGGCAATACGTACGTGCAAATGGGTCTACTTCCGAGCCATTCTTACAAAGCCAAGGAGTTCCTCAAGGATCTTCCCTATCATCACTTATGTTTAACATCTATATCCAACCCATCTGTAATATTATCAGATCATTCAATGTGAGTTGTATGATATACGCAGACGATGTCTTACTGTACACCTTCCAATATCCCTGGATTGCCCAGACCTTACCCCCTCGACTGAGTGCTTCAACACCATATCCGAATGGCTCCACTCTCAGAATCTGCGCATCCAACACAAGAAGACGGAGGTCTTATTCATCTCCAGAAATCCTGAGTTTACACCACCCAGCTACCTAGAAGTGGACAACGCTGAATTACAAGTAAAATCAGCTATTCGTTACCTCGGAGTAACATTGGATCAGAACCTCAACATGAAGCAACACATAACCAACACTGTAAGAGCGATTTACTTCAAGATTAAATCTCTTAGACACTTACGCCCCCTACTTGAACCAAGCGACTTCCGCACCATTTATCAAGCCCTCATCATCCCCCATTTGGACTACTCAAACGCCATCCTGCAAGGACTCCCTCAGGCCACCTTACAGCCCCTACAACTTGCCATGAACAGTGCAGCGCGGATTCTCCTCAGCACACCAAGAAGAGAGCATATCACACCCCTCCTGAGACAGCTTCACTGGCTCCGCATTCAAGCCAGGCTAAGTTTCAAAACCCTAGTGATGACATTCAAGGCCATCAAGGGACTCTCCTCCTCCTCACTATGTGACCTCATCCAACCACCCATACCCAACAGGCTAAGAAGAACCTCAGTAGCTAACATGCTAGTGATACCGAGAGACACTACAAAATGCTCCAAAGCAACATCGAACAGAGCCTTTAGACTATGCGCCCCAAGTCTCTGGAACTCCCTGCCACCACACATCAGAGCGATCCCTAACCTGAGCCAGTTCTGAAAGGCCTTAAAACATTTCCTCTTTATCAAGCATCTCACTTACTGCCCGAACCCCAGCCACTAAGCATGTCCAATACCCAATAACTCCCTCTGACATGTATATAGTTACTCATTCATGGTTATGCATATGTATATAGTTTACCCTGTTTTCCAAGTTACTTGTTCCTGTTCAATGTAATGACCTCACTTTCGTTCATTGTCGGTTACCTTCTTGTTTTATGTAAACCGCGCTGATCGCAAATAGTGCGGTATATAAGAAATGAAAATAAATAAATAAATAAATAAATAAATAGAGGCACCTATGTGCCTTTATAAAATACATCCCCACATCAGGCATTAACGGTGTGCAAATTCACATGCACAAATTTACGACTGTACTGAGGAAGATGTAAATGTGTGTATGTATTTTATTCATGTACTTGCCCATTTTATAAAATACACAGGTACATCCTATCGCTACCCCAGCTTTGCCCAGGAATAGTATTAGGGGTGGCAAACAGGGCAATTGCCCGGGACTCCCATGCCACAAAGGGCCATGTGCCTGTCTCAAGCTGAATGAGGCACAGCCTGCATGTGGGCTTTGGGGCCCTGCTCACCAATTTCTGCCCTGGGCCTCTGCATGGTTAACACCAGCCTTAGCAAAGTTATTCCCCCTGGAATGTCACACTTGGCCTACATACAAGTACATGCCATCTTGTTAGAAAACATAAAATTGTATAAAACCCCTTGTCCTTGAATAAAACTTGCTTTATAGTCAGAAATGTATTTATAAAACTTGCCCCGCTGATTGCAATCTGCAAAGCCAAATAAATTGGCCTCTCTGAAAATCAGCCTCTTACACACATCTAAAAAGTCTCCCAGTATCTGTATATTTACTGGATTGAAGGTGGGTATTCTAGAGCTTTATTTAGGGCAGGGGAAATGAAATGTTTATGCATGTGACAATTTCCAAAACCACATGTGCTATTAACCCCTTTCCCCCATACAAATAAGTGCAAAGTATGCAATTTGAGCATGCATGCTTTACGCTAATTTTCAAATAAAAAACAGCCAGGTAGCTATAAAGTACATATGACATAAGGCCCCCATTAAGGAAGTTGCTGAAATAAATTGCCGTCTTTATTCTGCCCCCAGCAATGAATCAGAAGTGTGTTCCTTTGCCCATGTTCCTGTGCTGTGCTTTCCTGTCTAATCAATGTGTTTATACCTCAAAAATTTCCTGTCATGATTTGACAATTTCCAATCTGTAATCAAACCGCTGCTGATCGCTGGAAGTAGCGGTATACAAATGTATACAAAATAAATAAATAAAATAAATAAATAAATTTCTTCTGCAGAGGAAAAGCATACATTAAATTCCAGGTCTCTTTCCTTAAAATTCTTGACGACAATACTGTATATTCATATATGATTCTCTAAGCCTTACTAGCGTTAGTAAATGCAGCCTAAGTCCACCTCTGCTTAATCTTTCTGTGCTTCATTTTAGTCTGCACGTAAGTTCATCAAATCAGAATACAGAATTGTAACCCTTATATCAAGACTTATCACAATTGTCCTGGGGAACACAGAGGGGAATTTTAGAAGACGTCCAAGTGCAATCTGGCACATCTAAACCAGAACATCTAAAAAAAAAAGTGGGTCCGTACAGGTACAGACAATTTCTAAAACGTGGATATGCCCAGCATGGACATCTGAAGAACATCTACACTGACAATCCCAGAAACATATTTCATAATCTGGACATCTAGGATAGTCTAATAGTTACAGTACTGGGCTAGGAACAGGGCAGCAAGAGCTCAAATCCCACTGTGCTGAGTACTGGGGATGGAGAGCTTTCTTCTTTACACACACTCAGGCCAATAGAGAAAACCGGAGCTACTGTAGATATGAGCTGAAGACGACTTTAACGCGGTCCAACAACGCATATTTTTTTTTAACTCCGGATGCAGCAAAGATAGGGCATGCAAATGACTACCACGTTAACAGTGTGCATGCAAATGAGTCACTGCAGCATTAAATTGGGAGAACAAGCCAAACACATGCGCACAATATGTCTGCATTAATTTGACTTGCTCCCCGGGCACCGCATGGCTAATTTGCATAGAAGTCCCGACAGTATTTTGATGCCATTGGGGGACGATCGAGGCATCAAGAAAAGCCTCCAATGCCATCAAAATACTATCAGGGGCCATGCCCCACAATAAAATGATCTCTGGTGGCCCGCAACCTCTCCCCCCCCCCTAAATAAAAGCAGAACCTGGTGGCCTAGTGGCTTCTTTCCCCCTCCACCCCCCATTAAATAAAAAACAAAACTTGGTTGTCTAGAGGCCCCATCTGGTGGTCTGGCGGCCTCCAAATGCACCTTAAGTGGGAGAGCTGCCTACACGCTCCCGCTCTGCATTGTCCATCTTGCAAACTGGCAGTGTCTGGCAGTGCAATGGTGCATCCTGGGATGTACCAGGTGAGGTCAGATTTCCATATAAGGTAGATTATGCATTTTACAAGATGGCCGACACAGAGCGGGAGTGTGTAGGCAGCACACCTGCTTAAGGTGCATTTGGGGACCTCTAGACCACCTGGTTGTGTTTTTTTATTTAATGGGGGGTGTGGGGGGAAGGGGCCACTAGACTACCAGTTCATTCTTTTAATTAGTATGTGGGGGGGGGGGGAGGAGAGCCACTAGACCACCAGGGATCATTTTATTGTGGGGCATGACCCCCAACAGTATTTTTATGGCATTGGAGGTCTTTCCCAATGCCATCAAAATACTGTCAGTGGTGGGATTGGGGCCACTGGACCACCAGGGATAATTTTATTGTAAGGCACGGCCCCCAAGAGTATTTTCATGGCTTCAGAGGCTTTTTCTGATGCCTGAGATGATCTAGGCATCGGGGAAAGCACCCAGTGCTATCAAAACACTGTCAGGGGCAGGCGTTAGAGGTTTACTTCTACTCAGACCCTGAAATAAAAATGTTGCCGCTGTGGCTGGTTGCAAAATCCCCTATGCTGGTCTCTGCATTGGGTGTAGCTATGATTTGCATACCAGCCCGGCTGATTATAACAGATTTAAAATAACTGAAGTTCATTTAAATGCATGTAGCGTTTGTTGGGCGCTAGTTTTTCCTCTGACGCTTATGTCCATTTCCTGCATTTGCAGTATTGTTAAAAGTGCTTAAACGTGGCGTTAGGAGCTCATAAAGCCTGCGCTAAGTTTTCTGCATCAGCCTGTGTTTTGGCTGAAAAACATCTAAACTTTTCAGAAAACATTTTTGGCCTGGATCAGGTCTAAATTTAGATACGACGCTAGACATCCACAACCTTTCTGAGATCAGGCGGGGATGTCCAGGTTCTTGGGAATGCTCCAGCCACACTTTTGGACTTGGATGTCCTGCCAATGTGGATATCCACAGACCTGGCTCCTAAAATGGCTCTGGAGACATCTCAGTGTTTTAGATGTCTCTATGCTTGTTTTCGGACATCCAGAGAACAAATAGCACTTCCAACAGAACCCCCAGAGCCAATTGTTTTTTCAGGATGTTCATAGCATGCATGCATGGAAGCAATGCACATACACTAGACATCCAAAAAGAGGCATTTGCAAAGTCTTACATGGCATTTACACATATAAGGACATGTTTTCTAAGGTGCATTACCTGTTAATGTGGCAGTTAGCACATGCTATCTGGGCTTGTTAATAGATAGCATTGTGAAAATGCAGATAGCACAGAAAATCACTGTGCTATCTGCAGAAACTGATAGGGAATGGGTAGCGAGAGAGTGTGTCTGTGACACTGCAGCTTTGACGGTTGCTACACACTGTTGATGTGCACAGTAGCCGACAGCAAAGGTGCAGAAAATACTACCTCAATGGGTGGCATTAGTTGCATCTACTGCACTGCTGCACCTTGCTGTCTGCATTTTCAGCAGAGGTGTCTACTGGGGAAATTCTGTGCATGCCTGAACAGATACTGCACAGCTTTTGCAGCTAAATGTCACAGTATTTGCACAAGAACACCATGTTAGCTGCAAAAACGTAAGGCAGCTTGGTAAACAGACCCCTTGATCGCATACAGATGAAAATGCCAATTTTATACTGTGGTGATTTACACACAGAATTGCTGTGGGATATGTAGATCCAAAGGGGCTTTGTTCTATGTGTGATTTGGGCAGTCCAAAGACTGCGTGTATTTCTCATTTTACAAAGGGAATACACATTTTATTATAAAATATTTCCCCCATCAACATTTATATCTGTTCAGAGGCATATGTAAACGTCAGCTATCTGCTTGTTTAGACGTTGTTTAGAAAGGGTAATAGCATTTTCTCCAGGACCAAGCAGGAAGTCAGTCCTCACATATGGGTGACGTCGGCGCCGACGGAGCCCTCGCGGAGCAATTTCCCCAGCTTTCAAAGAAAGCCTTTGGGAATTGCAGCGCGCATGCGCGGTCCCCTTCCCGCCCAAGGGTGCCATCTTGCTCAGTCTTCTTTTTTCCACGGAGCCCTACAGATGCTGTTTGTGATCACCGCTGAAAAAGTTGATTTTCTCTCTTATTTTTTATTCTTTTTCGGTTCGACGCCGGATCCTTTTTCCCGCCCGGACCCGCTACGCCGGTATCGTGTCCGTTTCTTTATTTTTTGGTTTTTTGTCCTTCGTGACAAGCGTTCGCGCCATTTTTTCCTTTTCACTGGCAGCCCTGTCTTTTGACCTCGCAGGGGCCCTTTTTCCCTCGATGGCTGCCAGCGGGTTTAAGAAGTGTGATCGCTGTAAGAAACTCATGTCTCTTACCGACACACACGACTGCTGCCTCCGCTGCCTCGGACCCGATCATCTGTGGTCCGTGTGGCAAGATGTCCTCAAAAGCGTTGAGGAGTCGGCAGCATCAACGAGAACGAATCTTCTCTGACTCCGCGTCCGGCCGGGCCCGGACCTCGTCAGAGGCTTCGACGCCCCGGGACTCCGGTCCTGAGCATCGTCGGAGTTCCTCTGAGCGGGGGTCTCCTACCCGGGAACATCATCGGAAGAAAAAACCCGCGAGGGTGGCGTCGGTGGACGCTCCTGGTTCCTCGAGGGCCAGGTCACATAGCCCCGATAGCCGTCCCAGGTCCTCGGAGTCGGAGAGGCCTTCGAAACATCCTCGTTTCGAAATGGAGTCGCCTGGACATGTGAGTACTGTGGTCCTCGTGGACTCGCCTCCGAAGGAGCTGACGTTGGGCCCGACGCCGTCGGGGCCCGAGTCAGGGGCTGCTGGGTCTCCTGAGCTTGGACTCAGGTTGACGGCCTTGGAGAGCAGTTTGGCTGCCTTCATGGACCAGCAGCGGGCATTGATCGCTGGCCTTGCCAATGCGTCTGCCCCGGCCACCGGGACGTCGACATCCAAGTCGACCCCGGAGATCGAGCCGATCCTCGAGTCTATCCAAGCTCGAGTCGATCCTCGGTCGCGGTCTCCCTCGGCCTCCCGTTCGGGACCGAGGTCGTCAACGCTGACACCTTCGGCGTCGGGGCGGAGGACATCGGTGCCCGCCCGACCGGAGCCACTCGAATCCTCCTCCGAGGAGTCCCACTGGGAATTGGAGGACGAAGAGTCCCCTGGTAGTTTTTGGACTCGGTATGTCCCATCGGACTCGCCCGAGTCCGAACCTCAGAGACGGTCCCCCCCGGAGGACACCCGGTTCTCGGACTTCGTGCGGGATATGGCCAAGGCCTTGGCATTCCCCGCGGATCCCGAGGAGGAGCCTCGAGCCGAGGAGCTCGATGCCCTCCAGTATGATTCTCCCCCGAAGGAGGCCTTTACTGTACCGGTTCCTCCGATGCTGGAACGACTTCTCTTCCGCATGTGGGAGAACCCGGCGTCGGCGCCGGTGTTAAGCAAGCGGGTCGGTTCCATTTATCGAGTCCACAAGAGCCCTGGGTTCCAAAAGGCGCAACTACCGCACCATTCCATGGTGGTGGAATCGGCCATGCATAGACTCAAGAGTCAAAGGATGCACTCCTCGGTGCCTCCCGGCCGGGAGGCCCGGAGCCTGGATGCCCTCGGTAGAAAGTGTTTCCAGGGCTCTATGCTAGCTTGTCGAGTCCAGACCTACCAGCTCTATATGGGCATGTATCTCCGAGATCTGGCAAAGGAAATTGCCGGGTTCTCTGCTGTTCTCTCCGAGGAACCTTTGCAGAGGTTCCAAGCCTTGTCCACTGGGATTCGAGAGTGCTCGAAGTTTATCTCTCGAGCAGCCTACGATGGCTTCGAAGCATCGGCTCGAGTAGCTGCAGCCGGCATCGGTGCCCGCCGACAGGCTTGGCTTCAGTCATCCGACCTCGAGCCATGGGTCCAGGACAAGTTGGTTGATGTCCCCTGCAGAGGTAAAAACCTCTTTGGTAAACCCATGGCTGAAAAGGCTGCACAAATCGAGACCGAGACTCTGACCAGAACTAGACTGTCCAGAAAAACCTCTGCCCCTTCTCAGAAGAAGAAGGACTCGGGGAACAAGCCCTTTTACCCGAGGAAGGCGGCTGCCTATAAATACTACCCTCAGTATCAGGCCTCAGCAGCTCCCCAAAAGGGTCAGCAGGCCAAGGGACGGGGTAATGGGTCCCGTAGGCAGCAGGCCCCCAAGCCCACTACGCCGGCCCCTGCTCAGCAGGGTGGGGTTTTTTGACTCAATCAGCATAGCCTCTTCCCCTCAGCTGGTTTCTCTCAGCACAGGAGGCTGGCTGGTCCACTTCGCCCACAGGTGGTCAGCCATCACATCCGATACCTGGGTACTTCATATAGTTCAGAAAGGCTATCTTCTACGCTTTCACCAGGTACCTCCCTCCTACTTTCCAGGGGAGCCTCCAGGACTCCCTCTGCACAGGGACTTACTCCTTCAGGAGTTGGCAAGTCTTCTTCAGGAACAGGCTGTGGAACCGGTGCCCCACCACCTGAGAGGTCACGGCTTTTATTCCAGGTACTTTCTGATACCAAAAAGAACAGGAGGCCTCAGACCCATCCTGGACTTGTGAAACCTCAACAAGTTCCTGGCAAGGGAAAAGTTCAAGATGCTTTCCCTTGGAATCCTGCTGCCCTACCTTCAGCAGGGAGACTGGCTATGCTCCTTAGATCTAAAGTATGCCTATACTCACATCCTTATTCATCCAGACCACAGACAATATCTCAGATTTGTTGTGGGAGGAAATCATTGCCAGTACAGGGTCCTGCCCTTTGGCCTATCCTCCGCCCCCAGGGTTTTCACCAAATGCCTGGCAGTGGTGGCGGCCTCTCTCAGACTTCAAGGCCTTTTTGTGTTTCCATACCTGGACGACTGGCTCATCCGGGCCCAGTCTTCCCAAGAGGCCACTCAAGCCACTCATCGCACTGTATCTCTGCTCCAGCACTTGGGCTTTGTCATAAACTTCGCAAAGTCCACTTTGCTCCCCTCTCAAGATCTCGAATTCATCGGCGCAAGGTTAAGCACACTTCAGGCGCGGGCTTTCCTGCCTCTGGACAGGGCCCACAGGCTCATGCATCTCGCCAGCCACTTTCGCAGCAATTCCCTGGTCTCTGCCAGGCAATTTCTGAGACTGCTCGGCCATATGGCTTCCACGGTCCATGTGACCCCCAATGCCCGCCTGAACATGCGAACTGCTCAGTGGTGCCTTCGCACTCAATGGCATCAGGCCACGGGGAGCCTGACGGACTCAGTACAAGTCTCGGACCTGCTGGTCTCTTCTCTGCGGTGGTGGCTTCATCTGCCAAACCTAGTACTGGGAGTGGATTTTCAATCTCCTCCTCCTTCTCAGGTACTAACAACCGATGCTTCTCTCCTGGGATGGGGAGCACATTGCCAAGGGACATGTACTCAAGGCCTCTGGACTCCTTGGGAGTCTGCGCAGCAGATAAACTTCCTGGAGCTCAGAGCCATCCGCCTAGCTCTGAGAGCCTTCTCCCACCTCACTTCTCACCAGTCTGTACTGGTCCAGACGGACAATCAAGTAGCAATGTTCTACGTGAACAAACAAGGAGGCACAGGCTCCTTCCTTCTCTGTCAGGAGGCACGACGGCTGTGCTCTTGGGCAGTAGGCCACGGCATACTCCTCAAAGCGGTCTATCTCCCAGGTCAGGAAAATTACCTGGCAGACAAACTAAGCAGGATCCTCCAACCACACGAGTGGAGATTGGATCCATTAGTGCTTCAGCAGATCTTTCTCAAGTGGGGACTCCCCACCATGGATCTGTTTGCCAGTCCTCTGAACCGGCAACTGCCCAGATTCTGCTCTCGACAACCGCATCCTCTCAGAGTAGCGCCGGATGCTTTTCTGATTCCATGGTCCACAGGCCTCTTGTATGCCTTTCCTCCCATGCCGCTGTGGTGTCTCGAACGCTCTTCAAAGTTCTCCGAGACAAAGCCTCGCTGATCCTAGTGGCTCCCCGGTGGCCGAGGCAACCTTGGTTCCCGCTTCTAATGCAGCTGGCGGTGGACACTCCTCTTCCTCTGGGGTTTCAACCCGATCTCCTGACACAGGACCACGGGTCTCTCCTACATCCCAACCTCCGGTCCCTTCATCTGATGGCCTGGCTGCTGAAAGGGTAGTCCTTGCTCCCCTCCTGCTGCCTCGGGAGGTGGAAGAGGTCGTCTTGGCCTCCAGGCGGCCCTCCACCCGGAAGCCCTACGCTCTTAAGTGGCGTCGCTTCTCCGTGTGGTGTGCTCAGCAGTCTGAGAATCCCTTCTCCTGCTTGCTGGCAGTGGTCTTGCAATATTTGCTTTACCTCTCCAATCTGGGCCTTAAGTCCAACTCTGTCAGAGTCCACCTCAGTGCTCTCTCCGCACATCACGCACCGGTAGATGGCAGGCCTCTTTCCAACCACCCTTTGGTGGCTCTTTTTCTCCGAGGCCTCCTTCTGCTTAAGCCTCCTTTGCGTCCACCAGCCCCTGAATGGGATCTGAATGTGGTCTTGCAGCGGATTACCTGTCCGCCCTTTGAACCTATGGCTACCTGCCCTCTTCGTTTTCTTTCTTGGAAAACCTTGTTCTTGGTAGCCCTTACCTCTGCTAGGCGTGTTAGTGAACTGCAGGCCCTAGTGTCTGATCCTCCTTACACTAGGTTCTACAGGAATAGGGTGGTCTTACGGACTCAACCTAAGTTTCTTCCAAAAGTGGTTTCTCCTTTTCATCTCAACCAGGAGGTGGTTCTTCCGACCTTCTTTCCCAGGCCGCACTCCAGCCGGGCTGAAACGGTCCTGCATACCCTGTACTGTAGGAGGGCCTTGTCCTTCTACCTTGACCGTACGCGGGAGCATAGGAGGGCTGTTCAGCTCTTCGTTTCTTTTGACCCCAATAACTTGGGGCTACCTGTCTCCAAGCGTACCTTGTCCATTTGGGTAGCTGACTGTATCGCCTGGGCTTATGGGGCAGCCGGCCTCTCGTTGGAGGGTCGAGTCACGGCTCATCGTGTTAGGGCAAAGGCTGCGTCAGTGGCTCACCTCCGCTCTGTTCCGTTGGCAGACATCTGCCGGGCCGCTACTTGGTCTTCAAGCCAGACGTTTGCGGCCCATTACTGCCTGGAGAGGGAGTCCCGCAGGGACAGTGCTTTCGGTCAGGCAGTCCTCCATAATCTCTTTGAGGTTTAGGCAACTCCTACCCTCCGGCCCTGGTGTTGGGCTACCGGTCGAGGGCGTTTTCAGAGAAGATTCCTTCCTTCTATGCTGCTGAGCTAGAGGGAGCTCATTTTTGTGCTTCAGGTCTCCAGTAGCCTTAAGCTTGGGAGTCCCATATGTGAGGACTGACTTCCTGCTTGGTCCTGGAGAAAGAGTAGTTACTCACCTGTAACAGGTGTTCTCCAGGAGCAGCAGGAATCAGTCCTCACAACCCTCCCTCCTCCCCTTGGAGTTGCAGTCCTATCATTTCGTTTTTGCTAATTTATTTGCTGTCTTTTAGCTATGTCATCAGACTGAGCAAGATGGCACCCTTGGGCGGGAAGGGGACCGCGCATGCGTGTTGCAATTCCCAAAGGCTTTCTTTGAAAGCTGGGGAAATTGCTCCGCGAGGGCTCCGTTGGCGCCGACGTCACCCATATGTGAGGACTGATTCCTGCTGCTCCTGGAGAACACCTGTTACAGGTGAGTAACTACTCTTACTCTGTGGTGTCCAACACCACCTCACAAATGTTAAGAGTTATTTCACTTGGCTCTTTAATTGGCTCCTATTGTACGTGCGCTTTTGTGAAATCTAGTACTTATGCATGTGGCAAAGTTGGCATTGCACACGTGTTCACCAGCACTCGCACATGTAAAGCTCCACCTGATGTGCAGTTTTAAGAAATCAATGCTATCACTGTAATTGCTGCAAGTGCACATGCATTTATCAGCATCCTTATGCATATTTAACAAAAGGCCGAGTGTGAGCAGGGCCTTGAAATATTCAGATAACCGAATACTTAGGTTCTTGCCTAGACACCTGTACAAAATGGGGCTTCAAATATGCTAATTTATCTCAAGACGAATCATTGCGATATTCTGAAATTCCAACTGCCTCTTGGATCCCAAATTAAGTCTGGCAAGTCAGGACTTCTATATTCTGAGCTCCAGTGTACAAATAACCTAAATGTACCTCTTCTAACACACTATCCAATGCTGAGGCCGCTAATATTTCTCAATAGCTTCAGCAGCATCTCTGGCATATTTGTAATATTTTACTAAATTAATAAGGGTTATCCTTTTGCCTCTCTTTCATCTACACCTGCTTTCCCAATCGATGCAGAAAGATAAGAGAAAGGACACGTTCTGTCATGAAGAAAAAAAAGATAATGGAGCTCATTTAGAAGATCTCAATGCCAGCGCTAAATCAAAGACTTCATTCGCAAGCGGGGAACAAAAGGTCTAACCACAGGAGGTCCCAACTTGTGACCCAATAACCTGTCTTACTGATGTGTCATGATTGTAATATTAAAATAAAGGTAAACTGATTAGGTAGGAGTGCACAAAGACCTTTAAAAAAATACAATGCCTGCTTGGTTTTTCTTAGACTCTAAACTGTATTGCTGCTGAATAAAACAGGATAAGAACCGTCCAAAGGTTAAATATAAAATTCTTTATTTTGTTGTAATTTTTTTCATTTCTTGAAGTTTGCTCTACAAAACTGTTTTATTTTGAGGACAGCATTGAAGGCATCCATTCTTTTTAGAAATCAGCGGGGAAACGATTTAAATTAGTTCTTCAATAGCACTGTATGTAATTAATTTGCATACCAGGGTGCA
Organism: Ichthyophis bannanicus; assembly: GCA_033557465.1. Lineage (NCBI taxonomy): Eukaryota > Metazoa > Chordata > Amphibia > Gymnophiona > Ichthyophiidae > Ichthyophis > Ichthyophis bannanicus. The sequence goes on from CM066031.1 coordinate 651,537,646, forward strand.
AATATTTGTGCCGAGGCACCGTGGAATGCTAGTCTACATTATGCCCATCCCTTTTATGAGTGAGCATCTATATACATTGCAACAAAGAGAGAGAGAGAACTTCAGATGGTGTCTTCTAAGATAACTACTTCTGCATACAATGGCTGCTGGAGTTTCAGGCATTCTGTTCCTGTACACTACCAAAACTACTTTTTGACAGCAATTGTTCCTGACTTACTTTAAAGTCATAAAGGTGCTTAGCACGACTCAAACTTAAAGGCTGAACTTACCATGTGGGCAGGAAACAAACATCATTAAAACAATTCTAAATGTTATGTACAAAATATATGGAAGGGACCGTAGCATAGTTGGGATAGCAGTTCATGTGATTTCACACCACTGTTGGCTCCGCTATTCATCAAGCACTGTGTTGCCTTAGCAACGGTGGCATCACAAGATGAATCTGGGTTACGGAGATTCTTCCTAATGAGATGTTCTTGCTCTACTACCAGACATAGAGTATGTCAGGTAAGCTTTCCTCCCATATACTTTATCAGAATACCATGTTGTGTGTAAGAAAGATTCAGATGCAATCCTTTTATTTCTGAAATGGGGAGGAGGGTAGAGACAGACATGAATGATAACCAAATTTAGGCTCTAGTGCCATGAGACTTCATTCGCAAATGCATGGGGAGTGTTTCCCCCTATAAATAGCCCTTCCTACCTGCTTTGATCTAGTCTAGGGATTCTCAACTCAGTCCTTGGGACAGACCTGGCCAGTCAGGTTTTCAGGATAACCATAATGAATATGCATGAGAGAAATTTACATACAATGGAGGCAGGGAGGCACCACCATTAGGCATACTAGAAAGTAGCCTAGGGTGTCAGCTTCTGAGGAGCAGCAAAGAGCAAGTCATTCAAAGCTAAACAATAGATTCCGACAGACAGGGGAGGCATAAGGTTTATGGGTTTGCCTAGGGTGCCAATACCTTGAAACGGCCCTGAATGTAGGCACTGCAGGCAAATCTATCTCCTGCATATTCACTGCAGTTATCCTGAAATCCTGACTGGCTAGCTGTGTCTCAAGGACTGGTTTGAGAATCACTGTTCCAGTCATGGCAGTGACTGTTCTTCACCAGTGACAATGTTATTCAGAAATACGGTCAATTCAGAAGCCCAATAAGTGTTTGAACATGTGCTGGGGATGTTTGTGGTGAAAAACATTACCAGTACAGGCGCCGCACATGTTTATCTCACTTGCACGGGGATGTCCGCATGCATCCCTGAGGGGATGGAATGGGGGCATGGCCAGCCGCAGAGACATGAATATCATATTCCAGAAAGCATCGAGCATGTTTCCAGCCTTTCCTGCCGGATACATGGAACAAGGCCAGGATTTTGCCAGTTTTCTGCTGTCTTCTAGGATTCATTCCTGCAAGTGAAAGTGTGTGTGTGCACAGTGAGATTGGAGGGTTGCAAGGGTGGGGGGTGGGAGAGGAACTGGTGTTGGGATCCACAAAGCATGGAGAAAATGAATACCTGGTTTGCAATATCCATGCTGTATGAGGCAGACAGTAACATCGTAAGAGTTACTTTAGTATATGATGGCAGATAAAGACCACTATGGCCCAGCTAGTCTGTCCAGTAAGGTGGCTAGAGGGGTTGTACTGCTGCTCTGTGCCGGTCACCCTGCCCCCCTCTATGGAGAGATTGGTGAATTTGCTTTGAGTACATCCTTTTGATATGAAGGGATCCATTGTGTGTCACGTGCCATTTTGATATCCGTCTCTGTATTTGCCCCTACCACCTCTTTCAGGAGGGCATTCCATGCATCCATCATCCTTACAGTGAAAAAGTATTTCCGGACGTTGCTTTTAAGTTTACTGCCTTGCAGCTTCATCGTACGTTCTCAAGTTTTACAGCTTCCCCTTCTTTGTAAAAGGTTTATTTGTTCATTGATATCCTTTAAACATTTGTATCATATATCCCCTATCCCTCCTCTCCTCTAGGGTATACATATTTAGGCTTTCAAGTCTCTTCTCATACATCTTCTGGCACAGACTTCAAATCATTGTGGTCAAATCATTCTGGTCATCTTTTGAACAGTTTCAAGTCTTTTGGTGAGATATAGTCTCCAGAAATGAACACAATATTCCAAGTGAGGCCTCACCAATGGCTTGTAAAACGGCATTAATAGCTCCTCCTTTCTACTTATTAATCCTCTTTGTATGCAGCTCAGCATCCTTCTGGCTGTGGCTACCATCTTATCGCATTGTTTCGGCACCTTGAGACCCTCAGACACTAGCACTCCAAGGTCCCACTTCTGGTCCGTGCACCCCAACCACTCTCCCCCCCATCACATACAATTCCTTTGTATTTCAGCATCTCAAGTGCATGGCTCTGCATGTCTTTGCATGAAATCGCAACTGCCAAGCACTAGATCATTCTTTCAGTAATTGTAGATCTGTCCTCCTGTTGTCCACTCCCTCAGAAGTAAACATTGTGCAGCAAATATTTGTGCCATCTGCAAAAAGGCATGCACTGCAGCAAGGAGGCTACCCTATCAGAGGGTACCTAGGTTGAGAAGCCAGTACATGGACCTTACTGATGAACACAGTGTCATCAGATCCCGCTTTGATAGGGCAGCCATACATATCAGCCATGCCAGGAGCTGGAACCTCACTCTCAGTGCAATAACACACAGGGGCAGGCCCTGCCTGTGCATCTAAAGATGACAATAGCACCCACTTTCTTAGCGAGAGGTGTCTTTCAATCAGTGCTGACAGTCTGAACCAAGAAGCAGTGTCTAAGTGCATCTCCCAGTTTCTGAGTGCTTACCCGATATGTTCCTCAGATTATATTGCATTCCCTTACACAGTGCAGCTGAGGCAACAGACAGTGTTTCAATGTCATGATGTGACTGGGTTCCCTTCTGTGCTGGGCTTGACTGATTGTATGCACGTGGCCCTGAGGCCCCCAGGCACCTCAACAGAGGGAGGCTACATTCTACAACTGAAAAGCATTCCACACCCTCAATATGCAGGTAGTGTGCAATGCACTGGGAGAATTTACTGATGCTGTTACAAGCTTCCCCAGATCGTGCCACAATGTATCTATCCTTACCCCGTGATGTATGTAAATTTTGAGAGTGGTGGATTCTGCAGAGGCTGGCTACTGAGTAAGCTGACACGGAGATCCCCCTCCCATGCCCATACAGGCCTGGCCAAGGGAGCATTGCCACAAAACAGATGCTTCCCAGTGAGAACAGAAGCTTAGGAGATGCATGTTTTAACTGAAGGGGCGTGGCTGTCAGACATAGGTATATCCCGGAGACATGCCCAATTGGATACGTACAAGTTTTCAGAATACACTGCGCCCATGTATGTCCCTGCAAAATGCATCTGTCCGCTTTGTCAGCCACATGTGTCCAGGATGTTGGGTGGAACTCGGCAAAAACATCCCCGCAGTTATTCCAGAAACGCATGCATGGCCATACCAACTAATATGAAATATGATTAGAATCGCACCGTGCCTGAGTTACATGTGCCTGCAGAATGTAGGTGGCATTTATGGAATCTGCCTCAAAGCAGACAATTGTTGAAGCTTGCTCCATAGGTGTACATGAAATACATCCACCCCAGAGTTTCAAGTTTTCCCCCTTTCCACCCCCCCCCCCTGCAACAGAGGTTTCATCTTCCCTCCCCGCCCTTGGCTTGATGCCTTTACCACCATCTTCCCCTCCCTATCCACCCCTTCCTTCCCTTATCTTTGGTCTTCCTTTCAGCCCGTCACTGCCACCACCCTACTCAAGGTTATCAATTCATCCCATAAGACAACATGCCCCTCAGACTTATCGCTTCCCCTTGGATCATAGAACCTTCCCTTGCCCTCCTTCCTTTTGTACTCTCCATCTTTAATTCCAGTCTCACTTCAGGTATCTTTCCCTCTCTATGGAAGCACATCCTTGTCTGTCCCATCCTTAAAAAGCCTTCACCTGCCCCAGACACTCTGGCTAACTTGCGTCCAGTTTTTAATCTTCCCTTCCTTTCCAAGGTCCTTGAGAAACTAATCTTCTCTGAACTCTCTTCACACTTTGATTCCACTCACTTCTTGCATCCACGCCAATCTGGTTGCTGCACTGGCCATAGCACAAACAATATTTTTCTTTCCCTGCTCAGCAAAACACACACTGCTCATGAATTAGGCAACATTTCTCTTGCAATTTCCTTGGATCTCTCCCCAGCCTGTGATTTGGTAGATCACCTTCTTCTACTTTCTCGTCTCTCTGACTGTGGACTCCATGACACATCACTTCACTGGTTTCAGTCTTTCCTGTCTTCATACTCTCTGTGCTTTGCAATTCTGCCTCGTCCCCTCCTACCCCTCTAACCTGTGGCGTTCCCCAGGGCTCAGTTCTGGCCCCCTCCTCTTCAACATTTTCTTAGCCCCCTTGCACTACTAACCCAGCAACTTGGTATCTCTGCCTACTTTTATGCAGACAATATCATCCTTCTCTTTCACAGAAACACTCACTCCCTGGATATAATCCCCTAAAATGCTTGTTTATCCTTTATCTCTGACTGGCTTCATTCCAATCGTCTCTCTCTCTCAATCCCTCCAAATGTTCTGCAATAGGGCTCACCTTTAATATCCCTCAACCCACAATAGCCCCTTCTCTGTCCCACCCAGTCCCCCTTGTTCACTCCCGCTGCTATCTTGGGATCATTCTAGATTCCTCTGTCATTTCCTCCCTTGTCCAACAGTCTTTCTTCTCCCTCCGTCAGATCTGTGCTTTTCGTTATTCTCTCAACCAGCACTCCCTTACTACCCTCCTATCATTAGTAATTTCTAGAATAGATTATTGCAACAGTGCCCTTACTGGCCTTCCCAACTGCCAACTTCATTGCTTGCAACTTCTCCAAAATACAGCAGCCTGGATTATCACTTACACCTCGCATCATGAACACATCACCCCCACCCTGATCCGACTTCACGGCCTTCCCATAAAATTTCACATAAATTACAAAATTTTCATATCCACTGACCAGGCAATCCACACAGGCATACCGCAATATTTGGCTAACCTTCTTCATTTTCACTCATCCCACTGTCTCCTCAGATCCCTCCACACTCACTGCTTGGACCTCCCCTCAGTTTCCCATGCACATTTGGGGCAAACGCGACATTCTGCTTTTTCCTTGCTCCTGCCCTATGGAATTCCCTACCTGCCTCACTACATGCAGAGACCTCCTTTCTACAGTTCAAATCTCAGCTCAAAACACACCTGTTTCAGTTGGCTTATGACCTTCCCTCCCCTTCCCCTGAGCAGTCTCTCCCTTAGCTGGCTCTCTTAGTCTAAGTTCTTCTCCTCTCCTCCCGTCCGCCCATTGCTCTCTTCTCCATTTTCTTTCTTGTCTGTCCTATATATGATTGGCGTTCTTTTCCTTTTCCTTATTTTTAATTTAGATATTTGTAAACCGCTCTGATGCCTTGCTGCCTAGGGCAGTATATCAAATGATAATAAAGATAAACATAAAGAGTAGGTGAAAGGGTGCATGTGAACAGTTTCACCATGTGTGTATGTTTAGGTGAATGGGAGAGGGAAAAGGGTTATATTTTGGAGAGAAAGTACACCTGGGGCATTTTTATTACAGAATGCATATGTATAAAGTCCAAAAAGATGTATATTTTTTGCCAATTTAAAAAGACAACATAGTTACCTTTATAAACGAAGCACCCAGAATGTACATAAATGTTCTTGTAGAAATATAAACCTTCTGTGAAGGTGGTTAAATGTTTATGCCATATATGCATATAAATGACCTTCTACAAAATAATCGACCTGCATAGAAATACATGCTTTGGCCTCGGGGCGCTTGCTTCATTGGCAAGCATGTGAATGAGTGGAGTTTGAGAAGACCATGCCAGAGTGCACAAATACCCATAGTGCATGAAAAATATAGGCACGAATATTAACATGCATTAATGTGCTTTATTTACCACAGCTCCCATATTATGCAGTGGGATTTATTTACTAATAATGTATAGTAATGCCATTAGCATGTGTTAACAGGGTAGCACACTTTCATGAATCTAGCCTTTAATTGTTTAGAAAAATAGTTATTTTTTCATTTTAAGTACATCTTTGTACGTAACAATCTGAATTTTATACACCAGTTTATTCTCATTGAGCTATAGCTTCATTCATAAATGCAGAAACTGCAACTATTGTTTCATGCATAATACTATTCCTAGTTTCAACTTCATTGTTCACTGCATTTGATAGTGTAAGCCACAATATACTCATATCAAGAGTCAGTCAGCTAGAATTGCAGAATCTAACTCTTAAATGGTTTAAGTCATATATCTCAGACCGTTCACAATATGTACAAGTTGACCAAATATTATCACCAACATATCCCCAAGAACAAGGAATACCACAGGATTCTGCTCTATCTGCCCTCCTATTCAACCTTTACTTACAACCGATATGCACCATTTTCCAAAAATATAAGTTGAATCATATTTATGCAGATGACATTATGTTGTTCTCCCCATTAAACATACTTGATCCCAAATATGATAATTTAGCAGCATGCCTCACTGAAGCTGAACTCTGGCTCCGATCAAATAATATGAACTTAAACTTCAAAAAAAACAGAAGTACTATTTACCTCAAAAAACACGAATTTCACCCCACCCTCAGAAATCAAACTCCTGAATATTACCCTTCCAGTTAAAGATGAAATCAAATATCTTGGAGTCACCGTTGACAAAACCCTTAGCTTTACATCTCACGTTAAGAACATATCCAAAACAATTTATTATAAGCTCAGATCGATCCACCAACTAAGACCATTACTAGATAACAATGATTTTAGATCTATTACTCAAGCCTTAATAAACCCTCACCTTGACTACTGTAATGGTATCTTGCAAGGAATAACAAAGAAAAAAAATAAAAATACTTCAAATGGTCCAGAATGTTACAGCATGAGTAATAACTAGAGCCAAGCTTACTGACCACATTACCCCAATTTTATATGCACTTCATAGGTTATCCATATCGAGTAGGATCCAATATAAAATTATATTGACCACATTCAAGTTAATTTATAAGATTGCCCCATCATACCTATCCACATTGATCCATAACCCACCTGATAACAGAACAAGAAGAAGAAAGAATCTCAATACCATCCTAGTCCCGGACTTAATAAGAAAAACCAAACAAACAACAAGCAGCAGTGCCTTCTCATATATTGCACCAACTTTGTGGAATAACCTCCTTACTCAACTTAGGGAGATAAAAGACCTACAAATGTTTCGTAGAGAACTAAAAACTCATCTCTTCACACAACATTATTCTAATATTGATTGTGATATGGATACAACTTCCCAACCTCCATAATATAGCCTATATCTAGTATTTCAATTCAATTAACTACTACCCACATTCCTTCCTAAGTTAATATCTATTGATATTCCCCCCTCGCATTCACTTTACTAACACCCTACATGTATACCTAAGCTGATATCTAAAACCTGTACATATGTAATATATGTCATAACTGTAAATAGTTCTGAACTTTCAAAACTGTACAAAGTTGCTTAGAGATACAAGTATTTGTTTATAATTATTATCGTTTCACTGTATTTCTCACATTGTTCTCTGTATTTTTGACTTATGTTCAATGTAAACCACCACTGATCTTGGGAAATGGCGGTATATAAAAATGTTGCAAATAAATAAATAAATAAAAATTGTCCAGCATGTAGCTAAGACCTGCCGTTTCTTCCTCTACAACATTGGCAAAATCCACCCCTTCCTCTCTGAACACATCACCAAAATGCTTATCCATTCCTTAATCTCCTCTCCCTCGATTATTGCAACCTACTCCTTGCTGGTCTCCCCATCAGCCATCTCCTTCCCCTTCAATCTATACAAAATCACACTGCTCGAATAACCTTCCGCCAGCCTTGCCACGCCCACATTACTCCTCTTCTCAAGTCGCTTCACTGGCTCCCTGTCCAGTTCCGCATCCAATTCAAACTTCTCCTACTGACCTATAAATGCATTCACTCGGCAGCCCCTCAGTACCTCTCATCTCTTATCTCTCCCTATATCCCCTCTCGGAACCTGTGCTCCGCTAGCAAATCACTTCTATCAATGCCATTCACCCGCACCACTAATGCCCAACTTCGCTCCTTTCACCTTGCTGCACCTCACGCCTGGAACAGCCTACCTGTGTCTATACACCAGGCACCCTTCCTGGCCCTCTTAAAATCCAGGTTGAAGACTCACCTCTTCACCGTCACTTTCAGATCCTGACTTCTATCCTTATCTTATCTTACCCCCCCCCCCATCAACTCTCATGACCATATTGTATTGACCTTACTGTGCCTTGTATTAACCTTACTGTACCCTGCACTAATCTGACCTTTACCCTGTAATGTTCTGAATAGATTGTAAGCTCCGATGAGCATGACTGACGGGCAGGGACTGTCTCTTGCATTCTGGCTAACTCTTGTTGGTTGGCTGTACAGCGCTGCATGCGTGGTGCTCTATAAGTGATAAGTAGTAGTAGTAGTAGTAATTGTCATAGATTTGTACAAACTATTGTGATCCTTCTTTGAGAATATAGTACATTAGTGTCTGCTACTGAGATAATTAAATAAAAGGTCAGACCATGACACTGGAATACTATAAATGATCCAATCTGTAAGTAAGTATTTATCTGAGAAGGAAGTTAAAATTAGGGAGTGGCCAGCCACATGCTGAAGAACATATACACACACTATATAACGTCTTTATTTCGACAATTTCCGGTCACCATCTTTTTTTTTTTTTTTAATTTGTCAATCGTTTACATCTGTCTTTTTGAATTTTTAAATAACTTATATGCTACGAGATGTTCTCACTTTTTGGGCCAACCTGTGTGTGTATGTGTATACACACATACATATACACACATACACACACACATATATATATATGACCACCATCACAGGTTGCTATAGGCCCTAACAAAAATGGCCACAGTCTCGTGGTGCTGCCCCCTAGTGAGAGCCTAAAGGGAAGTACCTCGTGAGGTCAAAGTCACTGAATAAGAAAATGCAAATTGCAGTCTATTTTCTCTTGTTAAGTGCAGTCGAATTGGTGTCGACTCCTGGCGACCCGCTAGATAGTTGACCTAAACCCTGTTCAGTCTTCAGCTAAGTGGCCCATTGTTGATAGAGCGGTATCCATAGCTACTGTTATTGTATCAATCCATCTCATTGCCGGCCTTCCTTCTTCTTTTACGGTAACCTATCTTGCCAAGCATTATGTCTCTCTCAAATGACCTCTCCCTTCGCATGATATGTCCAAAGTATGAAAGTCAAAGTCTTGTGATCTGAGCTTCTAAGGAAAGCTTAAGTTTAATCTCCTCTAGCAGGGCCGGCCCGTCCATTGAGCAAGAATGTTTTTTGCACAGGGCCCCGCGTTTCAGGGGGCCACGCGCAAAAAACATCTTGCATCAGCCCAGCTAGGTTAAAAAAACTACAAACCGGCTGCTGCTGCTGCTGTCGTGGCGGCAGCAGAATCGAACATCCCGCGGGGCCCCCTCTGCTCTGCAGAGTCCTCCATGCGGCCTCAGTGTGGGCTTTTCAGAGCCACGTGAAGGGAGAATTTCCCTTTCTCGCGACTCTGTTAATCCTGCTGTGGGGTTGATGGGAAAGCCCATCAGCCCCGCGGCAGGATTAACAGAGCCACGAGAGGAGAATCTCTCTGTCTTCGCACGGCTCTGACAGCCAACGCTGAGGCTGCATGGAGGATTCTGCAGGGCAGGGGGGCCCCGCGGGATGCTCGATTCTGCTGCTGCCATGGCGGCAGAGGCAGCAGCAGCCGTTTTTTGTTTTTTTTAACCTAGCTGGGCTGATGGGGGGCTTAGGACTGGTAATGGGTTATGGGGGGGTTGGACTGAAAATGGGGTGATGGGTGGCTTAAGACTGGTAATGGGCTATGGGGGGGCTAAGACTGGTAATGGGCTGAGTGGAAGGGGGGCTTGAACTGCAAATAGCTGATGGGGACAGGGGCTTGGAATAGAAATGGGCTGAGTGGAAGGGGGCTTGAATTGCAAATAGCTGATGGGTAGGGGGGCTTGGAATGGAAATGGCCTGAGGGGAGGGAGTTAGGACTGGAAATGGGCTGAGTGGGGGGGGGGGCTAGGACAGGAAATGGGCTGATGGAGAGGCTAGGATAGGACTGGAAATGTGCTGTTGGGGGGTGCTAAGATTGGAAATGGGCTGTAGTGTGGGCTTAAATTGAAATGGACTCATGGAGGGGCTAGAACTGGAAACAGGCTCATGGGGGGCTTGGATTGGAAATGGGCTGAGTGCAGGGGAGCTAGGATTTGACATGGGCTGATGGTGGGGCTAGTAAAGGGCTAGAAATGAGCTGATGGAGGGGCTGGTATTGGAAATGAGCTGATGGGGTGACTCGGATAGGACTGGAAATGGATGGGGGAGCTAGGACTGGAAATGGGCTGATGGTGGGGCTAGGATAGGATTGGAAATGGGCTGATTGTGGGGCTAGGATAGGATTGGAAATGGGCTGATGGGGGGGTTAGGATAGGATTGGAAATGGGCTGATGGGGGGCTAGGACTGGAAATGGGTTGATGCAGGGACTAGAAGGGAGCGGATGCTGGGTGTGGCTGGAACTAGAAGGGAGCTGATGTTGGGGGAGGATTAGAATGGGATGGAGCTGGGATAGTGAAATGGAGAGGGAAAAATATTTTGTTCGGGAGGGAAGACAAATCTACAATTGGCCGGCTATTGGGAAAGTAAGTGGGGATTGAGGATGGAGGGGTAAAATTTGAGTGGATGAAATAGGAATGAGGAAAGAGCAAAAGGAGAAAGATTAGTATGTTAAAGCAGATGTAGAGAGAGAATGGAAAAAAACTAGAAGAGAGAAGAAAGGACAAATGGACAGCAGACGATGAAGAGTTAGCAGAAGACACAAAGAAACCAGAAGAAAGTGGCTGGAGCAATTGCCACTGAAAAAAAAAATGCACAAAAAAGGTAGAAAAATCTCTCTTTATTTTGAATTTTTTAACTGAAATATGTCATCTCTTGGAAATGTGCATCATTATGTCTGCGCTTTGTTTAGTACAAGAGGAAATTAATTTCTGGTTTTATTTCTACAGTGTTGTACATTCCAATTTTGGCTTTTGGGGTTCTCAGTTTAATTATTGTCTTCCTGTTTCTAAATTGTGATTCCTTGTTTGGTGATGGTCTATGTTCTGCATGTGTAACTGAGCTGAGGTATTCTGTTTATATAATTCCTATTTGACATTGCCACTTGTTCTCGTTCCCCAGTAGGTCATGTATTGTTATTCTCTGAAATGTATTGGTTTAATATTTGCAGTGTTGCCTTTTGATAGGTAGGGTATGGTGCTTTGTGAGTTCTGGTAGTGCTGTTAGGATACGGCGGGTTTGCTATGGGTTCTAAATGGGCAGTGTTTGTAGTAGTTCCTAATGTGCCTGGCAGTTGGTACTGAATTATAGTAATGTAGAAATCTTTTAGTCTTTCTTTATCTATATACTCATTAAGAGGCATGTTTACTAAAAGTTAGTGTATGGTAACATTATGCAAATATTTATGCAAATGGTGCACCTTATGCAAATGAGGCATCTTATGCAAATGAGGCCCTGCACCGAGTCTCCGCACATAGCCCCGCACCCCCCCTTGGGCTGCCCCTGACCTCTAGTACTGACTGGTTTGTTCTTCAGGTAGTCCACAATATACACAGTATTTTTTGCCAGCACCATAATTCAAAGGCATCAATTTTCTTCCTGTCTATCTTTTCAACTGCCCAACTTTCACATCCATACGATGTTATTGAAAATACCATGGCCTGGACAAGTTTAATCTCTGTATGGAGAGAAACATCTCTCCTCTTGAGAATCTTGTCTAGGTCCTTCATAGGCATTCTACCAAGACCAATACGTAGTTGGATTTCTTAACTGCTAGTCCTTTTTTATGGATCGTTGATCTAAGCTAGTTAAAGTTGTCAGCTATTTCAATTTCTGCGTCATCAATTGTGAACTTATTGATTTTGCCAGTTGTCAGGATCTTTGTCTTCTTAACGTTAAGGTGCAGACCCTTTTTAAGACTATATTCCCTGATTTTGAGAAACAAATGTTTCAGATCATCATCACTTTCAGCCAGTAATGTGGTATCATCAGCATAGTGAAGTTTCTTGATGAGTCTTTCACCAATCTTCACATCTTGGTTGTCTTCATACAGTCCTGCTTCTCTGATGATTTGTTCTGCATATAAATTAAAGAGGTATGGGGAAGTATACAACCTTGTTGAACACCTTTGTTGATTTTAAACCATTCTGTTTCTCCTTGTTCCATTTGAACCTATCAATGTAAAGGTTGTGCAAGAGAACTATCAGGTGTTCTGGTATATCCATGCTTCTTAATGTGGCCCAGAGTTTAAAATGGTTTATGCAGTCAAAAGTCTTGCTGTACTCAGTAACACACACATGGATATCCTTTTGGTATTCTTTTGTCTTTTCAAGGATCCATCTTACATCCGCGATTATGTCTCTCATTCCCCATCCTTTCCTGAATCCTGCTTGCATATCAGGCAGTTTTCATTCCAGATATGGTTGTAATCTCTGCTGAATAATTTTGAGTAGAATCTTGCTGGTATGTGGGATCAGAGCGATTTTCTCTTAAAAGTCTTTAAAATAGTACTACTACTACTATTAATCATTTATATAGATTTATAAGGCATACGCAGCATTGTACATACGTATAAAGAAGACATGTTACTGCTTGTAGAGCATACAATCTAATCAAGACAGACAAAACAATACAAGAGAAACAAAGGGTGTTCAAATAGGGAAGGACACACTAGGAGAACAAGGGGTTAGGATCCAAATGTGGCCTCAAAGAGGTAAGCCTTTAGCATGAATTTAAAGAGGGGGAGAGAAGAGACTTGATGTAAAGATAGAGGAAGTTTATTCCATGCATAAGGAACAGCAAGGTAAAAAGATCGAAGTCTGGAGTTTGCAGAAGAAGAAAAGAGCACAGAGAGAAGAAAGCCAGAGTAGGAGTGGAGTTCACGAGGAGGGTTGTAGGAGAGAGAAGAGAGGAAAGGTAATGGGAGGCAGTAGAGTGAATGTATTTAATAGTTAGAAGGGGAATTTGAAATGGATACAGAAAACGGAAGAAGTGCCAGTGAAGTGATTTTAGAAGAGGGGTTATATGAGTGTATCCGGGCTGGTGGAAGATGAGCCGCACAGAAGAGTTCTGATAGATTGAAGAGGAGAGAGAAGGCACTGAGGAAGACCAGCAAGGAGGAGGTTGCAGTAGTCAAAACGGGATGTGACCAAAGAGTAGAAAAGAACCTTAGTAGTGTGTTCAGAAAGGAAGGGATGAATTTTATTAATAATGTAGAGAAAGAAACAACAGCTTTTAGCTATATGTTGAATATGTGTGGAGAAGGAAAGGGAGGAGTCAAAGATGCCTTGAAGGTTGCGGGCCAAGGAAACAGGAAGAAGAGTGTTGTTAACAGTGATAGAGAAAGGAGGAAGGGGGAAGGAGGGTTTAGGGAGAACAGTAGTAAACAATGTCTACATAAAATGGAAAGATGGCCGTCAGTAGCGCACTCCTGCTTTAGCCAATCAGTCATCTTTAGATTGAAACAAAGCAGTGGCAAGTGAGGGTAATATGTGCCATGAGAAGAATAACTCTCCTCTCAGTTCTCATCAGAAAATGTGATGGCACAATAATGTTGACAATGTGAACAAACTAGAACTGAACCACATTGATATATCAATTATTTCTTCTTTCCTTAATTTTTCATGCTACAACATGTCTTTCAAACTCTACACGTTTTTCCCAATGTGATAGTTTATTTTGATTTGTAGTGGCAGCCTTAATTAAAGATCAGAGTGCAGCTTTAAACTCAGTTCAGCAATAGCAGAACACGAAAAGGTTTCTATAATAAACTGAAGTTTCAGATAAAATGAAAAAGGCATGATTTCCTGTGCACTCTAAGCATTTTATGAGTATACAGAATGCCTGGTCATTAAACACTTAAGGCAATCTGACTTTCTAGCACTCTGCCTGAAGTTCATACTAGGGTATTGTGTGCATGTGTGCGCATACATGTTTTTTCACATACGCTCGTAGAGTATAAAATACCTTAATCTGCACGCATACATGTGTAAAGTACATGCAATCATTTGCACTTGCTCGCAAGCAGATATCAGTGATTGCATCTACATTCAAGCTATGTTTTCTGTCACATAAACTAGAATTTTATAAAGACAAGTAGACATCTACCCTGGAGTGGAGTAGCCACCTAGTGGATAGAGCAACAGATTAGTACCCAAGAGATCTGGGTTTACTTCCCACTGGAACTCCCTGTGACCTTGGGCAAGTCACTATTTTCCATTGCCTCAGAAGAAAAGGCCTTGTAATCTACTTGCTGTCACACCTTACCAAGAAAACACTGGGGCTGCTGGATCCCCAGAAGTCAGCACTGACTTGACGTCATTTAAAAAAAAAAAGGCACCAGTATGCCCTGTTACAAACTTGCATGCAATATGAAGGCTCATTTTAGATCGGTCATTGAGGGTTCTAGTTACTAAGATGCGTAATGTTAACACGCTTTAATTCATGTTATTAGTAACTAGGTCCCAGTGGGACCTGTGTTAAAAACAACATGAGCTAACAGTGACTTAAACATTAAAGCACCTTAATAACTAGACCCCCGAGATGGGGATTGAGACATTCAGCTCAAAATGTGCTCAATTTACTATGGATCTGCATTAATTTGAAACATGGGAAACATTTCCTATGTCCCTTTCTTTAATTTTTAATTGAAAATAAATTACAAAAAAAAAATTGAAATTATGTTTTTACATCTCAGAGCTATCAAAGTCTAGCCTTGAAGTGGTGATGTGAGTTAGAAGGCAGACATCTTGCAGGTGGTAGTATTATGCCTCCAGGTGAGTTGGTCCCAGCCAGTCAGCCTGCTTTTAGCTGTGTCTTGTTTTTCTGCTGATCTTAGTTCCTGTTTTTTGACTAGCCTAAAGTTTGTCTGTCTTAAGCTCTGTGGAAAACGCTTCCTAGATGTTTTTGCCTTGTAAATCTATTTCTCCATGGACAAGCAGGATGAGTCAGCAACACCTGGTGATGTCATCTGATGGTGCCATGGATGGAAGTGCTCTCCCAGAGCTCAGAAAAGCAAGCCTGTCTGAGCATGTGCCATGTGATGCTACCTTCTGAACCTGCCCCTATATAGCACAGTTTCACTTCTGCTTTGCCAGCAATGACAGAAACCTTAGCGAGAAAGAAGACCGCAAAGCTGTTTCAGCTAAAAACTCAAGGCCGTAGTTTAAAAAGTGCAGCTGGAAAATAAATAGCTCCGACACACATGATCACAGCATCTGATACCTGGGGGGAATCACCATGTGGAGGACTGCTCTTAAGTCCCCATGGGCCCAATCATGCAGCCATGATCTCTGTGACTTCGCTGAAGCACTTACATCTAGAACCTCGGACCAGCTGCCACCACAGGCCACATCCTCCCATGTGGCCAAAAAGAAGAATCTGACAAAACAGCACACTGCCGTGCCATGGGATGTGCCCGACAAGGCCTCCATCCCCAACCCAGAGTGTAGAGAACATCGCTGTGGCCCATGCATCGGCTGCCCAGCCTGTTTTCTCTGCGGCCCCAGGCGCAGACAATGTCTGTGGCACCAAAAACTTCACCTCCCAAATGGCGAAGTGGTGCCAAAACAACAATCTAGCTATAAACTACAACAAGACTGAAGCTTTAATCATCACTCGAAACCAAAGCTTCACACACCCACCAAACATAAAGATACAAAGCACCACGATACCGATAAGATCGGAGGTGAGATACCTTGGGGTTACTCTGGACAGTAAACTCAACCTCAAACCACACATAGACAAAACAATCCAAAAAGCATATTACAGGATGCGAATCATCAGGAGACTGAAACCACTCCTCGCTCCAGAACACTTCCGTACAGTCTGTCAAGCACTGATAACCCCAATACTGGACTTCTGCAATCCGATATACCTCGGACTACCAAAACAAGCTCTCAAACCACTACAGCTGGCACAAAACACTGCAGCTCGAATCATATCCGGAGCCGCAAGGCAGGAGCACATCACACCTACACTAAAGGACTTACACTGGCTCCCAATCATTGCTCGCATCAGATACAAGACTATCATAAACCTATTTAAGATAAAAGAACACACATCAGCCAACAGCCTCCACCTGCTCATACAACCAGAAACCAGCGCACGTCCCAGAAGAAGTCAAACACGCAACCGAGTCAGCACCCCAAATGAGTACAAGCACACACGCAAGGACACAACAGACAGAGCTCTCTCCATGGCTGCTCCAACAATATGGAACAATCTACCGGACGATCTAAGGGCAACTCCAGACCTCAAAGACTTCAGAAAACAACTGAAAACCATGCTGTTCATAGAGCACTATGGTCACATCACATAACCTAAGAGAATGGATAACAGCACTCCAATCCTCCCCAACAACTGAATATATAAAATATGATTCTAGCACCACTGTAAATAGCCCACCCTGTAAATAGCTCAAACAAATCAAGCACCCAACACATCCCGTACACAACTAAGTTTTATCCTCACTGCATGTACAACACACACACTTTACCTGATTGCTTGCTGTGATACCACCTTGATTATTAAGATAAGGCGGTTTAGAAATACTGTTAAATAAATAAATAAATGGCTATTGGATAGCACCATGGAAGCAAAGAACAAGCATCAGTGCATCACTGTGCCAATGAGGAAACCCCCCACACTCCGCACCAGGGAAGCCCTATAGAGCCTCTCTGCACCAAGATTGCCAGAAACCAGGACACTAGGAAGCGCACACCAGCCCATCATTGTGCCAGAAAAGACACAACCTCTCCATGCTGGGATCGCCATCTTGATCCACCCCCCATACCAGTTCAGTTTACAGCAGAAGCAGGAAACACCGCAGGAGTAGCAGGAGAAGGAGCAGCTTATGCCACAGAAGGTACAGAGAGATCAGCAGCAGCAGTGGTTCCAGAAGCTCCCACAACAGAAGGCACTGCAGATCCAAGATCCATAGGCACAATGATCAACCCTCTGCACAAGCAGCTCAGCTACCCCACTTTGGACAGTACATAGACCCTACAGTCCACCGAGCGGGCATGACCACTGCGGTGGCACAGGAAAGCCACAGCATGCATTCACAGCAGTCATAGACCTCCTTGCCTGTGCTTTCTGGAGAAGCATACACCCCCGCCCTCGACAGAGGTATCTGCTGGACCTGCTGCTCAAAACAATGTGGAACCACCTCCCACATCATTGCCATCAAGGGACACGTGGATGTCCCTGTCATCACCATCACCCCCATGTTTCTCGCAAGGGCCTCTGATTACAGACAGTGAAGGGGAAGAGGCAGCCACCCAAGGCCCCACAGAAGGGAACTGTTGCTCCCCTAGCTCACCAGGCACCATGTCAGAGGTTTCTCCACTGCCTCTGCAGCCACCATCACTGCCGGAAAACATCACATTTCCCAACTTCCTTCAGAGACAGGTGTTCCAACTCTCCCTCACCCCTGTTGACACACTGGACCCTAAGGCATGAAGTCCTTGGAGTAGTGAAGTTTCCGGACACCCCAAGAACCCTGGTCACCATACTAGTGCATAAGCTTTTCTTGGATAACCTGCTAAATATCTGGCAAACTCCATCATCCGGCCCCACCAGTTCCAGAAAGTTTGAAATGAAGTACAGCCCACACTAAGCTTTGAGAAACCACAGCTCCCACACCAGTCCATTGTTGTTAAATCTGTGAAGAAGCGTACCAATAAATTTTGCACACTCCAACACACCTCCGTGAAAAGGACCTTCCATACCGCCATGCTAAATACAAAGATCGCAGCCCACCAGTTCCAGAAGATCCTCTTTCAAGATGCCCTGCTGGACAGGCTAAAAAGTACCAACAACACTGCCCCCGGAGCCCATGGCAATTTCTTCGGCCATCCCTGCTGACCTTGTAGAATGTGGCAAACACCTTATCCGCTTGGCCTTTGACACCGAAACCTGCGTAGTGGGTATGGCCATCACTGCCAGGTGCATGGCGTGGCGTGGCTCTGATCATCCAGACTGAGGGAGGACACCCATGATCACATAACTGATGCCCCCTGTGTGGGGGATAACCTCTTTGAGGACAAGTTCAAAGACACTCTTAATGATCTTAAAGACCATGCACTTCCCTTCAGACTAACTACAGAGGGCCTGGATCACAGTTCCAGCTGCCAAAAATCCCAGGGAACCCAGCCCGGAAGTCCTATTCCTCCTCATCTCAGTGCTACAGTGCTATCACCAGTGGCAGCTGCAGCACTTTAAAGTCACAATGAGCCTACCATTTCTCCTACCAACAGAAGCCTCGCCAGAAGGACCACAGGCAGAAGAAACAAACCACCTTCTCATCTAACAAAGCATGCCTTCCTTTCAACAACCTGTGCCATGCAAATTCCCCTGTGGGGGGGGGGGGCGGCTCTCTACCTTCTTGGATGCCTGTAAAAAGATTACAACAGACAAATGGTCCTAGAAATCATTGTCAGGGGCTATCAAATCAATGCACTCATCTTTACAGCGCGACACCACCAAAACTTATTCCTGTCATGGCCATGGAGATACACTCTCTCCTGACATAGTGGGCCATAGAACCTGTTCCACCAGAGGTGGTCAACTATGGATTCTACTCCAGGTACTTCCCAATCCCTAAGTAGTCCAGGGAAATCCACTCCATCCTGGACCTCTGCAAATTTAACAGATTCATCCAGTTACAGATGTACTCCATGGGCTCCATCCTTACACTCATACAAACCAATGACTGAATGCCATCACTAGTCTTGCAGGATGCTTACACCCACATCCCCTTCCACTGTGCCCATGGAAGATATCTATGCTTCTGTGTGGCTCAACAAACACTATCAATACAGGATGCTCAACAAACACTATCAATACAAGATGCTCCCCTGTCCCAAGGGTCTTCACAAAATGCACTGCCATGGCTGCTGCATATCCCCACCAGCTTGATATATATGTGTTTTTCCCTACCTGCACAACTGGCTCCTTACAGTGCCCTCACAACAGGTGATCAGGACATCCATTGACCAGATGACTCCTCTACTTGGCTTCCTAGTTAATTTCAAGAAATCACACCTTAAACCCACACAGAGCTTGGAGTTCATCAGAGCAGGCATCAGAACCACCCAGTTAAGGCATTTCTTCCTTCACAATGAGTGGTCATCTCACTGACCCGGACAGTCTCATTTGCCAGCCATGTCACTGCCAGAACACTTCTATACCACCTGGGCCACATGCTAGTGACTACCCAAGTCCTTTCTTTTGCCAGACTCCACAGTGCCATCTGCAATGGCACCTGCACAAACACTGGTGACAGTACTCTCAACACCCGTCGAGTCATATTCCATTGGACTTGAAGATGCAGGAGTTGCTCACATGATGGTCACAGCGGAAAAACCTATCAGGGGACAAACACCTCCAGCAGCCACCATATCACATTACCATCACTACAGATGTCTCCAAGGTGGGCTGGGGCATCTCTGCACCAAAGGTGCCTAGACCACATGGGAACGTCACAGTCATATCAACTTCCTGGAAATGCATGCAAACAGATACTCATTGAGGGCCTTCCATCACTTGATCGAGACCAAAATCCATCTTAATCCAAATAGACAACTAGGTAGTGATGTTCTATGTCAACAAGCAAGGGGGGAGACGCTCAAGCTTTTGTTCTTCACCCTCTCCAGAGAATGCCTGCTGCAGACCTCATACCTGCCAGTCGAGCACAACCAACTAGTTGACAGCTTCAGCCGTCAGCTCTACCCACACAAATGGTCCCTAAATCCCCACATGGTGACTTCACCCTTCTACAAGAGGGGACATCCACACATCGACCTCTTCACTAGCAAGACGAACACGAAGTGCACTCACTTCTGTTCCAAACACACATCCTCCCACATCTTTGCCTCAGACACGTTCACCATTCATTGGGGGAATCTGCCAATCCTGAATGCTTTTCCCCCATTCCGCTAATCTCAGATCTTCCAGAAAATCATCCAGGACAGAGCACGGGTCACTCTCATCGCACTCCTCTGGCCCAGGAAAGTTTCTTTTCCCATCCTACACCATCCGACACAGGAAATCATTTCTCTGACTGCCGCAGACACTGGACCTCGTTACACAGGACAAAGGCACAACCCTGCACCCCAATCTATCAATACTCACTCTGTCTACATGGATGTTGAGAGGTTCACCCTGTTGTCCGTCCACCTCACTACAGAAGAGCATCAAGTCATCCTTGCTGCCAGATGCCCCTCCATGAGAAAATCCTATGGCCTCAAATGGAAATGTTTTGCCACCTGGTGCACCTCCAAAGGACTTGATCGTGTCTCCTGCCTGATCCTGAAAGTCATAGAAACATAGAAACATGATGGCAGAAAGACCATATGGCCTATCTAGTCTGACCTTCCGTATCAAGTACCATAGTCTCATATTTACCTTTAGTGATCTTTTTTTAAATTCAGATATTATCTTCATTTCTACTACCTCCACTGGAAGACTATTCCACACATCTTTCACTCTTTCCGTAAAGAAATATTTCCACATATTACTCCTGAATATATCCCCTTTCATCCTCAATCTATGTTTCCTCGTAGTACAGCTTGTTTCCAATCGAAAGAGATGCTCCTCCAATGCATTTATGCCATGGAGGAATGTAAATGTCTGTATTATATCTCTTCTATCTTGCCTTTCCTCTAAAGTATACATAAGATCTTTAAGTTGTCCTCATGCTTTATAAAAAGACCACTAACCATTTTAGTAGCCAACCTCTGCACCCTCCAACCTGTTTATATCCTTTTGAAGGTATGGTCTCCAAAACTGCACACAATACTCCAAATGAAGTCACACCAGAGACTTTTACAGAGGCATTATCATTTCTTTTCTTTTGGCTCACCATTCTTCTTCTTATGCAAGCATCTTTCTGGCTTTCGTCGTCAGACACAATCACGCCCAGGTCCCACTCTTCTTTTGTGGACAAAAGCACTCCCTTGGATTTTTGCAGCTCAAATGCATGACCCTGCATTTTTTAGCATTAAATCTCAGCTGCCAAATTCTAGACCATTCTTCAAGTTTAGCTAGATTCCTCTTCATGATATCTACTCCTTCCTGTGTGTCTGCTCTATTGCAGTTTTTTGTATCAACTGCAAAACAGGCATACCTGGTCTTACATGATGAATTATACTTGGACTGTACATGCAATGCAGCCCAAGTAATGCAGTTAGATGAGAAGGAAATGAGTGAAGGTACTATCTATAATTGGACTGCATTGTGTGCCTGGTCCAAGTATAATTCATCATGTAAGACCATTAGTTTTGATTTAACTTCAGAAAGCTCGCTGTCTAGCGAAGAAGATGGCAGTAAAAAAAAGTGTCCGAAAGGAGTCTTTTTTAGGAAAACATGGCAGACAGACCCAGGAATAGACATCCAGAAGACCCTCAGCCCTTTGAACATCAGGAGCCTTATACAAGGCTTCCAAAGAAGAAAAAATTGTACAGCGAGATAACTTCCGATGAGAGGTGTTGTAATAAATCTCTCTTCTACTGAACTATATCATCTACACGAAAGCCACAGCATGCATTCACAGCAGTCATAGACCTCCTTGCCTGTGCTTTCTGGAGCAGCATGCCCCCCCCCCCCCTCCGACAGAGGTATCTGCTGGACCTGCTGCTCAAAACAATGTGCGACCACCTCCCACATCGTTGCCATCGAGGGACACGTGGACTTCCCTGTCATCACTATCATCTCCATGTTTCTCACAAGGGCCTCTGATGACAGACAGTGAAGGGGAAGAGGCAGGCTGTTATCTAAAGGTCTTTTATTTGTTTATGGTCCTTTTGTAGATGTTTTGAGAACTGGCTGGCGGAGAAACGACATATGAGAACATTGTAACTTCATATATATTTTGAAGATAAAATTACAATGCCTGATAATTCAGTGATATATTTAAAATCGTCCCAAGTACCAGCTGGGCCATTGCATGCAGTCCTCCTTACCTTTAAAACTCTTGTGCTGAATGACCTTGAGAAAACTGAACAAGGCTATATAAAACGTTAGTCTATCTTACATCACTTGAAAATAAGGCACTTCAGGAACTTTAGAATAATGCCTCGCTGACTATCAAATGGGCAAATAAAGGTGGAAAATTGTAGTCATGAATACTTCTGACTACGATGCAGAAGCCCACCGTCAACTTAGCAATGTATCATGTTATTGCAAGTTGATATGGGTCCTACTACTGAATGACAACTTAGGATTCGTCAAGTGACTAATACTGCTGTTGGCAGCTGGGTTTTTGATAGAAAGAAAAGATATTTTAAAATCCATTATACCCTACGTAAAACTTTTGATCATCTGCCTGGGAGACAGATATTGTCTAGCAATAACTCTTTGTTATGTAGGGTGGTTTTTGGATGTTTTCTTAAGAGATGAGATTCCAAGATGTCTTCTTTTTTGAAAGATACTACACATTTTCTGCAAATTCTGCATCAGGTTTCGGAAGTCTCTGCAATTCAATGGCTCATAACTTCAGATGTTTTTTTTTCCAATATATACCTCTATCCCCCAGAGGGGAGCCTTGGCAGTTTTACACTCGGTTTGGGGGTCTAGACTTCTCCACAAAGAGTGACATATTTTTTTGTTACAATTAGCAGAAATTGATTTAACACATAATTTTTTCTTATACAAATAAGACTTTTATTAACAATTGTTTGGCACAGCAATGGGTGCTACATTCGCACCATCTCTAGCAAAATTTGTATATGTGTGCCTTTGAAGGTATATCAGTCTGCCTTTGCTATCCATATTCTTATATGGTGTCATTATATAGACAACATTTTTCTGTTATGTAGTGGGACACAAGTCCAATTAAATGACTCTTTGACTTATCTTAATGCTTGTAATACTGCGATAGTTTTTGAAATGCAGTGCCATTGTTATCAAATACATTTTTTAGATGTCTCGATTGTTAAAGGGAGAGACTTTTGAGGCTACCTTATACATAAAACTGACTGACAGGAATACACTGTTGTCATACCGAAGTTTTCATCCATACCCGCTGAATAATAGTCTTCCTTTTTCCTAACTATTATGGGGACATCCAGAGTCCATGTTGCGTAAAGCATATAAGAGAGCATTTTCAAATCATAGCTTCTACATCCTTCTCAGGATGACGCCAGTGATCCAGATATAAAAACACGTGTATTGCAACAGTCTGCTATTTCTAAGTCACTAGTGTCTACATTAAGAAAACATTGGCCAATGCTTGCAGCTCTCCAGTTTGGCTGAAACATGTCCCCGGATTGCCTTTAGTAAAAGACAAAAACTTTGAGATAGGGGTTCGAGAGACAGCCAGACATAACCTTTCAGAGATCAGAATAAAGGACATTTTAAATGTGGGCATTGCACATTTTGTGCGATAATTTCAAAAGTAGATCCTTCAGACATTAACAGTGCTTTTTCTTGTTTTGTTTTTTACAGCCTATGATGTTCAGCTCTCCTTCCCCCCCCCCCCCCATGGCCAATTGTTGGCGCATAGCAGATGAAACATTATCCTGAGGCATTTTTTCCCTAATTGTAGAGTTTGAATGCTTGCTTATCTATATGAACAGTCTCAGCTTGCTTAGTATATTTCTTAATAATGTTTGGTACTAAAGAGTTCTTTTTAACCTGTGATTGTGTGACTAAATATGGCTGTTCTTTTTTTGTATAGTAATGAATATTCATGAGATATATTTGCATGCACTACCCTCATTGTATTTGATGTTATCTCATGTATATTCATTAGGGATTTCCTGAAAACCTGACTGGTTTGCAGCCCTCCAGGACTGGATTTAGAGCCCACCTGGTGTAAACCATAAGAAACTCCGGGCCACATTAAGCAGCATGGGTATACAGAACACCTGATAGTTCCCTTGCATATCCTTTACATTGATCAAGCAGCAACAGCTCAAATGGAACAAGCAGAAAAAGACTGGCTTAAAATCAGCAAAGGTGTATGACAGGGCTACATAAATTCCCCCTACCTGTTTAATTTATATGCAGAACAAATCATCAGAGAAGCAGGACTGTATGAAGACTACCGAGGTGTGAAGATTGGTGAAAGACTCAACAACCTTCGCTATGCTGATGATACAACATTACTGGCTGAAAATGAAGATGATCTGAAACAATTGCTTCTCAAGATCAAGGAACTCTTAAAATGGGCCTGCACCTTAATGTAAATAAGACAAAGATCCTGACAACTGGCAAAATCAATAGTTCATCATTGATGGGGAACAAATGGAAATAGTTGACAACTTTAACTTACTTGGATCAACAATCAATAAAGAAAAGGCCTAGCAGTCAAGAAATCCAATGATGCATTGCTCTTGGCAGAATGGCTATGAAGGACCTAGACAAGATTCTCGAGAGCAGAGATGTCTCCCTCCATACAAATATTTGACTATGGTATTTTCAGTAATTCCATATGGATGCAAAAGTTGAACAGTGATAAAATAGACAGGAAGAAAGTCAATGCCTTTGAATTATGGTGCTGGCAAATAATACTGTGTATACCATGGACTACTCAAAGAACAAATCAGTCAGTACTAGAGGAGATCAAACCTAAGCTTTCTTTAGAAGCTCAGATGACAAGACTGACTTTTATACTTTGGACACGTCATGCGAAGACAGAGATCATTAGAAAAAGACATCATGCTGTAGGGCTGGTGTCTGACCTGCTCAGAAACTGAAGCATGAACCAAATAAGATGGAACTCTTTTCCGCTGTGCCAGCATTAAAACCTGCAGATCAAACACTAACTCTGCTGAACTGCTTATCCCTATGTACAAGAGAACAAGGCTGAGGCCAGAGACTGCTCTTCTAATGCTTGCATTTGCAACAATGTATGAACCTGCATGCCAGCATCTTTCTCGCACCATGGACCTTTGTTTGGAGAAGGACAACCTGACCACTGTTACAGGATTTGCTGAAGATGGTATACAGTATCTGAGACCAGCCAATCACCGTGCCATGATGAGAAGGTCAGGAAAAAGAATTATATGCTGGACTTAGAGTCTCTGGACACTTCTAGACTTGCAGAACTTTTGAATACTGCTTGGGAACTTTAACTTACCCCTGACTCTGGCAGTTTCTTTTCTGCAGTCTTTAGCCCTACTGCCTGCCTGCCTCAAGGATGAAGACTAATCTTGGAAAGAAGTGAATCTCTCCCACCAATCTTCAGCTTAGTGCTATCACGCGGCTCAGCCGGACTGCCTGTAGTCTGCATTAGACCACTACCATTCTTTGGACTTTATGCCATTGCGAATGCAGACAACTTCTCGGAACCCTTCACGATTGTTCTGGCAAAAGCTAAGGTACTGGTCTTTAATCCCCCCCCCCACCAACCAGGGTTGGGTCTAGCTTAAACAGACAGATAATTTGCAGTACGTATGAGTGCAGAGCGAATCAATGATGTTGGTTGCTAAAACAGTGATTTGTGATCTTAGTACCTTCTAGTCATAGGGCTCCATAACCTGCTACCTCACAAAACTAATTTATTCTAATTCTGCACTATTTTTCTATCAACAATAAAGTCTAATTTCTATATAAACACAGGGTTTGTTCCTTTATATCATATGGTTCATTTGCCAAATGGACCTATAGAACCTTGGGAAAGTGGGAAGCAGCAAATGCCCCTGGACATGAGTATTTATATGAGTATTTAGTTGAGAGATAAGGGTGTTGGGGCCACTTGGCAATAGTGATCATAGCATGATAACATTTGATTTAATTAGTGAAGGAGGGATAGTAAGGAAATCCACAGTACTACCTTTTAACTTTCAAAAGGGAGACTATGATAAAAGGAGGAAAATAGTTAAGAAAAAACTAAAAAGAGCAGCTGCAAAGGTTAAAGACTTACATCAAGCTTGGGTGTTGTTAAAAATACTATCTTGGAAGCCTAGATGAGCTGTATTCCACGCTTTAAGAAAAGTGGAAGGAAGTCCAAAAAACTGCCAGGAAGGTGAGGTCAGAGAGGCTGTTTCCAAAAAAGCATCTTTCAGGAAATGGAAAATAGAGCCAAACAACGAAACCTGGAAACAGCACAAGCACTGGCAAGTCAAATGCAAGGCATTGATAAGGCAGGCAAAGGGAGAAATTGAGAAGAATTTGCTGCAGAAGGAAAAACGCAAAATAAAGACTTTTTCAAGTACATTTGTAGCAAAAAACCTGTGAGAAAGTCAGTTGGTCCATTAGATGATAGAGGGGTTAAAGGGGCACTAAGAGGCGACAAGGTGATAGCGGAGAGACTGAATGAATTCTTTATTTCGGTCTTTACTGAGGAAGATGTAGGGATGTTACCCATGACTGAAGTCGTATTTAAAGGTGCGGAAGAATTAAAGGAAATATCAATACATCAGGAAGATGTATTACAACTATTAGATAAACTGAAGAGTAGCAAATCACCTGGGCTGGATGGTATACATCCAAGGGTGTTGAAAGAACTGAAATATGAGATTTCAGACCTGCTATTAGTAATCTGTAAACTATCATTAAAATCATCGGTAATACCTGAAGATTGGAGGATCGCCAATGTAACGCCAATTTTTAAAAAGGGTTCCAGGGGTGATCCAGGAAACTACAGACCGGTGAGCCCGACGTCAGTACCAGGAAAAATGGTAGAAACCATCATAAAGAACAAAATTACTCAGCATGTAGATAGTCATGGCCTAATGGGAGACAGCCAACATGGCTTTAGACAAGGAAGATCTTGTCTTACTAATCTGGTATGCTTTTTGAAGGTGTGAATAAACAGGTGGACAAAGGTGTGTTAGTTGATATAGTGTATCTGGACTTTCAGAAAGCCTTGGACAAGGTCCCTCATCAGAGACTTTTGGCAAAACTAAAGAGTCATGGGATAGGAGGCAGTGTACTATTGTGGATCAGGAACTGGTTAAAAGATAGAAAGCAGAGGGTAGGGCTAAATGGACAATTTTCTCAATGGAGAAGGGTGAATAGTGGTGTATCTCAGGGATCTGTGCTGGTTCCGCTGCTTTTTGACATATTCGTAAATGACCTGGAAAAGGGAATAACGAGTGAGGTTATCAAATTTGTAGATGACACAAAACTATTTAAAGTTGATAAATCCCAAGAGGATTGTGGAAAATTGCAAGAGGATCTTGATAAATTGGAAGACTGGGCATCAAAATGGCAGATGAAATTTAATGTGGACAAATGCAAAGTTATGCACCTAGGGAAGAACAACCCAAACTATGGTTACACGATGCAAGGTTCCACATTAGGAACCACCACCCAGGAAAAAGATTTAGGCGTCATTGTGGATAACATGTTAAAACCCTCCGCCCAGTGTACAGCGGCAGCCAAGAGAGCAAATAGAATGCTAGGTATCATAAGGAAAGGAATGGAAAATAAAACAAAAGATATTATAATGCCTCTATATCGTTCCATGGTGAGACCGCACCTTGAATATTGTGCGCAATTCTGGTCTCCGTATCTTAAAAAGGATATAGCGTTATTAGAAATGGTTCAGAGAAGAGCCACCAAAATGGTAAAAGGGATGGAAGGATCCTCCTATGAAGAAAGGCTAAAAAGGTTAGGGCTCTTTAACCTGGAAAAGAGACGGCTGAGGGGAGATATGATAGAAGTCTTTAAATTAATGAACTAAGTGGAACGGGTAAACATAGATCGATTGTTTACGTTATCAGAATATAGAAAGACTAGGGGGCATGTAATGAAGCTAAAGGATAAACTATTTAAGACTAATAAAAGAAAATATTTTTTCACTCAACGTGTAATCAAACTATGGAATTTGTTATCGGAGGACGTAGTAAAGGCTGTTAGTGTAGCTGGGTTTAAAAAAGGTTTGGACAAGTTCCTGGAGGAAAGGTCCATAAACCATTATTAAGAAGGGACCCAAGATATCAATGCTTGACCCAGAACAAGCATTGTGGAACCTGTGTCTTTTGGGGAAACTGCTAGGTACGTATGACCTAGATTGGCCACTGTTGGAAACAGTATACTGGGCTTGATTGACCTTGGTCTGACCCAGTATGGCATTTATGTTCTTATGTTTTCTACTGACAAGAAACCTTACAGGTTTGGGTCTTGTTCTCTGAGATGAGTAATTCTGAATATCTTCTTCCTACAATGCTTTGCAGGGTTGAAGGTCAGCGCAAAAGAGGAAGACCAACAATGAGATGGATCGATACAACAGCAGCTATGGATGCCACTCAATCAACAATGAGCCGCCTGACTAAAGATCGAACACAGTTTGGAACAACTATCCAGAGGGTTTCCAATGAGTCAACACAGACTTGACAGCACTTAACAACAATGATAGCAGCAGAAAGGTTTTTGTAGGACAACTAGGAAAAGAATGAACACCACTAAATCAGTGGATCCGTGCATTGCTCTCACTAATAGCTCAAATAATTTTCATCTCCATAGCTTCTTCTTTGGTTAGAGCAGCAGGCTGAAAATCTTAAATGCCACGGTTCAAATATCACTCATGCTTCTTGGGATCTTGGGCACTGCCTCAGTTAGAAAATTAGATTGCAACCCCCCCCCCCCACCCTCCCGAGACAGGAAAATACATATTATACCTCAATGCAATTCAACTTGAAATACTACCAAAAAGCTGTGAGCTAACCCTATTCCCTGCGCACTGCACACACACACACACACACACACACACACACACACACACACACAAAAAACCAAACATTAATTACAAGGGGGAGGCCTTGCCATAGGGGCCCCAGCAAGGCTGTACCAAGCCATAAATGTGCCCTGTGTGACTTGCACATCTGGCACACCTTCTCCCCCCCCCCATCACAGGTTTGTCATTTGCTCCATGCATCTCTCCATCTTACCCCCATATCCAGCTGGGGCTGCCTGCCCTTGCCCAGCCTCCACTTTAAGTGTTGCTTTAGCCATGACGATTGGCAGCAGTGACATCCAATTGAAAAAAATAAATAAAAAACAAGGGGGGCTTTTCGAACTCCACTCTTGCATGCAGTCTGATTCCTTCTTCCTCCGACATATGCTCACATCAGAGGAGGGAAGGACCAGACCAACCATTCAAATGTGGGTCTTTGCAACTCCTGGCTTGAATGGCTGGTCTGGTCCCTCCGTCCTCTGACGCAAGCATACGTCAGAAAGAGAGGGGGATCAGGCCAACATGCAAGTGCAGAGTTAAAAAGACCCACAGGATTTTTTTCCTGCCGCTATGAAGGCAATGCTAAAAGCGTTGACGGCTGGGCAAGGGCATGCAGAGTTGGGAGATCCAAGACCAGCAGACCAAAACGTGCCCTTATGTTTTGTGCCCTGTGCAGCTACACTGCTCGCACAGGGCTAGGTACAGCACTGGGGTCCCACACAAAAGAAAACTCCCCCTCCCAAGCCACTCTGCCATACAATGAAGGGACTGATGTTCTGAAGGACATCCCATCCATTAATACAATGCTAAGGGGCCACCTCATTAATGACTCCCATCAACCCTGCCAGAATGCTCAAGGAGCCACTGTGTTCTAATTTTGACTTTAGTCTGTTTAAGTTTGAGTTACCTAATTGGTATTTTATTCTGTATGCTGAACATACCATATAGTTTTCTATATTAATGGTATATAATATTTTTTTCTTTAAATTTGAAGAGTAAGCATTTTAAGTAGATGGTTAATAAGTAGCCAAATAAATAAGTAAATAAACTTCTCCTGCCACAATGTTTATGAGTGAAAGAAGTACGAGAGATCATCCTGCACCATTTTGGAAGGTGGTGACAGTGTGAAAGGAAGGAATCATTCTCTCCTGACCCCATCTACCTATCAATATAAAAGGGTAGGTAGGGATGAGAGGACATGAGAATGGTGAACTCTTGACCTCGGGGAGCTAGAGGAAACATTTGGGGCATGATAGGCCCTTGAACATTGTTCCATGAAAGATGTGGAAGAATTTTCCAACCAGCTCTTTCACACTGATGCTACTAGCATGGGGGTAAATTA
Source organism: Ichthyophis bannanicus (assembly GCA_033557465.1). Taxonomy (NCBI): domain Eukaryota; kingdom Metazoa; phylum Chordata; class Amphibia; order Gymnophiona; family Ichthyophiidae; genus Ichthyophis; species Ichthyophis bannanicus. The sequence continues at coordinate 651,567,829 of CM066031.1, forward strand.
TGATATGCAGCTACCCTGCATGCTATATTTTCAGGAGTTGAATGAATACTATAGTGGCAAGAGTTTATCAAGGACAACAACATATTTATTGCATCACCCATATCGAGCCATTTTAGCATGCATTCTGAAATGTTATGATGTTGGGTTTAATGGATATTCTCTTTAGATTTTAAAAGTCAGAAGTTAGATCCTGGTTGGACAATAGTGATCTTGTTTTAAATGCCTCCAAGATGGTTTGTTTTGGAATGGGAGGTATAAACAGGAATAAGTTAGATATTCTTCCCATGATTAACGCTACTCCAATAGTTTGGGTAATGGAGTTGTGATCATTAGGTGCAATAATAGAAGGCAATGGAATTCGGATGAAGCAGAGGGTGGCTGTCACTCACTCAGTATATATTACATTAAATATAACAGGGTCTCTCCATTGCAAAGCAAGGTAAGAGTGTGTGGCTTTTAATTACTAGTTCTCTGCCTGAGAGCTCCTAAAGGGTTTTGGTATACATTTTCAGAAAGAGTTAGTCTTTTTGGTGCTATATTTCAAAAGGGGAAACATTTGGGGGGCTTTGTGGCGTGGAATTAAAGCTCTGTTGTTAATTCCTTCCCTACCCTCCCCAGCTCCCACCTACCCGTGCCCATGTGAGCATTCTTGCTTTATGAGCTATTTCCCAATTAACTACACACAGGGACTTAGAACAGCATGTTTGGAACACATTTAAAATAGGTCAACTGCTTTTCTTCGAGAGGACAGCTGAGAAACAGGCTGGTACTTTTATAGGTCTCTCTTTTACGTCAGCAGTTACCAAAGCTCTACCAATTGAACAATGGCTGGGAAAAATCGTATTGCCAAAGCTGTTGCCCCTGTTACAGCTTCTGCCTCTGTCCAGACAGAGATCCCAATGCCAGTTAAAAGACCGGTTCCATGTCCAGGATGCCTACATGCTGAAGCTCTCAGGAAACAGGTGGAGAAGCTCAGAGAAGAGGTGGCAAGGCTGAGGAGCATTCAAGACAGTGAGAAGTACATTGACAAGATGCTTCTTGAAACATCCAAGCTCTCCAGCAGAGGTGAAGATGGGAGTCTACAGAAGAACAAAGATTGGACATTAGTCACCAGGGCCTGCAGAATCACAAATTCAACTCCTCAAGCCCTTGAATTGGAGAACCATTATGCAGCTCTGGAAATGGAGGATGTGGAGGCATCCCAGGAAAGGGAAGAACCAGAGCTCGAGCACTCCAAAGTTGCAGAATAAGTGAACACTAGGAAGCAAAGGGTAATGGGGGTTGGTGACTCTTCTGAGGGGTACTGAAGCATCCATCAGCTGATCAGACTTGATGTCCAGAGAGGTATGCTGTCTGCCAGGTCCAAAATCCAAGATCTTATGGAGAGTTTGCTGAGACTCATCAAGCCTACTGACTATTAGCTGATATTTCTCATCCATGTCAGCACAAATGATACTGCCAGGTATCCCTCTGAGTGACTTTAAGGCTCTGGGACAGAGGGTGAAGCAGATAGGGGCGCAGGTGGTATTCTCTTCAATCCTCCATGTTGACGGTTAAGGCAAAGGCAAAGGCAAAGAAGCTTTGCATCCTGGAGATAAATACATGGCTGCGTGGATGGTGTCATCAAGAGAGTTTTGGGTTTTCTGGACCATAGGATGATGTTCCAAGGGATGCAGAGCAGAGATGGCATTCATCTGTCCAAGAAGGGTTGACATCTTCAGTAGCAGACTGGCTAATGTACTGAAGATGGCTTTAAACTAGATTCATTGGGGATGGGTGAAGAAAGCCCCCAGGTAAGTGAAACATTACAGAAATAGGTAGAAGGGGCAACATCTGGAAAGCAGGGTCTATAAAGGCCTGTAGCATGGGAAATAAGATCCCAGATGCCGAGGTTTTAATGGGAGAGGTTTATTGTTTATTGTTTATTTCGCATTTAATATACCGCCTCCCGTAACATCGAGGCGGTTTACAATATAAAATCAATAGTCAGAAAGATAAAAATTACAATATATGATAGAAGGGGAGAGAAAAGGGAGCAGAAAAGATATCCAGATTGCAGCCAAAAAGACAGAGGAAAGGAGAGTTAGAAGGGAAAAGCTAGAGAGAAAAAGTGAGTTTTGAGAAGGGAGCAGAATTTGGGATAGGATTCTTCTGTACGGAGGTTGGTGGGGAGAGAGTTCCAGAGAGAGGGTGCTAAATAATAAAAGGCCGATTTCCTGGTGGATTGCAAATGAGCTTTGGAAGGTGCTGGAAGATGAAGACGGTTGATGTGTATGGATCGAAGACTGCGTGAAGGGGTATGATAAGTCAGTAGATCCGAAAGATAAGCAGGTATTGAGTGATAGATGGCTTTGTGAGTTAGGGTGAGAACTTTGAAAGATATCCGGTAGTCAAGTGGTAGCCAATGGAGGTGATATAGCAGAGGGGTGACATGATCGCGGGGGGAAGCGTGGAGGATCATGCGAGCAGCTGTGTTTTGGATCAATTGAAGACGGTGTTTTTTATTTTGGGGGAGACTGGCGAAAATAGTATTGCAGAAATCTAATCTGGTAATAACTAAAGAGAGAAGAAGAGTGGTAAGGGCTTGAGTGGACAGAAAGGGGCGAACAGCACGGATTTTCCGGAGACCTAGAAACGAACACCGAGAAATGTGGGAGATATAGGTTGACTTGGATTTAGTGGCAGTTACAGAGACATGGTTCACGGACAACCATGACTGGAATATAACTATACCAGGCTATACCTTATTCAGAAAGAATAGGGTAGGAAGAAAAGAAGGAGGTGTGGCACTATATGTAGAAAATAATATTAAAGCTTTGGAATTACAGAGCTTAAAAGGGAGAGAGGAGGTAGTGTGGATTAAACTAGAAAGAAAGAAAGAGAAATCCATTAGCATTGGTGTGATATACAGACCTCCATCACAAGGAGAAGACACGGAGGGAGGTTTAACAGAAGACCTACGCAGCTTTGCCGGAAAGGGGGAAGTGCAACTGATAGGGGATTTCAATATGCCAGATGTTGATTGGCACATCCCTGCTGCAGCATCATCGTGAAGCAAGGAGATTCAGGATTCTTTACAGGAAGAACTATTCAGGCAACTGGTAACAGAACTCACACATGAAGGGGTCATACTGGATTTGGTGCTTACTAATGGTGAAGGTGTTTCTGATGTTATAGTGGGAGATCATCTCGTATCCAGTGATCACTAGATGGTGTGGTTCAGTATTAAGACTAGGGCTGATAAAATCCATTCAAAAGCTAGGGTCTTAGATTTTAAGAAAAATAATTTTGCCAAGATGGGCCAATACCTCAAAGAGTCGTTAGTGAGATAGGGGATGTAGAAAAACAATGGGCAAAACTGAAATGGGATATTTTAAGGGCAACCAATCCTTTTGTTATAATGGCAAATATAGATAAAAGAAAAAGGAGGCTGCTATGGTTCTTAAAAGAGGTAGCTGAAAAGGTGAAAAAAAGAGGGAGGCCTTCATGAAATACAAGAGGTCACAGAGAGAGAAAGACAGGCATCTAAATGTGGAAAGTCTTAGAGAGGCTTGCAAAGTAGTCAAGAAAGCAAAGATACAAAAAGAAGAGGAAATAGTCAATGCAATAAAATGGGGGGATAAGACATTTTTCAGATAGGTTAGTGAGAGGAGGAAGGGCAAAAGTGATATTGTCAGACTCAATGGTGAAGAGGAGGTATATATAGAAGCAGATAAGGATAAAGCGGAATTCCTTAATGGATATTTCTGTTCTGTGTTCGCAGATGAAGAGCCGGGAGCAGGACCTCAGTCAACACCCACAAACAGAAACAAAAGTGAGAGGCATCTCAAACGATTTTCAGAAGACTGTGTTCATGAGGAATTAGATAAACTAAAAATGGACAAAGTGATGGGACCAAATGGGATATATCCGAGAATACTGAAGGAACTTGGGGACATTCTAGCAGCCTCACTTTCTGACCTTTTCAATGCTTCTTTGGAATCGGGGGTGGTGCCAGAGGACTGGAGAGAGGCGCAAGTGGTCCCTTTACACAAGAGCAGAAGTAAGGATGTGGTTGAAACTTACAGGCCGGTTAGTTCAACCTCAGTGGTAAGTAATTTATTGGAAATGCTGTTGAAAGAGAAAACAGTGAGATTTCTGGAGTCCAATGGATTACCGGATCAGAGGCAACATGGATTCACCAGGGGCAGGTTTTTTCAGACAAATCTGATAGATTTCTTTGACTGGGTAACCAGGGAATTGGACCGAGGGAGGGCCCTGGATGTGGTGTATTTAGATTTCAGTAAAGCATTTTACATGGCTCCACATAGGCGAATTATAAACAAACTGAGTACCCTAGGGATGGACCCTAAAATTACTGCTTGAGTGAGAAATTGGTTGAGTGGGAGGCAACAAAGGATACAGGTACATGGAGTTCACTCTGAGGAGGACATGGAATGCCACAGGTATCTGTCCTTGGTCCAATTCTTTTTAACATCTTTGTTAGTGATATTGCAGAAGGGCTTTCGGGTAAGGTTTGCCTCTTTGCAGATGATACCAAAATCTGCAAAAGAGTAGACACCCAAGAAGGCATAAATAACATGAGGAGGGATCTAGCTAAACCTGAAGAATGGTCTGTTTTGTTTATCTGAGCCCGTAGGATGGCAGTGGTGCTTTTTTGTAAAGGCCTTTGAAGAGGAGTCCTGCTTACCTTATAATGTGCTGCTTCCTGGATTGAGGCTCCTAACAAACGGGTTTTCGTTGCTTCAGCTGGTGGATAAGGTATACTGGGGGGGGGGGGGGGTTGCATTGTGCAATTCCCATCAGTTTTTTACTATTATTGAGCTGTGCGTTAGGCTCATAAGTATAAATGAGCGTTTGCTACAGGAGAGTTTTTCTCTCATAGCAAATGGTCCGAAAAAAAATTAGATTCTGAAGGTTTTTTCAGCTAATTAAGATTTTGATGCTTATGATAGGGGTTTTGAACAATTATTAAAGGACTTTTATTTGGATATTTTTCTCCTTTGTGGTTTTTCGTAATAATCATATCTTGGCAATGTCCTAGTTTTTATACTATTTTCTACCATTTCCTTTTTCAATTGGCCTTGTTTTATTTGACTCTTGTGTGGTAAATATGTGTGCATATATATAGTCCAAAGGCATTTCACTGGCCACTTTTTTTTCTTTAGAAGAAAAATCCAAGTTATCAATGTCCCTGTTTAACGTACATTACCAAGTTTAAGTTACAATGTAAATCGCTTTGATTGAACTGATAAAGCGGTATAAAAAAACAACCACCCTGTTAAATAAATAAATAAATAAAATATTGTACATTAAAGGGTTGAACTGCAAGGGTGTATGTGTGTGTCTCCTATATGTGAATAAAACAGAGTGGTAGGCATGCATGTATGTGTGTATGTGTCTGGTGTGTGTGAGTGCAGAGAGCGGAATGAGTCATTTGCATCTGTGTCTTTGTGAGTGGTTATGTACGAGTACAGCATAGTGACAGGAATAAATATGCGTGAGCATGTCTCTCTGGTGTTGGTGAGTGCAGCGTGTATGGTATATGTTAGTACAGCATAATCACAGAGGTAGATATGTCTGTGTGTGCCTATTTCTGGGGCAAGACTTTAGCAGAGTGGCAGAGGTACATGTGTATGTCATTTATGCCATGCATGTGAGTGCAGCAGAATGGCAGGGTGTTTTCTGTGTTTGTGCATCTGTGTTTGTGCATGGTGCATGCAAGTCCAGCATCTCCCTTTCCTTTCCTGGACACCTTTCAGTGTCCAACATGTCTCTTTCCCTGTCCTCTCCTGCAGTGTATACAATGTACCCCCCACCCCCATGGTTAACATCCTGACCCCTTCCCATACTGCCCAGCACCATATTCTCTCCTCCCCCCCCCCCCCCCGTTGCACCCCTGCCACTGGAATTCTACCTCCCTCTCCTCCTGAATGACAATGCATGTAAAGTGTAGTTACTCACCTGTAACAGGTGATCTCCGGGAACAGCAGGAACAAGTCTTCACATATGGGTATCGTCAGTACTGATGGAGCCTGCGCGGGAATGCTCCCCAGTGTTTAATAGGAAAGTTTGTGGGAGCATCCCACAGTGCCTGTGTGCTGCCTTCCCGCCTTTCCAACTCTCCCTCTTCAGTTGAGTTTATAGCTGAGACCAAAGGAGAGAGTAGAGAAAGAGAGAAAGATAGAGACAACTCCTAGGTGAGGAGGGTGGGTTGTGAAGACTTATTCGTGCTGTTCCCGGAGATCACCTGTTACAGGTGAGTAACTACACTATCTCCAGGAACAAGCAGAAATGTAGTCTTCACATATGGGGACTCCCCAGCTGAGATGCCAGGGGGATGACCCCAGCAAACTGCGAACCCAAGGTGAGATGGGTCATGCTTCCTCCCATGGATCTCTGTCATCGAAACCCGGGACAGTGGGTACGCTATCTCCAGGAACAAGCAGGAATGTTGTCTTCAAATATGGGGACTCCCCAGCTGAGAGGTGCCAGGGGGGTGACCCCAGCAAGCTGCGAACCCAAGGTGAGATGGGTCATGCTTCCTCACATGGATCTCTGGCATTGAAACCCGAGACGGCTGGTGGGAGTTGTACTAAGCCTGAAAGAGATGTTGGAGTACAGCCTGGCCAAATGAGGCACCCCAACGGGAGTCCTTGTCTAAGCAATAGTGGGCTGTAAAGGTACGTACCAAAGCCAAAGTGGCTGCTCTACAGAAAGTCATCAATGGACACAGAACAAAGATTAGCTATTGAGGCTGCCATTGCTCTCACGTTGCGAGCTGTGACATGGGCTTCAAGAGAAAGTCCCTTACTCTCATAAGCAAAGGATATGCAGTTTGAAATCCACCTAGAGAGAGCTCTTTTGGAAACTGGAAGTCCTAAATAACTAGAATCAAAAGCAACAAAAAGCTGAGAAGATTTTCTATGTTGCTTAGTTCTTTGAAGGTAAAAAGCTAAAGCTCTTTTACAATCTAAAGTATGAAGATTCCTTTCAGCATTAGAGGCATGAGGCCTAGGGAAGAATACAGGAAGGTAAACCACTTGGTTTAAATTAAAAGGCGAAACCACCTTTGGCATAAAGTGAGGAGGAGTCCTAAGAACTACCTTATGGTGAAATCTTGTATAAGGAGGATCCGCCACTAAAGCCTGTAACTCACTGATGCGTCCTTGCAGAAGTGAGAGCAACTAGGAAGATGACCTTGCAAGAAAGAAACTTTAGAGCTGTAGTGGCTAAAGGCTCAAAGGGTGGTTTCATGAGCTGCCTGAGAACAAGATTCAGATCCCATGCCACCTGCGGTGGCTTAATGGGAGGTTTTGTTAAAAGTAAACCTCTCTAAATCTTTATCTTTCTCCAATGCAAATGTTACAAGTAAAGTTGCACGAGTTGAAATCTCCTCAGTAGAGGTTTCCAAGAATTCGGATAAATCCAAACTTGGTACATTCAACTGATCTACTTCTCCCTGAACCGCACCGCCTGACTCAGAACACGACATAGGGGATTCCCTGACCCCAAAAGGCAAATAATAAAGTTTAGACAAAATTATTGCTTCGGGATCCGATATTTTCAAGACATCTTTTAAGTATTTAGAAAACAAAATACTAGGAGAGAGGTAATGCGTTCGGGGAAAGTTTAACAAGCGTAAATTTTTAACTCTCAAAGCATTTTCAAACATTTCGTCCCGACGATATAATAATAGGGAGTCTTGGACAGAAGACGCCAGAACTCCCTGTACAGAAGAAATTAAATCCTCCATTTTGGTTCTAGAGTATTCCAGACTGTCCAATCTAACCTGACAATCAGTTAAGGCAGTTACAGTCTCATGGGTAAATTTAGAAAGTTTTAACAAGGAAGAATTTAAAGAGATCTCAGTCCGAGAGATGACTTGCCATATATCCTGCAAAGAAACTTCTTTTGGTGGCTTGGGAGCTTCAATAGTAGAAGAAAAATCAAAAGGTAAAGGTAGAACGGAAACCAAGTCATTTACCTTCAGAAAGGAATCAGGCAGCTGAACGAGTTCAGGTGTGGGATCCTCCTCGACCCTACGAAGAGGGCCAGCACCCAACGGTAACGGCTCTATGCTGGGTGGAGTCATAACCCGTCGCGGATCATTAGACAACTCTCCGGAGCAGGAGCTTGCTGACATAGAGGACTCCGAAAGTGATTGGGCAGCCAGGGAGGACACCAAGGATTTGACATGACTATCCATGGGTCCTACAACCTTAACCGCCTTACCAGACGACATCGTTGAAGAAATTAGTCTCTTCTTTCGCTTCCCCATAGACGGATAATATAAACGACAAAAAAAGCTCCTACACGCTCCGGAGAACTCCGAAGTGCTCCAAAGGGGCGCCAAAGGGGCGGTGCGCGTCCCGCGGTGGGGGCTCAGTTCTTATAGCCCGCAGTGCTCACGTGACCTCAGCACGCACCGGGTAAGAGAGCAGCAATCCAATCTGACCAGGAAGTAAAGTAGGTAAAGCACACACTCGTCAGGAGAAATATTTTGGTCAGGTGATCCAGATATTTCCCGATGTTTGTCGCACTACATAAGTAAAATGGAAATCTTTTCTTTTACTTAGACCTCGGGTATTGGCTTAGGAGCTACTTTTATGTTAAAGTACCCCTGTAAATGTATTATCGTGTATCAAGGTAAATCCTATATTTTCTTTGATTCTCTTCAATTGGAGACCTTTTTGAATGGTTTGGCGTTGAAATAAGTTATGTTCTTGAGCTCTTGCTAAGATAAAAGGAGTCTATTTATTTTTCTGATCCATGCTGGGATATCTTTTTGCTTATTTCTTATGTAATGTTCACACTCCATATTGTGGGCTGAGAGTTATTATTTGGTATATATAATATTTTGTATGTATATTGTTTATTTGCTTTGTATTACCTTCTTTTTACCTTAATAAAGAGGTTTTAAAACTGAAAAAAAAAAAAAAAAGTAAACCTCTCATAAATCTCGCTACGAGTGGATGAGAGGAAATAGGTTGTCCATCCAGTGGTTCACAAAAAGAAGCAATGGCACTAAGATGGATCCTTACTGAATTTGTCTTAAGACCAGAATCTGATAGAGGGAATAGATACTCCCGAAGTGATTCGACAGGCATTGCATGGGGCTTAAGTCCCCTATGAGAACACCAGACAGAGAATCTCTTCCACTTAAAGGCGTAGGATCACCTTGTAGAAGGCTTCCTGGAAGCCACAAGGATATCCGTTACCTGTTGAGATAGGTTGATATCCAGGAAGCCTAGGCTTTCAGTAACCAGGCCTTGAGGTGCAGGGACTGGGGATTCGGGTGCAATACTGTCTTGTTTTCCAGGGACAGAAGATCTAGAGCACATCCCAACTCCAGAGGTGTGGCCTGAGAGAGACGCAGAAGCAGAGGATACCACATTTTCCATGGCCAACATGGAGTTGTGAGTATCATATGACCTCTGTCTCTCTGAAGCTTGAACAAGGTTTTGGGAATGAGGGGAATGGGTGGGACGGTATAGAGGAAGTCCCGACCCCAATGGAGGAGGAAAGCATCCTTGCTTGACAGTTTTGAGCCAGAATTCTGCAACAGAATTGGGGAAGTTTGGCATTCTGTGCACTTGCAAAGAGGTCTATATCTGGCGGTCCCCAGATTCGAAACCCCCGAGCAAGCTGGTCTGAGTGTAGAGACCATTCGTGTGGCAGCAGTATTCGACCGAGTTTGTCTGCCCAAAGATTTTGAATGCCTGGAAGATATACCACTATAAAGGTGGATTTGAAGCTCTCTGGCGAGGGCCCATAGTCGCAAAGCTTCATTGCATAATGACAGAGAGCCTGTTCCGCCCTGCTTGTTCACATAGAACATGGCTACTTGATTGCCGGTCTGGACCAGAACTGTCTTGTAGCTGAGATGGGCCTGAAAAACTCAGACAGCATGGAAAATGGCTCTGTGCTCTAGGAGATTTATGTGAAGACAAGTCTCCTGTGGGGTCCAGAGACCCTGAGTTGATAGATCGCGCAAGAGAGCCCCCCAACCCAACTTGGACGCATCTGTTGTTAGGGTGGTTTGGCATAGAGGCTGCTGGAAGGGAGAACCCACGAGAAGGTTTTCCAGTGACTGCCACCATTGCAGGGACAAAATGAGACGTGTGGAGTTTCTGATTTTGTCCGTTAGCCGACCCGAGGCCTCTGTCCACTGAGAGGATAGGGTCCACTGGGCTGCTCGCATATGAAGGCAAGCATAGGGAACCACATGGACAGTGGATGCCATATGCCCTAAAAGCTGAAGCATCTCCCGAGCAGTCAGGAGGACCTTCATAGCTGCTTGGGAGGCTAGCTTTGTTATACAAAGACAACGTGGCTGTGACAGGAAAGCCCTTGGCTGCCTTGTGTCTAGACGAGCCCCTATGAATTCTACAGACTGAGAAGGGGTGAGATGAGATTTTGGGAGGTTTATGACCAGTCCCAAGTATCGAAGGGTTCGCATGGTGCGAGAAAGAGTGAAGCTGACTTCTGGAGCTGTTGATGCTCGAATGAGCCAGTTGTCTAAGTAGGGGAAGACGAATATTCCTAGAGTTCTCAGGAATGCTATTACTGCCATGCATTTTGTGAAGACTCTTGGGGCAGAAGCCAGACCGAAGGGAAAAACCCTGTATTGGAAGTGTCGTCCCTGGAAAAAAGAATTGAATGAATTTCCTGTGATCTGCATGGATAAGAATATGCGTATATGCATCCTTTAGATCTAGAGAACATACCAGTCCTGACTCTGAAGGTATGGCAGGAGTGTTCCAAGGGAGATCATTTTGAATTTTTCCCAGAACAGATACTTGTTTAATTCTCTGAGATCTAGTATAGATAGGCCTGTGTCCCCCTGTTTTCTTTGGGATGAGAAAGTAGGGGAAGTATAGGTACCTCTTCTATTGCTCCCTGAGCAAGAAGTGATGCAACCTCCTGACCCAAGAGATTGGTGGCAGAGACCTGAGAATTGAACTTATAATTGTAGGAGGTGGCATGCTGTGAAAATGAAGTCTGTACCCCTCACGTAGAATGGACAGGGTCCAGTTTTCTGATGTTATTTGTTGCATCTTCTGGCAAAATGGCATAACCTGCCTGGGATGGTAAGGGGTTCTGGACCTTTCAGGGGCAGAAAAACTAAGTTCTCTAGGAAGGAGTCAAAGCCCCTGAGGAGGCTGAGTCTGTTGAGCCGGTTGAACTCTTGGAACTTGTGGTTTCTTCTGTCTGTTCTGTTGTTGCCCCCTCTGGGGAACATAAACTGGGCAGTGTCCCTGATGGGTGTAAGATGGGTAAAAAAAAAAAATTCTTTTTGAAAAAGGGTTTCTTGACTGACTTTTTCTTTGCTGGGTTTGCTGTAAAAGTTTGATAGTCTGTTCAAGGTTGTATTTTCAGATTCAATCTCATTGGCCTTGTCTTGCCAATCCTTACCAAAGAGATTTTCTCCTGTTCAAGGAATGTTTCCCAGTTTATCTTGCACCCATTGTTCTAAGTCTGATGCCTGGAGCCAGGCAATACGACGTGCACCAATGGAAATAGCAGAGGTTCTGCTAACGCATTCAAAGCAATCAAAGGTTGCACAGTTTACAAATTTAGAGACATCCTGGGCATGTTTGACCAGAGTAAGGAATTCCCCCCTTTTTTCCTCAGGGAGAAGAGGGCTCATGAGCTCCAAGTTACCTGTAACTTCTTTGAGGAACATTCCCATATAGAGAATGTAGGAGCTAATCCTGGCTGTCAACATGAAGGATCGGAACCATCGACACCCAAAGGCATCGAGCGTCCTCGATTCACGGCCCAGAGGATTTGGAAGAATGTGTTTTAGCACTCTTAATCCTATGCATCGCTGATTCCATTACCATCGAATGGTGTGGTAATCGAGTCTTTTGAAAACCAGGGCAGCTTGGAACTCGGTACATGGTATTGAGTTGTTGAGAGTGTGGAGACACCGTTAAAGGAGTTTCCCACATTCTTAGCATAAGATCATGCAAGATTCTGTGAATGGGCAGAGTAGCTGCCTCTTTAGGAGCTTTAGGGTACTGAAGAATTTCTAATTCTTCTGCTCTGGGCTCCTTCTCTGGAGTCACCATGACTTCAAGACCTCGCGCTAAATCACATATAAAATCCTGGAAGGACATGTCTTCTGGAGGAGACATTCTGCATTGAGGAGAAGGAGATGGATCCTCCAGAAGGATAGCTCTAGTACCGGCAGAGTCATCAGAGTCATCGGAATCAGATGATTCAAAGTATCTCTGTGCCGGATGTTCTTGCAACGCACGGTACCGGTATTGCTCAAAGTCGGTATCGGGATGTCTCGGTACCGATGCGTTGATACCTGAGATAGACTCAAGGCTCGGCATGGGGGGGGGGGGGGAAGTATACCCGCTGAGGCACTCGGTACCAGTACCGGCACCAGCCCCGATACCTGTGGAACCATCTGTAGAGGTCCCGAAGCTGCTAAGAGAGCTGCTAGACTACATTCAATAGCGAGGATTCTGTGATCCATTGCTCCTGCCGATGCCTGGGTGTCGGTACCGGTGGAAGCGGCTATGACTCCATAATATGGCACCAGTAGTCCTGCAGAGGTGGAAGCCTCTGGAACATTCTGGAGCCCCGTTAATGCTTTGGAGATTGAGGCCTCCCGCCGGGGCTGTTTTGCCGGTGAACTTTCCTCGAGGGCAACGCCAGTGGCATCTCGATACTTGGAAGGAGATCTACCCTTTGAGGACCGGCCAGTCTTAGAAGACTTAAGTTTAGTTACCTGAGATCCATGGGAGGAAGATGAAGCCCTGGAAGACGTCGATGCAACTGACATCGTATCTGCGGCAAAAAGGGCACCGAGTTTTGCAGCTCTATTCTGCAGGCCCCTCTTGGTCATCTTTCTGCAGGAGAGACACTCCGATGGAGAATGGTCAGGATCTAAATACTTAAGACACCATTCATGGGTGTCGATGACGGATATGGTACCGCCACACTTAGAACCACTAGCTAGTTTTTCCATGTTTGAAGAAAAATGGACCAATGCCCAAAATGGCGCCTAGCCCCAAGAAGGGAAAGGCCCCTGAAAGAAAATCTTTTAGAAAGCTAGTTTTTTTTTTTTTAAAGAAGAAAAGAGTATCGGTGGTACCGGTAGGCATCGAAGGAAGGCAGACACAACCACAAAAAAAACAAAAGAATAAGGATAATTTTTCTGCGGTGACAGGGTATGCATCCTGTCGGCTCAATGGAAAACGAAAAACTGAAGAGGGAGAGTTGGAAAGGCGGGAAGGCAGCACGCAGGCACTGTGGGATGCTCCCAAAAGCTTTCCTATTGGATGCTGGGGAGTGTTCCCGCGCAGGCTCCGTCGGTACCAACAATACCCATATGTGAAGACTATATTCCTGCTTGTTCCTGGAGATATTAAATTCAGCATGTGCTCAAGGCCTCCTTGACACAAATGTCCTGTCAAAGGGGGCAGGATAGGGCAGGCCTAGAATGCTTAAGAGTGCTCTAAGGCTCACTGCCACACTAAGTTGACTTTACATTCAGCGTCTTTGCTAAGTGCAGTTTTGGTGCAAACTCCTGGACTGTCTCATGTTTCCTTCGATCCCATTGGATGTGGCATAGTCTAGTACTTTCTCTTGCTGTACCTGAATATTACATGGGCTGTTGAATGGGCAGTGTTGAGGAAACACACAAAGTATACAAAAAGCACACATAGGTACTCAACAAATAGCTACCAAAAAAAGCCCATTATCAATCAAGGACATATATTCCTTAATTTTCAATAGAAGTCTCTGAAAGAAACATATAATTGGAGGAGAAAAGATCTCAGTAAAATTGCTTGAGTATATACTCGGTGTGTCCGTGAAACGGAGATCTTCGTAGGGCAATTGTCAACATGGAGTCTTCTGGGAGAAACTCTCTAAGCTAAGTAAAAGCTTTTAGCACAGTTTTTAAATGCTGATTGATTCTGGCTTTAATCTGTTTCTTTTCAGACAAAGCGTTGCCTATTGAGCATTTGCCATAGCGCATCCAAAGCTGCTATGTGATACGGATCAAAAATTGGCTACAGAGGATTTCCTATAAGAAGCCATAGGTTGCTATTAAATGTTATTGTGTTGCCATAAGGCATTATTTTTAAACATGTGCTACCATGTGACATATATTATTGTATAAAGATACTGTATTATTGGATCACTGAGGTGTGAAAAGCTAGTAAGCTGTTGCGATAGGTACACTATGATACAAGTTAAAATAAGGAATACTGAGTTACAATAGATATTGGTTGAAAAACGGTAAAGAGGAGTTTTTTAGACCAGTGATGGTAAATGGTAGTGATTCCCCTTCAAGCTAGCAACGGCCGCATAGAGGGAGAAGCAACCTTACTGAGGTCTTTTCTCCTCAATTATGTTTTCTTTCAGAGACTTCTATTGAAAATTAAGGAATATATGTCACTGATTGGTACTGAGGGTTTTTTTTTGGTAGATCAGTGTTGAGGAAAACCTTACCCGGCATGCAGAACAATGCAGTTTTCGAGCTCGATTCTCATGACAGTGAGAGCGGCAGGCAATTAATGCTTCTGCTTGACCGATGGTTATCACAGGGTAGGATGTCAAGTTTGTGGAAGTCTGACTTGGTTTCGGTGATTCATGAATCATGCAATGGGTGCAGCTAAAGAACAAAAAGTAGCATTCCAGTGGCAGGGGAGTCAGCAATTTGTGGCTACAGTCCTGCTTTTCATGCTGGCGGGACCAGGCATAGGCATTTGTATGTCAAAACAGATTCATACAAACATACAAACAAAGAAAAGAGTGAATGAAACCTCCCCAACAGGCATGATTGCTCATCTGAAACACACCTAACAATATTAACTTTTCTATTTAAAATTATCAGAGTTTAACCTTATGATAACCTAGTGGCCCAGTATCAAAATAGAATTTGTGCAATGGTAAATTTTAGTAAATCAAGCTGCACATTGTAGTTTCAAATGTCAGAATATATTAACGACCAAATCATGAAATCTATTAGGGTTTTCTTTCCCCCCTGAATAAAACTGATGCAACGCTTAATGAGCCACTATGCAATTTTTTTGTTCTTGCACAGGTCATCAGTTCTTTTAAAAAAAACAAACCCTCTCTCTTAATTGAAGAAAGAGCCAAACAGAACATGAAAGGCCAGATGCAATAGATACATCTCTTATCATCTCAAGGACACGTATGAAAATTAAGATCCTTAAAGCTATTGTTCTGCAAACTGTGATCCATGCCTGCGAAACATGGAAAATTGCTACAAATAACAAAAAAAGGGTCTCATGAGTCAGTTTCCTCACCCTCACGCCAAAGAAATACTTGTTTCCCCTAAAGTGATTAAAGGAGGCTCCTTATCAGTTGATTACCCTGTCCCCACAAGGCACATCTCCATTACCTCCCTAGTCTTTAAATGACTAGGGAGTAGGAGAAAGGAAGGTCTGTTGATACCCCACTGGCTCCAGTGGATGAAATGGTGACTGATGACCCAATGGCTTCATTGAGGTGAGCAGAATGGGCCCATGACAACTCTTTTTGGGGAGTTTTTGGGGATTGGGGAAAAGTTCCCATCAGAAGTGATATTATCATGGCCAGTAACAAAGTTGTTTTCCAGGACATAGAAAAGCCTGTTATCACATGATTTGTTAATGGCTTTATACTTCTTGAATCAATAAATCAGGTTTTAAAGCCACACATTAAAATCATTTTAAAGACACTATCAATTTCCATGCATTTCATTAACTACGTCCTGAAAGAGAACTCTTAGTACCTCTGGTTCAAAGAGACTAGTTTTAGTTCAGAGTTGATACAGTTGAATTCTCTACACAAAAAAAAAAAGAGAGAGGCCAATGGCATCTTAAAGACTAACCAATTTATTGGCATGAGTTAATCTATGATTATAGTTATGACTATGGTTTATTCGATTTAATATACCGCTATTCTGCAAACAATCAAAGCAGTTTACAATTAACATATAAAATAGAGAGGAACACCATTTTTCATAAGAGAGGAACTAACAGAGGGAAATCATAGGGAAGGAAGCAAGTTTGGGTAGGGTAGGTGGGGGGGGGGGGGACTAGGAAAGCTACCGCCTATATCAGCACATCTACTGAGACATTCCTAACCCACAATTCTGAAAGTCTGCTCAAAAAGGTGGGCCTTTAGAGCAATTTCAAATTTCTGAAGGACTGCTCCAGGTGCATATGTGCAGGCAGGCTGTTCCAAAGAGTAGGAGCTGTGAAGAAAAATGCAGAGTGACTTGTCCACTCATAGTTTGCCTTAGGTTAGTGCGAAGTGAGTGAAAACAATAAGCTGGGGCACTAAAGCAAATTAAAAGATGACTGATATTCTGGGGCAGCATTATGGAATGACTTATAAGTGAAGGAGAGGAGAAAAGGAGAATCTTGTACCAAATACAAAAGGACACTGGGGGAGCCAATGATGACCTTTATCTTTATTTCAATGCTTGATATACCACACAAGCAAAACATCGGGGCAGTAAAGAGGAAATGACACCGTCATTCATACTGGTGTAGTCTGCAGGCCTCCAACGCAAACCAAAGAAATAGATAGAGAATTGATTATTGATACTGCAAAGATAGCCATGAAGGGGGAAGTGATTATATTGCACAAATTTAATTTACCTGATGTGGACTGGATGATTTCTTCTGCAAATCTAGAAACATCTACATACAGCCAATCTGTAACATCATCCAATCATTCAACATTCTATACCACATCTACGTGGATGACATTTTACTATACACACCGTTCATCACTGACAACCCAGACTACGCATCCATAGTTGAGTACTTCAACACAGTCTCAGACTGGCTCATGACACGCAACCTGAAGGTCAACACCAATAAGACAGAGGTTTATTCATATCATAGTACCCCACATTTACACCACCGCCCTCCCTCAAAGTAAAAGAATTCGACCTTATAACCAAGCAAGAGGTCCACTATCTGGGGGTAACAATTGACCTTGGTCTGACCCAGTATGGCATATCTTATGTTCTTATGGGGAAACTGCTAGGTACGTATGACCTAGATTGGCCACTGTTGGAAACAGAATGCTGGGCTTGATGGACCTTGGTCTGACCCAGTATGGCATATCTTATGCTCTTATGACCAACGCCTATCATGGGAGACCCACACTCAAAATATCACTAAATCTGTATACCATAAACTAAGAACCCTCAGACACCTACATCCTCTCCTTGAAACCACGGGCTTCCATTCAGTGGCCCAAGCTCTCATTCTTCCTCATCTAGACTATTCCAACATCATCCTTCATGGTATGCCGAAGCACACCCTGCAGCCACTACAACTTGCCATTAACACAGCTGCCCATACAATCTTAGCTGCATCCAGATACGACCACATTACTCCCATCCTAATTCAGCTCCACTGGCTCCCCATAGCAAGTCGCCTGACCTACAAAGCAATGTTACTCACTTTCAAGGCCAGGAATACAATGTCAGCGACCTCTCTCAGAACTGATACAAAGAACGCCGGAGACCAGGTCCAGGAGAACATGCTCGGTAAACTCCCTCGCAACCCCCTCAACAATAAGGACCTGCACCCAATCAACCAAGAACCGAGCTTTCTCCCTATTTGCACCAACACAATGGAATGCCCTACCTGCAACGATACGTGCGATCCCAGATCTCACAACTTTTAGGAAGGCTTTGAAGACTCACTTCTTCCAACTTATGTACGATCACCCACCCTAGATCAGTCATACAAATGAAAACTGCCGACGGCACACGACCGTAGGCATGTGCCATTAAATAAGACTGTAACCCCTTACCACCCTGTTCTACCCATGTCTGTACCCGCCAGGGTTGTCCTAATTTAGATTGTGAGCTCATAAGAGCAGGGACTGTCTTGTTTGTTCATATGTAAACCGCACTGATTTTAAATAGCACGGTATGCAAAACCAAATAAATAAATAAAATAAAATAAATATATAAGTAAAAAAATTGTGGATGCCTTCCAAGATGCATTACTTGGACAAATGATGATGGAACCGACCAGGGAAGGCTCGATGTTGGATTTAATACTCACCAACGGAGACAGCATGTCGTATCCGGGTGGGTGCCCATGTGAACAGCAGTGACCATCACACAGTGTGGTTTGAGACTAAAGCCAAGGCAGAGTTCAATTACAGCAAGCTCAAAGTCCTAGACTTCAGAAACACTGACTTCAGTAAAATGGCCAAGTATCTGAAGGAGGAGTTGGAAGGGTAGGAGACAATAAGGGAAGTGGAATTGCAATGGGCTAAACTAAAGAAGGCAATAAAAGGGGCAACAGATACTTATCTAAGGAAAGTAAATAAAAACAAGAGGAAAAGCAAACCTATTTGGTTCTCCAAAGAAGTGGCTGCACAAATAAAGGCAAAAAAAACATAGCTTTCACAAAATTCAGAAGTTTGGAAACAGAGGAATACAGAAAACAATACAGGATAAAACTAAGGGAGACAAAAAGAGATATAAGGATAGCAAAATCAAAGAAAATATGGCAAAAGATGTGAAGTGTGGCAACAAAACCTTTTTCAGGTATATTCGGGAGAAGAGGAAAATCAGAGGTGGAATTGCAGGACTCAAAAGTGATGAGAACAAATTTGTGGAAAGTGATGTTGAAAAAGCAAACATGCTAAACAAATACTTCTCTATTTTTACTAAAGAAAACCAAGGAGAACGACCACTTGTGATCAACAAATATACAAATGGAAATGGAGTAGATACCACACCATTCACAGAAGATGATGTGTTAGAACAACTTGCAAAACTGAAGGTGGACAAGGTCATGGGACCAGATGGGATACATCCCAGGATACTGAAAGAGCTCAGAGAGGTTCTTGCAGGACCGTTAAAGAATGTTTTTAATAGATCCTTGGAGACGGGAGAAGTTCCACAGGACTGGAGAAGGGCTGATGTGGTACCTCTTCACAAAAGTGGTAATAGGGAAGAGGTGACAAGCTACAGGCCAGTAAGCCTTACCTCGGTGGTGAGAAAAGTAATGGAGGCACTACTGAAAGAGCGAATAATGGACTTTCTCAAAACCAACAGATTGCATGACTCAAGCAACATGGTTTTACCAAAGAATGATCTTGCCAAACAAATCTGATTGAGTTCTTTGACTGGGTGACCAGAGAACTAGATCAAAGGCATGTGATGGATGTGATCTACCTAGATTTCAGCAAAGTCTTTGACACTGTTCCTCATAGGAGGCTTATCAATAAACTCAATAGCTTGAGGATGGGTCCCAAGGTGGTGAACTGGATCAGAAATTGGTTGACTGACAGAAGATGATGGCAAACGGAACTCACTCAGATGAAAGAAAGGTGATTAGCGGTGTGCCCCAGGATTCGATCCTGGGGCTGGTACTGCTCAATGTTTTTGTGAGTGATATTGAGGAAGAACTGAATGGAAAAGTCTGTCTTTTTGCAGATGACATGAAAATTTGCAACAGAGTGGACTCCCCTGAGAGAGTTGAGAACATGAGGAAAGATCTACAAAAGCTGGAAGAATGGTCTAATGTTTGGCAGTTAAGATTTAATGTGAAGTGCAGTGTCATGCACTTGGAAAGCAGGAATCCAAGGGAATTGTATGTGATCGAGGGGCAAGAGGTTGGTGTGCAAGAACCAGGAGAAGGACCTTACAGTGATTGTTTCCGAGGATCTCAAGGTGGCAAAACAGTGTGACAAGGTGGCAGCAAAAGCCAGAAGGATGCTGGGTTGCATACAAAGAGGAATTACCAGCAGAAAGGAAGAGGTACTAATGCCACTGTATAAGTCGCTCACTTGGAATATTGTGTTCAGTTTTGGATAACATATCTCGCAAAGGATATAAAAAGACTGGAAAGGGTCAAAGGAAGGTGATCAAAATGATTTGGAGCCTGCATCAGGAGACATATGATGAGACTTGAAGACCTAAATATGTACACTCTGGAGGAGAGGAGGGATAGGGGAGATATGATTCAGACCTTTAAATACTTAAAGAGTATTAATGAACAAACAAACCTCTTCCAAAGACAGGGAAGCTGTAAAACTAGAAGACATAACATAAAGCTGCAAGAGAGTAAACTGAAAGGCAATGTCAGGAAATACTTTTTTTTACTGAAAGGGTGGTGGATGGTTGGAATGCCCTCCCGATGGAAGTGGTGGGGGCTAAGACAGTGACGGAATTCAAAATGGCATGGGGCAGACACTGTGGATCCCTTTATAGTTAAAGGGTAAAATCAAAATAAACAAATGCACTCCTTGTGGCCTTAGGCAAGTCACTTAACCCTCCATTGCCTCGGAAGAAAGGCCTGGCAATCTCCTTCCGGTGGGTGACACTGCCAAGAAAACCCAGGAGCTTCTGGGTCGCCAGGAGTCAGGACTGACTCAAAGGTACACATTGCATTTGCATTTCAACAAATAAGGGGTGACCTACATGGAGCAGTTGATAAACCCCAAAACAAAGGCATGCAGAGGGGCACCTGCTCTTGCCGCCTTGCTGGGCAAACTAGATGGATCATACTGGTCATATGCTATATGTTACTATGTAAACCAAATATGGGCTGCAAGCAGGAGGAAAAGAACACCATTCGTAGACAAGAAAGTGGCAGATGGAGGGATAGATTGAGAGATAAAAGGACAAGGACATTAGATAAGAAAAGGCAGAGAGGAGCTTAAGCAGACAGGAGGGAAGGGCGTTTAGAGACTGGGGAAGGGAAGATCAACTGTGAGGTGAAAGAGATGGGTTTTGAGCATGGCCTTAAATCTAGAGAATGAAAATTCAGTGTGGAGCATATGTGGTAATGAATCCCAAAGTGCGGGGCCCAGAAAAAAAGAATGCGGAGTGGTAGGTAAGTTCAAGGTGCGCCTGTGCGGGGAAGGGAAGGAAAAGACAGTTCCCATGAGCAGACCAGAGTAGGCGAGGGGAAGGCTAAAGGTAAATAAGGCCTGCTAGATACTGAGGGACGCCAGTGTGAATGACCCTGTGAACAGTTGTAAGTATTTCATAAGTGAACTTGGATTTGAGAGGGAGCCAGTGTAGGTGTATGAGCAAGGGGGTAACATAGTCGGTTGAGGAGGAGTGAGTAAGATGACAAGCTGCAGTATTCTGGATGAGTTGTAACCAGCAAGGTTAATACTGGGAAAGACCTGCGAGAATAATGTTACAAAATAGTCGAGTCTTGACTCTATGAGTGATAGCACAAGGGCAATCAAAGAGGAGGGAGAAAGAAAAGGCCAAACAGCACAGATTTGACACAGGAAGATAAAAGAACTATGGATATGTGAGGAATCCAGCGTGACCCCAAGGTACCGAAGAGTTGTTACGAGAGGTATTGGAGTAGCAGGCATTGTGAGGGATAATGAGGGACAAGGGGCACAGAAGGTCAGAGGGCTGCAGATCTGGCTGTGTTAATATTTAGTAAATTGTTATTTAACTAAGAGGAAACACGAGAGAGGCAGGCATTGAGTGAGGCAAGGTCAGGAGAGAGGGGACTGGTGCGGTACAAGAGGAGGATGTCATCGGCATAGTAGTATCCAGAGACCCCGAATTGATGAATGATGAGGGCAAGCAGGGCAAGGAAGATGTTAGAGAAGAGAGGCCAACCAAGTTGAAGGCGGAGGACAGATCCAAAGATACAGCAAGGGAGAGGTTACCTTGTTAATGTGACTGATAGAACTCATTCAGGAATGAAATGAGGATTGTTTCAGTACTATGATCAGTTCTAAATCTAGACTGGCGTGGGTGAAGGGCAAGGGTGGTGTCAAGGTAGGCTGAGAGTTGTGAGAATGCTAGTTTTTCCAGGATTTTATAAAGGATGGGGAGATTAGAGGCTGGATGCCAGTGAGCCATGGTGGTGGGGTCAAGAGATGGTTTCTTCAAGATAGGTCGGATGAGTGCATGTTTCCAAGCAGTGGGAAGACTTGAGGAGAAACTTGAATTGACTATGTGCAGAAAGAATGGTAGCAAGGTAAGAGAGGGTTCCAGAAGTCAAGAGAAGGGAATAGGATCAAGTGTGCAGGATGTTTTATGTGAAGAAACAATGGCCTTAGTAAGTTCAGTGGCTGTAACAGGTCGGAAAAAGAGTGCCAGGTATGTGAAAGAGCTGGGGAGGGAGAGGGAGGAGAAAGGGAGAGAGGCAAGGGGGAGGAGAAAGGGAGAGAGGCAAGAGGGAGGAGCATGGGGAAGGGGGGGGGGGGACAAGAGGAGAATGTAGCTTGTAGAGACTGTTTTCCCAGCAAAGAAATCAGCCAGGAGGGCTGGCCCAGGTCATGGGAGAGAGAGGCAGGAGATGCATGGTCCCTGAGATGGATCATAGAACATGATAAAGCTGTCAGGAGGAGTTGGACGAGGAGGCAATCAACTTGGAAGGAAGGTGAAGGATAACCAGAAGTGATCCGACTAGGGGAGTGGGAAGATAAAGAAACCAGATGGGGTGAATGGAGAGCCAGCCGATGTAAGGATGAGATTCAATGTGTGGCCTGCAATGTGTATGGGGCAAGAGACATGCTGGCACAGGGACAAATCCTCCAGTAGGGACAGGAGGGCTTTATCCCTTTGCCTTGAAGGTGAGTCAGGATAGGTATTGAAGCTGCCTAAGATTACTAAATGGGGGGGATATAAGAGATATCTTAGAGAGTGAGAATAGGAGAGCTTCCCAAAGATCTGGGCGAAGAGAAGGTGGTGCATAGAGGAGAAGAAAAGAGATAGGCGGGGAGGTGCCAAATATAGCAGTAGGGATTCAGGGTAGCATGGAAGAGGGAGGATTAACCTCTGAGAGGGGAAGGAAGGAGTGGTGGAAAACTGTGATGCCCCCTACATTTCGATTAGGTCATGATATATGAAAAGCAGAGTACCCGGGGGGAGGGGGGGAGACAACAATGCAGAAGCGCTTCTTCACCCTTACGGCGCCAGGTTTCTGTGAGGAACAATGCATCCAGGGAGTGTCGAGTTATCAGGTCATGAATAAGATGTGCTTTGGAACGGAGCAAGCGACAATTCAGAAGAGATAAGTAGAGGAGGGCCAGAAATTCCGCTGAGTGTTGTGATCGATAAACAGAGGTAACATTTCCTTGCATGGAAAAGGATACATACTGCTGTTTTCTTGATTGACTAATATTTTCATTTCATACTATGGCAGACCCAAGTAAATGATATCACAGTAATCTGACTGAGACAACTGTAGACAGCAGGACAGTAGTTTGAGCAGCTGGGTCAAGGAAGGAGCGGATTACACAGAAATGGAGAGCAAAAAAAGAAGCCTTTACCATCTGGGTGATCTGCAATGAGAAAAAGAGTCTATGTGGTGCCACCATCCTCTCTGTCATTTCTGCTGCTGCTACAGACTAACACGGCTCCCTTCTGAAAGGCTTCTTTATATAGATCTTTTCCTTGTTCATACATGGGATGAAAATATCTTGGTAATGCAAATGCAACCTGATAAACAGCAACTGTAGATCTGGGTTGCTTAATGAATACATTAATAAGTGTACATGCATTTAGGGGGTTATTTTAGAAGCACTATTCCCGATTGGGACATTTGAAAACAGGCAGAGAGACATCCAAAGCACAGAACTGTTCAAATTTGGACGTCACAGACAGGGCCAGTGCTGCCATTAGGTGAACTAGGCAGTCGCCTAGAGCACTGGCCTTTCAGAGGTGCCCATTGTCACCGCTGTCGCCCCTCTAGGGATCTACAGTGGCAGCAATGGCTGCTAACAGCCCCACGGTGCTTACCTTTAAAATCTTTGGCACTGTGGGGCTGTTTTATTCCGCCCCCTCCAACGCCTGATGCAGACTTCCTGTTTGCAAACAGGAAGTCAGCATCTGATGACCCAGCATCGGGTGTCAGAGGGGGTGGAAGCAAACAGCCCCTTGGCACTGAAGTTTAAAGGTAAACGCTTTGGGACCCTTTATGCCATTGCCACTCTGCACATCCCAGAGAGGAGGAGCAGCAGCAGCGCCAATGGACGCCACAAGGGAACGCCAGAGATGAGGTTCGCCTACGGCGCCTCACCTCCTTGCATGGTCCCTGGCCCCAGATGTTTAATTTCATAATGCATGCCTCTTGAGCTTCTTATCCTCATCCTAACGGGCGAAAAGGCAGCTAATAAATCTGTGACATATATAAAAACAGAAAAAAGAAATAAATTCTCCTGGCAATATGAAGCACACACTGGTGCACTTGCTATGGGGGGTTATTTTAGCAGCTCTGTTTGGGAGTTGGGTCCTGAAACAGGCATTTAGATGTGGAAATCAGACCAATGTCCCCAGATCAATTTTAGAGAGAGTCAGGTCTATAGATGTCCCCAACACGAGCATGACCATGTAAGCCTAGGGGTGTAGTAGAGGCATGACCTGGGCAAAGCAATGGAGATGTTCATCATGGTGCAATTTCAAAACGGCACAAAAACATCTGGCCCTGAACACTGAGGTGTCTATGCCTAAACCTGCTCCAGACCACGAATAAAGATGGGAAAAAAGTGCTTGTTACATGGCTGCAATGCTTCCGGGAGAAATTTGTAGTATCAAGCCCAATAGACTTATTTGGCCAGGAAATATTAACTATGGCAATGAATGCACATTTTGCTTTGCTCCCTCACGACTATGTTGTGAGACTTGCGCATCCCAGCCAGTTATTTGAGATAATCAGAGGTGCAGGTCTCAGAATATAGTTTCCTCCCTTCCAAAATACCCCTGCTGACACGATTTAGTACCTAGTTCTGCAGCTGTGTAATTCAGAGATGTTCACGTTTGTGAAATGGCCTGCACCCATGCAAGTACCCGGTCTTGCTATCTGCTTGGGGTCCGTTGCCACAACCGCTTACTGTGACATTCATCTTTTGTGGCAGAGATGGAGCAATTTTAGAAGACGCTTGTATGTGTCTCTTTACCCCCCCCCCCCCCCCCCGGACATTTGGACATTGTGCCCTAGGACGTCCCTTTTAAAATTTCACTTCAGACAATACGGATGATCCAGCAAAAAAACAAACATTTTTCTTCCTTTTTTCATTAATTTTGTGCTTTATTTATGACATTTCAGTCAATTTGCATTTCCTTGTTATTTTATAGTGCGTGATGTTCACAGATAGCATGTACTGAATGTTTTTAATGTGCGCTAGTCACAAACAGTACAAGCAAAACAAACGATAAACAACATTTTGCTTTCACTGTCAGTATGTTTCGAAAACATGAAACTCCTGCCCATCTCTAGCATATGGAAGCTTAGTTTTGTCTGAATTCTGACAGATCTAATTTGTTACATCTGATGTCAGGAGTCTAATCAAACCGCAGTCTGCGCTAGAGATATCGGTTGCATCAGCTAAGCTCCAACTTCCCCCTGCCAAGCCTGTTAATGTAGTACATACATTTGCTGTTAGAATACATATTAATATAAAGACAAAGGACATTAATATACTCTATATGAGCTCTGTAGTACTGACATTAATAACCCTTGTCATGCCAAATAATGCATAAACATTCAGCAGGCACTTGAGTACTCCATGTGCCAAGCTGTCAGCACTAGTGGTAATACCACAGAGATGACAGAGACTGCAGCAATTTATTGCTCCTCTGACTCCAAAGCACCATTCAAGGGCTTCTGCAACATCTTCAGGACACTGGAGGTTTGTTAGTAGCTCGGGATGACCTGGAGTATTACTGCCCCTGTGTATAAGACGCAGAGGCCAAATTTGGCTTTTTCACAGGTCAATTCACAGTATAAGTCATCCCGTTATATAAGTCGATGGGACAAAAGGGATCAAGGAATCAGCAAGCAGGATGTGATGTTCTGTTGAAGTTGTAATGTAAACCGCTTTGATACTATGAAAGGCGGCATAGAAATCTTGTTAAATAAAAATAAATAAATAAAATGTAACAAGTCAAAGCGCTATGAGGTTGACGCAGCCGCACATCCTCTGGCAGTAACCCAAGGTGTGTGGGCCTCCTGACTTCCCACTGGCCCGAGGGCAGCCGAAGCCTCACGGGACTGTGAGCAATCTTTCTAAAGCCGACAACGCAGAGCGAGGAACAGAAACCACCCCTGCTACTTCCTAACTACTATGACTAGAAACATCAAGTTCCGCCTTCAGCTGCTTTTGTCTCCTCACAGTATCCACTGTGCAGCTCATCCGGGGCCTTCAGCAGCACTGTGTTAGCGACAATGTTCTCCAGTTCTCCAACCACAAGGAGCGGCTCTAATCTGGAAGCTTCTATAGGATTGGCGAGGTGGACGGCAGGATCTGGAGAAACCATTAGTGGATTCTGAATGCAGGAGAAATATTTTTAGAGAGGGCTGACAGGATTAGCTGGGAGGTGGGGGGGGGGGGTGTTTCACCTTCTTGGTTGCTTTCTGTTGTGTGTAAGCGTGTAAATTCATTAGATAAATTGCCCTGCTCTATAGGTTGCGCCATCCTCTCTCAATGTAAATAATGCATCTTATAATTTGGGAAATATTGTACATACACATTTAATTTCAGAACTTTAGAATGGCATAACATATCCTGCCTAGTCACGCAATATAATCGCTCTCACATCAGCTTCTTTCACAGAATGAAATACAGAAACATTAAAAACATACAGTTAGACTTGCCACATTGGGTCAGACCAAAGGTCCATCAAGCCCAATTTCCTGTTCCAACACTGGCCAAACTAGGTCACAAGTGTGTGACTAGATCGCATGCCACCCACCCTCAGGGATAAGCACTGGCTTTCTACAGGTCACCCTTAACAATTTATTGAGTTTTTCCCCAGGAAATTGTCCAAATCTTTTCTAGACCCAGTTACAATAACTGCTTTTACCACATACTCAAAAACTTAAAGTATATGATCAGTGAAAAAAAATATATTTCTCCTATATGTTTTAAATATGCTACTTTGTATTTTCATGGTATGTCTCCCAGTCTGCATTTTTTTAAAGAATAAACAGTTGATTTGAATTTACCCCTTCCACTCCTCTCAGGATGCTATACCCCTGTGTCATATTTCCCCTCAGCCATCTCTTTACAAGCTGAAGAGCCCTAATCTTTTCAGCCTTTCCTCATAAGGAGCTTTTTCATCCCGTTTGTCATTTTGTCCCATTCTCGACAACTTTACTAGGAGTGGAGGAGCAGCTTAATGATTAGAGTACCAGCTAAGAATCAAAGCAAGCCTGGTTCAAATCCCACTGCAGCTCATTCTGGTCTCGGGAAAGTCACTTAACCCTCCATTACGTCAGGGATAAACTTAGGGCCCGGTATTGAACTGGGGACAACTATACACCGCTACGGAGCATAGCAATTGACACCAGCCACTAACCCCAGATATTCAATGCCAGGGTCCGGGGTCACCACACAGCCTCCGCAGCCTCAGAAGCTAACTGGGTAGTGGCAACATTGCCCTGCTACCTGGTCAGTTCTCTCGGGTAAAACTAGGCCAGCTTTTGCAGCATCTAGTTTCACCCGCAGGTTGCTAATCGGGTAGCAGTGCAATACTGCCCACGCGGTTAGCATCGGGGCACATAGCAGCATTAGCTGGGGCTATTCAGCAGCACTGACCGAGTTAGTGCCATTGAATATCTTGTGGGAACAGGAAAATATCTACTCTACCTAATTGCAACTCATCTTAAAATGGCATGAGCTAAATCTTTTTTTTTTGTTTGTTTGTTCTAGTTCCACTATATCTCTTCGGATGCAGTGACCAGAATTGCACATGATATTCCAGATGCGGTCACACCATGGAGCAATACAGAAGCATCGTGCTATTCTTTAGTATGTTCTCTGTTCCTTTCTGAATAATTCCGAACATTCTGTTTGCTTTTGGGCCACCGCCACATACTAAGCAGAAAATTTCAACAATTTCAAAATTTCCTGGGTGGTGACTCCTAATGTGAAATCTAGCATCATATAGGTACAATTTGGACTATTCTTCATTATGTGCATCATTTTGCAATTGTCTACCTTATATTTCATCTGACATTTAGATGCCCAGTCTCGCAAGGCTCTCCTGCAATATTTCACAATCTGCATGCAATTGAACACCCTTGAATAATTTGGTGTCACCTGCAAATCTGAAAACCTTACGGTTTGTTCCCATTTTTAGTACAGGTCTCAGTGGTATTCCACTATTCACTTTCTCTATTGAGAAAATTGGCCATTTAAACTCGCTCTCAATTTTCTATCTTTTAACTAGTTCCCAATCCACAATAAGACATTGTCTCCTATGTCATGGCTTTTAAAATTCCTCAGGAATCATTCATGAGGTACTTTAAAAACACTTCCTGAAAATTCAGCTACACTGTATCAATTGGCTCACCTTTATCCACTAAGGGTGGTATATCAAGCTTTAATAAATGAAAAGCGTATTCACACCTTCAAATAAATGTAGATTGGTGAGGCAAGACTTCCTTTGGCTAAATCCATATTGACTTTGTCCCATTAAACCATGTTTATTTATACGTATATTCAATAATTTTATTCTTTATATATCATTTCTACCATTTTGGCCAGTACTGATATAAGTCTCAGTTGTTTGTAGTTTTTCAGACCACTCCATGAACCCTTTTAAAAAATTGATGTTACATTGGCCACCCTCCAATCTTCAGGTACCACATTCAGGTAATCTCAGGTAATCTCATTAAAATCGTCTATCAGTAACATAATTTTTCAGTTCTTTCAGCACTATGGGGGTTACACCATCTGGTCCAGATGATTTGCTACTCGTTAGTTTTTAAATTTGGCCTACTATATCTTCTATGTTGACTGAGATGTGTTTCAATTCCTCTGAATCATCACCATTAAATACATGTAAGAGAACTGCCCATGCCAAAAATGGTAAGTGACATCTTCCTCAATAAAGACTGAAGCAAAGAATTCAGTCTCTCTCAACTATAGTCTTGTCCTAAACGAGTGCCTCTTTAACCCTAGATAAGGACCCGTAAGGTCATTCTAGTCAGTCCAGCCCCATACCTGCCTCCTCTATACTGTAATATACTAGAACAAGGCCGGTGTAAGAATATTGTGTGTCCTAAGCAAACGTTAGCTTTCAGCCTTGCACCTCCACACCCAACTTAATTTTCAGGACCCAGGCACTTTTTTGATAATTAAGCTTAACAACAGAAACATAGAAAAAGGATGACAGAAAAAGACCACATGGCCTATCTAGTCTGTCCCTCCATATCAACAACTACAACAGTCCCTTTTTTTCCTTTACAGATCCTCTGTGTTTGTCCCATGCTTTTTTTAATTCAGATACTGTCCTTGTCTCTACCACCTCCACTGGGAGACTATTCCACGGATCCACCACTCTTTCAGTAAAGAAATATTTCCACATATCACTCCTGAATCTATCCCCTTTAACCCTCATCCCATGTCCCCTCGTAGCAGAACTTGCTTTCAATCGAAAGAGGCTCTCCCCCTGTGCATTTATGCCACGGAGGTATTTAAACATCTCAATCATATCACCTCTATCCCGCCTTTCCTCTAAGGTGTACATATTAAGATCCTTAAGTCTGTCCTCATATGCTTTACAATGAAGACCACTAACCATTTTAGTAGCCACCCTCTGTATGGACTCCAACCTGTTTATATCCTTTTGAAGGTGCGGTCTCCAGAATTGCACACTATACTCCAAATGAGGTCGCACCAAAGACTTATACAGAGGCACTATCACCTCCTTTTTTTCTGCTAGCCATTCCTCTCCATATGCACCCAAGCATCCTTCTAGCTTTTGCTGTTGCCTTTTCCACCTGTTTAGCTTGGTTATCCCAACATCTCTCATAGAACAATACTTTAAAAAAGTCATATAATTTGACATCCTATTCTAAATTATTAAGCTTTGTTTTGAATGTGTGTATGCACAGACATACACAGCTTGATAGATAAGTTATCTACACATGTAAATACTTTAAATGACAATATAAAAAAACAAAAGGTCTTAGAAATTAGTAGCATAAATCTTTTGCAACCAGCAAGTTAAAGCAATGAGAGATTTTTGAAAATATGTCTAGCCAGAATTAAACAATATAAGCAATCAGGTCAACCTTCAAAAGCACTTCTATAGTCAGTCAGTGTTAGATGCTAACTGCATAAGTGCTTTTATCTTTATCTTTATTCATTTACTTGATATACCACCTGGGGCAGAGCATAAAAACGGTGAACAATACAAATCAAATGACTGCTGAACGAAAGAAAGAAAAGAACACCATTATCTACCCGAGTGAAGAGAGATTTAGAGAGGGTCAAAGATAAAAAGAAAGAGAAGAGCAAAAAGAGAGACAATCAGGAGGGGGTTTTAGGGAGATTGAAGGTTAAATGAAATAGATGTGTTTTCAGGCCTACCTTGAACCGAGCAAAGGAGGGTTTGGAGCAGAGGCTAAGCGGAAGGGAACTCCAGAGAGAGGGGCCTAAGAAAAAGGCGAAGGAGCGAGTAGTTCGAGGTGGGCCTGATTGGCGGAGGGGAGTAGCAGACAATAGTTATGAATGAAATGCAGGAGATGATGGGTATTGTGATGGTGGAGTTATTGAGGCATGTAGGTGTGGATAGTTTGATGTACAAAGATGAGTATTTTGAACTGAATCTGGAAGCGTACTGGCAGCCAGTAGAGACGGGTCAGGAGAGGGGTGACATGGTCATAATGGGAAGAAAAGGTGAGAATACCAGCAGCTGTATTTTGCAAAAAGTCTGTGGTCTGGCATTGTGGGAGACCTGCAAAGGTAATATTGCAATAATCAATCCTTGAGATTATGAGGGTGAGGAGGAGAGTGGTCAAGGAGATGGAAGTGAGAAACGGCTGGACTGCATGTAGCTGACGGAGGTAGAAGAAGGAGTGACGAGTGACTGTGGAGATGTGTGCCAGCGAATGGATAAATTTGGGCTACTCATCATGATGTTCAGCCAAAATGTAGCCATAAGTTAAAAAGAGCTAGTAGCACTCCAGGGCAGCATCCAAATATAGCTAGATATTGGCAATATTCAATCACTATCCATTTAAGTTTAAATTTAAGACGGCACACTCAATTGTACCTTCTCCATCATTAGGGTCATTGAACACGATGGTTAAATATTAATGCTAAACTATCCACTAATCTTTATCTAATAGCCATTTTTCTGAATTTTGTCCCGAACATTTTTGAACAAGAGAGCAAAACAGGTTAAAAATCTATCAGCATAAAGTTTAAAAGCAAGCTGGTCAAAACAATGAGAGATGATCTTCTTTCCGAATATATATATATATATGCATACATACATATACACACTTATACATACACATATATACTAGAAAAGAAGCTCAGCAGTTTGGAGAGTTCCATTTGCTCTATCCCATTTCAAACACAGCCTATAGAGTGGCCACTTCCATGGGAGAAAAGGCTTTGGCAATAATGACCAGGTGGAATATAGCAAAAAAATGTCATATGCCCCATTATTCTCAAATGAGGCCCGTTTACTATTTCTGCTTTGCATGTCTGAAAATGGGGACCGCTCTGGGGGCATCCAAGTCTGAACAGGGGTGTGGTGGGGGCGTGGCTTTGGCATTCCCAGGAACCTGGACATCTCCACCTGATTTCAGCATCAGATCTACATTTAGACCTGCTCCAGATAAGAACACAGGGTGTAGAGAATGCGGCACGCCATCACCCCCAGTACTCAGCATAATGTCAACAATAGCAGCAGTAGCATTTGAACCCTGGATACCCTGTTCCTGGCCCACTACCCTAACCATGAAGCTATCCTAAACAGCCCAGATTGTGAAATATGAATGCAAGGATGTCTATGTAGACGCCCCCGCAGTCATCCATATCGGGCAGATCCACATTCGTAAAATCGAGTCTGCACCTGGACATGCCTGCTCCCCTCCTCCCCCCCTATGATCTGGTTTAGACATCCCAGATTGCACTTGGATGTCCTTTCTAAAATTCCCCTCTATCAGGGCAATGCAGAAAAGTTTAGCATGGCACTTTCTGGTGCTTTTCCCACGCTAGGCTTGCTCTCCGATGCAGGAAGCAAGCTAGCACTACAAAACACCAAAAAACAATCATGCTAAACTGCAGTGCAATTAGCATGCAAATCACTGCATAAGTAATTGCGCCCAATGAAAAAACTTCCTTGAAACTTAGCAGGTTTTTTTACACTGTTTAACGATGGATCTTCACTTCAGCTTCTGTCAGCCATAAAGATCCAGCCAGGTGCAAAAGTATCATCTGAGGTGAAGTTTGACACTTCACCTCGGATGAGCCAGGCATTGGGTAAAGCTCCCAATGACATCAGAATACTGTCAGAGGGCCAAGGCCCCCCCCCCCCCCAAAACAACCCCATCAACAGAAACCAAATCCTCGGCAGCCCCGCTCCATCCCTCCACCCACCCGATGAAAAATTCCCCAGTGGCCCCGATCCCACCCACTCAACAAAAATCTCTGGTGTCCCAGTGGCTCCCAGACCACTCCACTCCCCTCCCAGTACCTTTAATCTGGAGCTTGAGCAGAAGCACTGGCCACATGCTCGCACACCACCATTTCCTGGCTCTGCACAGGGTTGGACTGCCATATAAGGCAAACTGCCATTAGGCATTCTTGCCTTATATGACAGTCTGACCCTGCCCATTGCATCCCAGAATGCACTGCATTGGTCCAGGTGCTACCAGTTTTCAAGATAGTGGTGCAGGGTTGGGAAGGTGTGGGCAATGCTCCTGCTCCAGATTAAAGGTACCAGGAGGGGGGTTTGGGCGGCCACCCTGGATTTTTTTTTAATTAGGTGGGAGGGGGGAATTGGGGATGTTGTGCCACCAGGAACTTTGTTCCTGTTGGGAGGTCAGTGTCCGGGGAGGAGCACCAGACCCCTGACAGTGTGCTGATGGCATTGGGGGCTTTCCCTGATGCCTACGTCATTTGATATGAAATGTCAAACTTCACCTCAGATGACCCTGTTTCTCCAGGAGAGCATGCCAAAATTTGCACTGACTTCTATGTGCATGTGTTTGGCTTGCTCTCCCAGTTTAATGCTCACTTTTTGTGCACTGGGTAATTTAAATATTGCATTCCAGTGCAGAGAGAGTTAAAGTCGCGCTATGAAACCCTGCTGTAGAGCTTTAAGCACTGGGCTCTAACGCAGGGTTTCTGCATCGGCTTCTAGGTGCTTGAATTGAACTAACGTGCTTTAACACAGTTTAGTAAAGAGAGGATCTTAGATGCTGGCATTATCTGGATAAATTGTGACCCTACCCTCAGAACGCACATGGCTATTTCTAAAATGTAGGAGTTCTTTCACATGACACAAACAAAATGCCTAGTAGTTCAGTAGATGTATAATTTATTTTCCTTGCTCATTCAGGTGAGGTGATATTTTCTCTCTCTCATATATGGGGTTGAAATCTAGTAAGCCTATCGGTCCTGGAGAAATCTGGAATCTTTATAAGTTGTCAAACACCCTAGCCACATATATATCACTTTTCTCAGGACACCCTATATTTTTCCCTGAAATTCATGCAGAATTATATTAAATGCAATGACTTCCTATTTCTTTAACTAAATAGTGTTTGTTCACAATAAACTGGAGAGTTTATACATGAGCTAAAAAATAATTTGGCTTGTCAGTCAATTTACTTAGGTTTGGCAAGTAATATATTCGGTGCGATGTGCTCCGTATTCAAAGTCTGCACTGTTTAAAAGTCAGACATTTCTAATACACAATGACTGACAAGTGCACTAATATATAACAGTGAAGCTTTAGTCTGTCATTCATGTCACACAAAGCTATCACCTTTTTTTTCCTCTTTTATTGCCATACTATGGGGGTTATTTCAGGAGCGCTCTCATGTGTAACCAGCAGTTTCTAAACATGTAGATTGCCCATATGTTTAAACAGCAGTTTTAGATAGTCGCTTTTTACATATAGTGATCCACACCAAACAATGAGATTGCAAGAAGCATGGTTAGGGTGTGCAGAGGGAGTGGCTCGGGCTAGTCTAAAATATTTCATTTTAGAAGGGGAATACACATTGATATAAAAAGTTCAAGGGGCAAGTGTAAATACCTAAGCCAGCCCCTCTATCTCTTCCCTGACATGAGATCGCCCCCCGATTATCCCCCTGCCATCTAAATCCCCAGTCAGTCAATCATCCTCTTGACAGCTGATCCTATCAGTAGTCCCCTGGCATCAATTCAAGCACCCAATACCTGCCCCCCCCCCCCCCCCAACATCAAAACCAGCACTTGACACACTCCAACATCTGATCCCCCTGACACCATCCTGGCTGCAATACTGTCACCCAACACTCCCATCAATACAGCTCTCTGACATTCAATATCCCCATTACAGAACTCCTGAATCCAGACCCCCCACCCCCCAAGCCCCATAGCTCTTATCAGGGTCCCTAGTAGTCTAGTAGGAGCAGGAGCAATCCCCAGTTGCTCTGGCTTTGGCTGAGACCCCTAGGGATAATTTCATGGTACTGCTGCTAGGGGCCCGGCTGCCAAATAAGAGCAAAAAGCAAAGTTTGAAGCTGTGCATTTTGCTCAGAAAAGACTCATTCACTTTCACTTTTCAAAACTGAATTCCATGTGATTGTAACTGATACAAATGCAGGCAAACAACATTATACTGCATGAGTAGCCTAATGGTTAGAGCACTGGTTTGGGAACCAAGAGACCCCAGGGTTCAATTCCAACTCGCACTCCTTGTGGCCTTGGGCAAGTCACTTAACCCTCTATTGCCTCAGAAAAATCCAAGTTATCAATGTCCCTGTTTAATGTACAATACAGAGTTTAAGTTACAATGTAAACTGCTTTAACTGACATGATAAAGCAGTATAAAAAAAAAACCTGTTAAATAAATAAGCAAACATCCAGTGGGGGACCTACATTTTTGGGGCCCTTAAGCTTGAATTGTTATGGGGGCCCCTTCGCAACCAGCAATGAGGTCTGGGTAACCACTGTTATCTTCTTCAATGGGGTTGTTCCACAATAGATCACCACAAAGTTTTTTTTTTTTTAAATCTTTTTATTGAAACATTAAAAAGAAAATACAAATTTCAACTTCATAGACATTACAAAAGAAAATAACTTAGTCCACATCTAGGGGAGCGAGCACTGTCAATAAGCAAAATACAAAATAATACGATACAGACATCAAGCCTAAAAGGAAAAGAGGAAATTACATGCCCAAAAATATACAAAAAACTCTAATTACATTGCTTACTGAAATACAGATTAATCAAACATTAAGCAGAAGACTCCTGGTTTGCAATAAATGACTCTAGGGAAGAGGTTTCAGAAAAAACACACTTAGTGCCATCAAGTACAACTACGCATTTACAAGGAAATTTAAGAAAAAATGTTGCACCAAGTGCCACCACGCGAGGCTTTAACAGCAGAAAAGCCCTTCGTCGAAGCTGCGTTTGCCTAGAAACATCCGGGAAAATATTAACCTTTCCCCCACAAAATACTACATTCTTATTAGCAAAATATAAACGAATAACTGCTTGCTTGTCAACCTCAGATACAAAAGAGACAAGCAACGTAGCACGAGAAGAAATAACATCTTGAGACGACTCTACAAACTCAGAAACATTTAAGGAGTCTAAAGCTCTAGAAGGATCAGGTCCAGAAGCTGCCCCAGAAACAGGAAGATAGTATAACCTTTTTATAACCGGTTTCACCTTATCCGCATACCCCAGAACCTCCGTCAAATATTTATCGAATAAAATCTAAGGGGATAATAAACGGGTACAGGGAAAATTTAAACAGCGAATATTCGTTGCCCTTAAGGAATTCTCCAACAGTTCTTGCTGCGCATGTAAAGTTATACTATCTTTAATAAAGGTAAACGACTGTTTTTGCAAGGACCTTCCAAATTCTGACACTTAACATCCAAGGCTGCAATTTGAGAGTCATGTTGAGCTAATTTAGCAACAGAACCTCTCGAGAAATCCAAAATTGAGAAAACAGCAGATGACAAAGAAGCAATAGATGACTCTATGCGTGAGAGAACAGACCAAACATCTGCTCATGAAACATTTTGCACATCAACTACACCAGGAGAATCTTTCAAATGCACCACAACCCGGTCCAACGAGAGCTGAAGAGCTTTCGGCAGCGGAACTGCCACTGGCTCACAGTCACTCTGCATTGGAGCAGGAGAAAGTAAACGTCCTCCATCCCGTACCTGAGCATCTCCTGTCGGAGAAGATGTCAATGGGTTGATGCAATCCAATTCAGTAAGCAGGGCAGAGTTTGAAAACCCCAGAGAGGAACGGTCTAGGATGGGGGGTGAACTAGTAGCACCATTCAAACCTTCTGTCTCCAGGCTTGCCGAAACCACATGCTTATCCATAGGTCCCACGATTTTAACTACCTTGGAGGGGTTCACAGTACTTACATTCAGATGACGTCTTCTATGTTTGCCCATACCAATCAACACCACTAGACCACCTCAAGCGCCGAAGGAGCGCATAAGGAGCAAACCATGCCCCTTTAAACGCACCCCTTCAAGGCGCGACCGCTACCGCGTGACCGCGGAGCAGCCGTGATCTTATACCCCCGTAGATGACGTCGGGGGGAGGCACCGGGTGAGTGAAAGTCCTACAGGGGCCTGAAGAGCCCTCAAAACACAGGGAGCACAGATCGGGCAGGAATTCTTCTCTCACACTCCCCAGATCACCACAAAGTTTTAAAAAATTTAACCACTACATCTCAGAATGTTTTTTCGTTTACAACTAGCCTACATTATACTTTAATAACCTTTTAATTTTTATTTTTAATTATTTTGCATTGAATTACATTATATTAATATTTTTAAAAAAAACCTTCTCATACAGTAGACCCAAAATTTTTAAGCAATGTGGACTCATGTCGCTTCTGGGGTCCCTCCGGGATTAGGGGTCCTGAAGCTTAAGCTTTGTTAGTTTCACAGTAGATCCACCCCTGCCTACATCAGAGTATGAAGGCCAGTTTTAGATAGGTCGTGGAGAGGGGAATTAAAACATCCAAGTCAGAATATGGAAAATTCCCACTGTATTTTACAAAAGACTCTGCCAGACACAGAGTCTCTTATAAAATATAACTAGACATGCAGGCATGCACATCGATGTCTGACCATGACCAGTGGGAACAGTGATTTTAAAAAGCTCCTCATGGGGGAAAAAAAATCATTCAACTTTCCCCCAAATGTTCATGGGAGCAGCTTTTTAAAAATAGTTACACCTAATATGCATGCAGCCCCCAATACCTTGCCACCAACAGCTAAAGTCACCCCCCCCCCCCCAACTACTAATTATCCCCACAGCATCCAATCATTCCCCCTGAATCCAAATCACCCGACAGTCCTCCCGACTTCAATACTGGCACCAGACACCTCTTGAAATGCAAAACCACCCAATATTCTCCCCAACATCAATACCAGCACTGGACAACTCTTCCTGAAATAATGTCTTTATTTGGCAGTCTGACCCCCAGTGGTAGTACTGCGAGATTACCTCTAGGGATTATGGGTGCCCTTTTAAACCCACGAGCCAGCGTGAGCAGGAACTAGGGATTGTTCTTTCTCCCACTAGACTACCAAGGACTGCAGTAAGAGCTGGGGTGAGATTCAGAGAATGGAGAGGTCTGCTGGGAGGCAGCCACTTAGAAGGGATTGTAATGGTGGGAGGGATGGATGTTGGGGGTCTGTAAAGGGAAGGATCAGTTATGGAGGGGGGTGTTGGGTATCACTACTAAAGAAGGGGGAAGTACTGGTGGGGGAGATTAGATGTCAGTAGAGTACCAGTATTGATGGCTTGCAGAACATAGGAGATACTGGGTGCTGGTATGGATACTGGGGAGAGTGTCAGAGGGAACAGATGGTAAGGAGGTATTGGGTACCAATATTGATGTTGGGAGAAGTGTTGGGGAAATCTGATATCCGGGAGAGGTAAGGCTGTCAGAGGAATGATCAGTGGGTGTGGGGGACTTATTTACAATTCTTTTATACCACCAAATCATTAGTTTCTTAGTGGACTGCAATAACACACACACATATCCATCAATTACATAAGTATCTACATACCCCTTATTAAGAAGGCACCGAACCTGCGTTTCACAAAACAATTTTTAACACATCATAAAGTTAAGCATCACAGCCAAAACCCATCAAATTAGGCCTTAAAATGTAAGCCTTTCTTTCTTCAACTAAATATGCCTTATGAAGTAGAAAAATGCAAGGGTTGTTTTTTTTTTTTTTTTAATTGCTTCAAAACCTTTTCCAAACATAAATGTGGAAGGCAATTTCATAAACTCCCATGCAGTTTATGTGGGACAGTCACATGTACTTTATAAATAGGGGTGCAAAGACATACCTCCATCTAGTCATGGCAGTTATGCCTATTCTATTTCATAACTTACACGTATAAACTTATACTCCACCTATGCTCCTTTCAAGCTCCGTCCTATGCACGCCAATAAGAAAGTACACGCAATTCTCGGTATTTGCGGGGGACAGGTTCCCTGAAATCATTGTGAATACTGAAAATGTGCATACTGAACCACTGTTCCCTATCAACATAAAACACATTTTAGAAAACAAAGCCTGTTTTCTAAGGGAGATGGTGCTGAACGAGCCATAATTATCTCTGCTGGGATGCTGAGGAGGGCAACCTCTTGTAGTGTCTGCTCTACCTGCAGAGGCACTTATATGAGTGACCACAATAGAGAGATAAGGGAGGTGTTAGGACTGGGAACTCCTATGCTCATGCAGGGCAGGACCCTAGGGTCTGAGCTCAAAATAACCAAGGAGAGGTTGCTGCTATGCGAGGTGGATGAGATGGTGAATGATAAAGTGTTGTGCACAGATGTCCTCCAGAATGCTCTCTTTGGATTTGGGAGGGCACAGATTTTGGAAATCTCTTGACCTTGGCTGCCATCAAAATAACCAATGGAGAGGTTGCTGCCATTCTATGGAGTGGTTTATGGACATGGCAAGTTGGATGGCAACTCAAAATCTTGAGCATCAGCTGCCTCCTCCTCTGTAATGAGCCCTGCATCACTGGTTGAAGGTGTGGGAGATTATTGTTGCCAGATTGGCTTGAAGTACTGCATCAGAATGTTTTTTTTGATTTCCATCTCAATTGTTTCAGCATTTAATATAGAGAAAAATGAGGTGTTTGTCCCACCATTGTGCCTCTAGCAATTGTGAGAGGCACAATCTTTGGAGTTGATTGCTACTTGTCTTCATTGTCATAGTCATCAGTGTCCTTAATGCCCTGCAGAGCCCTCATGTGTCAATTCTTCATTGGTAAGCTCTACGACATGTTCTGTTACAATGTCTGCAAAATCCTCCTCTTGAATATCTTCAAAACCTTTGCCACCAATCTATCTGCCAACTCCATGATTGCATGCACATTGTTGTATACATGTTTGTTGACACCAGAAAAGACTTCAAATATTTGAGACACTCTGGCTAAACCTTATTCCATCAGTTGTTTGTTGTTGCCTGAGATACAATTCACCATGCTACTTCAACATAGTCAATAACGTGATGAATTGTGATGGATTTCCAGAAGTCCATCATTGTGGTTTCTGGGTTCACATCCAAAGCATTGCATGCACTGTGGTAGAGCTCCTGTTTACAGTGGCTTGTAAAAGCCTTTATAATCTCCTAATCCAAAGGCTGGATCAGAGAAGTGATGTTTGAAGTCATTTTCATCCCCTTAATGTTTGGATGTGCATTTTCCAGCTCCTCTCGATCGTGAGCTGGTTTTTGGCATAATTAATGACATAATTAACGATACCTCCCCTGACATTATCTGTATTACTGAAACATGGCTCTCACCTACAGACACTATACTACTAAACCAACTAACCACATATCAATATGACATATTCAATTGCCAACGGAACATAAAAAGAGGAGGGGGTGTATTGATCCTCACCAAAAATGACCTAAAATTCGCCCTTACAAACCTAAATAATATAGATGGTATGGACATTGTTAACATAGAAAATAAAACCATGGCTCTCACCCTCATCTACAGACCCCCCTCATCTGATCAAAAAAATCTCACCCCTATCCTAGAACTTGCATGCACAGCGTCACAAAGCAAACCATTTATACTCCTTGGTGACTTGAACCTCCCATCACTGAACCATTCCCTTTCAGATAACTTCATAGATGCCATGTCACAAATGGGGTTCACACAGATAATACATGCTCCTACACACAAAAGAGGCAACATACTTGACGTAATTTTCCTCCCAGCCTCACTCTACAGTCACCTACTACATACCACCCCGAGTATAACCGAAGTACCCTGGTCAGACCACCATCTAATCACAATCCAGCTATCAGCACAAGTCCCAAAAAATAATGGGAGCACAACCCCACATATATCACGCTTCAAACACTTTGACAAAGACACATTCCTCGACAAAGTACTACCCAAACTAGATACAACCACACCAGACATCAACTCAACCATATCTAATTGGAACCTAACCATTCAAAAAGCAGCTGTCCACACAAAAGTCTTACACAAGCAAACAAAAAAGACAGAAAAATGGTTCACGAAAGAGCTGAGAAAACTAAAAAAACAACAACTGAGGAGACAAGAAAAGAGATGGAGAAAACTAAAATCTGATGAAAACAAATCCCAATACATGGTCCTACTTATAGAATACAAAAACACAATTAACAAATCAAAAAGAGACTACCACTCTAAAGTAATAAACTCATCCATCAACCGCCCTAGGGAGTTATTCGCGATAGTAAAAACATTAACCAAAGCTAATAACAGCGAACCTAAACAAACAATTAATATACAAACACTAGCAAATCATTTTGCAGAAAAACTAAAAAACAAGCCCACTACCCCAACTTCTTTATTATCAAACACGAAAACCACGCATGAATGGACAAGTTTCCAGTTGATAGAACAAAAACAACTCCTCAAAATCATAACAATGATAAACACCACCACCTCCCCACTTGACCCATGCCCCGTTTCATGGATTAAGTGTGCGAAAGAGGAAATGGCGGTAAATCTACAACACATAGTTAACCAATCTCTTTCACAGGGCATCATGCCTGATGCCCTAAAACTCACAACACTCCGACCAATAATAAAGAATAATAAGCTAGACTCAAAAGATCCAAACTCATACAGACCTATAGCCAGCATTCCGTTCATAGCCAAAATTATAGAGAAAACAATTCAAATTCAGTTACAGGAACACATTGATGAATACAAACCCCTTGACTCACACCAATTTGGTTTCCGCCCATCCCATGGAGTAGAAACCCTCCTAATCACCCTTATGGACTTCCTCATCAAGGGCACAGATGACAAACAACAAGGCTACCTACTCCTATTTATAGATATC
This sequence comes from Ichthyophis bannanicus, assembly GCA_033557465.1. NCBI lineage: Eukaryota > Metazoa > Chordata > Amphibia > Gymnophiona > Ichthyophiidae > Ichthyophis > Ichthyophis bannanicus. The sequence continues at coordinate 651,609,151 of CM066031.1, forward strand.
TCAGCCGCATTCGATAACATTAATCATCTAACACTGATCAACAGATTAGAAAATCTAGGAATAGGCGGGACCGTCCTTAACTGGTTCAAATCCTACATTTCACACCGATTAATACGCGTCCAAATTGACCAACAAGCATCAGAAACATTCCCCCAAGGACAGGGAATACCCCAAGGATCAGCCCTATCAGCCCTCCTATTTAACCTGTACCTGCAACCGATAACAAACATATTTAAAAAACACAAGATTAACCACTTTATATATGCCGATGACATCATGCTAGCTACCCCCATAACCATTAAAAACCCTACATATGACTCGCTATCCAAATGCATGGCTGAAACCACCTCTTGGATGGAAACTAACCACCTCAGCATAAACTTCAAAAAAACTGAGGCAATGTTTGTGACAAGATCATCTATGACTGAGAACACCTACCCGGAAATAATCACTATCAACAAAACCTCCATACCTGTCAGAAAACAGGTAAAATACTTAGGAGTAATAATAGACCACACTCTCACCATGTTACCACACATAAAACAAACAGTAAAAACCATTTTCTATAAACTCAAAACAATTCAACACCTAAGGCCACTCCTAGAAACACCAGACTTTAGATCCGTAGTAGGTACACTGATCACCCCTCACTTTGACTATTGCAATAGTCTCCTAATAGGCCTCCCGCAAAAAAGCACCTACCTTCTGCAAAGAGCACAAAACATCTGTGCAAAAGTGATTGCTAAAGCTCCCCTAACAGATCACGTAACCCCTATACTGCTAGACCTCCACTGGCTCCCTATAAACAGTCGAATTAAATATAAAATCATCCTAACAACCTATAAACTCATAAACGACATAACCCCCTCACACTTATCCACATTACTGCAATCTCCAACTTCGACAAGGACCCTCAGACAAAACGCGGCCCACTCGCTCATCATACCTAAAACCATCCGCAAAACTAAGAACACCACTAGCTCCAGAGCATTCTCATTCACTGCTCCTACACTCTGGAACGACCTCCCTATTGAACTTCGCACCATAAGAGACCTCTTCCAATTCAGAAAAGAATTAAAGACCTACCTGTTCACTGAACACTTCGAAGTCCCCTACTACCCCAAAGCTAGCTCCACAACAAACCTGGTCACACATGCACAAACTCCCTTAACCCAAACAATATAAACACAAGCCTACCCGCCCCCCTCCACTCGCACGGCTCAAAGACGACAAAAAAAAAGGAACTAAATTCCAACACCTACACCAATATCTGCCCCACACAACACACACACCACACACTGTAAATATACATTTGTAAAAAGTTTGATGTGTTTGCTTTAATACCTACAAAGTTCTTGCTTTAATACTTAAAAGATGTCTCTGCTTATTGTTTTTCTTTAATATATTTACTGTTCAATGTAAATAGTTGATTTCTATTGTTCTATGTACAATGTTCAATGTAAATAGTTGATTTCTATTGTTCTATGTAAAATGTATACAAACTGTGTACAAGACTGTTAACCTGTTATATGTAAACCGCCCTTGATCTCTGGAAGGGGCGGTATAAAAGAAATAGTTAAATAAATAAAATAAAATAAATAAATAAAATAAATTAAGGTATTATTTTACTTCTGGGATGAAGCAGTTGTTGAACCAATCCCAAAATATTTGTTGACCCCTTGTGACATGTTCACAGATCTGCGTAGTTTTAAGTTCTGTTGAAGTGATGTCCACAACACTATCATTCACCATCTCATTCATCCACAAACGTATGTTTTTTTCTATGCCCTCATCATGAACCACTGAAGCAACTTTTGTATTTTCTGCTGCAGATTCACACACAACTTTAGGAATTTCTTATTCCTTATGCCAGATTGACCTAATTGTGGATTTGTTCACCCTGAATTCACAACCTACCGCTACTAGAGACATCCCAGAGCAAGGTTTGTCTAGCACACAAAATATCACTGAGGCTCATAACAGCCTTCTTTTGCTTGGGCAGAATTGTAAGCACACTTTCGTTAGCACTTGCACTACACTTGGAAATCATACTGTATACAATATAATTCCACTTTTTTAACTTGTGGTGATGATCAACTATTTTGTAAGCATGAAAGGAAAGCTAATAAAGACTCTTGAAGTTGACCTGTGCCAGAATAATATCCAGCTGAACATTCTTTTCGGTAAGATGACCCGTTTCAGAATTTAATATCCAGCACAAAACAAGATCTACGTGGGCACGGAAGCAGTGTCGCCTTGCTGGACCCCACACAAAGGCTGCATGCCGAGAATCAAAGCTGCTGCTCATGTCAGCAAATAACCAGGAGGAGCCCATGAATACCGAAAAGTGGGTCTTTTGTTTGTCTCCATTTTCTTTCAATTCTTCTTAGGATTCTTGACTTCTGACTGCATTTCTTGGTATTTCAGGATCTTCTCCCTCTCCACGCAATTCACAGAATAGTCACTTGGAACCAATACCTCTATTATCAGTGATGTTCTGGTGTTTCTCCTTTATCACTATACTGGATTCCCTTGCATCCAGTTAATTATTTGTTGGAATGGGAATGTCCCAGGTGATAATAACCTCTAGGTCTTTTAGGGTCATGCTTTTCAGGCACAGCAATGTTGTAGTGCTTAGAGTTTCCATTGTATGAGGCGTGCTACTTTATTGTGGCTTTCTGTATAGAAATTTTCCACCATCAGAACTTCACAGCAAGCTATGAGGTGAGTCACTGTTTCTAGATTTTTCTTACAGAATCTACATTGTCCGTTTTGCCAGTTTTTTCAATCCTCTCTGTAAATCATCTCTTTTGTAATCTACTGTCATGGGCTGCAACTAATCAATCTCTCATCCTTCGATTTCAGGTCACCCCTCCTTAACCATTCATGTGTCCGTTCTTGATCGACAAAGGGTTTCTGAAGTAACACTTTGTATTTCCCACTGTATTTGTACATTTGAAACTTGTTTTTCCTTCTTTGCTGATCTAATTCTTTAAAGAGTTTTTTCTCTTGGTTTTCAAATTCTGATGCTTTCTTTTCTTGTATGCTTGTGGATTCTCACTCATTCCTTCTAGTCTTCAGAATACTTGTCCATGTTTTGATGATGGGAGATAGATTCTGGACATTTCATATTTCAGCACTTTTTATGTATTTGGATCCAATGATGCTGTTAGGTAGGCCTGGAAGCCTATGATAGCAGCTCTACAGTAGTGGCGAAAAAATTAAGGCAGAGTCCAAAATATTAGAATTTTATTAAAAAAGTATGTGTTATTGTGTTACTTTCATGGTCAAAAGCTTTAAGAACCAAAGATATATATGTCATTTTCAAAGTTTTATTCAGGAAACAATGTGTGTGTCAATATTTGATAGGGTGTCCATGATTTTTCAGCACATCCTGGATTCTTGTAGGCATACTGTTAACTAGTATTTTACAGTATGCCGGAGTGATTTCGTTGACCCATACATGCTTGAGTATGTCCTTTAAATCTGCTTCTGAAGTTGGACGGTGTGCTGCCACCTTTTTCTTCATAAGATTCCAACAGTTTTCAATTATATTGAGATCCAGAGAGTTTGATGGCCAACTTGATAGCAGTTTGATCTTGTCCACGAAGCTTTTTTTTTTTTACTGTTTTTGCAGTGTGGCACGGTGCCGAGTCCTGCTGAAATATAGTTGTGCCAGAAACATTCATGTGTATTTTAACTTTACTATTCAGCATGGATATGTATTTTGCAGCATTTACTCTTTCAACTTTCTCAAAAATGTGCAGGCCACATCGTCCATTCGCCGAGATAAACACCCACCATCGATCATGGTATGGGGTGGTAACAGTCATGATTGTGTACTTTGGATTTAGTCTCTCGCTTGCTGGTCGACGGACGTAGTTGTAACCACTCCCACGTACTTGTTGAAATGTACTTTCATCTGTGAACATTACCCTCTCCCACCATTCAGCAGATCTGTCTTTCATCTTGCTACAAAACTGTATGCGGGCAGCAATTTGTTTCCTGGCAGGTCTTCTGGCCACAAGTTTGAGTTCATCCACAAGCCATCATCGGACAGATCTGGCACTTATCTTTATTCCTCGATCATTAGCTAACTGAGCCACGCGTTGAGATGAAGTATGTGGACTAGATGTAATAATGCTTTTGAGGACTTGGTCATCTCGTCCAGTAGTTATCCGTCTATGCCCACATTTCGAACGACGTGTACGGCCACCTGATTTCAGAACATTCCGAACTGCACACCTTGATATATGCAAATATTTTGAAATAGCACATTGCGAATATCCTTCAGCATGGAGTGTGACAACTTGTCCCTTTACAAAGTCATTAATATCACACTTTCTACCCATCTTGATTGCATAATTTACATGTAACTTTCAATCTTTTCCTAGTTGTAAAAATTCAAAACTTCATCCATGAAACCTACTACAGAGTGTACATAAACTAAAATGGATGCCAGCCACACGGTGTGACTAATCGCCAAGCTGATTAAATAAGTAAGCACGTGTGAGATCTCCACAGTACATTATTTAACAATAAATTGTAGAAAAAAAAGATACCTGCTTTAATTTTTTGGCCACTACTGTATATGTAAAATCAATCTGTACGAGGCCTAGCCCTCCTTTAGCTCTAAGTATGTACAATCTTGTCACACACATTGATTCTTGCTACAGGCACCAGTGATGATCTGGTACCCCTGTCCCTACTGTCAGTATGAATTTGCACCCTTTGCCACCCCCTCTCCTCCTCCCTAATAAGAAGGAAAATTACACTGTTGTGTGTAGGGTAACCATTCTGCTTCTTGATTGTGCTCTATGGGAGTCCTCATATAGCTTTCTCCAGAAGGTTTCTGTTTCAGCTTTGGCTGGTAGAGTTAAAAATCATTGCTCCCACTGGACATTGTGAAACATCAATGTACACTCCTGCATGTCCTTGTATTTTACAAGAGGATCTGTATTTGACAAAGCCTGTCCCAACCTGGTCATTTTTGGTTCCCCTCTCCACAACCAATCTAATATCGGCCTTCTTACTCAAATCCAGGATAACAGGATGAAATGATGAGCCAATATAATGTCTGGCTGCATTTGTATCAGGCCTAACCACATGGAGCTCTATTCTGAAAACTGAATGTGAATGAGTCTTTTCAGAACATGATACACAGCCCCATATTTAGCTTATGCACCCTTCAGAATTTGTGCAGGCTTCCAAAGACTGGACTTCTCTACTTCCTTAGAATCCTAATATACAATATATTAATGTTTCTTATCCTGGTGGTTTTATAGATTGTGATACATTTTAAAACATCAACAAAAGATATGCAGTGCATGCCCTTCCAAGTCCACAAAGGTATCTTTCTTTACCTAGAGGAAATGGGCTGCCAGCTCAGCTCTTCGCCTCCACAGTTCCGTTATAAGGACATGTCGATTAGATGTCCACCTAATACCTTTACTTAGAAAATGTCACATTGGCCATACTGCACTGCAGCCCAAAGCATGCACGTTACCCAGTACTGATGGGAGACAAAATAGGCTTTGCTTCGAGAGGATCACTTTCAAAGGAATTTACAAAGATAAAAAGTGACATATCTAAAATTCATTCCCCTTCAGCGTAGATAAAAGTGCACAGTCTTGTTTTAGCAAGATTTGAGGGTGTAGCATATTTAATTATGATTTATTGTTAACTAACTTGTATTACTTGTTTCAAAATTATTTTTTATGTTTCAATGTATCTTGCCTAAAAACTTAAAATAGCTGAGATCTAAGTTGATTTGATTATCAGCAAACTAGCAGATGGTACAATGTACTTGATAGAAAGGGGAAAAGGGGAACTGTTTTACCAGTATAGTATCCCTCTTTATATTTTCTGCATCGAATAATAGGTACTACATTAAGGAGGAGCATGGATAGGATCCCCTTGTGTTGAATGCTAGGGATATGCTATTGTTTGAAATGAAAGCCAGGATCTCGGCAAAACAAGAAACCTGCATTATTGAGGAAATATGATACAAGGTGAAAAAAAAATAAAAATAGAAAACAAAACAAAGGTTTGTGGCCTATACACCCCGTACTGAATGCCTTTCCCATGTGAGTGACTGCAGAGTCATATGATATACTATGATACACTGCATGTTGGGATAGTTTTCAGTAGGGTATATCTACTGATTATGGTTAAACTTTCTGTACCGCCCTTCAGGTCACATACAATGCCACCTGATCACTTGTCAGCCCCCCTCTTCCCATTTACCTTTCACCTTCATATTATCATTGTAATTATTTTATAAGTCACTTATATTTTCTGCTAATGCCTTCTTTTGTTATTCTGTTCGGGCCTGAGGAATGGAGTGTCGGCTCCCAAAACCCTAGTCAAGAAATGTATTAAGTTAATCCACGAAAAAAGTATAACCTTAGAAATCAAACTAAAACAAAACAAAACAAAAAAAACCCAGATATTTTCATCCATTGAAGTGGACTAACATGACAACCTCACTACCTTTCCTGAAAAAAATCTGAAAAAAAAATAATTAAAAACAGTTTTGATTTTGCTGAGAAGTTCAAATGGCAGATAAGTTATATTTTGATTTAACCACTGGCAAACAAGGGGCCCGTTTATTAAAAGCCTGGTAAGGCTGTGTAATTCATATGAATTTCCAACACTTGCTATGTGCAAAGGCTCCACATCAGCTGTCAGATGCATGACCAGCCTGTTCCTGGTAGTTAATGCAAGACAGAGTAGATTAACATGCAGCGCACTTAACATGGGTAAACTTAACAGTACCCAGGACCGTACCTAACCCTGTGTGAGTGGTGCGGCCGCACAGGGCGCAAAGGCTTAAAGGGGCGCATTTTGACTGTCTGCCGTTGCCTTCTGACACCACTTTTTCTTCACTCAGTGACGGCAGGCAATGGCAAACATCTGAAATGTGCCCCTTAAGCCTTCTCGTGGCATGCTAAGCACATCTGTCCGTCCCTGCTCTGACACGACATCAGAGAAGGGAGGGACAGATCTGCTTAGCGCACCGTCAACTTACACAGCGGGTGCGCCTCTTCTCTCCTGCTGCGGGGGAGGGGTGAAGAGGGGCACGTGCCCGTTGTGCAAGTCGCACAGGGCACGATTCAACCTCGGTACGGCCCTGACAGTACCCATGACTGCACCCATGCTATTTTCCACATTAACAGTGCTCTCCACACTCACTCTGCCTCAACTTGACTACTCTCCACCTTAACACACAAGTGCCATTTAGCATGCATTTTTACAGTCAGTACCTAACATGCCCAGGGCCAGTGTAACCCAATGTGCAGACTGTGCTCTTGCACAGGGTGGCAGCACAGTTGGCACAGTGAGCTGACCAGGCCCAGTTGTGATGCAGGTCAGCAGCAGGAAGTACACAGGCAGTAAAGATCAGCAAATGTGCAGCGTATGTATGAGCTTCAAAGCCCCATGCTGATTTCTACTGGTTAGCAACACTTCCTGCAACCTGCTCCGTGAACAACTCTCTGAATGGTGGAGCTATGCAGGGCAGGGGGTTCACGCTGATTTTGCAGTTTGAGAGATCAGCGCAGACTTCCTGTCCCATGCAGCCCTACCACTATTCAAGGAGCTAATCGCCAGTGCAGGAAACTGCTGAACCACGGTGGTCTGGCTCTGGGGGAGCACAATAGGTAAGTTGGATGATAGAGAAAAAAAAAAAAGATTAAGTCAAGGCTGTAGGGTTGAGAGAAAAAGACACAGACTGGGTGAAGCTTGATGGGGCCTTTAGGGGAAGGTTAAGGGAAGGGCAGATGAGAGAAAAAAGCAGGCTGAGAAAGAGATACACACACGCAGTCCCTAATGTTCCGCATGACAGACAGACACAGATCTGACACTCCCCACACACATACATGCATGCATGAAGCTTTCGGCCCTCAACACTCCCCATGACGCACACACTTATGAAGCTGCAACACTTCCCATAACACATGCACAAACATATGGAGATGCTGAGCTCAGAGGGGTGGGCAGCGAGAGCGTGCGAGATATGCTAGGCTCTGAAAGGTGGACAGATGGTGATAGAGTGGATAGAGAGGTAGTAAAGAAAGACATGGAGGAAGGAGCTAAAAAGGGAAAGCACAATATCAGAGACAGATATAGAGAAGGCAGGGCCAGCCTGTCCGCTTGGCGAGCTGGGCGGCCAACCCGGGTGGGTGGCCTTGAGCCGCTGCTTTGTTAACTGCAACAGGCCTTATTCTTCAGCAGACATGACCTGCTGCTTCTGAACCCCCTCAGACGCAATGTGTGAAGCACATTGCCTGTCACCGGCAACAAAGCTCCAGTTCAAAGCTGCCACTTTTAAAATATTGCCGCCACCTGCCTTCCCAACCCCCCTCCCAAAGCGGAATCAGAGTCAGAGGGGGCCTGCCCTGAGAGAAGAAATGGAAGAGGACAGGAGGAACGTGGACAAATGGCAGATGGACAGCAGACACTGGAAAGAGGGTTAGCAGAAGAAAGAACAGCAGAAGAGAGATGGGAGTCATTTTGACGGAAAATGTAAAATGCCCTGGCAACAAAAATAGAAATAAATTCAAAATAAAATATGTTTTTTAACTAGACTATGTTAGCTTTGGGATATGTGCTTTGGTGATGTTTGTGGTTTTGTTCAAGACAAGAGGAAATACACTTCTATTTTTATTTCCCCATTGTTGCTATAAGTGCAGAGTTTGGGGTTCCCAGTTGAATTATTGTCTATTTCTAATTTATTGTCCTTTGTTTTGTATTTAGTGATGATCTGTCTGTGATTGTATGTATGACTGAGGTACAGCTTCTGTTAGCATGTTGTTTCTGTGTAGCGATCTCTAGCAGTCCCATTTATGAGTTTTCCCATTAAGAAAGGTATAAGTGTTCTCTAAGATGTACTGGTAGGACTCCCTTTTCTTAGGTAGAACTGGTGCTGTGCGAATCCTGGTATTATGTTACAGCAGGTTTGCTGTGGATTCTTACTGGTCTTTATGCAGGGCTTTATAGCACCTCCTTATTTATATGGTAGTTGGCACTGTAGGGAAGTCATGTAGAAATCTGGTAGCCCCACTGCACATGTAAATTTATTTTCTTTTCTTTTATTTAACATTTCTTATAACCTTTTCATGATATCAAGGTGGTTTACATTGAACAAACTGAAATTACTTTGAACAGGGCATTATAACTTGGAGATAACTATTTTACAGGGAACATGGGCAATGGAGGGTTAAGTGACTTGCCCAAGACCACAAGGAGCACCTGTGGGACTAGAAACCCCAGTCCTTCTGGCCCAAGGTTGCTGTCTTCTAGTAGGATTTGAACCCCCAACCTTCCGGCCTGAAGTACCTTGCCCCAACCACTAGACCACTCCTCCCTCTGAGTAAATGATACTCAGACATTCATACACTTACTAAGAGGCATGTGGCATGTTATAGACTGACCAATTTATTGAGGTATGGATCTTAATAAATTGGTTAGCCTATAAAAGGTATCATCTGCCTCTGTCATTTTTGCGATGCCAGACTAACATAGGTACCATTCAGGCTTGTGAAGGGCTCCATTGGAATCCACTGGGGTGGGGGGAGGGACAGCACAATCTTTTGCAAAGGGCAGCAAAAAATGTAGCACCTGCCCTGCCCACAACTTAACGCTCATCACAGCATGCTATAAATTCACGTTAGCCAGTTAGCAGCACTTAGTGAAAGGGCCCCAAAATTAACATTTGTTGATGCATACTAGGGCATTTCAGTACTACTGAATAGGCATTCGAAAGAGGAGAATGATGGGAATAGTAGAGAGAAGTCATTCTCTTCATCCAATTCTTTTCTCTTCTTCCCCTGTTTCACTTCTCTACTCCCTAACTCCGCATCACCCTTTCCTCCACACACATCCTTCTCTGAATGAAGTACTAGGAGCTTGAAGTTACATACATTTGGATACTTAGAGATGTGTCTGAAGTATTCTTTGTAAAACACACACACACTGGTGTCTTTGATGTATGCAAAACATAACTGGAATATTTTCCTCCGAATCCTGAGCTCCAAGTTGTAAAAAGATGGAAACAAAAAAAAAAATAGAGCACCTCAGCCCAAAAAACAGCTGGGAAGCCACTGTTGTGCATCACCTAAGAAACCATGGAGAGAACCACCTCCACTGCATGGCAGGTACAATATCCCCAAAAAACAAAGGCATGGGGAAAGTAACCTGCACTGCCCAGAAAATACTGCCCTGGAACCCTACTGGACAGACAGGATTGGCCATACCAGTTTATCTGCCATCATACGCCATGGTGCCCTTTTACTAAAGTGCGCTAAGCAGTTAGCAAGAGTTACAGTCCACACTAACACTGCGCTGTGATCCGTGGTAACTTAGCATGGTCCAGCACCATTAGTGCGTCCTGATTTCTGCAGCAACTGTGCTGCACGTGTTGGGGTGGTATGTAGGTAGGTTAGGGGAGGAGGGTGAATAGGGTGAAAACCTTGCAATCAGTGCGTCCCGTACTAACTGCAAGGCATGCCATGAGCACAGGTGCTCTCACTGCCATCTCCACAGGGGGAGGCAAATACACCCACATTAACTTTAGTCTGCGTTAGGGCAGGATGCACCACATTAAATCCCGGAAATGTACTTTCCACACCCCTGACAGTTAACATGATGGTGTTGCGCCTAATGCGCCATGGTTTTGAGCATCATGGACATGTTAGTTGTGACACCATAGCACCCTTTAGTAAAAGGGCCCCTGTACTATGGGTATAATGAATGAGGTAATCAAATCTGCAGATGTCACAAAATTATTCAAAGTTCTTAAAACCCAAGAGGATTGTGAAAAATTGGAAGAGAACCTTGATAAACTGGAAGACTGGACATTTAAATGGCAGATGAAATTTAATATGGACAAGTGCAAAGTTATGTACCTAGGAAAAAAACAACCCAAACTATGGTTACATGATACAAGGTTCCACATTAGGAACCACCATCCAGGAAAAAGATTTAGGCATCATTAATAACATGTTGAAACCCTCTGCCCTGTGTGAAGCAGTGGCCAAGGACGCAAAGATAATGCTAGGAATCATAAAGAAAAGAATGGAGAATAAAGCGTACTTACTCACCTGTAACAAGTGTTCTCTGGGGACAGCAGGAATCAGTCCTCACATACGGGTGATACTGGTGGCAACGGAGCCCACATAGTAGCTTCTCCCCAGTTTTCAAAGAAAGCCTTTGGGAGATGCACCACGTAGGCATGGTCCCCTTCCCGTCCAAGGGTGCCATCTTGCCTCAGTAGGATGATATAGCTCAAAAGCAAAGATGACACAAAAAGCAACTTCACGGGAAGGAGGGAAGATTGTGAGGACTGCTTTCTGCTGTCCCTGGAGCACACCTATTACAGGTGAGTAACTATGCTTTCTCCAGAACATGCACAAAGTCAGTCCTCACATATGGTACTCCTTAGCAACAGGCTACCGAGAAACCTTTAAAAGCCATGGGTGAGGAAAAAAAGGTGAGTTGTGAGCAGCAGCAATGAGTCTTGAGAAGACAGACTCCCGAGCAGCCCAAGTGTCCAGGTGGACCGGAGGTGCCATGGATAAGGCAGTGGGAAACTTGGTTGCCTGGGCCACTGAGGGGCTACCAGTATCACAGATGCCCTGTCATGTTGAACACTGAAAAAAGTCTTGGCAATCAGCAGCGTGGGCTGGAAGGCGTAGAGAAGGCCCTCTGTCCACGGGATGAGGAAGGCATCCCCTGCCACCAGGGATGGGTGTGGCTGCCTGGAGCAGAGGTCGGGCAGCTGGATGAAGGCTGGGATAGCAAAAACGTCCATCTGTGGAGTGGCCCAGAGGTATAAGATCCGATAAACCACTCTGGGGTCTAGCTGCCACTCATATGGCTGGAGGACCCTGCTCAGCCTGTTGCATTGTCCTGGCCCGGCAGACATACCGCCTGCAGGAGCATCTCATGGTGGTTCACATACGTGCAGAGAGCTACAGCCTCTTGATCCAGTGCCCACCTGCTTGCTGACACAGAACATCCCCCACTTGATTGTCCGTCTGGACCAGCACTGAATGGTGTTGCAGGTGGTTACAGAAGGCTCAGAGAACCAGAAATACAGCTCAAAGTTCCAAGAGGTTGATCTGCTGCAGACTGTCTGTCTGTGGCCAACTGCCCTGAGTGCAGAGGCCATCGCAGTGAGCTCCCCAGTCTAAGAGGGAGGAATCCATGGTTAGGACCTCTCTAGAGGATGGGGGTCTGGAAGGGCATCCCGGCCAGAAGGAAGGTGCTGGGGGGGGCTTGTCGCCGACCTCATTGAAGATGGGGGCCTGGGGTGACATGAACTGTGGATGCCACATGAACTAGCAGGCGGAGAAGGCGGCAGATGGACACCAAGTGTCTGGGCTGCACAGCAGCAGCCAGCACCCTGAGGTGATCAACCCTGTCTCGAGGGAGAAAGGCTTTTGCCTGGTGTCCAGCATTGCCCCTATGGGACTCCAGGCACTGTGTCAGGAGGAGATGAGACTTTGGGTAATTTATCATGAACCCCAAGTGCTGCAGGATGAGGACAGTGTGTGCCACTGTGTTTTGCACCTCTGTGGCTGTGTGGTCTTTTATGAGCCAGTCGCCCAGTTAGAGGAAAACAAAAGCCTTCTGGAGACGAAGGTAGGCTACTGTCAGGCACTTGGTGAATACCCTCAGTGCGGAGGCCAGTCTGAAGGATAGTACCCTGTAGTGGTAGTGGCCACCTCCCACCACAAATCTGAGGTTTTTCCTGTGGTTGGGATGGATGAGGATGAGAGTGTATGCATCCTTTATGTCCAAGAAGCATACCCAGTCTCCTGACTGGAGATATGGCAGCAGTGTCCTCCTTCACCGGGAACCTGTTTAGATCCCGCAGGTCCAGAATGGGCTGGAAGCCTCCGGTCCTCTTGGGTGCAAGGAAGTACCTGGGAGTAGAACCCCTTGTCTCTGAGGTGTGCAGGCACTGGTTCCACCACCCTGTCCTTGAGAAGGCCTACAAGCTCCTGCAGGAGCAAGGTCTGTGGAGGGGAGTCCTGGTGGGCTCTCCTGAGAAGAGCGGAGGGGGAGAAGGGGACATGCAATGAAACTATAGTATAACTTATTTAAGACTAGTAAGAGAAAATATTGTTTCACTAAATGTGTAGTCAAACTCTGGAATTCGCTACCGGAGGATGTAGTAAAAAAAACCAAACAAACAAACCTGTTCATGTAGCTGAGTTTAAAAAAAAGATTTGGACAAGTTCCTGGAGGAAAGGTCCATAAAAGGGGACCTGGGAAATCCACTGCTTGCCCCAATACAAGCACTGTGAAACCTGTGTCTTTTGGGGAAACTGCTAGGTATTTATGACCTTATGTTCTTATATGTCTGTGTCATGTGGAGGAGGTAACCTTCCCTTTCCACCTGCAGTGCCCAGAAGTCAGTGGTGATGGATGGCTCCCGGTGGGCACAGAGAACCAGATGCCCCACTGTGGCTGCTGGGCTGGATCTTCTGGGGAGGTTAGGATATGCCCAAAGAGTCAAAAACTCCCGCCAGGTGGGCCGGAGCTGATGCCTGTGGTTTGGGAGCCTTAGACTTTTGAGGGCCATGCCCTTGTCACTTGGACTGCTGCCCCTTTTGGGGAGCTGGTAAGGCTTGGTACTGAGGGTAGTTTCCTTAAGCCTTACTCTTCTTTGGGTAGAAGGGCTTTTTACCCGAAGGCTTCCGATTGCGAAGTGTTAGTAGTCTTCTTGGCGAGCTTGGTCCTAGTCAAGAACTTGGACTAACTCAGCAGCCTTATTAGTCAGGGGTCTCTCCCTGGCAAGTGACATCTACGAGCTTGTCCTGAACTCACTGCTCCAGGTCAGAGGACTGTAGCCAAGCCTGGCGTGAGGCACCAATGTCTGCTGCAGCTACTCTAGCTGCCGACTCAAAGTCATCATAGGCCACACGAGTCATAAACTTGCAGCATTCTCCGACACCAGAGGCCAAAGCCCAGAAACACTGGAGGAGTTCCTCGGAGAGACCAGCTGAGAACTTGGCAAGTTCCTTCACCAGTTCCCTCAAAGTACATGCCCATGTACAGCTGGTATGCCTGGATCTGGCCAATGAGCATTTAGCCTTGGAAGCACTTCCTGCCCAGGCTGTCCAAGGCACAGGCCTCCCTACCCAGGGGCACCGAGGAGTGCGTCTTCTAGCTCTTAAGGGGACGCATGGCCTACTCCACCACTATGGAGTTGTATAGAAACTGTGCTTATAGGAAGCCAGGGCTCTGGTTGACTTGGTACATCGAGTCCAGCCGTCTTCTCCGCATGTTGGAGACCCCTTCATTAGTGCCCATAGTGAGGAGCAGCAGCTCCAGGATCGGGGGAATGGGCATATTTGAGGATCTCCAGTTCCTTGGTCCAAGGGTCCTCCCCCGACTCTGTCTCAAGGGCCAGGGTCTTGGCCATGTCTACATGAAGTTGAGGAAAGCTGTGTCCTCAGTTGCAGCAGACACTGGGTCTCTGTGGGAGATATATCAGAAGGCACATCCCAGTGACGACAGGTATCCGGGGATTCATCATTCTCTGTCTTTCAGTCCAACTTGTAGTATGTGGAGGTGTTGAGGGCGGTCTGGACACTGGGGTCATGTCATGGATCCTCCCAAGGCTGGTGGCATTTGAAAACTGGCTCAACATCCAGGGAATACTTTGAGATTGAGGGTCTGGTAATTGGGAGTGATAACCCAGTAGAGCTGGGTGTCAGAGCCTGATGCTGGCTCTGTCAAGGAGGAGTCCAAGGCCAGTCACCAGATGCCAATGATTTCTGATGGAGTATTTTTGTCGGCTGCTCCCACTCCTTTCCCTTAGACTAACAATGGGGACTGCAGGCCCGGGACCCATGGGACTTGCCCACTTTCCCAGGTTCATCCACTGACACAGTCTTTGAGGGTTTCCGGCTCTTCTTTGGCTCTTCCTCTGGTGTGTTCTGGCTGGAGGACCCATGGCCTCAGGGCTCCGAGGTAGCACAGTCTTCCTGGGGTTCCGGAGGGAGCCCTGGAGTGTGGTGTCACTGGAGACTCTGGTGCAGAGACTCTGTCTTGTCGAAGAAGGACTCCCATTGCTGCTGATGGCTTTGGAGATCATCTTTTTGCAGAGACCACAGTCCAAGGAGTCATGGTCCCGTCAGAGGCATCAGAGGCAGCAGTCGTGTGGATTGGTGCACAACATAATGTGAGTTCATTGGTCACAGTGCTTAAAGTCACTGGCAGTGGCCATAGTAGGGAAGATGGCCCCCACACGGTCAAAAGCCTCAGGCCCTGTCAGGAAAAAAGGGTACAAAGCTGGTCGGCAAAGTCTAAAAAAAAAAAAAAATGAAATGACCCGAGACGTGATACCAAGCCAAGCGAGCTCGGGGGCGGGAAAGGGAACTGGTACTTGACCAAAGAAAGAAAAAAATTCAATAAAAAGCTTTTTCCGGTGAAAACAGATGCATGTCCGGTGGGCTCTGTGGAAAAAAGGAGACTGAAGCAAGATGGCACTCTTGGGCAGGAAGGAGACCATACAAGCATGATTCATCTCCCAAAAGCTCTCTTTGAAGCAGAGGAAAAGCTACCTCATGGGCTCTGTCAGTGCAGACATCTTCCATATGCGCGAACTGACTTCCTGCTTGTTCCTGGAGAAAACAAAGGATATTATAATGCTGCTGACTTGGTGTAACTGCACCTTATTGTGTGCAAGTCTGGTCTCCATATCTTAAAAACGGACATAGCGGAATTAGAAAAGGTACAGAGAAGAGACACCAAAATAGGATGGAAAGATACCCCTATGAGGAGAGGCTTAAAAGGTTAGGGTTCTTCAACCTGGAAAAGAGACAGCTGAGAGGAGATATTATAGAGGTCTATAACTTAATGAATAGAATGAACAAGTAAACGTAGATCGATTGTTTATGCCTTCCAAATATAGAAATACTAGGGGACATGCAATGACGCTACAGTGTAACTCATTTAAGACTAATAGGAGAAAATATTTTTCACTCAGCCCGTAATCAAACTCTGGAATTTGTTACCAGAAGATGTAGTAAAAGCTATCCCACAGATGCTCCTTGTGGTCTTGGGCAAGCCACTTAACCCTCCATTGCCCATGTTCCCTGTAAGTATTAGTGTATATGTCTCATATCCCCGCGTGTTAAATGTATCCCCCAATTGTGTTGTGACCGCTTTGATTGAAGGATAAGGCGGTATACTAAACTGTCTAAATAAATTAGTGTAGCTGGGTTTAAAAAAAGGTTTGAATAATCGGGCAAGTTCCTGGAGGAAAGGTCCATAAACCATTATTAAAGACGACCCGGGAAATCCATTTCTTGCCCCAATACAGATATTGTGGAACCTGTGTGTCTTTTTGGGAAACTGCCAGGTACTTGTGACCTGGATTGGCCACTGTTGGAAACAGGATACTGGGCTTGATGGACCTTGGTCTGACCCAGTATGGCATATCTTATGTTCTTACTTATATCATGTGTCTGATCAAATTACAGTTTACACTAGAGATGCTTAATATTGTGTTGATTTACTCCATTCACCCCTCAATCATCCCAAGCATTTTCTGTTTGATAAATTTAATAAAGACATGAATCCAAGTACATGCCATTAACTAACAAAAAGGACCCTTAAAATGACAACCATTATATAAAGTTCCAGGAAATGCTATCTAGTGTTGCATAATCCAAACTGCAAGCAAAACATGCCCTTTTGACTAAAAAATTTCAAATTTACAGGGGCATTATATAAAAATAATACTGAGTAAGTAAAGCAGGTTTTAACTTTCCTTGCAAAAGAGTTTCCAGTGGATGCAAAGGACCGAGTCTATTGTGGGAGCTCTCCTCTAGACCTTCTTCAGAAAGGATATTCCCACATTCTGTGCATATAGAAAAATAGTTTTATGGAAAAAAGCCCTATATATGCTCAGTATTTCCAGCCCAAACCACGTTGCTTTTTTAGGGGAAAAGAACAATAAAACAAACCACTGACATATTGATATTATAATTTTAGCAGTGGTTTCATTTAAAAATATATCAATTTAACTTTGAAAAATGTTTCATTTCCCTTTGTTGAAGTTCAGGCATAAACCTGAAACGATATATAATCCCTACTATTAAAACAGAATTGATGGATGTTAGCAAAAGTAGCATGCTGTCTGCAAAACAATACTTTAATAAAATAATTTCTGCCTGTGCAAGAAAGATTCCAAATGCAAATTACAGGAAAGCATTCAGTTTGATACCGTGAGTTTTATCGTATTATTTCCTGTAAAGAATAATGACATAGGCAGCCTGTCTGACAGCTCTGCACGTAAACAGCAAGCACTCCATGGCAAATATATTACGACACCAATCTATTGCCAAGCTCCAATAGATAGACACAACAATTAGAGACTCCAATAGACAATAAAAAAAAAAAAAACAGCAACTGGAATGTCTGTAAATCCTAGAGTCATATTTTAATGAAAGACCATGAAAGACCAATTACAGAACATTTGCAATCTAATAGAAACAGAAACATGATGGCAGAAAAAGACCAAATGGCCTATCTAGTCTGTCCTGCCATATCAAATACTAAAGTCCCTTCTTTTCCTTTAGAGATCTTGTGTGTTTGTCCCATGTTTTTTTGAATTCACATACTGTCCTCATCTCTACCATCTCCACTGGAAGACTATTCCATGAATCTATCACTCTTTCTGTAAAGAAATATTTCTGTATATTACTCCTAAGTCTATCCCCTTTCAGCCTCATCCTATAGCCCCTCATAGCAGAGCTTGTTTTCAATCAAAAGAGTCTCTCCTCTTGTGCATTTATGTTATAGGGGTATTTAAACGTCAATCATATCTCCCCTATCCTGCCTTTTCTCCAATGTATACATATTACGATCTTTAAGACTGTCCTCATATGCTTTATAATGAAGACCACTAACCATTTTAGTAGCCACCCTCTGCACTGACTCCATTCTATTTATGTCCTTTTAAAGGTGTGGTCTCCAGAATTGCACACTATACTCCAAATTTGGTCGCACCAAAGACTAATACACCTCCTTTTTTCTGCTGACCATTCCTCTCCCAATGCATCCAAGCATCCCTTTGGCTTTTTCTGTTGCCTTTCCTACCTGTCTAGCCACCTTAAGATAATCAGAAATAATCACGCCCTTTACATTGTACCGCTCCCTTGGATTTTTGCTGCCCAAATTCTGCATTTTTTAGCATTAAATCTCAGCTGCCAAATTCTTGACCATTCTTCAGGCTTAGCTAGATCCCTTCTCATGTTACCTACTCCTTCCTGGGGGTCTATATTATTGCAGATTTTGGTATCACCCGCAAAGAGGCAGACTTTACCAGACAGCCCTTCTGCAATAATCACTAACAAAGATGTTAGAAAGAATTGGACCAAGGACAAATTCCTGTGGCACACCACCGGTAGCCTCTTTCTCCTCAGAGTGAGCTCTATTTACCTGTACCATTTGTCACCTCCCACTCAACCAATTTCTATCCCAGTCAGCCACTTTAGGGTCCATCCCTAGTGTGCTCAGTTTGTTTAGAAGTCACCAGTGCAGAATGGTGTCAAAGGTTTTACTGAAACTGAAGTACATCACATCTAGAGCTCACTCTCTGTCTAACTCCCTGGTCACCCAGTCAAAGAAATCAGATTTGTCTGGCAAAACGTGCCTCTGGTATACCCACAGGATTCAAGAAACCTCACTATCCCCCCTTTTTGCAGAATTCCCAATAATTTACTCACCACAGAGGTTAGACTAACGAGCCTGTAGTTTTCAACCTCATCCTTACTTCCACTTTTATGTAAAGGGACCACATGTGCCTTTCTCCAGTCCTCTGGGACCACTCCCAGCTCCAAAGAAATATTGAAAAGGTCAATCAGTTAAGTAGCTAGAACATCCCCAAGTTCCATCAATATTTTCAGATGTATCCCATCTGGTCCCATCACTTTGTCAACTTTTAGTTTAGCTAGTTCTTCACAAACACCATCTTGCAAAAATTGTTAAAGATCCCCATCACTTTTGTTTTTATTTGTGGGCATTTTCTGAGGTTCTGCTCCTGGCTCTTCATCTGCGAGCACAGAACAAATATTTGTTAAGCAATTCCACTTTACTCTTATCAGCTTCTACATATTCTTCCCCTTCACCCTTCAGTCTAACAATACCACTTTTGCCCTTCTTTCCATCACTAAACATATCTGAAAAAATGTCTTATTCCCCCCTCCATTTTATTGCACTGGTTATTTCTTCTTTTTGTATCTTTGCTTTCCTGACTACTTTGATAGTTTCTCTAAGTTTTTCCAAATATAGATGCATGTCTTCCTCCCTCTGTGATCTCTTGTATTTTATGAAGGCCTCCCTCTTCACCTTTTCAGTTATTTGTTTTGATAAAAATAAAAGGAAAAAGAGGCTGTTATAGTTATTTACCTGTCTAACAAAATGGTTTGCTGCCCTTAAAATATCCCCTTTCAGTTTTGCCCTTTGCTTTTCTAATTAGAAGTAATATCAATAAACCTCATTTAGTCATTCTTGAGTCAAAAGACTTTTTTTTGTTTTGTTTTTAAAAGGTGTTAGCAAATGCTAGTTTTTGATTTATTGTCTTATACCATACAGCTGCAAGGCAACTTATCTCTCCATGCCAGTATTAAATGGCATAACTTACAATTTCATTCTTTTCTACACTGCGACCATCTTTCTTGAGTTAACTTTTGTAAATTAAAGAAAGCAAAATGTGAAGCTATTTTTTATGCAGGGGATGCTAAGAGACTATTCATGTTGAAAGTAGCAGTCATATAACCAGTGGCTTCCATAATTCCAAAACCAATCATTAAGCCTTAACATTTTAAGCTCTACTATCCAAAACGAGAGCAATTTTATAAAACGTTTTCTAGGTGGAGAGGCAAGAAAACATTCATTTTGGTCCTCTTTTGTACATGTGGGGTAAATTTATAACGTAGGCACTTTATGCACATATACTGGCTAATATGAACAAAAATAACTTTATAAAACAGTCTTCAAGGACGAATAAACAAAAAATCCTCATTCCTTTACCCTACTTCAAGTGCATTTGCAGTAGTAATGTATATGTATATATAGGGCCCAATATTCAGCAGAGGCAGCTAATGTGATTCCAGCACCTAGCCATCCTCGCTGAACACAAACCTCAGATATTCAATGCTGGGGCCATATCCAGCCACCGGCATTGAATAGCCAGGTCAGTCACACAGCCCGAAAGCTAACCGGTCAGTGGAGATATTAAGCCAATGCCTTATTTGCTCCCAGGGGTAAAGACAGCAGTGGCAAAAGCTGACCTCTTTTTACTCACGGGCCACTGACTGGTTAGCGATGGTACTGCCTCCAGAACACCCCGATGCTAAGTGGTTAGTATCGGAGCATATAGCAGCAGTACTCGGGGATATTCAGTGGCATTTATACTTAAAGCCTTTTCCAGCTGCCCAACCACCTTCATGCCTCATTTGACCCAGATTATAGTTGGAGGTTTCCAAATTCAATGCAGGTTCAATTATCTTCATGACCAAATCTAAAGCAGTGCTTCACTAGCAAAGAAAAATGCATTTGGACTTATCCATGGAGGCCCCCTGTCTTATGGAGTTGCAGACTTCTTAAATGCCTTCAAAATTACCACCATTCCACCCTTAGCTTGGCACTGAAACTGGATATAGACACCCAAACTGCATCTCAACGAAAAAGAGTTTAGACCCATACCCTGGCTCAGCCCATGCCCTGCATGGACCAATAAAACTCCTATAGATCTAGTGTTGTGTTTTAGTGTACCCTAAGAGTCTGACAGTGTAAGGTGCCCTGGGTCATCCCTTAGAAGCTGCAGACTATAAGAAAATAGAGACTGATAATCTGTTTGCAACTATTTTCCTAGCTTTATTTCAGCTCATAAACAGCCCAGACATCTGAGCTCAAAGACTATCTGTGTACAGGGACAATCTCTTGCATGTGTCTGTGCAGCGGTGTACCCCTTGTTGTGCTGCATGATTGATCATTGGTAGCACTTAAGATAGCTCTTCTACTAACTCTTCTGCTTTCCTCCTTCTCTTATGGCTGCACATCACATTTTCTTCCTAATATTGACACTCCCTAACCTTCTCCCCTTATACCAACATCTTTAAACCCCCCTTTCTTATTACCCTCTCTATACTTTCACCATTTCTTCTCATCTTCTCTTCCAGCCTTCTCTTCTTGAACTTTACCTTTTTCTTCCTCATTTATCCCTCTCTTTTCTCTCTAAAAAAAAAAAAGCAAAAACAATCTCACCCTTGTTTCCGCCATGCCATCTCCTCTCTGCCCATCATCCAGAGACATTAATCCAAACCATAGACCCTCTAGATTATTCTCACTCTCACTCCAATCTCCTTTATATTCTTCTCCTTTCCCCCTATTCTCTCCCTTTCTCATGTGCATTATGGAGTGCTCATTCAATATCTAATAAGAACATAAGAACATAAGATATGCCATACTGGGTCAGACCAAGGTCCATCAAGCTCAGTATCCTGTTCCCAACAGTGGCCAATCTAGGTCATACGTACCTAGCAGTTTCCCCAAAAGACACAGATTCCACAATGCTTGTACTGGGTCAAGCATTGATATCCTGCGTCCCTTCTTAATAATGGTTTATGGGCCTTTCCTCTAGGAACTTGTCCAAACCTTTTTTAAACCCAGCTACACTAACAGCCTTTACTACATCCTCCGGTAAATTCCAGAGTTGATTAAACGTTGAGTGAAAAAATATTTTACTCATGATCTCTTCATTTCTAATGCTTTCCATCGTCTAGCTTTCATTGAGACCCGATTCCTCCCTGATGACACTGTTTCAGTCGCTGCCCTCTGTCACAGCAGCTACCAATTGTCCCACACTCTTCATGCCACTGGCTGAGGCAGTGGTGTTGGTTTTCTGCTCTGCTCTTTCTTCTCTTTCCTTCCTGACAATTTCAACCCCACCTTCTACCCCAGTCTCACATTTTTCCTCCTTTGAAGTCTATTCCATCCACCTTTTTAATCCCCTATCTCTTTGGATAGCTGCCATTTATAGACCCCCTCTATCTTTCTCACTGACTCATGGCTTTCCTTATTTTGGAATTCTTCTTCCACCTCCCTTATTCCTGGTGACTTGAATATTCATGTTGATACCCCTTCTGACCTCTACGCTTCTAAGCTGCTTTCCCTTGCCTCCTCAAGCAACCTCAAATTTCGCTCCTCTGCTCCCACCCATCAGCACAGTCGCTGCCTTAACCTTTTTTTCTTAATTGTTTACCTTCTAATTTCCACACCTCAGTTCTTCCCTTATATTATCACCACCAGCTAAGCTTCAATCTTCATCACTCCCCACCTCAATTTCATCCAGTCTCCTCCTACCTTTTCAGAAATCTACATGCTATCGATCCTTCAGCTCTCTCCACTATTGTCTCATCACCTCTTTCCTCCACCTTGTCTTCTAAGTCTATTGATGAGGCTATAGTTTCCTATAATACTGCTCTCTCCTCTGCTCTGGATACTCTTGCTTCATCCATCCCATGTCCTGTGAAATGCATTATACCCCAGCCCTGGCAGTCTTATATACGCTATATACGCTCCTGTACCTGTTCGGCTGAGGGTATTTGACTCAAATCTTTTTCTGACTTTCTTTACTTCAAATTCATGCTTGCCTCCTTCCAGTCAGCCTTAGCACTCATCAAAACTATATCCATCTGACTAATTCTCTCACCTCTGGTCCCCACAGTCTCTTCTCAATCCTTAACTCTCTCCACAAGGTGCCCCGCCTCTTCTTTCTGCCCAAACCCTAGCCAACTATTTTCTTGACAAAATCCACAAGATTACAGTCCAATTCACCACTAAATCAGGTTCATCCCCTCTTCCCTCTCTTCAATGCCAACTTTTCCCCTCAATCTCTGTTACCCTTTCATCCTTTAAGATCTCCAAAGAGGAAACCTCGCTTCTCTCCTCCTCAAAACTTACTACCTGCTCCTGTCTCCTTAACTCCATATCTTCCTCTGTTATCCTTTTCATCTCACTTATTCTCAACCTCTCGCTCTCAGCTACTGACCTTGCAGCCTTCAAGCATGTTGTGGTTTGTAGGGCTGGTGCCTGTTCAGAAACTAATGAAACCGCATGGCTTCTTGTTACAGGATGGATTCCTTGCCTGCTCAGAAACTGTTCTGAACCATACAAGATGGAGCTATTTTCTGCCGTGCCATCAGTAAACTCTGCAGATCGAGCAAGTCAGCAGAATCATTGTTCATGCCTATGTGCTAGAGAACTCACTCTCATCCAGAGACTGTGCCACTGGGCCTAGAATTTGAAACAATGTATGCACCTGCATACCAGCATATTTCCTGCACCATGGACCACTGTTACTGTATGCATCTTCAGTGAATCCTGAATCTGAGCCAATCACTGTGCTGTGATGAGGAGGTCAGGACAAAGAATTATATGCTAGACTCAGGCTTCTACACATTTTTCTGCACACAGACATCTGCTATACTGCTTGGGAAATGTAACTTAGCCGGACTCTGGCAGTTTGTTTTCTACAGTTCTTAACCCTACTGCCTGCCTGCCTCAAGGACGAAGACTAACCTCGGGATGGAGTGGATCTCTCTCACAGCCCTGCAGCTCGGTGATCATACAGCTCGGCTCTACTACCTGTAGCTGACGTTGTACCTCTGCCATACTTTGACTCCATGCTGTTCTTGAGACAAGTTCTCAGATCCAGCCACAAGCATTCTGGCAGAAGCTAAGGTACTGGTCTTTAATTCCCCCTTCCCCCGAGGTTGGGGCTAGCTTAGACAAACAGGTAATGTACTGTAAGTCTGAGTGCAGAGTGAATCAGTGACATTGGTTGCTTAAACAGGGATTAGGTATCTTGGTAATTGTAATCATAGGGATCCATAACTTACTACCTTAGAAAAAATTGTTTTTTTTTTTTTATCAGTAATAGTCTAATTTGTATACAAACACAGGGTTGGTTCTTGTTTTATTACTTTTGTTTGTTTGGCAGGTAGTCCTATGGAATCCTAGAAAAGTGGGGCGTAGCAGTTTTCCTAGACATACCAAGTATTTATACATGTGTATTTATTTTCTACTGACAATATCTCCTGCAGGTCACACCTCTCCTCAAACCCCCCCCCCCAAAAAAAACAAAAAAACCCCACAACCTTCAGTTGACCCTACTTGTCCTTCTAATTAATTGACCCATCTCCCTTCTTCCCTTCATTTTCAAAACAATGATAAGGTCAAGTCTTCGTATTCAACGCCCTAAGAGCACCAGGCAGAGGATCCATTCCAGGCTCAGTTCTCCCCTGATAGCAGAGAGGACAGAGGAGGAGGGAGGAGGCATTGAGGTTATATGAGGCTGCTGCACTCTTCCAGATCCTTCCAATTTCTGGCTGCTCATCAGGCTCTCATGATAAGCACGTGGAGCTGAATCAATGTTCCCTCCTCCTATGGCTACCGAAAAGACCACAGTCACGTAAAGCCTCCCAGATCTCACTCAAGGGAGAGTCATCCTCAAAAGTGGTCGTTCAGAAGCATTTAATCATTTTTTTCCTCTCAAATCTTAATATTTTCTTCAGAGAGGAAAAAAATCCTTCCACCATCTGCTACAGACAGAAATATTGAAGGGACTTCTGGTGGCTGAGTGAAGAGAGGCACTGGAGTGATGTCATTGAAATCTGGGCTTTTCATTGGTTCTTTGTCTCCACCAATCTGCTGGTAGAAGAACACAACCCACTTGTCTGGAATGGTCTAGCAGGACGATATGGAACTACTGTTAGGGGTCAGAGGCATCATTTCAAATCCAGGTACCAATGGGCAAAAGCGTGCATAGATCACTCCTATTCCCCTCTAGCCACAAAGCCCCCCCCCCCCCCCCCCAATGTAAGAGTCAGGAATGGTTTTGTGTATGTAGATGTTTAGTCTACCTGATGTTGGGGAGAGTTTCAAGGGACATTAAATGCATCACTGAAAGTACAGATACCACTGCAAATAGCATGAACCACTTCCTGGAAATGAAGTGGTAAGTGTGACAGCACCCAATAATTTACTATGTGCTAACTGCAAAGTGATGTCCATGCTCATAACCCACCCATTCTCCACCAACTTACCACCCCCTTCCACAGTAAGCATTTAGCATGTGCTATGTGTTGTGTCTGTGCAGTAACTGTTACCACATGCTAATTCACATAGAAATGGCTTACCACACTTTAGTAAAGTAGCCCCAAAGAGTTGACATCCCTCTGGTTTTCCATTTTATCACAATGGGGCAAAATGTGAGGGTTTTTTTGTTGTTTTATTTGGAAAAGTAGCAACCCCTGAAGATGGAGGCCACAATCTAATGTTAAGAGCAGAACAGATGTGGATATTTTAGCTGTGTATGATGGAACCAGAAAGGTCAAATACCCAGATATAATGGACCATTCTGAATAACTATCTTTAACAAAATACAGTTTTACATGTGGTATGTCTAATTAGACCAGTGGATACTCAGGATGCTTACACTGATTACGCTATAGGTGTAGGAGGAGTTTTGTGAAGACTTAAATTAATGGTATGAGCCATATGGTTGTAAATTTGAAGCTGAAGGTAGACACTTGCTGCAGTGCAAATAATTATGTATTCTCACATAAATATATACAGTGGGATAATGCTGAATTGATATTGTAACTGAATGTAACTCACTTTGTATTCAATATACAGATAAATGCATTAAAATTTGAGCATTTGGATTCACACTACTCCATGACATGAATAAGGAAAAAAAGGTACTCCTTTTGATTTTCCCTTTACAGAATTGATTCAAATGGGATCTTTTCCTGCATTCCCAATGTTTACTTCTATCTCTCAATCACAACAAAGGAAAGATAGTGGTTTCTCTAAGTAGCGGCATGAATACATCTGGATTTGCAAAACAAAGATACGCACACAAGTGCCAACATTTTCACAAGCCTGTTAGTTCAAATTAATGAGAAAATTCCTTATTTGGATATTATGGTAACAAAGGCTAATGGTTCTTCCATACAAATGTCTTCCAAAAAAAATTTACTGGGCAGGAATACTTTGTTACACTATCATAGTGCAAATCCTTTAGCCCTTAAATAGCTTGCCCTTCTCACAGTTTATTTGATACAGCCATTATTGTAATATAGTAACATAGTAAATGATGGCAGATAAAAACCAGTATGGAGTGGAGGAGTGGCCTAGTGGTTGGGGCAAGGTACTTCAGGCCGGAAGTTCAAATCCCACTAGAGGACAGCAACCTTGGGCCGGAAGGACTGGGGTTTCTAGTCCCACAGGTGCTCCTTGTGGTCTTGGGCAAGCCACTTAACCCTCCATAGCCCAAGTTCCCTGTAAAATAGTTCTCTCTAAGTTATAATGCCCTGTTCAATGTAATTTCAGTTTGTTCAATGTAAACCGCACTGATGCAGAATAGTGCGGTATATAAGAAAATGTAAACAAATAAAATAAATAAATGGTCCATCTAGTCTGCCCAGTAAGATGGCAGGAGTAGATGCACCTGCCACAACCCTCCCCATGTCTTTGTTTAGGGGTGAATCCATGTAGGACACCCCTATTGGTTGAGAAATTAGATGGTTCAATTTATTTTGATTTTATCCTGTTGCTGTAAAAGGGAACCACTGTGTCTGTCCCATGCCATTTTGCATTCCGTCACTGTGTTTGCCCCCACCACTTCCATCGGGAGGGAATTCCAAGCATCCACCACCCTTTCAGTGAAAAAGTATTTCCTGACATTGCCTTTCAATTTACCACTTTGCAGCTCCATGTTATGCCCTCTAGTTTTACAGTGTCCCCGTCTTTGGAAGAGGTTTGTTTGTTCATTATTTCTCTTTAAGTATTTAAAGGTCTGAATCATATCTCCTCTATCCCTCCTCTCCTCGAGAGTGTACATATTTAGGTCTTCAAGTCTCTTCTCATAAGTCTTTTGACGCAGGCTCCAAATCATTTTGGTCGCCTTCCTCTGAACAGTTTCCAGTCTTTTTACATCCTTTGCAAGATATGGTCTCCAAAACTGAACACAGTATTCCAAGTGAGGCCTCACCAGTGACTTGTACAGTGGCATAAGTACCTCTTCCTTTCTGCTGGTAATTCCTCTTTGTATGCAGCCAATCATCCTCCTGGCTTTTGCCACCGCCTTGTCGCACTGTTTTGCCACCTTGAGATCTACAGAAATAATCACACCAAGGTCTTTCTCCTGATCTGTGCACACCAACCTCTCGCTCCCTATTGCATACATTTCCCTTGGATTTCTACTACCCATGTGCATGACACTGCACTTCTTTAATTGACCATTCTTCCAGTTTTTGTAGATCTTTCCTCATGTTAACCACTCCCTCGGGGGAGTCGACTCTGTTGCAAATTTTCGTGTCATCTGCAAAAAGACAGACTTTACATTCAGTCTTTCAGCAATATCACTCACAAATACATTGAACAGTGCCGGGCCCAGGATCGAATCCTGGGGCACCCCGCTAATCACCTTCCTTTCATCCGAGTGAGCTCCATTTACCATCACCTTCTGTCATCTATCAGTCAACCAATTTCTGATCTAGTTTACCACCTTGGGACCCATCCCTAAACTACTGAGTTTATTGATAAGCCTCCGATGAGGAACAGTATCAAAGGCTTTGCTGAAATCCAGGTAGATGACATCCACCGCATGCCCCTTATCTAGTTCTCTGGTCACCCAGTCAAAAAACTCAATCAGATTTGTTTGGCAATATCGTCAGTCGGTAAAACCATGTTGCCTCGGATCTTGCAACCTGTTGGTTTTGAGAAAGTCCAACATTCTCTCTTTCAGGAGCGCCTCTATTACTTTTCTCGCCACCGAGGTAAGGCTCACAGGCCTGTAGTTTGTCACTTCTCCCCCGTCGCCACTTTTGTGTAGAGGTACTACATCAGCCATTCTCCAGTCCCGAGGAACTTCTCCTGTTTCCAAGGATCTGTTGAAAACATCCTTTAACGGCCCTGAAAGAACCTCTCTGAGCTCTTTCAGTATCCTGGGATGTATCCCATCTGGTCCCATGGCCTTGTCCACTTTCAGTTTTGCAAGTTGTTCTAACCCATCATCTTCTGTGAATGGTGTAGCATCTCCTTCATTCCCATTTTTATATTTGAGAGTCACAGGTGGTCCTTCTCCAAGGTTTTCTTTAGTAAAAACAGAGGAGAAGTATTTGTTTAGCAAGTTTGCTTTTTCAATGTCACTTTCCACGAGTCTGTTCCCAACACTTCTGAGTCCTGAAATTCCACCTCTGATCTTCTTCCTTTCCCGAATATACCTGAAGAAAGTTGTCACCACACTTCACATCTTTAGCTATCTTTTCCTCTGCCTTTGATTTTGCTTTCCTTATTTCTCTTTTTGTCTGTTTTGAGTTTGATCCTGTATTCATTTCTGTGTTCCTCTGTTTGCAAGCTTTTGAATTTTGCAAAAGCTGTCTCTTTTGCCTTTATTTGAGCAGCCACTTCTTTGGAAAACCAAATAGGTTTCCTTCTCGTCTTGTTTTTATTTACTTTTCTTACATATTTATCTGTTGCCCATTTTATTGCCACCTTTAGTTTAATCCATTGCAATTCCACTTCCCTTATCCCCTTCCACCCTGCCAATGCCTCCTTTAGGTACATGGCCATTTTACTGAAGGTCAGTGTTTTTGAAGTTTAGGACTTTGAGCTTGCTATGACTGGACTGCACCTTGGCATTTATCTCAAACCACACCGTGTGTGGATCACTGCTGCTCACAGGGGCACCCACCCAGACATTCGACACGCTATCACGTTGGTGAGCACTAAATCCAGCATTGAGCTTTCCCTGGTTGGTTCCATCACCATTTGTCTAAGTAGCGCATCTTCGAAAGCATCCACAATTTCCAACACGATCCAGAACGCTTCTTCTTTTCCCCATGCCCCCTGCATTTCAGTAGCTTTAATATTGCTTTTGACATACAAGGCTATTCCTCCTCCTCTTCCATTTTCTCTGTCTCTTCTGAATAGATTATAGCCAGGTATGGCTATATCCCAATCATACGATTCGTTTAGCCATGTTTCTGTAATGGCCACAATGTCCAAATCCATTTCCACCATTAGGGCTTCTAGGTCTGGGACTTTGTTGGCTAAGCTTCGAGCATTTGTGCTCATTGCTTTCCAGCATTTAACTGGCTTGCATGTATTTAGAATTGATTTTGTTCTGCCTACATCTTCCCACTTGTTTATGATGTGTGATTTAAATGTGTGGTTTATGATGTGTGGTTTAAATGTGCGGCTGTTTCTGATTTTAATCTGTTTTTGCAGGGGGTGATGTCCAGAACTTGACCTTCCACATCCGTCACCCCCTTTTTCTAGTTTAAATGCATACCCACATATTGCTTGTATTTTTTACTTAGGATTATTTTCCCTGTGACAGAGAGATGTGGTCCATCAGCACAGTATAGTCTCTTGTTGTTCCATCTGTTACCCCAGTCGCCAATAGATCTGAATCCTTCTTGTTTGCACCAGGTCTGGAGCCACGTATTAAAGCTGTTAATGCGATGCAGGCTTTTTGCCCCTTTACCAAGCACAGGTATAACCTCTGAGAATGCAACAGTGTTAACATTGGGCTTGGGTTTCTCTCCCAGAGATTGGAAGTTCTTTTGGACTGTGGAGGTACTGTTTCTAGCCAGGTCATTTGTGCCCAAGTGGATAATCACATCAAGTTTGGAGTGTTCACTTTCTGCGCCAAGTACTTCAACAACGTGGTTTGTATTCCTGCTGGCTGAAGAGCCATGGAGGCACTTGACTATCTTCTCTCCTTTGACCTGTGTTCCCAAGTTGATGCCACTGATGATGGAATCACCAAGTAGTTTTCTTCATATTTGGTCCTTTAGCAGGAGATTGGGTGGGAACATAAGTGTCTCTGGCCAGTAGGCTATTCCTGAACTGGGGGCACCCACAGATATCTGCTCCAAAGCTACCCAGAAAAGGAGACAGTCAGATTATCCCCAAGCTTAATTTATAACCACAGTTAAGCTTTATATTAACAATTCCCACAAAACAGACAGTTTAGACTCTATATTGATAACTAGAAAGCATCAGAAATAAGAGAGAAAATTAGAGTCTTAGCTTTGTGAAATATCCACAGCTCCTGCAGCCAGCCTCAGAAACCTGTATGTGTTTCAAAGGCATTTACATGGTTTGCAGACTCTGCAGGATATTCAGCGGCACTAATGCGGATGTAATTGTGCCGGACATGTGCAGATTTGGGTCTTTTTTTTTTTTTTTTAATGGTTTTGAGAATGTGGATATGATTTGCATGTGCGAATCATGTATAGAGCTTCTAAAATGACCACCTATATGTCTGACAGCACTCCTGTAATGCCCTCAAGTCTCACCCCCTTTTCAGATGGATAGTTTTGACTGTATAATGAGTTATACATCCAGAATTGTTCCTTCAGGTGTCACCGACCACATAGGTGCTTTTGGATTTGAATTTTCTTTTTTAAACAAATCATGATCAGTTTTCTGATATCAGGAAATACCCAAGGTTACAGAGATGAATTAATAATGAAGAAGTTCAGGCAGGGTAATTGCCCCTTCTTTAATCAAAACTAGCTTGGCATCATTTATTGACTATCTAACTTCTTTCATCGAAACCTGTTCAAAGAAATCTGTTTTTTGGGTAATAGCAAATGATTTTTCCTTCCAATTCTCAGGCAGCCTTACCAATGCTGTTCCGTTTTTGTGATTTCCATAACAGATATTACATTAGCAAAATCTATTTGTAAAATAGGATCAGTTGCTATTATTTCACTGGTTCTTAAAGAAGAAGCTGTAATATCCAAACCTCTTCAAAAACACTTCCGGCACACAGCTATTGAAAGGCTAGTGCCAGTCAGCCCTTTTTTAAGTAAGCTGACACTAAATTTAGAAGAACAGCTATTTTTAGATTCCAGAGTTTTTGGTGGAGTGGAGGAGTGGCCTAGTGGTTGGGGCAAGGTACTTCAGGCCAGAAGGTCAGGGGTTCAAATCCCACTAGAGGACAGCAACCTTGGGCTGGAAGGACTGGGGTTTCTAGTCCCACAGGTGCTCCTTGTGGTCTTGGGCAAGCCAATTAACCCTCCATAGCCCATGTTCCCTGTAAAATAGTTATCTCCAAGTTATAATGCCCTGTTCAATGTAATTTCAGTTTGTTCAATGTAAACCGCATTGATGCAGAATAGCACAGTATATAAGAGAATGTAATAAATAAATAAATAAAATGTGCATAATTTAAAATTAAATTAAATTACAGATTTATCATGACTCTTTTTTTTATTGATAAGGGTCAGTCTTGTTTGATCTATCCACTCCCTTTGATGCCGGAAACCACATCATCTTTTTAGAGTATCCGAAGATTGCTTCTAAGTGTTTTCTGTCCAAACAATCCACAGGGGTGACAGTGAATAATAATTATTCCTGTGTTGTGAGTTAAAATATGATGTGCTCCAGGGGTCTGTACTTCCTTTTATGCTATGTGAAGGCACATTTTTAGAAAGGTTGTTTTATGTGGTTTCAGTGACATCCAAGTGAAAAACGTCTGCAAATCTGTATCAGTTTTAGAGCAGAGAATGGGCACATGCAAGTCCAATGTAAAACCCAGATATCTTCCACCCCCCACCCCTCAATGCAGTGTGTTTGACATCAAAGAAGGAAATGCAGGAACATATGGAAATGGGCATCCACATGCAATGGGAGGAGTCATTTCACAGAGATACACGTGGGAGGAATCAATGTCAGAAACCTGGCAAACTACAGATTTTAAATGCTAGCATTTAACTGCAAAACATCACTGCTATAAAATACTGTGCTGAACAATAATAATTTCAAAAACAAACGGAGACCAAGTGGCATCGGTACCTTTTAAGGGCAACTCAAATTGCAAACATTTAGCAAGCCCTTTGATTACTGCAGTTTCTCAGTATGAAAACAAATCTCACAGCTTAACTTCTAAATGTTGAAAACAACTCCACAACTTATTATCTTAAACTTAACTTCTTAATATCAGCCAAGCTGATACAGAAAACCCCACATATCATCTTGATGTCAGTCAAGCTAGTAGAGCAAATCCCGAAGCTGGCAGCATTTCACTATTTAGCTGCTTCAGGAGGTATACTATGCTCTAATATATCACTGAAACAAAAAATGAAGTCATGTACCATAAAACATGGCCAAAAAACACACACAATCCTTACAAAATACACCCCAATATATCAGACTGACAGTATCACAAATACATCCAAACAATTACCTGCTCTCTGTGTTCACTGTAAAACATGATACTATGGGAAAAGATCAAACACAGCTACTTCTTCAAAAGCTTCTTCCGAAGCTCCCATAGAACAACTTTTTCACATCTCCGTAGATATCAAGGTTTAATATCCCGATCCTCCAATCAATGCCTTCCATTTCAAAAGCAGATGAAACCCCATAGACCAACTGTATCAAGGTCGTCAAACAATATTCAGGGGCCATTCGAGAACCAGTTTAAATCTAGACATCTCTCTTCACATTCACCATTTATTTACAACCTAACTTGCTACAACTCCCCGCACCATTACATAAACATTACTAGAAAGTAAGACACAAAAATTGCTGATGTTATACTAGAAAGAATCCCATCAGAATCACACAGATCCATCACCGTCCTAGCACAGGACAAGACAAGGTTCCTCGAACTCCAAACTAACACAGGCTAGATTAAAACAATAAACAACCAAGCAAATAAACCCTTTATTTTCATATCAATCATAGACTGATAATTATTGGGAGACAAAGCCCACCCCATTCCCAAATTCTCACTAGCAAACTATTCACTATTGACTCTAAGCAAAACAGCACTACTCACTCTGCCCAAAACCCCTCCCAAAATGACCCAACATAAATGCCAATCAATAGTGGCATTCAGTCTAGCTGGACATACCATATTAAGAATAAAAATCCAATACTGTTCTCCATGGATCAGGTGCTAACCACGATTACACCCCTATGAACATCTGAGGGAACATGGTCCACACCAAATACCCAAAGCTCATCAAAGAAATTCCCTACAGATTTACAGTGTTGAGCCATCAGGGCCTCAAGATTGTTGCAGTTAAGATGTCTCTTATGCTCGAGCATATGTCGCTGTAGCTCCATGGTTTTTATTTTATTTTATTTATTTTTATTTATTTCTTATATACCGCCTCTCATGATATCTAGGCGGTTTACATTGAACCAACTGAAATTACATTGAACAGGGCATTATAACTTGGAGATAACTATTTACAGGGAACATGGGCAACAGAGGGCTAAGTGGCTTGCCCAAGACCACAAGGAGCACCTGTGGGACTAGAAACCCCAGTCCTTCCGGCCCAAGGTTGCTGTCCTCTAGTGGGATTTGAACCCCCGACCTTCTGGTCTGTGGTATCTTGCCCCAACCACTAGGCCACTCCTTCACTCCGACTGGTTGTTTGGCTAATATACAGCAAATTTCATGGGCATCTCACAACATATATTAATAAAAGATGATCTACACATTGTCTGCCATCGCAATCTAAAAAGACGATTGTTGTGTTGAAATCCAGTGAGTTCCAAAGTTATTGCACATATCTTACAGTGGCTAAATGGCGAATGTCCACCACTTACACATATCCCCTCAAGCATTAAAGGAAAATCTAGAGAATACCATTCTAGTATTAACTCTTTGTAAACCCATGACAACATTCAGGATAGTCCACAAGCACGCAGCTATCTTTTTAGCTTTAGAACTAATAGGGGAGGACTGTGTAATGAGATGAACATATGAACTATCAATTGAGACAGAATTAGACAATTTAGTTTCTAACAAAAGCTCCCTGTTACTGTATAAAGAACACATTTCCTAGCTTTCTGTATAATGTGAGAGGGATAACCCCGCTGATGGAAATCTTGCGCCAGGCTTTCAGATAGCACCAAATATGAAGAAAAATTCAAGAAACAGAAAACTACTACTACTTGTTGATTCCATCATCAGAGGCACCAACTTGGGAACACAGTTCAAAGGAGAGAGGTTTGTCAAATGCCTCCCAGGCTCTTCAGCTAGCAGGAATTTCAAACCAAATTGTTGATGTACTTAGTGCTGAAAATGAGCACTCCAAAACTGATGTTGTCATCCACTTGGGTACAAATGGCCTGCCTAGAAACAGTGCCACTACAGTTCAAAGGGACTTCCAAACTCTGGGAGAGAAACAAACCCATTGTTAACATTGTAGCATTCTCAGAAGTTCCACCTGTTCTTGGTAAGGGGGCAGAAAGGCTACATCGCATAAACAGCTTTAACACATGGCTCCAGACCTGGTGCAAAGAAGGATTCAGATTTATAGGTGACTGGGGAAACAGATGGACCAACAAGAGACTATACTGTGCTGATGGACTACATTTCTCTGTCACAGGGAAAAGAACCCTAAGTGAAAAATTCAGCCAGTATGTGGATATGCATTTACACTAGAAAAAGGGGTTGACGGATGGGGAAGGTCAAGTTCAGGACGTCACTCCCTGCAAAAGCAGATCATCAGAAACAGCCACACATTTAAACCACACATCAAAGACAAGTGGGAAGAAATGGGCAGAACAAAATCAATGCAAAATACACGCAAGCCCGTTAAATGCTGGAAAGCAATGAGCACAAATGCTCGAAGTTTAGCCAACAAAGTTCCAGACCTGGAAGCCCTAATGGTGGAAATGGACTTGGACATTGTGGCCATTACAGAAACATGGGGGTATGTTTACTAAACCAGGCTAACAGTTAACCCAGGCTATCTGTCACTAAGTCCCATATTATTCAATGGGACCTAGTTGCAGATAGCCCGGGTTAACCGTTAGCCCAGTTTAGTAAACATACCCCATGGTTTAAGGAATCGCATGATTGGTATATAGCCATAGCTGGCTATAATCTATTCAGAAGAGAAAGAGAAAATGGAAAAGGAGGAGGAGGAGTAGCTTTGTATGTCAAAAGCAATATTAAAGACCCGGCCGCGAATCAGCGCGGCCGGGCACAGGCACGCGCCGGCGAGCCGCGGCCAAGAATAGGGGCGGGGGAAGGCGAGGGGGGGCGGGCGAAGAGCCGCATTCAAAAAGCGCGCCCGGCGCGAATGCGGTCTCTTTTCCAGCTCCCCCCTCCGTACAGGAAGAAGCCGGACACCTCCGTACATGAAGAAGGACCGCCAGAACGAAAAGCAGCACTAAGTAAATCATCCTCTCATCTCTGATCGGCGGTACAGGGCCGGAGCCGTAGAAGGGGAGCATTGCAATAAAGAGGGCTCTTTCCAGCTCCCCCACGTGGATTAGCGGAGAGAAGGAATCGGGAAGAAGAGTGCTCAGGCTGATCCACCCCCTCCACGTGGAGGAGCGAGTGTAGATCGCCGAGACTCTTGGAAAGAGGCAGAAGAATAAACCTTACAGAGAACAGCAAGTATGAAATATATGGATTATATAGAGACGGAGGGAGGGAGGGGGGAGGAAGAAATGAGAAATAAACGAATAGTAAGTTTAAAACTGCGGGAGGGGGGGCCGTGGCGGCCATATGCCTGCACACGGAGAGTGAGAAGGGGCCTGCCTGCCAGCCAGTCAGCTATCCAGCTTACCTGCATGGTGAAGGACAGAGGGTAATATTAAAAAAAAATAAAATAAAATAAAGAAATATATGTAAATAAAGAAATAAAACAGCTTGGTGAGCGGCCAAGATGCGAGTTACACAGGGCCATGCCCAGAGAGCAGGAGGTGAGGAGGTGACTCAGGGGATGAAAGGGGGGAGGGCAGGGAGTGATGGGGGGGGGGGAGAAAGGGAAGAGATGTGAGAAGCCGCACATGCCCTGATGCTTCATAGAATAAGTAAATAAAGGATTATAGGCATAGGAGGGGATGCGTACCAAGAAGGGGATATAATTGCATAGTTAATGTAGCTATACTGTCCACGTGAGGAATCTAGGGAGACAGGGGTAGTCTAGAGAGCGAGATCTCTATTGTGGATATATATGTAGTGCGGCCAGAGGGGCAAGGGTAGCTACGAGGGGACGGGAATATAGTTGGCATCATGAATGACTGTAACTCAGCCTTTTACCCTGGCCACTACTTAGTAAGGCTATATAAAAAAAAAAAAAAAAAAACGGCCCGGGAGATCATGGGATTATAGATAGCACCAGATTTGTTAGTAATGTAAGTGTATTGCCTTTGCATAGCATTCTATCTTAAAGGTGAAATGCCCAGGAAGGGAACACCAAAGGCTCCTCGGCCGCGAGGCAACAGCGAGCCACGGAAGGCAGCAGCGGCATCTAAAGCACGAGCAGCGGCCGAACAAAACACGAGAGGGAATCAGAGGGCTAGCCGCGAAGCAACGGCCCCTGCAGCAGCAGCAGCAAAACCGCGTCAAAGCGCCAGGAAGAGGACACCACAGCAACCAGGGAACGCGGCCCCGCCTCAGAACCAAGAACTTGACGACCTGCTCCAGATGGTCCGGGAGCAGGTTACACAGCATGGCCTGCAGTCAGTTAAGCAACGGTTGGGAGCATCGAGCTCTATGAACCAGGAAGTGCCATCGACGAGCACCAGCGTAACCATGACCAACCAAGCACAGGGTAAGTCGGGTGGCGAAAAGGGGGCGCCAGAGTCAGCAACGTCATCATCAGATAGGTCTAGTTCAGATAGTGATAGGGACATTGAATGGGCAGATGTGATGCGCTATGCACTAAAGAAAGTTAAGAGGAAGAAGAGCGCAAAACATTCCCACCCCCTCAGAGAGGCCTGGTCGGGGCAAAGTCAGAGGGGTGAAGACGACACATGCACACCGACGGGAGCGGCCCAAAGAACGCGGATGGATTGGCATGACATGAGCTGTGATCCACGCTGCGGGGTGAGCTCCCTGGCCGTGTCGGTGCCCAAAAAGATCAAAAAGAGAATTTGGAGGAGAGAATATATTGACATATTCTCTCTCCTACTCAGGGATCAAGAGGATGAGTCAACTAGTGGTAAAGATAGGGAGAGAAGAAGTGAGAGGGATAGGAAACCAAAAATACCCAAATCTATCAACAACTGGGTGGCGGCATTCCACCTCTTTATGAGTGTGGTGATGGAAAAAGAACCCGAAGCGGGCCCATACCTGACCAAGTACCTGGACACGATTACTCGCGCACATAAGCAATACGGGGATGGGCCTGGCTAAACTACGATGTGAAGTTCAGGAGGAACATGGCCGACGATCCCACCCTAGCATGGCACCATAGAGTGCTGGACATGTGGGGAGAAGAAATGGCACATAATAGGCCATTGTGTCAGGACGGGTTGCATCAGCCACTCCCGAGCACCACATGGCAACAGCCCTTTCAGAATAACCAAGGGAGGCAAGCCAATCTGTGGGCCGGGAGACGAGCATGCAGGCAGTACAACGCGGGGAGTTGTAACTGGCAGCCGTGCAAATTCAAGCATTCCTGCTCGGGATGCGGGGGAGGACATCCCGCTCTCACATGTAGAGCGGCAAGAGAGGCAAAGCCATACAGAGCAATGCCGCAGCGAGCCACCGAGGTGGGTGGCGCCAACACCCATCAGCCTTGAGCGTATGCGGCCTTGGCTACGAGCATATCCTAAGCGGGATATAGCTATTAGTATAGAAGAAGGTTTCACACGAGGTTTCCACATTCCATCCCTAATCTTAAGGAACAGAAAGCAAGCGTGCTTACTAAAAAACCCACCATCCGTCCAACAACATAACGAGATCGCACGCAGCAAAATAGCAAAAGAATTAGGTATGGGGAGAATAGTCACTCCCATTCAAGGACCTAATAGTCTCCCCATTGGGAGTGATACCCAAAAAGGAGCAAGGACAATTTAGGTTAATTCATAACCTATCATACCCCGAAGGACAGTCCGTCAATGATTACATTGATCCGGCATTATGCTCAGTTAAATATGCAACCATGGACCAAGGGATTACAATCATACGAAGTAAGGGGCCCCGAGCGCAACTAGCGAAGGCGGACATTGAGTCCGCGTTCCGCCTATTGCCGGTTCACCCTGAATCTTTTCCACTGTTGGGCTTCTCGTTCAATGGAGAGTTCTTCTATGACAAATGTTTGCCCATGGGATGCGCAGTATCATGTGCATACTTTGAACAATTCAGTTCCTTCATACACTGGGTGGTCGAAGATCTGGCCGGCCCCAATACAGTGGTGCATTACCTGGACGATTTCCTATTCGTGGGAAAAGACCGGGACGACTGCAAAAGGATACTGGATATCTTCGAGCAGACGGCACGAGAGTTTGGGATCCCGTTAGCAAAGGAGAAGACAGAGGGCCCAAAAAGTGTCCTCACTTTCCTAGGCATACAAATAGATGTGCCTGCACACAGGTCGCGCTTGCCAGTGGAAAAAGTGCTCAAGTTGAGTGAAGAGATGCACCTATTGCACAGCCAGCGAAAAGCGACACTACAGCAATTCCAGTCCATGCTGGGCCTCCTGTGCTTTGTGTGCAGGGTGATTCCCTTGGGGAGGGTGTTTTGCCGGCGGCTGGCATGGGCAACCAGAGGTATCGCAAAGAGATACCACCGCATCAGAGTCACCAGGGAGATGCGCGAAGACCTCCAGGTCTGGTTGCATTTCCTTCGAGCGTTCAACGGCCTGGCCTTCTGGCAAGCGCCCCCGATATCTAATGCCGAACTGGAATTCTTCACCGACGCCTCGGGGGGATCGGATTCGGCATATACTAAAAAGGGGCGTGGTGCTCAGAGAGATGGCCCAAGGAGTGGCACAGTGTCGGGATCACAAGAGACATCACGTTCTTGGAGCTGTTCCCTTTAATGGTATCCCTTTGTATCTGGGCCCCCGAGCTCGCCAATAGGGCTATCACCTTCCGCATCGACAACCTAGCGGTGGTGTGGGCGATAAATAATATGAGAGCCAAAACGCCAAGGGTAGTGGCGCTCTTAAGGAGGATAGTCTTGCTCTGCCTGGCGCATAATATAACCCTGAGAGCCACCCACATCAAGGGCGAGAATAATAACATTGCTGATGCTCTTTCTCGTTCTAAGATCAGGCTGTTTCACCAGCTGGCACCGAGGCCGACGGAGTCAAGACAGCGGTCCCGCATCAAGTCTGGGAGTTTGGTCCACCGAGATCTGGGAGCTCCTGTTGGGAGCATTAGCCGAGAACACCCGGCGCAGATACATAGCGGCATGGGAGCAATACCAGATTTTTTGCAGTGAGGCCCTCATTCAGCTCGAAGACAGACTAAAAGTGGCAACAATAGTGCGATGGATTATGCACTGCAAAACCAATGGCTGCACAAAGGCCGCAGTGCAGGTCCGTTTAGCGGCTGTGTCATTCTTCGCAAAGGCGATGGGGAAGCGGAGCCCCACGGCTGGGTTCATTGTACAGAAAGTGATGAGAGGCTGGTCCCGGGAACAGCCGCAGAAGACGGACAAACGCCGCCCGATCACGCATCAGATGCTCCAACAACTGATGGTACTCACCAGCCGTGTGTGCTACGACGACTACGAGACGAGGTTGTTTAGATGCGCCTTCTCCTGGGCCTTCTACGGAGCCTTCCGGGTAGGGGAGTTAGTAGCGTCATCAGCATCAGAGCAAATGACCCCACGAGGAGGGCTAGTAAAGCGTGATGTGTGCATACGCACCAGAGCGATAGTATTGCAGTTACGCAAGTCCAAGACTGACGTGGAAGGAAAAGGGGCGCAAGTAGTGTTGTCGGCCATGCACAATGACCAGTCATGCCCAGTCCAAAATGCGTTAGCATACCAACAAGTAAGGGCGCACACAGATCACCATTGGTTCATACACGCCAATGGAACACCCTTATCACGTTTTCAATTCAGCAGAGTACTCAAGCTCATAATCGAACGCACTGGAAGGGATGCAAGCTTATACGGCTCGCACTCCTTTCGTATTGGGGCTGCTTCTACGGCGGCCAAGATCGGAATGACTCGAGAGCAGATAATGAAAATAGGCCGATGGCGCTCGGATAGATACAAATTGTATATACGTCCAGCGCCGTAAGGCCAGGGGGGCAACTTAAAAAAAAAAGAAAAAGAGAATTGAATAGATACATGCCCCATTTAAAGACGGTAGTAACGGACTATGAGCGGGTGGCGGGGATAAAAGAAATGTGACTAAGTGAATGTACATTGCAAGGATAGATACTGTTATAATCATAATTTCTGGTTGTGCTCCATGCAGGAATAGGCTACGACAGAGGGCCGCGTGAAGTGTGGATGTGTGGCCATTCATTTGTTCACTGGGCACAGAAGAGGGCGCGATGTAGACCAATGGATTGAACCTAGGTCTTCCATGTGCAGAGGTGGCCGTGTTGTGGCTGGGACGACGGGGTATGGTGTGGGACCAGCTAATGCCGTCCTTGCTCCAAAGGGGGAGATCCGCAGGGAATCCAGCGATAATTGTGATCCACTTGGGAGGCAACGACCTCGCATCCACACGCAGCGTTGAGCTCACCAAGAGGATGCAAGGCGACCTCCTAACGCTGGCAAACACATTTCCTGAGACGCTATTGGCATGGTCTCACATCACACCCCGACGAGTGTGGAGGGGCGAAAACTCTCATAGGGCAGTGGAGAGGACTAGAAGAAAAAGTGAACAGATGGATGGCCCGCTTCATGGGGTCCATAGGGGGATGCGCCATCGCGCATGACCTAATAGAGGAGAGATGTCCCGGGCTGTTCCGCCCTGATGGAGTGCACTTATCCGACATCGGAATGGACATTTTTCTCTGCGACATACAGGATGCGATAGAACGTCTATGGAGGAAGCGGATGTTGGCCACAGCGGCGCGTTGATGTGTGGGGCCCCGACAACAAGCGAGGAGTCGCTGTTGCCGGGGTTGGCAGGAGAAACGCACCCAGGGAGAGAACACAGCCTAAGCCTTAAGTAAAGGGGGAGAGGTACGGGAGAGATACACGGACCTCACCCCGGAGAGACGGAGATGGTGACAAGAACACCACGCAGAGAGCCCCCCCCTTTGCCTTGCTTTGATGGCGGGCAAAAAGGGGGGGGCAAGGAGAAAAAGTTGCCAAGGCTGCTTGAACGGCAGACGCAACAGCTTTTCGGCTGAAGGACACGAAAGAATAAGGGACGGAGAAAAGCTTTCACGGCTAAAGAAGTTCCCTCCTGCTATGGGAAAAGGCGGCAGGATAGTGGCTGTGTTTCTCGGGGGGGCAAGAAAAAGGAAAAGAAGTGATATAAGACATTGTAGACTGTGTCTTGCTGACGGTCACGTGCATGCTGTGGCCAACAGTTGTTATGTACTGTTAAATACCATTGTTGTTAGTATACCACTGTTGTGAATAAAAGCGATATGATTGTTGAAAGAACCCCATGGCGTAAGGTGGTGCTTCATGGGGGGGGGGAGGGGTGGGGGGGGGAAAGGGGGGGGAAGGACTGCGGCGGTCATGCCGGTTGCGTGGCTGAGTTACTGAAATTCAGGGGGCATGGGGAAAAGAAGAAGCGCTCTGTATCGTGTTGGAAAGAGGAGATGGCACTGTCATCCATACTGCTGTAGTCTACAGACCTCCGACACAAATTGAAGAGATAGATAACGAATTGGTTATAGATATTGCCAAAATAGCCACAAAGGGGGAAGCAATCATATTGGGCGACTTTAATCTACCTGATGTGGATTGGATTACTCCTTCTGCAAATCTGGAAAGAAGCAAAAAAATTGTGGATGCTCTCTAAGATGCGTTACTTAGACAAATGGTGATGGAACATACCAGGGAAAGCTCAACGCTGGATTTAGTGCTCACCGATGGCGATAGTGTGTTGAATGTCTGCGTAAGTGCCCCTGTGAGCAGCAGCGATCATCACACGGTGTGGTTTGAGATAAAAGCCATGGTGCAGGCCAATCATAGCAGGCTCAAAGTCCTAAACTTCAAAAACACCGACTTCAATAAAATGGCCGAGCTCCTAAAGGAGGAGCTGACAGGGTGGAAGGAGATAAGGGAAGTGGAATTGCAATGGGCTAAACTAAAGGTGGCAATAAAAGGGGCAACAGATAAATATGTAACAAAAGTAAACAAAAACAAGAGGAGAAGAAAGCCTCTTTGGTTTTCCAAAGAAGTGGCTGCTCAAATAAAGGCAAAAAAGACAGCTTTCACAAAATTCAAAAGCTCGCAAACAGAGGAACACAGAAATGAATACAGGATCAAACTCAAAGAGACAAAGAGAGAAATAAGGATAGCAAAATCAAAAGCAGAGGAAAAGATGGCTAAAGATGTGAAGTGTGGTGACAAAACCTTCTTCAGGTATATTCGGGAAAGGAAGATCAGAGGTAGAATTGCAGGACTTAGAAGTGCTGTGAACGGACTCGTGGAAAGTGACATTGAAAAAGCAAAATTGTTAAATGAATACTTCTGCTCTGTTTTTACTATAAAAAGTCCTGGAGAAGGACCACCTGTGACTCCCAAATATAAAAATGGGAATGAAGTAGTTACCACACCATTTACAGAAGATGAGGTGTTAGAACAACTTGCAAAATTGAAACTGGACAAGGCCATGGGACCGGATGGGATACATCCCAGGATACTGAAAGAGCTCAGAGAGGTTCTTTCAGGGCCGTTAAAGGATGATTTCAACAGATCCTTGGAAACGGGAGAGGTTCCTCAGGACTGGAGAATGGCTGATGTTGTACCTGTACACAAAAGTGGTGAAAGGGAAGAAGTGTCAAACTACAGGCCTATGAGCCTTACCTCAATGGCAGGAAAAGTCATGGAGGCACTCCTGAAAGAGTGAATAGTGAACTTTCTCAAAACCAACAGGTTGCAAGACCTGAGGCAACATGGTTTTACTGAAGGACTGTCTTGCCAAACAAATCTGATTGAGTTCTTTGACTGGGTGACCAGGGAGCTAGATCAGGGGCATGCAATGGATTTCATCTACCTGGATTTCAGCAAAGCCTTTGATATTGTTCCTCATAGGAGGTGTATCAATAAACTCGGTAGCTTGGGGATGGACCCAAAGATGGTAAATTGGATCAGAAATTGGTTGACTGACAGACGACAAAGGGTGATGGTAAATGGAGCTCACTCGGATGAAGGGAAGGTGATTAGCGGGGTGCCCCAGGGTTCGGTACTGGGCCCGGCACTGTTCAATGTATTTGTCAGTGATATTGCTGAAGGACTGGATGGAAAAGTCTGTCTTTGTTGCAAATTTTTGTGTCATCTGCAAAGAGTAGACTCCCCCGAGGGAGTGGTTAACATGAGGAAAGATCTACAAAAGCTGGAAGAATGGTCAAATCCTTGGTAATTAAGATTTAATGTGAAAAAGTGCAGAGTTATGCAATTGGGTAGCAGAAATCCAAGGGAAATGTACGCGATAGAGGGCGAGAGGTTGATGTGCATGGATCAGGAGAAAGACCTTGGTGTGATTATTTCTGAAGATCTCAAGGTGGCAAAACAGTGCGACAAGGCTGTGGCAAAAGCCAGGAAGATGTTGGGCTGCATACAAAAAGGAATCACCAGCAGAAAGGAAGAGGTACTTATGCCACTGTTCAAATCACTGGTGAGGGCCTCACTTGGAATACTGTGTTCAGTTTTGGAGACCGTATCTTGCAAAGGATGTAAAAAGACTGGAGGCTGTTCAGAGGAAGGCGACCAAAGTGATTTGGAGCCTGCATCAGAAGCCTTACTAGAAGAGACTTGAAGACCTAAACATGTACACTTTGGAGGAGAGGAGGGACAGGGGAGATATGATTTAGACCTTTAAATACTTAGAGAAATAATGAACAAACAAACCTCTTCCAAAGACGGGGAAGCTGTAAAACTAGACAGCACAGCAGGAAGCTGCAAGGTGGTAAATTGAAAGGCAATGTCAGGAAATACTTTTTCACGGAAAGGGTGGTGGATGCTTGGAATGCTCTCCCGATGGAAGTGGTGGGGGCAAACATGGTGACGGAATTCAAAATGGCATGGGACAGACACAGTGGATCTCTTTACAGCAACAGGATAAAATCAAAACAAACTGAACCATCTAATTTCTCAACAAATAGGGGTGTCCTGCATGGAGTGGTCGGTTCACCCCTAAACAGGGATGTGGGGAGGGTGGCCTGCACAGAGCAGCAGGTGCAGCTAGACTTGCCATCATGCTGGGCAGACTAGATGGACCATGCTAGTCTTTATCTGCCGTCATTTACTATGTTACTATGAAAATGCCTGCCATAGTTGCCTGTGTCTTTATAAAATAAGCTTAAAATAGCCAACTACATGGCTTTCACAGATGGCTGTCTAATTTATACATGCAGAAGAGAATTTTATAACAGGACACCTAAGGGGATACACAAAAAAAAAAAAGATATAACTTGGAACCATGTGACTTATTTATTTATTTTATTTATTTATTATATTCTCTTATATACCGCGCTATTCTGCATCAGTGCGGTTTACATTGAACAAACTGAAATTACATTGAACAGGGCATTATAACTTGGAGATAACTATTTTACAGGGAACATGGGCTATGGAGGGTTAAGTGGCTTGCCCAAGACCACAAGGAGCACCTGTGGGACTAGAAACCCCAGTCCTTCCGGCCCAAGGTTGCTGTCCTCTAGTGGGATTTGAACCCCCGACCGTCCGGCC
Source organism: Ichthyophis bannanicus (assembly GCA_033557465.1). Classification (NCBI taxonomy): domain Eukaryota; kingdom Metazoa; phylum Chordata; class Amphibia; order Gymnophiona; family Ichthyophiidae; genus Ichthyophis; species Ichthyophis bannanicus. Next base: position 651,653,801 of record CM066031.1, read on the forward strand.
TGAAGTACCTTACCCCAACCACTAGGCCACTCCTCCACTCCACTCCTTTCCTGGCAAGCTGACCTGCAGAACGTCCCTGCTGAACATAAGCAGGATAAAATCTTTTCTTTTTAGAAAAGAAAAGACTTAATTCCCTTTAAGAGAGTGAAGCAGAGAGTTCAGGTCTGGGAGGCCGTAGCTCACAGAGAGAGGTTAAGAACCCTGCAGGTTGCTGGAAGGAGGAGTTGCCTAGTGGTTGGGGCAAGGTACTACAGGCCGGAAGGTCGGTGGTTCAAATCCCACTAGAGGACAGCAACCTTGGGCCGGAAGGACTGGGTTTTCTAGTCCCACAGGTGCTCCTTGTGGTCTTGGGAAAGCCACTTAACCCTCCATTGCCCATGTTCCCTGTAAGTATTAGTGTATGTGTCTCATATCCCCTCGTGTTAAATGTATCCCCCAACCGCTTTGACCCGGTGAAAAGTGGGATATAAATGCAGATAACTAACTAAATAAATAAATGGCCCATGGAACCAGAAGTCTTTTGAAGGTAAGCCGTGTAGACGAGTTCCGAGGTAGTAACTTTGACTGGGGCTGTAGGAAGCCCCATAGAAGCCAATATTCATAAAATCTGAGCTTCTAAATTTAGGCTCCAAAGTTAGGCGCCTACATTTGTCTTCCATTTTCAACTAAAATAGGGTGATTGTTTACTAAAGGACACTAAACAACATGCAAATTAACATGCACTTTTAGTGTACAAGTGCAGTAAATGTTACCATGCAGGCAAAAAGGCATATATTATGGGCAGAGATTAGGCATGGACTGAACATTAAATTAGCACACAGTACTTTATCACACACGTTAACTCTAATGGCTGACGATAGTGTGGGTGCAGTTCATGCCTCCTCAAGAGGTGGCATAAAGTGCACCTGCACAACCTTTAAAAGTTACCATGATCTGCTGCTTTAAATAAATAAAAATTAAAAATCTCTCCTGATCTGCAACATGCCCTCCCCTTTGAGGATCTAGACCTTCCTCCCACTCCCTGATCTGCATTCTGACCCACTCCTGTTCTACTGAACTACCAGCTCCCCACCTCTCATATCTGCCCAGACACTTGATGGGGGTATCCCTGGCAGATTACTGGGGGGGGGGGGGTATAGGGGGGGACAGGACAGGATTGATTTCCATATGCTCCTGCCTCATCACTGACCCAGTTCAAAATGATCGCTCTGACCCTTAGTGATAGTCTTGAGGTACTACCACTGGTGATCAATCTGCCTATTTGATACCTTGAGCCCAAGCAGTGGCTCCACAGGATTACTGCTAGGGATCAACCAGTGTCATTTTGAACCCAAGACCCAACAGGGCAGGAGCAACTGAGGATCACTCCTGCCTCACCTGCTAGATACCTGGGAAATCCCTGGTAGGTCCTAGGAGTGTTTTTTGGTTTATAGAAGGTCTTGGTTGGGGGTCCAAGTGTGTCTTCAGTTGGGTGGGGATGTCATGGCTGGGGGGGGGGTCCACATTATGCTTTAACTCTAGCCTTTTAAGATGGTGCTCAGGGGCACCATCTTGTTAGTGATCCAGTGCTCCCAGCAGGAAAAATAAGTTCAAACCAGGCATTATTTTTCCACAAAAAAAACCACAGCCTGTGAAGTTCCCATCAAGCCGTTTTATTCAACTTGCTTAATAATGAACATAAGAACATAAGATATGCCATACTGGGTCAGACCAAGGTCCATCAAGCCCAGTATTCTGTTTCCAACAGTGGCCAATCTAGGTCATATGTACCTAGCAGTTTCCCCAAGGGACACAGGTTCCACAATGCTTGTACTGAGTCAAGCATTGATATCCTGGGTCCCTTCTTAATAATGGTTTATGGACCTTTCCTCCAGAAACTTGTCCAAACCTTTTTTAAACCCAGCTACACTAACAGCCTTTACTACATCCTCCGGTAACAAATTCCAGAGTTTGATTACACATTGCGTGAAAAAATATTTTCTTTTATTAGTCTTAAATAGTTTACCCTGTAGCTTCATTGCATGTCCCCTAGTCTTTCTATATTCTGATAACGTAAACAATCAATCTACGTTTACCCGTTCCACTCTGTTCATTAATTTATAGACTTCTATCATATCTCCCCTCAGGCATCTCTTTTCCAGGTTAAAGAACCCTAACCTTTTTAGCCTTTCTTCATAGGAGTATCTTTGCATCTCATTATTTACTAATGTGTTGTTCAATAAAATAGCATGTGTTAGAGTAAAATAACACAGTTCTGCCATTTAAATGCAGATTACTGGGCAAATACCATTTTATTTACTTAATGCACATTAGCAGCTACCCCCTGATTCACAAAATTAGGAGCTTAGTCTCTTCGAAAGTTGAACCTATAATTTTCTGAGAAAAATAAGGCAATTGTACTGTTAGAATAAAAGTGGAATGGCAATTTCTCTAAATTTAGCTTTTTTAAAGCATGGATTACCCCCGGGGCAGGGGTCAGTCCAGAGAAGCAGACTACCCGAGTCGGTACATCATCCTCCATCTCTGATCCAATTCAAATCAAAGCTAAAAATGCACCTCCGAGGCTGCTATTGGATTCTGACCCCCCCCCCCTCTTTATTCTCTTATTTGCCACCCATTTGTGTTAAAACATAGAAACATAGAAATATGATGACAGAAAAAGACCACATGGCCTATCTAGTCTGTCCTTCCATAACAACTACAACAGTCCCCTTTTTTCCTTTAGACATCCTCTCTGTTTGTCCCATGCTTTTTTGAATTCAGTTACAGTCCTCATCTCTACCACCTCCACTGGGAGACTTCCACGGATCCACCACTCTTTCCGTAAATAAATATTTCCGCATATCACTCCTGAATCTATCTCCCTTCACCCTCATCCCATGTCCCCTCGTAGCAGAACTTGCTTTCAATTGAAAGAGGCTCTCTCCCTGAACATTTATGCCACGGAGGTATTTAAACATCTCAAATCATATCACCTCTATCCCGCCATTTCCCCTTAGTTTCTACCCTAATCCCATGTTTGTCGTATTTGCCTGTCTTGTATAGATTGTGAGCTCTATTGATCAGGAACAGTCTCATACATATCTGCATGCAGTCCTGCATATGCTTTGTAGTGCTATGGAAATAAGACCTCTCCGCGTTAAACTCCTGTCTTTCCGATGTGGCTAACTGGTTGACACTTAACTGCCTTCACCTTAATCTTGCTAAGACTATCGCTATTTGGTTCTCTCATAACAATCCATCTCCCACACTGGCCCCTTCTTTCTCTGGCTCTCCTGTTCCTCTAGTCTCTACCTTCCGTTATCTTGGGGATCACTTTGATTCTGAACTATCATTCCATGCCCATATTTCACATGTCACTAAAACTTCCTTTTTCTTCCTCCGACAAATTCGCGCAGTCCGTCCTTTCTTATCTCCATCAGCCCTCACCACCTTGCTGTTATCTCTGGTTATGTCACTTGTGGATTTTACAAACTCAATTTTCATCGGTCTTTCTAAATCTCAACTGTCCCAGTTACAACGGATCCAGAACACTGCTGCCCGCCTTGTCACCCATTCCTCCCCCCGAGATCACATAACACCCCTGCTATTTCGCCTTCATTGGCTACCCTTTCCCCATCGCGCTCAATTCAAGCTTCTCACCCTGATCCATAAAGCTCTCTATGCCGGCACCCCTCAATACTTAACAGACCTTCTTTCTTTTCACTCTCCTAGGTACACTCCTCGCTCCTTCCACCTCAACCGTCTCACCCTTCCCTCCCCCTCCCGCGCTCACTTACAATCTACTCGCTCTTCTGCCTTCTTTTTTGCTGGCCCCGCCCTTTGGAATTCCCTTCCCTCTTCACTTCGTCTGGAACCTCATCACTCCACATTCAAACAAAACCTGAAAACCCACCTCTTTTCCCTGGCATTTGATGTCCCCTCTCCTTTCGTGTAAATCCCACTCCCCCTATCCTCTATTTTCCTTGTGTCTTGTTCTTACTTACGTTTGGTCTTGTCTCTCTTGTCTCTACTGCTTTTCTATTAAGAAATTGTAATTCTTTTCCACTTCGCTGGCTTTGGCCTTCTTTTAAACATGGTTTTTAATTGTACACTGCTTTGCTTGTTCTAGAAAGGCGGTTTTTATCAAATGAAATAAACATAAACATAAACATAAGTGGCAGCAATAGTAGGAAAGAATCAAGATGTCCTTTTATTCATTAGTAGCTACTTAACTTAGACGTAGTGATAGCACCTAGAATAAGGCCAGGTACAGTTGTGTTTACGTTTTATAAAAATTAGGCAGATGAGGTTTTGGGGGGGGGGGGGAAGAGGAACCGATCACAGGTCTGAGGACATAAACATAGCACTCCTTCCTACCCCATGCAAAGAAGATTCCAGCCCTTGAAGCCCCATCATTCCCACCACCACAAAGCAACAAAGTCATGGGAACTACTCTTTCCCTCCATATACATAGACATAGAATTTCACCTCATGATTCACAGAGTTGTTCTGTCTTTGCTAGCAGGAGAAATGCAATCTTCTGCTGGTGTCCCCAGGCTAAACAGAACAGTACTCTCTAGCAGTACTGTGTGGTGCAATGTTGTTAACCAACACCGTTTTGTGTAGTTCAGTAGTTAAGATGTGCCAGCAGGGGAATATCAAGTCTGTCTTACTAGCAAAACAGAAGACATTCTTGGATCATGAAATGAAATTATGGAGGGGGCCTGGTTTTTGTTTTCCCTTCGTTTTATTAGTGGTGGGAGGAAGGGAATCAACAGTGAGATATGGCATTTAAGTGTACATCTGTGTTTAGGGTCTGGAAGGACAAGGATCATAAATGAGGTTACTTACAAGCATTTCAGGTATTGGAGGGAAAGTGGCATCATTGGTTGGGGAGTTTCCTTAAGAAAAAAAAAAAAAAAAAAAAAAAAAAAATTAGCCAGAAGTTTGAATCCAAGCAGACATATTTTGTCCTCTTGGATTTAAACTAATTTTCAGTCAAAAATATAGCCACCTATGTTTGTCTCAAAATACTTTAAATTTACCCATTCAGAATCTAAGCATCTATGTTGGGTGCTCAGTTGTGGGCTGAAAAACAGCCCTATGGTTAAGAAAATTCCGGATTTATAAGTCCTAATTGCAGATGCCGTTCTTGCGATATGGTCACAAACATCTAAAAACAAGTTTAGCAAGGATAAGGAAGACAGCCAAGAGGGAGAAGTAACAGTTTACAAGTGATGCAAAAGAGAAAAAGGTACTGTGGGTTCTCTTGGAAAGGGAAGGCGGCATTCTTACACGCTGGATATAGGCAAAAGAACTAGACAGATCTAGTCAGCCTGATACATAGAGCTGCAAAGAAAGAGAAAGTGTAACTAGTGGGAGATTTTGATGTGTCAGATATTCCTTGGTGCACGCTACCTATATAAACAATTAGCAGCAGAAAGATCCTGGATGCCCTGTGCTCCTCAAACGAAATGGGAAGAGAACCCACAAAGGAAGGGAAATACTCAAAAAAGCACTTATAAATAGGGAAACTGTTTCCAATACTTCAATGATCAAATGATATTGACTAGTATAATAACAAATTTTAGGACCACACACACAATTTTACTTGTGTAGAGGGTTTGCAATTTTCAGATAACCTTAATGCATTTCTTGCTACTTTTATGTTATTTATATATGTTTGAGGTTCTTGAATCTCTCTCTCATATCCCCCTGTCTCGCTTCTAAAGTGTATGTGTATATTAGGATGGCCCACAAACCAATGCAAAATGTTAATGTTTGTAGAATCATTTCTCCACAAGGCTTATTTTTATCCATTAGGGATAGCTTGCTTACAGTACCTGTGAAATTTCAGCCTGATTGCAAAACCTTTAGAAGTCATCCCATTCTGAACATTTTATGGATGGGAAAAGGCATTTTTAAGGTTCAGGTCAGGACGACTGCATGAGAGTCCTAGAATATTACAGATCTGGCTCCGTTTGTCAGTCTTGTTTATGTCAGATAGTGGAATGAAGTACCACTTGCAATCTGAGCTCCTTCTCAATGGCATCAATTTTTTTTTTAATCAGTTCTTAAGACTTAACCGAACCAGGCTGTTGCATTTTCAAGGCACCTCTGGTTTTCGTCTGAACATCTAGCAGTCTTAGCCCTTTTTGATGGCAGTCTCAGCAGAAACAAAGAAAAAGAAATGGTGTAGAATCTTCAGTGACCACCAATACTAGACATTCCAGTTGTCTGCTGTTTAGTTCAGATGACATCAAAAAAAATACCAAATGGGGTGACCTCTAAATATTGTTTATTTTCATTAAAAATTTGTGTGTTTGTTAAAAATATGATAAAGAACAAAACCAGCCTTGTGGAGAAATGAAATCTGTTGCTTTCTGTTTTTGAATCACCCTAGTGTGTATATGTGTATCTCTAGCTATATATCTTTAAGGGCCTGATTTACCAAAGCATGTACCTGTTTTCATAGGCACAGCATGGTGCATTGGTTGGTAAACATGGTTCTGCCTTCTCTGAAATCTTTCATAGAAGTGACTGCAAAATGGTGCCTGTTGTTCTTTCTCTTCATTTTAGAAGAGATGAGAGATAAGGGGGGATATGATACAGATGTTTAAATACTTAAATGGTATTAATGAAAAAACAAACCTTTTTTCAAAAATGGGGATGCTATACAACTAGAGAACATGAAATGCTGCAGGGAGGTAAATTTAAAAGCAACATCTGGAAATACTTTTTCACAGAAAGGGTGGTGGATGCCTGGAATGCACTCCCAAAAAGAGATGGTGGGATCAAAAACAGTGCCGGAATTCAAAAAGGCATGGGACAAGACAGACGATCACTACATAGCAAGAGTATGGAATCAAAACAAACGTAAATAACGTCTACCTTAATGGACAGACTAGATGGACCATGCTGGTCTTTATCTGCCGTCACTTACTATGTTATTATACTTTACTTATTTCTTTAGTTATAGACTCTGTACAATTATGGTAGATCTTCTCTGGATTACTAGTACTGCAGACTTACCATTCATCTTTTACGATGTATTGTTATCATATCCCATTTCCTAGTAGACACACCTCTCCCTTTTCCCTCTACTAGCCCTCTGGCTCTGGTAACTGCCTTATCACATTGCTTCCCTTCTTGGTCTATGATTATTCCTGCTTCCTCATAGGCATAATCGACTGGCTTCCCTCTATCATTGTGACCAGACTCTAAAAGATCCAATGATGACTGAAGGAGTTACACCCTATTCCTGAATATGGATCTTCTGAGTTCTTCCTGACTGCTAATTTACTGCAGCACCAGCTGGTGATTTCTTGGTCTGGGCTTCTCCCGCCCCTTCAAAGACATCAACCTGCTACCAACTAGAACATAAGAAATGCAATACAGAGTCAGACCAAGGTGCATCAAGCCCAGTATCCTGTTTCAACAGTGTCCAATCCAGGCCACAAGTACCTGGCAAGTTCCCAAAAGGCACACAGGTTCCACAATCCTTGTCCAGGGGCAAGCAGTGGATTTCCCAGGTCCTTTTTAAATAATGGTTTATGGACCTTTCCTCCAGGAACTTGTCCAACCCTTTTTTTTTTAACCCAGCTACACTAAAAGCTTTTACTACATCCTCTGGTAACAAATTCCAGGGTTTGATTATACGTCGAGTTGAAAAAATATTTTCTCTTATTAGTCTTTAATGGGTTACATTGTAGCTTCATCGCATGTCTCCTAGTCTTTCTACTTTTGATGGCCATTCATTAATTTTTAGACTTCTATCATATCTCCCCTCAGCCTTCTCTTTTCCAGGTTAAAGAGCCCTAACCTTTTAAGCCTTTCCTCATAGGGGTGTCCTTCTATCCTCTTTACCATTTTGGTGGCTCTTCTCTGTACCTTTTTTAATTCTGCTATATCCTTTTTAAGATATGGTGACCAGAAATGCATACAGTCTTCGAGGTGCAGTCCCACTATGTAATGATGCAGAGGCATTATAATATCCTTGGTTTTATTCTCCATTCCTAACCTTATGATTCCTAGCATTCTATTTGCTTTCTTGGCCACCGCTGCACACTGGATGGAAAGTTTCAAAATGTTCTCCACATTGACACCTAAATCTTTCTCCTGGGTGATGGTTCTAACGTAGAACCTTGCATTGTATAACCATAGTTTGTGTTGTTCTTTGCTAGATGCATAGCTTTGCACTTGTCCACATTAAAGTTCATTTACCATTTGAATGTCCAGTCTTCCAATTCATCAAGGTCATCTTGCAAGTTTTCACAATCCTCTTTTGTTTTAACAAATTTGAATAATTGTGTGTCATTTGCAAAGTTGATCACCTCTCTCATTATTCCCATTTCCAGGTCGTTTATGAAGATGTTAAAAAGCAGTAGGCCTAGCACAGATCCCTGGGGTACTCCATTATTCACCTTTCTCCAGTGAGAAAATTGTCCATTTAGCCCTATTTTCTGCTTTCTATCTTTTAACCAGTTCCTGATCCACAATACTATACTACCTCCACAAATCCCATGACTTTTTAATTTGGGCAAGAATCTCTCACAAGGAACCTTGTCAAAGGCTTTCTGAAAATACAGGTACAATATATCAACCAGCTCACCTTGGTCTACCTATTTATTCACATCTTCAAAAACATAACATTTTAGTAAAACAAGACTTTCTTTGACTAAATCCATGTTGGCTATCTTCATGTTTAGTAATTTTATTCTTTATAATGGTTTCTACCATTTTGCCTGGTACCGATGTCAGGATCACCGATCTGTAGTTTCCTGGATGCCTCCTGGAACCCTTTTTAAATATTGGCATCACATTGGCCATTCTCCAGTCTTCAAGTATTATAGATTATTTTAATGATAGTTCACAGATTACTAATAGTAGGTATGCAATCTCATATTTATGCATGAGGCCGCCGGGCTGGGTCCCATGGCCGTCAGTAACCTGGTGCCCGGGCCCGGCCTCATCCTCAGCCTCCTGCACGTGACGGGGGTCGGGGGGGGAGGTAGGAGTCATGGAGCAGCGGCATTTGAAATCGCTCCACGACAGTGCGTGGAACGATTTCATTGGATTAGATGCCGGGAGGGCGGGGTTGAGATTGGCGAGGAGCCACATGGCTGGTCTTTTCATCGCAGCTCCTCGATCAGGACGGACGCGTTTCCTGCCCACCCTCCCTTGTGGGTTGTGGGAGGTAAGGTTGTTGCAGCTGGGTGGTGGGGTAGAGAGCCGGCGCTCGCCGAGGCGCCGGGCTTTAACTGATTTAGGAGCAGTGGGGGAGCGAAGGGCTCCCCGGGGTTCGGGGTGGGGCGAGACATCCCAGTTGGGGGTCTCAGCCTGGTATAGGGGTGTGGGGGCCAGCCTTTGCTACTAGCATGGCGAGGCAGGTGGCGGGGCTCGGGGGAGGATGATGCTCCGCCTTGATAATAGTATGGTGGGTGGGGGCATTGTCCGGTGCTGGGGTGGGGGGGGGGAGTTATGTTGGGATGTTGAATATGTTTGGCCCATGTTGGGCCGGTTGTTATATGTGTTAAATAAAGCTGTGACCAAAGTAGTACCATGATACGGTGTCTTGGGTGTTTTGTATGCGGAAAAGAGTAATGAGGGATCCGGGGTAAAAGGTGTAATATGGAGGGTGAGGAGGGCCTCTGGGTTACCATGGTTACAGCTCTTTCCACATCCTATCAGGTGATTTACTATCCTTCAGTTTATCAACATCTACACACTTTATCAATATTTCTTTCAATTCTTCTGATATATCACCTTTAGATACTATTTCAGACATGGGTAACTTCCCTACATCATCTTCAGTAAAGATCAAAGCAAATTATTCATCCAAAATCTCTTCGCTATGGCCTTGTCCTCCCTTAGTACCCCTTTTAACCCTCTCATCTAATGGTCCAACTGTATTTGAAAAGGTTGTTATGTGTTTTTGTTTCCATGGCAAGCTTTTTTTTCAAATTCTCTCTTTGCCTGCCTTATCAAAAAGTCGTGCATCTAACTTGCCAGTGCTTATGTTGTTTCCATGTTAGACATTTGGCTGCATTTTTCATTTCCTGAAAGATGATGTTTTGGCTACAATAGCCTCTTTGACATCACCTTTAAACCATGACTGTAGTTTTTTGGCCTTCTTTCCTCTTTTCTTAAAGCATGGAATTCATCTGGTCTGGGGTTCCAAGATAGTATTTCTAAACAACACCCATACTTGATATAAATCTTTAATCTTTGCAGCTGCTCCTTTTAGTTTCCCTTCTGAAAGTCAAATAGTACTGTGGATTTCCTTGCCATCCTTCTTCCATTTATTAAATCAAACGTGATCATGCTATGATCACTATTGCCAAGTGGCCCCAAAGCCCTTCTCTCTTGCACCAGATCCTGTGTTCCACTAAGGGCTAGGTCCAGAATAGCTTCCCCTCTTATCTGTTCATTAACCAGCTGCTCCAAAAAGCAGTCATTTCTTTCATCTAGAAATTTTTATCTCCCTAGCATGTCCCACAGTGACACTGACCCAGTCGATACTGAGGTAATTGAAATCACCCATTGTGTTGTAACTTTTGTTAGCTTCCCTGATTTCTTTTAACATGTCACCATCCTTCTGTTCGTTCTGGCCAGGCGGTCGATAGTGCACCCCCACTGCCATCACCTTCCCCTTTTTACATGGAATTTCTATCCATAGAGATTCTACAGTATATTTTGTTTCCTGCAAAACTTTCATCCTGTGTGACTCAATGCCTTCTCTAACAGAGTGCAACCCCTCAACCAATTTGATCTACCTTTTATTAGTGTGATTGATGCCAGAAGCATCTCACCTCTGGCTCCTTGTCAAAAGTGAATGTCAAAGACAAATAGCCTTTTATGGGTCCCTTCATGGGCAACGTCTTATACTGCAATATTCTAACATTTTCACAGCTAAGAGAGAGAGAACTGGGCTTGATATTGTGGATTTAGAGATTCCTACAGGGGAGCATTGTTATGTGCTATGGAACTATATTATATATAGATTGTCCCAACGCCGCCCTAGTGGCGAAGAAGCGTCACGGTAGAGAGGGTGGACACAAAAATATTTGTAATTGAGTTTGGCTTAAAGACAGGGCCCAGGTTTTCTTTGTAGTCCTAGTAGCCTTCTGGTAACCAAAAGCTCAAAGGAACATAATAGTCCGAGTGAAGGGAGAAGAAAGGCTTTTATTTCCCCTATTGCACAAAAGGTTCAAAAGCTCAGATCTTTACAGCAACAGAAATCGTCCTTATTTCAGGTTGAAAGAAAACAAACAAGAACTGTATTTAACCTGTTAACTTCACAGTAATAACATGAGAAAACAAAGATTCACACATTCCCCCGGCTACAGCTCTATTCCTTGTCTAAAGGCTCAAAGCCTTCCGCCTGACAGTAGCTGCAATCCATTTCAGGGTCCGAAAGGTCGTCAGCGACGTCCACCTGCATTGGTTCAAGGTCAGCGATATCTGGTAGCTTGCATTCAGGCTTTTTATACAACGTTTGCACGATGTCCCAATGTTCTGTGTTCAAAGGTAAGCCCTGGTTTTGTGTACCTCTAGACTGAGAACAGTCTCTCTTGCACACGGCTCTTTTACTGGAGAGTCTCTTACTTGCCATAGGTTTGTATCCTGAAGTATAAACAGTTCTAGTAGGACAGCGTTCCTCTATTCCCTGTTCCTCCTGTGTCACAGCGTTCAGGAAATTATAATCAGAAAAACAGTGATTACCTTTCTTTCTTGGCTTATCCCGGCAAGGTAAGGATTGAGGCCAGTTCCTGCTGGGGTTTGGCCTTACTTGCACAATGGTAGGCTTTTGGTTCTCCCGGAGGCCTTCTGCTGGTGTTAAACCACATTCACACCAAAGCTTCCTTCTGTCTGAGCCCAGAATGTTACCTTTTAAAGAAGTTCTTTCATCTTCTTCTTGGTTACTCCATGTTATGTCCTTTAATGGTTGCTGGCCTCTGCCAAACTCAGGTCCAGGACTTTCTAGCACAGTCCTTCTGCTTCCAGGGGTAGCTCCCTTTCTGTATCTCTCCCTCTTGGAAGGCGTGTCCTCTCTACTCCTGGGATACTCGGGGCGAACTCCTTCACCTGGCTCTGCTGAGTCTGCTGGGCCTGTTCCTTTCCCCAGGACTTCTATTTCCTGGTCCTTCTCTCCCTCTTGGAAAGCCTGTCTTCTCCAGTCATCTGGGCTTTTTTTTAAGAGGAACTCTTCCCTCCTCTGATTGGGTGCAGGTCGGTATTGCATCACTGGCTCTGGGGCGTGGCTCCTCAGTCCTCCGGAGGTCCCACTTGCTCCCCCTATATGGCTCCTTGTAATGCTGCAGCCGGTGTCTGCCTCTTTTTTCTAAGCTTAAAGCATTTTCTCCTGTCTGCAGAGGGTCTGCAGTACCACAAGATAGATAGATAGATATTTTTAACTTTTTAGGGTAGCCTCAATATAGGGCTTTTTGGTTAAAGCTTATGTCAACTTAAAAATTTGAATCGCGTGCTGACTGGTTTGCTCAGAAGAGACTGAATTGTATTTCTGTTGTAATAAAACAGGGTCATTATGCCCCTGTTTCCTTTTACACACGTTATAAAAATGTCTATGGATGTTGCCCTTTTGCACAACTCCTATGCAGGTAGAAAATGCTAGTGGTATGCAAGTACATCTCCTGTGTTCAAATATTTTATTTATTTATTTAATACACATTCTGTAAGAAATAAGAGGTCTCTTGTTTATGACTGACTTACTCATTGATTGAGACACCTGTTTTATTTGCTACCAAATCCTTATTGACAGGATCTGATAATGTTATATTGAATAAACTATGCCTAAACTCTTATCCTTTTCATGATGACAGAACTTAATAATCAATATAGGGAAATTCTAATTATTAACAGTTTTTTATACCACTTTAATCATTTCAATCAAAGTGGTTTACATTGTAACTCTGTAATGCACATTAAACAGGGACATTGATAACTTGGATTGTTCTGAGGCAATGGAGAGTTAAGCGAGTTGCCCAAGTCATAAGAACATAAGATATGCCATACTGGGTCAGACCAAGATCCATCAAGCCCAGTATCCTGTTTCCAACAGTGGCCAATCTAGGTCATACGTACCTAGCAGTTTCCCCAAAAGACACAGGTTCCACAATGCTTGTATTGGGTCAAGCATTGATATCCTGGGTCCCTTTTTAATTATGTTTTATGGACCTTTCCTCCAGGAACTTGTCCAAAGCTTTTTTAAACTCAGCTACACTAACAGCTTTTACTACATCCTCCGGTAACAAATTCCAGAGTTTGATTACACGTTGAGTAAAAAAATATTTTCTTTTATTAGTCTTAAATAGTTTACCCTGTAGCTTCATTGCATTCCCCCTTAGTCTTTCTATATTCTGATAAGGTAAACAATCGATCTACGTTTACCCGTTCCACTCCGTTCATTAATTTATAGACTTCTATCATATCTCCCCTCAGCTGTCTCTTTTCCAGGTTAAAGAGCCCTAACCTTTTTAGCCTTTCATCACAGGGGTATCCTTCCATCCACAAGGAGTGCTAGTGGGAAAATCAAACCCTGGTCTCTTGGTTCGCAAGCCGGTGCTCTAATCATTAGACTAATCCTCCACAAGAATACTGATATGGTTGGTATTCAAGACAAGGTTGTGAATCTACAATTTTGTATGTACAATAGTGGAGTCTATGTCCGGTATACTGATCTCTGGATTTTTCTGATACCAATCTTTTCATAGAGTGATACAAACCCCTTGATTAGTTGAATATGATCTCACTAGGCTTGTTTTAGGTGATTTTAAATTTACATGTTGATGTTTTTCCCCCCTTCTGTTTTGATTGATGAATTCTTGACATCGGTGAGAGCACTTGGTTTTTCACAGTTAGTAGATGTTCCAACACAGGAGAAGAGCTATATGCTTGAATTAACTTTTGCAAATGATGCGGTGATTGATCAGAGAGTAGTATTTCATTGTTCAGTATTTCATTGTTTTTCCCTGGTCAGATCACTTTTTATTAGGAGTTTACATTTTTTCCCAGCAGTATTGTAACCATGTATTTCTGGTGGTGGATAACACAATGACTGTAAGGTTAGAGATGCCTTTCACCCCAGTAAGTTTGTTAAGAACTGATTTGTTGCTGTCAAATCAAGTGGATTTTACTGACCCGTTAGTTATGATCAACTGCTAGAATGATGCATCATTAAAGCTCTTGCTATCTTGCCCGATTGGTCCACAAGCCTGCTAAGCATCATAGAGCACTTTGGTTTATATAGGAGTCAGATAAGGCAAAGAAAATGTTCTTTAATAAAAATCCAAGCAGCACTGACTAGACTTTATGAGTTATTTCATAATGCAAAGCATTTAGGATCTAGTGACAGGCATCTTGATTGTAATACCATAACGGTTTGCTAGGCAGTCTCTGATTTTTTTGTGAGACTACCTCACCATAATAACAAAGGCTTAAGAACAAAGGGGGTGATCCCTAATTTGTTTTGTCTTTGTAATTATTTCTTATTAATTGGCATGCAGGGGTAAGAACATAAGAGAAACTGCCAACATTCTTAAAGAAAGCAGGAACTCAGAAGTAAAATCTGAAGTGCGTTACTTGGGAATTACCCTTGACCAGCACCTAACACTTCAACCACACATTAATAACATCCTTAGACTTGCATGCCATAAGATAAAAACAGTACAGCGTCCGCGACCCTTACTAAGCACTCACGAAGTCTGTTCGGCATTTCAAGCCTTGGCCCTCCCACACCAATTGTAATCTCATTCTTCAGGATTTACCAGACTATGCGCTTCATCCTTTGCAGCTGGTCCAGAATACAGCTGCCTGGATTCTCAAATGGGGCACGTAACTCCAATCCTTTTACACTGCCTTCTTGTTGCAACCTGCACAAATGTACAAGGCCTTGCTGACCATTTTTAAAGCTTCACATAACCTTTCCTCGACTTATCTTCAGGCTCTCTTACATAGATACCAGACATAGAAGGGCCACTGCACAAAATACCCTCACCATCCCCACAGAGGAAAAGCAGCCGAACGACCTCTAATCGAGATTTCTCACTCTATGCCACCAGCTTGTGGATTGCGCTCCCCAATAGCCTACGCACCACTCATAACCTTGCCGAGTTTTGCAGGAGGCTAAAACCCCATCTGTTCATTGAACAATTTAGCAGTGAGTGATAAAACATCTACCTCTGGGTGCTAGCAAGGACTATATCCACACTCTGCAGACAACTTAGCACCCTACACCCTAGACTCATGTCCTTAATGCTATTATGTTTGGTGAAGTTAAATTACCTGGTTTCCTCTCATTTTTTGCAACATGCATTCGGCTTAACCTAACTGCTACAAGAAAACAAAATGGGTAACTATCAGCTGATGTTATGTTCTATTTTTCACTTGTTACCTTCTAGATGTGTGCTTGTGCCTATTCTCCAACATTCCATGTAAGCATCAACTTTTGTTCTTACAATCCATGTATTAAACTGTTGTTTACACTGTTAACAACCTTGACACTTTGATAAGGCGGTATAAAAAAAAAAAAAAAGAGTAAATAAGTAAGATATGCCATACTGTGTCAGACAAAGAATCAATCAAGCCCAGTATACCTTTTCCCAAGACTGGTCAGTCAAGGTCACAAGTACCTGTCAGGTTACCAAAAGGTAAACAGATAACATGCTGCTTGTCCAAAGGGTAAACGGTGGATTTCCCCAGACCTCAAATAATGGTTTATAGACTTTTCCCTCCAGAAAAACGTATCCAAACCACTTTTAAATTCAGCTACACTAACAGCTTTTACCACACCTTCTGATAATATATTCTAGAGTTGGAATATGCATAGAGTGAAAAAAATATTTTCTTTGTTTAGTCTTAAATGTGCTACGTTGTAAATTTGTTGCATGCCCCTTAGTTTTCCTAATTTGTGAAGGGGTAAAACAACCAATCTACATTTACTCATTCTACTCCAGTCGTTATTTTATAGATCTTGATCATAACTTCCCTCAGCCATCTCTTTTTCAAATTGAAGAGCCTTAACCTTTTAAGCCTTTTCTCGTAGGTATATCCTTCCATCTCCTTACCATGTTTGTCGCTCTTCTCTGTATCTTTTCTAATTCTGCTATATTGTTTTTAAGATATGGTGACCGAAATTGCACACAATATTCAAGATGCTGTCGAACCATAGAGCGATACAGAAGCATTATAACCACCTTTATTTTATTCTCCGTTCCTTTCTTTGTGATTCTTAGCATTCTATTTGCTTTCTTGGCTGCTGCTGCACAATCAGCAGAGTTTCAATCTGTTATCCTTTCCGTGGGTGGTGGTTCCTTTTGTGTAAACTATATAGTTTGGATTGTTCTTCCCTATATGCATAACGTTGCACTTGTCCACATTAAGTGCCATCTGCCATTTGGACACCCTGTGTTCCAATTTTAACATATTCATAAATGACCTTGAAATAGGAACGAGTGAGGAGATCAAATTTGCAGATGATACAAAATTATTAAAAGTTGTTAAAACACAACAAGATTGTGAAAAATTGCAAGACCACCTTGATAAATTGTTAGAGTGGACAAACAAATGGCAGATGAAATTTAAAGTGGACAAGTGCAGTTATGCACTTAAGAAAGAACAACCCAAACTTTGGTTACATAATGCAAGGT
This sequence comes from Ichthyophis bannanicus, assembly GCA_033557465.1. Lineage (NCBI taxonomy): Eukaryota > Metazoa > Chordata > Amphibia > Gymnophiona > Ichthyophiidae > Ichthyophis > Ichthyophis bannanicus. The sequence goes on from CM066031.1 coordinate 651,670,450, forward strand.
ACCACCATAGTAACCACCACACAGGAAAAAGATTTAGGCATCATCATGGATATTACGTTGAAACCCTCTGCCCAATGTTTAGTGGCGGCCAAGAAAGCAAATAGAATGCTAGAATCATAAGGAAAGGAATTGAGAATAAAACCAAGGATATTATAATACTTCAGTATCTTTCTATGGTGCAACTGCACCTTGAATATGGTAACCAGAATTGCACACAATATCTTCAAAACAATATAGCAGAATTAGAAAAGGTAAAGAGAAGAGCCACAAAAATGATCTCTATGAAGAAAGGCTTAAAATATTAAGGCTTTTCAACTTGGAAAAGAGACAGCTGGAAGGGGATATGATAGAAGTCTAATGAATGGAGTTGAACATGTAAAATGTAGATCAGTTGTTTACACCATCAAAAAGAAGAAACTAGAGGACATGCAATGAAGCTACAATGTAACCCATTTAAGACTAATAAGAGGAAACATTTCTTTACTCAACACATATTCAAATTCTCAAATTAGTTATTGGAGGATGTAGTAAAAGCAGTTAGTGTAGCTGGGTTTTAAAAAAAAAAGTGTCTAGACAATTTCCTGGAGTAAAGGTCCATAAAACATTAAAAAGAAGACCCAGGAAATCCACTGCTTGCCCTGGGGCGAGCATTGTGTAACCTGTATGCCTTTTTGGGAATCTGCCAGGTACTAGTGACCTGAATTGGCCACTGTTGGAAACAGGATACCAATCTTGATGAACCTTGGTCTGACCCAGTATGGCATTTTTTATGCTCTTATGGAAGTTCTCTTTTTTTCTTTTTTTTTTTTTTTTTACAATCCTCTTATGTTTTAACAACTTCGAATAATTTTGTATCATCTGCAAATTTAAATCACCTCACTGATTATTACCATTTCCAGGTCATTTATAAATTAATATGTTAAAATGCAGCAGGCCGAGCACAGGGCCCCGGGGTACTTCACTATTCACTTTTCTACATTAAGAAAAATTGGCCATTTAGCCCTACTCTGTTTTTGATCTCTCAACCATTTCCTAATCCACAATAGTTCATCGCCTCCTGTTGTTGTTAAGTGCCGTCAAGTTGGTGTCGACTCATGGCGACCTTCTGGATAGTTGTCCTAAATTGCGTTCGGTCTTCAGTCAGGTGGCTCACTGTTGACAGACTGGTACCAATAGCTGCTGTTATTGTATCGATCCATCTCATTGCTGGCCTTCCTCTTTTGCGTTGACCTATCTTGCCAAGCATGATGTCTTTCTCTAATGATCTTTCTCTTCGCATGATGTGTCCAAAGTATGAAAATCAAAGTCTTGTAATCTGAGCTTCTAAAGAAAGCTTAAGTTTGATCTCTAGTACTGACTGTTTTTTTCTTTGGGCAGTCCATGTTATACGCAATATTCGCCGCAAACACCATAATTCAATGGCATCAATTTTCTTCCTATCTTTTTCACTGTCCAGCTTTCACATCCATATGATGTTATTGAAAATACCATGGCTTGAACGAGTTAAATCTTTGTATGGAGAGAGACATCTCTGCTCTTGAGAATCTTGTCTAGGTCTTTCGTAGCTATTCTGTTAAGAGCAATGCATCGTTGGATTTCTTGATTGCTTGTTGCTTCTTTATTTATAGTTGATCCAAGTAGGTTAAAGTTGTCCACGATTTCAATTTCTTCTCCTTCAGCGATGAACTTGTTCATTTTACCGGTTGTTATGATTTTTGTCTTCTTTACATTAAGGTGCAGGCCCATTTTAAGACTATGTTCCTGGATTATGAGAAGCAAATGTTTCAGATCATCTTCACTTTCAACCAGTAATGTGGTATCATCAGCATAGCTAAGGTTGTTGATGAGTCTTCCACCAATCTTCACACCTCTGTTGTCTTCATACAATCCTGCTTCTCTGATGATTTGTTCTGCATATAAATTAAACAGGTAGGGGAAAAGTATGTAGCCTTGTCTTACACCTTTGCTTATTTTAAATCATTCTGTTTCTCCTTGTTCCATTCGAACTGTTGCTTCTTGATCAATGTACAGATTGTGCAAGAGAACGATCAGGTATTCTGGTATACCCATGCTTCTTAATGTGCCCCAAGGTTTTTCATGGTTTACACAGTCAAAAGCCTTGCTGTAGTCGATAAAGCACAAATAGATACCCTTTTGGTATTCTTTAGTCTTTTCAAGGATCCATCTCACATCCGCGATGATGTCTCTCGTTCCTCGCCCTTTCCTGAACCCTGCTTGCACTTCAGGTAGTTTTTGTTACAGGTATGGTTGTAGCCTGTTGAATAATTTTTAGTAGAATCTTGCTGGCATGTGGGATCAGAGCGATTGTGCGATAATTTCCACAGTCAGTTGGATCATCTTTCTTTAATATTGGTATAAACAGAGATCTTTTCCAGTCAGTTGGCCATGATGTTGTCTTCCAAATTTCTTGGCAGAACCTTGTAAGTATGGTAACAGCTGCATAAGATTGCTGTAATACTTCTAAGGGAATGCCATCAATGCTTAGTGCTTTAAAAGACTTATCAAAGAACAATGTTGCTTCAACTTCTTCTTGTCTCCTATCTCATGGCTTTTTAGTTTCCCAAGAGTCTCATGAGGGACTCTGACAAAGACTCTTGGAAAACTGAGATATAGGGGTACATTTACTATGGACTGGCAAGGGCACAAAGGTGCCTTTAGCAGATGTTATTGGCACCCGGTAGTGGTTACAGCTGCAGGAAGCACAGATAATGCAGGCTTACCGGGGTAAATTACAAAGGGGTGGAGAGAGGGTGTTCTGGGTGGATTGTGGGTGGAAACAGGGTTGTAACTGTAATGCTGGTAGCAATTAGCGAGCTTAGTGGCGCATCTGCCAGGGACCTTAACACCAGCTCAAAGCTGGCATTAAGAGGTCTCTTTTTGGAGGGAGACAGCCATTTTTAAGTGCTAACCGCCACACAGGAAGTCTAGTCACATGTATGCAGTGTGCACCAGACTGGAGCCCTGAAATTAGTGATAGTAATGGTCCATTGGCAGACACAGCATGGAGCACGTCTAATAAAGGGCATTATGTTGTTGGTGCCAAAGGTGGGGGTCATGTGAACAATTCAGTGAGGCCAGCTAGTCTGCTAGGCAGATTAGTTGCCGGTCTAGGGGGGCATCATTGTTCTGTGGTTCCAAACACATGGCCACTGCTTGTAAGAAAGGGTCATGGGTTCAAGACCAGCTTGTGGTGTGTTAACTTTATCCTACATTTAAAGAGCTGTATCATCATGTGCAACCTTTCACATCTGGTCCAGCAAGAGTCCTCACACTCTGCTGCCACGTAGAGAAGCTGCTCCAACACCGGCTGGATGGCAGAGCACACTACTAGCACCCATACACTATATGGGCATTAAGAGGGATGTGTGCAGGAACTAATAGCGTGTGCACACAAAGAGCAAAGGTTGGCAAATGTCCAGGCATTAAAGGGAGGCCCAAGGGCCAAAGAATGAATACCAGCTGATACATATTGTGGACAGTAGTGTCATGTTGTGGGTGTGTGCATGTGTACCTCCAGAGGACTGTGAGTTGCAGCAATGCACTGTAATGAATATGCTTCCCAGGCTTTATGGCTTGGCATACAACATGCTGCAAGGTCAGTTCTTCAACAACTCCACAAACTGTGTGAAACACCATTTACGGGCAGAAGGTTAATTTCCAGTAAGTAGTTATAACCTGTGGGAGTCACTGGATGACTAGCTGGGCCTGTACACATGTTGTCCCCAAAGCTATGACAACTCAAATGCATTCCAAGTTATACCACCCTCAATGTCTATCCCCAACATGACACTGCTGTACAGCTCCCATATCACCTGCTGGTTTGACTGGAGTGAGCTGGAGAGACATGGTCTCACCAGGGAGAGCTCCCCACCTCTGACTGAGCCTCCAGGTGTCAGGACACACCTGGCTGCACAGTAAGAGGCCTGATTAATGCCAACTGCCATAATAGCTGTATCCATGGCAATACTTTCAGCCCCCTTGGTGAAGCTGCAGCCCATTGGGAGCTAGGCTCACATGGAGGGCTGGGCTCAGTGAATGTCCAATGGAGCTTCTGAGTTAGTGAGACAGTAAAGATTCTGTGCTCTTGTCCTACACTGCAGTCACAGAGTGAACTCTGGAGGTTTCTTAGCTCAATGCACATACAGGCATATCCATCTCGGGCACATCTGCATACAATATACACTATCTCAACACTGTCTATTGATCACAGACCATAGCATTCAGCATGATATCCTGTATTACTCTATAACAACTACCAGCCTTAAGTTTACAGAGCTGAACGTGCATTGGTTTGACAGATTGTGACAGTGAGACAACGATCTGACAGGTGCTTGCACAATTACAGCAGGAAGAATGTGCCATAGGATGTCAAGTTGGTCTCTGCATCGCCTGCCACCATGTGGGAAGACAGTGCCTGGAGGTGAATGTTGGGATGGAGAATGGGAAGGGGGGGGAAACAGTCCCATACATGTTTTGAATGTGTCCCTGGAGGGTAGCATAGCCGGACAGAGGCACTGTTCAAATGCACAGAAGCCCTCACTGCCAAAGTTTGTGTAGGGCGATACTGTAGTCGGGTATGTTACAGACGCAGGCTACTGTGGGCCAACATGCCTTCATTGCCTGTTTCTAGACCACTTTCCAGAGCTCTTTGCATTGCATTAGCTGTCTCCAAGTTCCAAATAAAAGGGTACACAAATGCAGAGCAAAGGATTCTGAGCATTGTCCAAAGCTGAGCAGTTTGCACGGGATGTATGAGTCACAGATTAGTTAAATGGCTTAGCCATCTTAACATGGGTCTGGCAAAAGCATGGCCTGACTGAACACTTCCGTTCATGTTGGGACCATGTCATGGCTATGTATCATGTATCCTCATAGTGCTATCTAAGGTTAATTTGCAGTGACATGGATCTGCTTCTTTATGGCAGTCCAGTCACTAGCCAGGCTGTTGCCTGTCCATGCATCTTGTACAAAGCCAACATCTTCATGGTGACTAGCAGATTGGGCACAGATGGTATGTGAGTGGCCGACACAGCTCAGTGTTCACAGCATCTGCAGGCTGAGTTGAATTGATTTAGTTGATTAAATGTCTCAGAAAGAGAGGAGAGCAGATTTTTCTTGGGCTGCTGGTAATCTAAGGCTGACAATGGTTTTGGCAGGCCCTGCTGGTTGGCATCAGCACCCCCCAGTTCTTGCCTAGACAATACTCACTGCTTTCAGGTTTCTTGGAAATAGCTGCCCCAGCCATAAACCATGACATAAAATGTTACACAAGAGTTCCTGGCCAATGAGTGCAGGACACAAGGGCCAGAAAGGATATGCCATGCCAACATGCTGCAGTTGAACAGGGTACTAAATGGCTAGCATCACATACCACACAGAATACTTGCAGACCTCTGACAGTAAAATAGATCATCTCCAGAACATAGAAAGACATCTGTTGGTGTGCTTGGTCTGAGGACTAGGTGACGTGTGCCCTTCTTCACATTCAGGGTGGCTGGTGAAAAAGGTTATTTGCACATGTGACGGTTGTTATGTGCATGAGGCACACGATGTCCCTGCACATTATTGAGGTGATGTGCTGGATCGCTGCTTTCTCCATTCTGGAGAAAGTAGCACATAACTTCTCAGATTATGAGGTGCATCCAGGGAAAATAGACACAGCCCAAATTGCAGCCATAGTGGTAATCTTGATCACTGGAGCATTGCACAGTACCTTCATGTCTTTTATGATGAAGAACAAGGGCAGGATGGTCTGCATTGGACCTCATGGGTCATGACTGAGGTTTGAGTTAGGTGTACATGTACAGCAGGTCACAAGGGAATGCACATGTGCCTCCTCAAGGATGAGTGGTGCACTGCAGCCCATCAGACCTGTGTGTGTGTGTGAATGTGGTTTGTTTTAGGAGATACAATGGAGGGAAGGACATCTTCCCCTCCTTGCGATTTGGCCTTTGCAGAGGAGATTCAGGCAGCTGCTGTGTGTCTGTTATGCATATGCAACACTAATTGTCTAGTGCAGGCAGACCCTAAAAGTGTGGTTTACAACTGTCTCACAATGTGCCCATCAGGTTGTTTCTAGTTCCGGGTTTAGGCCATTGCAGGCAGGGACCGGTAGCCTGCTTTATTCTAGAGAGTGCACTGTAGAGAAGAGTGTGGAGGTTTAGCCTAATGGACAGAGCACTAGCTCAGTAATGAACAGACTAGGGTTCAAATCCCACTTGGGCTCCTTGTGGTCTTGGGAAGGTCGTGTCAGCATCCTGCCAATATACTTCAAAACACACCCAAGGTGTCTGCACTGACTGGAGGGTATGCATTAGCAGCATTCTTTTTTTGGTATTAGACTTCCCCATGGCACAGTAAATCTTTTTCATATACACTACCACTGCAGTTATCTGCATTTGTGAGGTTACATTGGCACACTGGAGCAGCCATACAGCACTCATCTACCCCATCCATTAGCATATGCTCATGTTCAGTCATGTATTCTCCTGCCAGATGCTACACCCTTGCCCAATGGCATTTTACTCATTAGATCGTATCACTCACAACTCACCTGCAGCTGATGTATGGGTCACCACTGCCACCCAGGTATTCTATGATGACATGGTGGCTACTCCATGATACACTTCTACCCAACCCAGTGGATTAAATGAGCACCCCCCTCACTGATACAGTCCAACTACTTCCCACATCATCTGCACTCATTGGCTCACACGTATGTGACATATGAATGTGACTTATCCATCACCAATGCCCTTTGCTCCTTTCCAGCACCTCATTTGCAACCACTAAATAGGCTCTCTTAACCTGCATTGCAGCAACTGTCCTTACCGCATGTTAAGGTAATAAGGGAATCAAGAGTGCAGGTTATGTCCTGTTACTGCCCATTAAATAGCTGCTAATGCCCTTACTACCGGAACGCCTACTACCCGCCCGGCCTTTAAACACACATTGGAACCCTTAAAGCTGCCATTTTACACTCGCAAATGGTGCGCCCTTAAGGGCCTTTAGTAAAAGGTACCCCTAGTGTTTCAACCGGCTCACCTTTACCTACATGTTTATCCATACCTTCAAAAAAATATGAGATTAGTGAGACAAGACTTTCCTTGGCTAAATCCATGTTGGCCGTCTACATGTTCAATAATTTTATTCTTTATAATGGTTTCTACCATTCTGCCCAGTACTGATGTCAGGCTCACAGGTCTGTAGTTTCCCAGATCACCCCTGGAACCCTTTTTAAAAATTGGCATTACATTGGCCACTCTCTAATCTTCAGGTACTAATAGTAGTTCTACAATCTCATATTTGATTTCTTTCAGCATTCTGGAATGTATGCTATCCAGTCTAGGCGATTTGTTACTCTGGTTTATCAATAAAGCTATATTACATCTTCCTGATTTATCAAGATTTGTTTCAATTTCTCTGATACATCATCTTTAAATATTTCTGGTATGAGTAAGTTTCCTACATCATCTTCAGTAAAGACTGAATGATTTTTTTGCTTCAGTCTCTCCGCTGTGGCCCTGTCCTCTCTCAGTATACCTTTTATTCCTCCATCATCTAATGACTCCCTCACAAGTGTTTTGCTACAAATATACTTGAAAAAGTTTTGTTATATGCTTTTTCTCCTTTTAGTTTTTTCTTAACTATTTTTCTCATTTTATTATAGTCTCCTTTTTGAAAGCTAAATGCTAGTGCAGTCAGTTTCCTTGCTATCCTCCCTCCATTTATTAAATCAAATGTGATCATGTTATGATAGATATTGCCAAGCAGCCCCAAAATAGTTACCTCTTGCACTAGATCCACTGAGGACTAGGTCTAAAATAGCATCCCCACGTGACTGTTCCTTAACCAGCTGCTCCATGAAGCAGTCATTTACTTCATCTAAAAACTTATTTCCCTAACATGTTGTGATGCGACATTGACCCAGTCAATACCAGGGTAATTGAATTCTTCCATTATTATTGTGTTGTAAACTTTGCTAGCTTGCCTAATTTGTTAGTATGTCATCATCTGTCTGTTCATTCTGTCCAGACGGACGGTAGTACACCCCCACTGCCATTCCCTTACCCTTTTTACGTGGAATTTCTATCCATATAGATTCTATAGTACAGTGTATTTTGTTTCCTGCAAAACCTTTATCCTGTTTGACTTGATGCCCTCTAACACAGAGGCACCCCTCTACCAAATGTGATCTACCCTATCATTGTGATATAGTTTGTAGCCTGGTATCACAGTGTTCCAGTGGTTATCCTCCTTCCACCAGGTCTCTGAAATGCCAATTAAATCTAACCTTTCATTCAGTGCCACATATTCTAACTCTCCCATTTTATTTTTTAGACTCCTAGAATTTGCCTACAGGCATTTCAAAGTTTCTTTTTTGCTATTAACAGTCTGGCTATTTGATGACAGAGTTAATTTGGAATCTTTCAACTTTGTCTGATTTTTACTTAAAGGCACCCGGGTTACTTTTACCTTTATTGGAACCTCTCTATCGGGATGCCTGTTATGGTAGAATCCTTCAAGGATGCATTATTCCGAACCATGTGCTCTTGGGCGACTGTCAGCTTTCCCACCATTATCTAGTTTAAAAGCTGCTCTCTCCTTTTTAAAGGTTATTGCCAGCAGCCTGGTTCCACCGTGTTAAAGGTAGAGTTCATCCTGTCGGAAAATCCCCCCCCCCCTCCCTTGTGCAGAATGTTGCCCAGTTCTTAACAAATCCATAACCCTCTTCCTTGCACCACTGCCTCATCCACACACAGACTCCGAAGCTCTGTCTGCCTCTTGGCTCCTGCATGTGGAATGGGAAGCATGTCTGAGAATGCTACTCTGGAAGATCTAGATTTGAACTTTTTAATCTAAAAACCTAGATTTGGCTTCCAGAACCTCCCTCCCACATTTCCCTATGTCATCGGTACCAATATGTACCAAGAGAGCAGGCGTCTTCCCAGCATTATTTAAAACCTTGTCTAGGTGGCGCATCAGCTCCACTATCTTCACACCAGGCAGGCATGTTACAGGTGATCCTCACGACCACTAACCACTCAGCTATCTCCATGTTTTACATATGGAAAATGGCTTTATAAAATTGCATGGGCAATACACGTACATATAAATATTGTCTCGTCATCTCTTTCCTTGACTTTGTATAGTCTGCTGATAAACATAAACATATAGGAACCTATAGCCTTATTTACATTTACTTGACCGACCTTCACAACTGCAGCAGGGTGGTGTACAAAATTAAAAATGCACTTAAATTATATATATCTCCTCTGTTCTGGATGCTCTTGCTTTGCCCATGCCATGTCCTGTGATGCACACTGTACCTCAGCCCTGGTTATCTTCAACTATCCGCTATCTATGCTCCTGTGCCCACACAGCTAAGCGTATGTCTCTCAAATCCTGCTCCCTTTCTTCACTTCAAATTCATGCTTGCCTCCTTCTAGTCAGCCTTAGCCCTTGCCAAACAAAAACTATGTCCATCTGATTAACTCTTTTGCTTCTGACCCCTTCTGTCTCTTCTCAACCCTTAACTCTTCACAAGGTGCCTCTTCCTCCGACCCCTCCTTCTCTTTCTGCACAAACCCTAGCCAACTATTTTGATGACAAAACCCACAAGACTAGCTTTTCCCTCCCCTTCAATACCAACTTTTCCCTTCAATCTCTATTATCCCTTCATCCTTTTCTAAGATTTCCAAAGAGGAAACCTCTCATCTTCCTTCCTCCTTAAAAACCACACAACTTACTACGTGTTCCTCCTGATCCCATCCCCACCCATCTCAACTCCATTTCTTCCTCTGTCAATCCTTCCAGCTCACATATTTTCAACCTATTGCTCTCCACTACAACTGTCCCTGCAGCCGTCATGCTGTTGTCACATCACTTGACCCTACTTGTCCTATCAACCCATCTCCCTTCTTCCCTTTATTTCCAAATGTCTTAAACATGCAGTTCTCTGTCGTTGCCTTGCATTTCTTTCCTCTCAAGCCCTCCTGGATCCACTTCAATCTGGCTTCCGTCCCTTCCATTCTACTAAAAAAAAAAAACAGCTCTTACCAAAGTCTCCAATGACCTGTTCCTGGCGAAATCCAAGGGCCTTTACTGTCCTCATTTTTCTAGACCTTTCCAGTGCTTTTGATACTGTTGACTACCACCTTCTCCTCAACACATTGTCCATACTTGGTTTTAGGAGCTCTGTGTCGTCCCAATTCTCTTCTCACATTACTCATTCAGTGTTTATTCTGGTGGTTCCCCTTCTACTGCTATCCCACTCTCAGTTGGTACACCCCAAGGATCTTATCTGGTCCCTCTCCCTCTCTGTCTCTATATACAGTCCATTGGTGCTCTCATCGTCTCCCATAGTTTTCAGTATCATTTTTATACTGATGACTCTCAAATCAATCTACCCTGATATTTCTCTGACACTCCAGGCCCATATCTCTGCCTGACTGACATCACTGCCTGGATCGCTCACCACCATTTGAAATTGCACATGGCCAAAACCCTTCTCCCCCCATCTCTGTTGATAACACTTATATTTCCTTTTTCTTTAGCCTGCAACCTTGGGATCATCTTTGACTCCTCTCACTCCTTCTCCACAGACATCCAACTGATTACTAAAACCTGTCGTTTCTTTCTCTATAACATTAACAAAATTCACCCTTCTTTTCTGAACACACTACTAAAACACTTCTCCACTCTAGTCACCTCCCATCTCGACTACTGTAACTTCCTCCTTTCTGGTCTCCCTCTGTGTTCTCTCTCTCCCTTACAATCTGTTCAAAACTCTGTTGCACAGCTAATCTTCCGCCAGCCCTAATATATTCATATAATCCCTCTTCTCAAATCACTTCATTGGCTCCCCTTATGTTTCCATATTCAATTCAAACTTCGCCTTTTGACTTATAAATACAGTCAAACCTCGGTTTTCATACGCTTCGGTTTTCAACGTCTTTTTTGACTGAGATTTTGTCCCGGTTCTCGTACATCGCCTCGGTTTTCGTAAAGTACGTACTGTAAATACATACACCCTCGCGCTGCACACCGGTCTGTATACACTGCCAGAATGCCCGCCCAGTCCCGGCAGCACTGCCCCCTGGACTCACCGATCGCCAGCGTGATGAAAAGCGAAAGCCAGCTGAGCACGTTAATGAAACACATCCTCGAGCCTGGTCAGAGTTAGAGAGGCAAGGATTGCGCAGAGAGGAAGGCCCCGATCTCGTCCACCGCCTGCCGGAGGCTCGGAGGTAGCAGGGAAGAAAAGCTGTCAACGTAAGCAGGAGATGTTGCATGAATGTGGGAGGCAGTTCTTTCTCTTGCAGGGTACGTCTGAAGCTATATCATTAAGATTTTCTGCCATTCTGAAGCATTGAGCAGATAAAGTAAAGGTATTTTAATTGGCTGAATCCAATGTGATTCCGAAGAGATCTGGGCAGAGCAGCTTGTCAGGGGTGGCTAAGGCCAGATGTTAACATACTGTACTGTACAGTACTGTACTTCGCTTGCTTTCAGTGATGTTAAATGTTCATTTATCCATTTCATTAGTCATTTATATTTATTTCTCATTGTTTTCTGTATGTAAAAATATAGTTATTCTCTATAAAATGTATTTTTTGTGAATATTTTTGGGTGTCTGGAACGGATTAATTGGAATTACATTATTTCTTATGGTAAATATTGCTTCAGTTTTCATACGTTTCGGTTTTAGACAGACTTTTTCGAACGGATTAATCATGAAAACCGAGGTTTGACTGTATATTCATTCTACTGCTCATTACCTTTCCTCTCTCCATGCACCTCTGCTCCTCCACTGGCTTACTTCTCTCTTTGCCTGTTTCTTCCACTGCCAACTCCAGACTTTGATCCTTTCAGCTTGCTGCTCCTTATGCCTGGAACAAAACTATCTGAATCTGTATATCAGGCTTCATCTCTCCCATTTTCAAATCCATGATCCATCAGCCCATACATACTTCACATAGTAAAAGCCTCCCTCCAAACTGGCTCTGTCCCAACACCTCTAAAATGTGCTTCAATCCGCTCCATTCTAAAAAGATCAAACATTAGACCCCTCTTTACCTACTTCTTATAGACCCATCTCAAGTATCCCCCTTCCTCGCAAAGATAACCAAAAAAAAATAGTCCAAACTCAATTTCAGAATTTCATAGACGATCATTTCCCCCTCGACCCATTCCAACATGACTTCAAAAAGAACCATGGAGTTGAAACCCTTATCACTCTTAGACTCTGTGACCTTAAACACCCAGAATCCCACTCAAGGATGTCTACTCATATTTCTCAATATATCCTCAGCCTTCGACTCACTTCCCTACCACCAACTCTTAGATAGACTCCATGAAATTGGACTCAGACACACCTCTGAATTGGTTCCGCTCCTACTTAGAAAACAGAACACAACAGGTTTGCATACTTAACATTTCCCAACCTTTCATACTAAAACAGGGAGTCTCCCAAAGATCCGGTTTATCCGCGCTCGTCTTTAACATCTTCCTTCAACTCATATGCAAGATTTTCCAAAACCACAGAATCCATTACCAATTATACGCAGATGGCATGTTCTTCACTCCTTTCAATATAACAAACCCAAACTTCACAAGTATAAGCAAATGCCTTACAAATTTAAGGATTTGGCTCAGTCATCACAATCTTTTAATCAACCAATCTAAAACAGAAGCTCTCCAAATATTCACCAACACCTCTTATACTCCACTGACAACCCTCACTCTCAGTGATTTCACCATCCCCATAAAAAATCAAATGAAATATCTTGGTCTTATTCTCGACCAGAAACTCATTCTTCGAACAGATAAGAACTTCAAACACAACATATGCCAAATTACGAACACTTAGAAACCTCCAACCGCTCTTAAACCCTGACTCTTTTCGTACTGTCTGGCAAGCCCTCACCACACTTACCCTTGACTACAGTAATCTCATCAATCATGGCCTTCTCAAAAACAGTACACATCACCTCCAAATGACACAGAACACAATAGCCCGTCTAATCACAAATAACCCTAGATGTTCACAGAACTCCAATCCCCTATGATCTCTATTGGCTCCCCATACTATCCAGAATAAAATTTAAAGCAATCACTCTCATACATAAAATCATTCTCAAGGAATCAGCCCCATGCCTCTCATCGCTTTTATCCAATCCCAATACTACTAGATCACGCTGCACTAATACTAAAAAGCTTCTAAACATACCACCATTAAAGAAAACCTGCAAGCAAACTACCTATAACAGGGCCTTCTCCCTTTATGCCCCCTCATTATGGAATGCACTACCAGAATTACTGAACTGCTCTGACCATGCTGAATTCCAGAGAAGAGACTCAAAACTCACCTCTTCCAAGAACACTTTTCCCTGCCACCTTAACTCTCCCCTTCAATACCCATTGCTCCTCTGCTCCACTCACCCCATAATACCTTTACCTAATCTCATTACCCTGACAACCCCTCCCTAATAACTTGTAAGTAAGTAAATAGTTTCTTGTTTGAGACATATATACTCATGTTCAAAAGTTCCGTTCCATTTAAAACAGTTGTGACACACTGTTATGTTATGTTCATTGTAAACTGTCTTGAATTGAAGAAAGACAGTATATAAAAACTGTTAAATAAATAAATATAAATAAAGGCTCACCTCTTTGAGGCTGCCTTTGAATCCTTATTTTTATTTATTTATTTATTGATTGAACAGCTCTTTTATACCGCTCCTTCCAGCGATCAGGGGCGGTTTACATTGAACAATAACAAAGTTACATAGAACATTTTAACAGCTTAATAACATCATTGGAACTAGAGAACTAGTTAAAACAATTTATACACAAGATAGATGGATCCATAGCTCTGTACATCCCAGTATACTCTAAAGAAAAGGTATAGAGGGGGCTGTGTTTCTTAGCTATTTACATGAGCTAATTTTTCGGATGGGAGGGATTATGATATTTGGGTGGTAGGATAAATTGTTAGCATTGTTGGGGGAAGATGTGTTGTAATATTCTGAGAACAGGAAGGTTTTTAATTCCTTGCAGAATGTTAGAAAGTCTTACCCCTTGTTCTCCTTATCTTTCCCCATCTGTACCTTTGTTCTCAACGTTCGTACTATCTTGATCAGATTGTAAGCTCTAACAAGCAGGGACTGTCTTTTATATGCATCTGTATAGTGCTGCATACTCCTTGTAGTGCTATATAATAGTAATAATAGCCTGCTGACAAGACCACATATACATTTACGTGAAATGCACATAGGTGTTCCCAGGGATACAGTTTGGGCAGAGCAGAGGTGTCATGAGGTGTATCTGTACTTCACAAAATATGTGCATATGTGCACACAGCAAATGCAGAAAGCTGCACCTGCCTTGGAGTAGATGCCTATCACAGTCAGTCAATCTCTTGACCCATCAAGACAGGGGAATTTCAGTTTTACTGAGCTCAATACACAGAACACTGGGGGCAAGCAAAACTGAACCTGGCAATGCAGCTTCACCAGTCTCCTGATTTGTGTTAAAGGATAGTACAGTACTGCTAGGGCCAGTCCAACCATTAGGCAAGAGTAGGCAGTCATCTATGTAACAGCTTCTGAAGGACAGCAAAGAACCAAAGCAAAACAATAGATTCCATCAACAAGACAACCTCAAAAACCATCAGCACGTCCCTTAACCTGCAGGGAAAGCAGACATACATATCCATACAAAGGAAAGTTTAATATTTAAAAGTGGGGTGGGGGATTATTTTGGAAGCTCTGTTTGTGCTTTGGACATCTGAAAAATGGGCAAAGAGATGTCTTCAGAGCCATTTTAGAAGCTGGGTCTGTGGACGTCCAAATCTGAATGGGGCATGGTGAAAAAAGTGTGCTTGTATTGGCTGAAAAACATCCAGAAGGTGTAGAGGAGATAGTACCTCAATATTCTCAGTACTGAGCACAATCACAATGATAGCAGCAGTGAAATTTGAACCTTAGCTTCCCTGGACCTAGCCCACTGCTCTAACCATTAATAGCTGTTCCTAAACATCCAGGTTCTTTCTGTAAGGCTATTCCAGGAATGTCTATGTATATGCTCCCTCAGAGATCCATATCGGGCACATGCACATGTGTGAAATTATGTCTGCACCCGGACATGCAAGCTTCACACTCCCCCCTCCCAAGACAGACATTCTAGCTTAGATATCCCAGAATGCACTTGGAAATCCTTTCTAAAATGCCCCTCAATGTCCAATTATGTATTTTTACAGGATTGTTGTGGTTAGGTTAGCTTTTCGTTGATCATGTTCGTTGACTTTAGTTATCAAAATCTCAGGGAGAATAAGGCTGAAAGTTTATCTAGGGCACCCAATATCTTTACTTTGACTCCGAGTAATCTCCCACCTGTAGCAGGCTCACAAAGCCCATAATTTACCATGGGAAATGAAGAAAAAGCAAATGAACTGCACGGTGTTCTAGCCGCCTCTGCACATAGGACACTGTAATAAATCAGCAGTGCCTCAGCGGGATGGCTGCACAATCTTTCTGTCTCTTATGCAAAAGTTAAATATTTAATAATATAGATAATAAATATCTAATATCTACTCATTCAGTATGGGCAGAAGGAGCGAGCTATGACAATCCTTTAACAAATCCATTCTTCCTATTTCTTTCCATTATGGGCTACTAATTTTTAAAAGCCGTCTGAATTTTTCTGACCCCCAACATGTCTCATACTGAAAATAGTCATAATAGCCATTAGATATTACCAATATAGCATACTTTAATGCATTATTTAGCATAAAAACAGGACTATCATTTATCCTATTTGGGTAAACATAACAATGCCCTACTTTTGCCGTTATGAATTGCTTCTCTTATTGAACAAACTAAAAATAGCAGCACTTATTTAGGTTTATATAGTGCATTTCACTCAAACTGGCTTCCCGTATATTTCATGGTTCAAGCTTTCAGAAACAGATAGCAACTGAGCTATCTGGAACAGATTTCCAATTCCATTTCCACCTTCTATTGGCCCATTACTATACTGACAACTGCTCCTGGCAATTATAAGCTATATCTTTATTAACATAACAGTCTACACAAAACAATATCTTGAGCCAAATATCAGCTGGCAAGCTATTCCCCCAAAGCCACTCACCAAATCACTAGTTGAATAGTCCAATAAAAACATCTAACCAGAGCCAGTGCTAAGGTTTCTGGCACCCCTTTCCAACCTATAGATAGCCACCATTAATAGTATTGAGGGAGGGGGTGCCAATCCTCCAAACCCCCCCCCACCCTTTATTCCAAAACTTCTTTGTAAACTCTTTTCAAATTGAATGTTGTAAAAAAAATTCAGTGAAGCAGCAAATGCATAGCTGGAATAAAACCAAGTAGTGAGCAGTAAATACTTAGTATCATATAAACAGGCTCTTTACTGCCATGATGGCAGTGCTTCTCATTCCCTCTTCTGTCTGTGGGAAGATGGGATCCCCATGGACGGACGGACGGACAGACAGACAGACGAGTTTATTATGACCATGGGGGGGGGGGGGGAGGGTGGCAAGCAATCCCAGGTGATAAGCAATTTTTTTAGAGCATTTGAGTCTGGACAAGATCAGATCTTAAATGGTCCTCAGTCTCTGGTCCCAGCGCCTTTAATACCCGCCAAAAAGCTGCACTAAAAGCTCCCTCCATGTCCTCCCTCTCTAATGTATGGTTGCTATTGCCTCCTCTGTATATTTATGTCTATGAATAGAGTTTAGATAAGCATCTGTGAGGGTAGGTGTATGTGTGGGATATTTGGAAAGTGTGTAGTGGTGCGTTTCAGGCAGATGTGTTTCTGGATGTAGGCATATCGACATTCTGTCCCTCTCCTCAATTGCACTCCTCCCTGCCCCTCTGCACTCACTTCCTCAAGGAGGCCCCAAGCCCGGCTCACCTCTGGATAGCCACGGGAGTAATCAGCCAGGGGAGCATTTTCCTTTACTACCACAACTGTGTTACGTCACAGCCGCCTGCACCGCCGAGTTCCTGGAGGTTAAACAGGGGTGCTTCCTGTCTCTTGCATAAGACCAAAAGTGCCCCTGTTTAACTTCCAAGAACTCAGTGGCACCAGGCTGTGGCAGCGCAGCCGCAGGAGTAATGACAGCACCCCCACCCCCAGCCATGCTTACCCTGCTTACCAGGCAGCACAGACACTGTATCTAACCAAATCTGTATCCACATAGGTCCCCCATCATATTACTTGCTGGGTTGCTGCATGCACTGGTCTACCCCTAGGCCATTCCCACAAATACGGTAGGCCTGGTCCACTGCAGAACCGCTCTGTGCTCCACCACGTGAACTGGGTCCACAACCACTGGCCTTTGTGGCAGCCAGCATAACACCACCTCATATTAAGCTCCATCAACTGGGATTGGAGGGCGAGTGCAAATCAGCTGAGGAGAGAAAATGGCAGTAAGACACCTAATGATCCCAACCCTGCACCCTTCCACCCGCCATAATCCCATTGGGCAGCCAGTCAAAACGTGACTGCCACCTTCTTAATTACTCAGTGTTCAGATCTAAAGCTTCCCACTGTAGAGCCCATTCCAATCACCACCACAGATAGCAAGAGGCAGAGCCTAGCACCTGGTTAAACCCAGAGACTGGGATTACTCTCTGCCACCTTCTTTGAATAACTACAGCCAATTAGACAAAACAATTCTAGATGACATATGTGCACTCAGCACCTGCACAGTTATAATCTTCAGAGCTCAACTCTACCAAATCCAAACTTGCAAGGTACAGCTGCAGACAGGAAATCAGAAAATAATAAGTCCTACGGGACTTTAGGAGAAAACTAAAGACCCACCTCTTCCAGGATCATTACAATTTAACATAAACAATCCAGAATGAACATAACCTCACAACCCAAACAAACAAAAGTATTAAGAACCGATTTGTTGTAACCAAAATGTATATATTGCAACCTCTGAAACAAACTGTACATGGCCCATACTGTTTAAATACTATATAGATGCCTTACACTGTATAAATGAAAACAAAATTTCAATATTCAATTCTGTAAAAAAGCAAGCAAAACAATATAAAATGTAAATATGTATAAATGTACAGTCAAGTACACCTCAATGAAAATGTAAATTGTTGAGTCTTACCATATGTAACCAATGTTTGATGTGTAGAGTAAACCGCTTCTGATCGCTGGAAGTAGCGGTATACAAATGAAACCAAATAAATAAATAAATAAGGTACAGCTGCAGACAGGAAATCAGAAAATAATAATCTCTTTTCATTTAAAAATATGGCCAGAGGCCTTTTAGGGGGAGTTTTGCCTTTCCTGAGGGCAACAATGACAAATCAACAGTATGCCCTGTCTTGTCCTTCCACCCCTATTCCAAGTATGTGTGGTTTCATGAGAGTTAGGTGCATGCCACAGTCAAAAGTAGGAGCTAGCCTGAGAGTCCATATGATCTCCAGTTATACTCATCTGTGTTGAGCAGTACAGCACCTCTGGCTCTATTTTCCAACATTAAATGCCCACATTCTTGTATTCTTATGTCTGTATACGATTTCTCACATACCATTGAATATGTAAGCATTAAGTCTATAATAATTAGCATACATTCATATTCCCTAAAAAGGGACTACAGACCCTCCCTTCAGACCCTGCAGGGTTCCCCCTTCCCCCCTTGCCTTCATCCTGTCCAAAATTTTCTATCCTATACTCTTCTTTCTGTTTCCTGAGAAACACTTTACCTCTGGTTTCT
This sequence comes from Ichthyophis bannanicus, assembly GCA_033557465.1. Classification (NCBI taxonomy): domain Eukaryota; kingdom Metazoa; phylum Chordata; class Amphibia; order Gymnophiona; family Ichthyophiidae; genus Ichthyophis; species Ichthyophis bannanicus. The sequence goes on from CM066031.1 coordinate 651,689,237, forward strand.
CCCTCTTTTGCTTCACTTTTTTGTACAGAATTTGACAAAGAGTTCTGTGCAGAATTAAAGGAGCCTGTTTTCCGGGGTGCGCACACATGTGGTCTGCACATACAGATGGACCCAGAGTAAAAAACCCATGGATTCCACTTGTCCCCCCGATGCCCTGAAAATGTAATGTTGATAGGAGTTTTGTTTTATTTAATATAAATGCTCTTGGGTTTTATGTCCTATTTATCCTGTTAACTTTGAGGCCAGCTAGATAAATTGTTACTTTTGAATTTTCCTGCCTACAGACTGGTCAGAGAGGGGTAAGTAGCATGCTAGAGGCCATGCTAGCCCGTTAAAGTTATCTGGTTAAGCTGGGCTGCAGAAATACCTGGTCTAAAGTTAAATGAATCTGGTTTACTATTTTTGGTTGACTTAACTGGGCTTATTCAGAGGCAGCAACTTAACTGGATAAAGGTGCAAATGCCCTATTAAATTTAACTAGATAAACTGTGACTGAATATTGGCTATGTCGTCCATAACAAATTTTTGAGATCATCTCAGAAACCTTCTTTCCCTTTAGGACTCTAAGGCAGCGATGGCGAACCTATGGCACGCGTGCCAGCTGTGGCACGTGAAGGCCTTGCAGCTGGCACGTGGGAAGGTCCGCAATTAGGTTTGTTTGTTTTTTTCAATTTTACTTGTCTGCTGCCGCTGTCGGGGCAGCCGCGGCAAAATCGAGCGTGCCGCGGGGCCCCCCTGTACCCGGCAGAGCCTGCCCTCCCTGTAGCAGCTCTCTCTTTGGCAGCTCTCTTTGGAGCTGCAGTCAGACGCGCCGGCTTGCAGAGCACGAAGGGAAGAGTTTCCCTTTCGCGACTCTGTTAAGCCCGCGGGGGCTGATGGGAACTTACCATCAGCCCCCGCGGGTTTAACAGAGCAGCGAGGGAGAAACTCTTCCCTCGCGCTCTGCAAGCCGGCGCGTCTGACTGCAGCTCCAAAGAGAGAGCTGCTACGGGGAGGGCAGGCTCTGCCGGATACAGGGGGGGCCCGCGGCACGCTCGATTCTGCCGCGGCGGCCCCGACAGCGGCAACAGACAGGTTTTCTTTTTTTTAAATTTTCCCTGGGCTGGGGGGGGGGGTTAGGAGTGGTGATGTGATGGGCGGGGCTGGGGGGGGGTTAGGAGTGGTGATGGGCTGGGCTGGGGGGGTTAGGAGTGGTGATGGTCTTGGGTGGGCTGGGCTGGGGGGGGTTAGGAGTGGTGATGGGCTGGGCTGGGGGGGGTTAGGAGTAGTGATGGGCTGGGCTGGGGGGGGGTGTTAGGAGTAGTGCTGGGCTGGGGGGATTTAGGAGTGGTGATGGGCACTGGGCTGGGGGGGTAGGAGTGGTGATGGACACTGGGCTGGCTGGGGGGGGGTAAGGATTGGTGATGGGCACTGGGCTGGCTGGGGGGTTAGGAGTGGTGATGGGCGCTGGGGGGGCTTAAACTAAAATTGGGTGATGGGGGATTAGGACTGGAAATGGGCTGGTGGGATTAGGACTGGAAGTGGGTTGATGGGGGGTTAGGACTGGTAATGGGCTATGGGGGGGCTTAAACTGAAAATTGGGTGATGGGGGATTAGGACTGGGAGTGGGCTGATGGGGAGGTTAGGACTGGTAATGGGCTATGGGGGGGCTTAAACTGAAAATTGGGTGATGGGGGATTAGGACTGGAAATGGGCTGGTGGGATTAGGACTGGGAGTGGGCTATGGGGGGGCTAGGACTGGTAATGGGTTGGGGTTGCTAGGACTGGAAATGGGCTGAGTGGAAGGGGGCTTGAACTGCAAATAGCTGTTGGGGATGGGGCTTGGAATGGAAATGGGCTGAGGGGAAGTGGGGGGCTTGAACTGCAAATAGCTAATGGGGAGGGGGACTTGGAATGGAAATGGGCTGAGTGGAAGGGGGCTTGAACTGCAAATAACTGATGGGAAGGGGGGCTTGGAATGGGCTCTTAGGGGAGGGAGCTAGGACAGGAACTGGGCTGATGGATGGGCTAGGATAGAACTGAGAATTGGGTGTTGGGGGAGCTAAGATTGGAAATGGACTCATGGAGGGGCTAGAACTGGAGGTAGGCTCATGGGGGGCTTGGATTAGAAATGGGCTGAGTGGAAGGGAGCTAGGATTTAACATGGGCTGATGGTGGGGCTAGGAAAGGACTAGAAATGGGCTGATGGGAGGCTGGTATTGGAAATGAGCTGATGAAGGGACTCGGATAGGACTGGAAATGGATGGGGGAGCTAGGACTGGAAATGGACTGATGAGGGGACTAGAAGGGAGCGGATACTGGGTGGGGCTGGAACTAAAAGGGAGCTGATGTTGGGGGAGATTAGAAGGGGATGGGGCTGGGAGAATGAAATGGAGAGGGGAAAAATATTTTGTGTGTGAGGGAAGAAAAATGTACAATTGGCCGGGTATTGGGAGAGTAAGTGGGGATTGAGGATGGAGGGGTAAAATTTGAGTGGATGAAATAGGAATGAGGAAAGAGCAAAAGGAGAAAGATTAGTATGTTAAAGCGGATGTAGAGAGAGAGAATGGAAAAAAAAACTAGAAGAGAGAAGAAAGGACAAATGGACAGCAGATGATGGAGAGTTAGCAGAAAACATGAAGAAACCAGAAGAAAGTGGCTGGAGCAATTGCAACTGTGTAACTGAGCTGAGGTATTCTGTTTATGTAATTCCTTTTTGACATTGCCACTTGTTATCTTTCCCCAGTAGGTCATGTATTGTTGTTCTCTGAAATGTATTGGTTTAATATTTGCAGTGTTGCCTTTTGATAGGTATGGTATGGTGCTTTGTGACTCCTGGTAGTGCTGTTAGGATACGGCGGGTTTGCTATTGGTTCTAAATGGGCAGTGTTTGTAGTAGTTCCTAATGTGCCTGGCGGTTGGCACTGGATTATAGTAATGTAGAAATCTTTTAGTCTGTCTTTATCCATACACTCATTAAGAGACATGTTTACTAAAAGTTAGTGTATGTTAGCATTATGCAAATATTTATGCAAATTGACGTGCTGGCACTTTGAGGAAATTCTTTGGTTTTGTGCGGCAGTTTGGGCACTCGGGCTCAAAAAGGTTAGCCATCACTGCTCTAAGGAAACCCCTTAAATCTGGCCTTAAGTTGTCTGTCAACTGCATTAGTAAACCTTTCATATCTATTTGGGATCAACATCAAGGAACTCAAAACATCTAGCTCTGTGCAGTTTAGTAACATTGAGCAGACTAGCAGAATGGAATGCTAAGAAGTTAATAATATACTATTACAGTGCTCCTCAAACCTCTCCTGGGAGCACACCTAGCATGTTAGGCTTTCAAAATCACCATATGCATGAGATACAGTTGCATAAAATGGGTACCCAGTATACGCAGGCTTTTCTCATGCATATTCATTGTGGTAACCCTGAAAATCCTACTAGATAGGTGTACCTGCAGGAGAGAGTTGACCACTGTATATTAATAGTGTTGCAGGAAAGTGAAATCTGGTGACTTGTGGAAGGCCTTTGGTACCACCACAAAAGAGCTCTGGACATTCAGGGCTGTGAAATCTACCTTAGAGCACAGGGAGAAAATAACTCACCAGCGAAGCAGCTTTTATATCTCTGCTTCCCACCTCTACGAAAAATCTATTCTTATGCCAGAAAGTAATCTATAGTATTTGCAATTGGAAATGTTCTATTTGTAAGTGTTAGCAGGAAGATGTTACGGTACTTTCATAAATGGCTAATAATAGGTTCTGAGTAACCGTCTCCCACACGATACAAACTGACTATATTATATAAGAGGATCATTATCCGTAGCTGCAGTCAGATTTTCCAATTAAAATAGACAGAACTCCTCAGAAAACATTGAAAAGTGCACACTTACAGTGAAGCACAATGGTGCATTTCCCTGTTCCTCCAGTGCAGGCCTGTCAGGTGTGGGGGACTCAGTTGAATCAGCTACGAAGGGTAGCAGGGCACATGTAAGTGGGTGTCTGAGTGGGTGAGCATAGTGTGGGTACTGACTGATGGGTTTGTGAGGTGCCCGAGTGTGTGTGAACCAATGGTATAATGTGTATATTTCCACAGGAAGAGTTTTTCTATGTGGACGTGAAGGTGAGATGTCAGATAGTGGAGGATACTGCTGTGTGTGTTAGCAGTGTGTGCCAAAGGCTGTATATGTGTGTGTACCAGTGGCTTGGGGGGGATGTATATGAGTATGTCGGAGGTGTACATGTTATTACTGTGTCTCAGGGAACGTGTGTGTGCAGGCGTGCACGAGGACGTGTTATTGGGGGAGGGGGAGGGGGAGGTAAGTGCCATGGGACTGTGTGTATAGAGTGGGAGGGGAGATGGGGTGAATATGGATGTTCATGGCTCTGGGCGTGTAGGCTTCTCTCTTCATTGAGCTTTCCTCTATCCTCCTGCACAAAGACCTTGTGCCTCTCACCTTTTTGCATTATCGCCTCTCCCTACCTTTCACCATTCTCCCTTCCCTCCTTTCCCTGTCACCCCACATTGTACTCTATTTCCTTCACCTCCCCTCTCCCTTTTTGTACTCTCCCCCTAACTTCCCTGCCCCACCATGCACTTTCCCCATTTCCCTCCTCCTCTACATTCCCCCTCCCTTTCTTGCCCTCTAATCCCACCCCTCCCTTATGTTCTCCCCTCTCCGATCATTCCCTTCTGCTGCACTCCCTTTCATTATGGTCTGCTCCCTCCCTAGCCTGTCTCCAAATTTCAGCCAGTTTTGGTCAGTGAAAGCTGGGGAATCCCACCAGTTCTTTAACATGGGCATTGCCACTGCTCTCTTTCTTCTTTGCCAGTGGGAGGTGGGGACTCTAGCAGGTTCCTTAACTTCTCTTTGACATTAGTGCTGCTGGCGGAAGCCGGGACTCTAGTGAAGTCACATGCATCCATTTGTTCATCAACGGATGTACAGGGATGGGGTTTCCCCTAATAAGTGCTATCACCTAAGCAAAAAGCACTTAAAAAGTGATCATACTGCAATCAGATATTTGCATGATAACACAGACTTCTCTATATACAAATATTTTAATCGGTATTATTTCTACACATCATTATCCCCATGACTAGCTGTTTCAGCAGCAACTCCCATGGTCGCAGCTTAGGAACCATGCTATCACAAACCAGTGTAACATACTGTGACGATGTGTCTCCCACGGGTGGTCGTTTGTAGCATTGCCCCTCATTCTGGGGGCTTCTGTTACCATCAGGCAGGACTCTCTCTCGGATTCCTGGTTTCACTTGGGTCAAACTAACATCTTGATTAGCAAAGTCAAACCCAAAACATTTGCAGTGCTTATCTTATTCCATAAAGCATTCCAACCCTGCAGTCTTGTCAGTTCCCAGGCTCGGCTTTAACACTCAGCAAGGCAGCCTTCTCAGTCCTTAACAAGCCAGGCTGGATCCCACTATACCCTAAGTTGGGCTTTGGGCACTATCCTGTTGCTTGGGCATTCCTTACCCAAATACCAGCCTAGCCTGGCAGCCAACTAGTAACCAGCTCAGTCCAGACAAAATATTGCAAACCCTTCTTTTACAGGTAATCTATTCCAAGACTTCCCTTAAGGTAAAATCATGCCAAGTATATTACTTCATTCCCTTTTAATCCAGTCAAGCATATTCCTTACGTGCAAAATCCAGTGTAGAGTACTGCCTTCGCTTCTTAAGGATTTCCCTTCCAGACACAGGCCATAAGGCTTAGCATGGTATGCTTTTGCAATACCTTATTTGCTTATAGAGCCTGTCTCCTTTCAGAAACCAAACACAAGGCTTTTTGTGCCATTTGCCCCAGCAACACAAAGACATGTGCTGCCATCCACCATCAGAAGAAAACCAAAACATCTCTTATTTTCCATTTCCAAATTGAGGTAAAACAAACATCACATACCCGAGCTTGTCTTGCTCCCTGGTCGAGTCCTTTCCTTTCCCATGCTGGCCTCCTCAGGGGAAAACAAGGTCCCTTTCCTTGGGTGGGGAAAACTATCCTTCTCTGGCAATCAACCCAGAGCTTTGGCTCCAGAGAAAATCCCCCTCTTACTTCAGAATCAGAACAGGGTTTTTTTTTGTTTTTTTTTGTTTTTAACAGGACCTGGCCTGCTCTCCAGACCGCACCCACTGACCCAGTTCCTCAGCTTTGCCTCAGTGAGTTCTGGGAGATGTAGTCCCTGCTGGAAGCCATTTTGCATTAGGTTACAGCTTCTCCCTGAGTTTAAAGAGGGCAGCCTTTTCCTAGCCACATTCCTTTCACATACAATGATTTCCCTCCAACTTCTGACATTCATTCAGGTTAGTGAGCAGACCCCTGTCTCCTCACCACAATATTTCTTGGGGTTTCATCCACTTCAGTTTCACCACATTTGAGAAGCCATCTTCTAGATGCACCTGTAGGACCCTACTTCTACCCCTGCACATACCCAAAGGGATCAGCAATGTAGTGCCATTCTCTTATGCATTAACAAATCTGCTATGAAGCCCCATTTTGCAAAGGATGTTCAGGTACAGTTGTAGCAGCAAAGCGCAGACAAACCAATGATACCAGGAGTCTGTTCAGAAGGTCCAAATCATTTATTTGTGCACTAGTCTCAAGCAAGGCAATTTCAAAATGGCTGAGCAAAGTTCTCAAGCATTACAACAACTTTTATAGACTTCTGTTCCATTCTAGGTATAGAAAAACAATTCATTGGTCCCGGTACGCTCCCGTACCTCCCGTAGCCCCTCTATTGGTCCCGGTACTGATAAGTTTCTCCAATTATGTTCCTTCTGTGGGCTTCTGTAGGCATGACACCTGCCTGCCCCCCTTCTAGTCCCAATTACAATGGTCAGTTCATCAACTTGTTACTTTCACACTTTCAAGGCTATGGGACCATTTGTGCGTGCAGAAGAGCAAGGTTCTGTAACTCATCTGTCAGCACTCCTCAATATTTCTCTGCAAATGTACTTTTTCTTATCAGTAACTTTAAAACACATCTTTCCTGTATTTTTCCATTTCTTAATTCTGCAATTCTGCTTATCTAAGCTAATTCAATATTTCTACTGAGTTCTTTCTTACAATAGCAGCATATTGGGGGATGTGCAATCCTATATGCCTCTCCACAGGCCTCATTTACAGGTCAAGCTAGCCATGCTGGCCTGCCTATGTCAGACACCGTGGGTCACAGGCCTGCACCTGCCACATTCCCCCCTTTGATTAATCTCACCCTATTACTTAATAAGGTGTGAGAATTAAATCACTTTCCAGAGGATTCAAATCCTGATTAAAGGATTCTTACTATTTCCACTAGGGCTGACTTTGTATAAAGCCATTATTCTAGTTGCGGTCTTCCGCTCTACTGTACTATCAATAGCACTATGAAGGGAACGCATACAACATGGGATTAAACATGGTAAGCAGAGGACAACAGCAACAAGGATTAGTACTAAGATAACAAAAGTCTTAAATCCTCCCAGCCAAGAGAAAAGGTTAGCAAACCAATTAGGAAATTTCAAGGCGTGCCAAGTCTGTACTGGCACATAAGCATGTCTTTGCATATCTTTAGCAATTTCTTCAACTACTTGACCTTTATCATCTATTTTTAAACAGCAATTAGTTAAATTCAGTTTACCACATACTCCTCCTTCAGCTGCTAGCAAATAATCAAGGGCTAAGCGATTCTGGTATATGGCAGTGCGCATCTGAGTACTTTGTCTAGCTAAGAGCGTAAGAGCATGACTAGTTTCGTTGGTTATTATTTCAACTACTGCTTGTAAGCGAATAATACGATTAATCATATAAATTGGGGTACGATAACCATACATACCATCATCATTCCAAGTGGCAGGTCCATAATACTCAATAATTCTTTCTGGTGGCCAATCATCACCTTGCCATTTCTCCCATTTGCCTATCTGTAAGGCCTCTCTTTTCTGTCTAGATGCTCCTTTGTGTTTGTGGGTTGTATATACAGGGTATCCTAATTGTTCTCCATGTTCAGTGTTTAACAGGAAGAACGAAGGTCTGATGGTTCCTAAGACACATGCTCCTCCCCATTGTGGTGGGAGTTGCGCATATGCTCGGTTTCCACAGATCCAATATAGGCCAGGTGGGGCTTGCCAGGCTTGGACTTTGGCAAGGTTAGTCCATAGACCTGCAAGTTCAGGAAATCTGGCTAATGGGTTAGGAGGTTCAGGATGTCTGATTCCTGACCACCATGCTACCTTCTTGGTCGTGGCATTATAGTATTTCTGGCTAAGACAGACCAGCTGTCCTACCTTTTGAGTGAACTGGGGTCCAGTTCTGGCAAAGCAGAGACGTCCAACGATTGAGTGCGCTAACACCCATTCACTGGTAGTCTTGTGTAATTCAGTCTGATTGTAAATCATGGAATAATTCAATTCTTGGGCTTCCCAGGGCCATTGGTCTCCCATTTGGGTTCCGCCACAGAAATAACAATCTGTGATCTTAAGACTAGATACTACTGCTCCGGCTAATTCTAGAAACAAATTCTGTGAAGGGTGAGGGATCTCAAACTTATTTACATGCATAGCTTCATAAAAGGTATTATGAATATGATATTTAGATGACTTGTGGGCTTGAGTATTCAATCTAATATACACAATGGTCCCTGGATCTGTTCCTCCTCCTGCAATACGTAAACCAAACTTATATCCTTGTTTCCATGCATGGGGGTTATGTACACGCAAATGTAAAGGGTTACAAGCATCTTTCTGACATTTATCATTCGTGGTTGGCTTGGTTAGAGTAGCCATCCGCTTATCTATTTTCTCATCAGTTATACCAGTGTTCCAGGTAGCATAAAAAACACATTCCCAATACGGGCAATAGTAGTCTGCCGCTGTAGCAGTACTATACCCTGGTTCCTTTTTACCTGTACACTTCCTCCATCCCGTGGCTCCTTCTGGACACATATACTTATGGTCATTTCGATACGCTTTCTCCCATGTACCACAGGTGGACTGACTATCTCTATTAATAGCATTACATGCATCAAAATTCAAAACAGCAGGTTTAGTAATGTCCTTAAGTGGTGGTGTAGCAGCTAATATAGGTCCATCTGCATCCTTCCATCTTATTTACAACGTGTAATAGGATGGATTCTGATGCGGATTATAGCATGCTTTAATTTTGCCATGAGTGCAAACATTTAGTTCAGTGGTGTTATAGATACACCGAGTTATTGTTCCCTTGCAGGTATAGTAAGAATGATAAAGCAAAGTCTGAGTTACTTTCAGTCCAGTTCTAGTAGAGGTAATACAAGCTGTGCATGGAGGTAGAGCATAAGTCTGTTCAAAACCTCCAAAGAAGGCAACCAAGGCAAAGCAGAAGCAAAGATACATGTTGATGTTGATTGGAGTTCTTCTGAATCCTCAGCTTGCTGATCTTGATCACGACGGTCTATTATTCTTCGTCCCGTTTGCTAATGAAGCAATTTAACGGGTGCTGAGTGTTGATTGAAGATCCTCAAGGTGTCCAGCACACATTAACCAACTTAGCAATTCAGTTGGCTTGTGAAGTCTGGCTTAGTCAATGTAGTCTCAAAGTAGTGTGTCAAATCACACATGCAAATTGGGTTCGTTGAAACAAAGCTGTTGCTGCATGGAAAACAGCAATCCTCTTCGAAAGACTTGGCTACTGCAAAGCACTTGTGATGAAGTGTCTATGCTGCTGGTTGCCGTCTCAGAGTGACTCGCAAGGGTACATCAGGGTGCTGCTCTGCTGTCCACCGCTCTGGTTCAGGATCGGCGGCGGGCTTGACTCTGCTGTGGTGGATCCAGGCGTCGATCTCGGCTACCTTTACTGCAGTTGGGGTAGACAGGATGACGGTGTACGGTCCCTTCCAATGGGGTTCCAACGGTATCTTCTTCCAATCTTTGATCCACACCGAAGTTCCAGGCTGGTAGGGATGCAAGGGTTCCGTCAAGTTGATAGGCAACTGGTCTTGGATCCACGTATGGAGAGTCTGCAGAACAAAACTAAGAGCTAGGAGTTCTTGTCTGGTTACTTCTGAACCAATCTGGGCTAGATTTCCTTTGACTCCCTGCACTATTGGTGGGGGTTTACCATACAAAACTTCAAAAGGGGAAAATCCTGTTGACTTTACAGGGGCTGAGCGTATTCTGAGTAAAGCTATGGGGAGCACTTGGGGCCATTTCAAGTGTGTCTCCTGACAAAGCTTAGACATTTGGGCTTTCAATGTACGATTCATTCGCTCAACTTTCCCTGAACTCTGGGGTCTGTATGCAGTGTGAAGCTTCCACTGTATCTGCAAAGCTTTTGCTAACTGCTGAGTAACTTGGGAGACAAATGAGGGTCCATTGTCTGACCCTATTACTGCTGGGATTCCAAATCTGGGGACAATCTCTCTCATTAAGGCTTTGGTAACTTCTCGGGCTTTCTCAGTTCTGGTTGGGAATGCTTCTACCCACCCAGAGAAAGTACAAACTAATACTAGTAGATAATGGTATCCATTGGCTTTTGGCATTTCGGTGAAATCAACTTGGAGGTTGTGCATGGGGGTCACACCTCTTGACTGAACTCGGGGTGCTGTAATAAGGCCTTGCTTGGCATTATTCTTGGCACAGATTTGACATTGTCGGGCTACTGAGGCTGATATGGTTGTCATCAGAGGAATGTAGAAATGTGGTCTGAGTGCTTTCTCCATAGCACTCTTTCCATAGTGGGTGGCTTCATGGAAAGCTTTAACAAAGGCTGGTCCTAACAATTCTGGAATTACTATTCTTCCCGGAGGTTGACTACCTTCTTCTGGTGGCAGCTCAATCCATCCATCTTTCAATACTCCCTCTTCTTTATCACAATAGTAATCCAATTCTTTGGTGGTATATCGTGGGGTCCATAAATTCAAGGGTACTGGAAACAATGCTGCTTGCATTGGCATAGCTTGTGGGGCAATCTGTCCTGTCATAGCTGCTTGTCGTGCTGAGGCATCTGCGAATCTATTCCCTCGAGCAACTTCTCCTTTTCCTGCTTGATGTCCTCTACAATGCATGACAGCTACACGTGTTGGGGCCCAGACTGCATCAAGTAACATCAATATCTCGGGACCATATTTGACTGATTTTCCTCCGGATGTGATGAGTCCTCTTTCTTTGTAGAGAGCTCCATGGGCATGCAAGGTAGTGAAAGCATATTTGGAATCTGTATATACATTTAGCACAAGTTTTTCTCCTAATAACAATGCTCTGGTGAGTGCTATCAATTCGGCTTTCTGGGCTGATGTGCCTGAGGCTAGGGCTGATGATTCAACTACTTCGTGTTGAGTGACGACTGCATATCCGGCACAGCGTCGTCCGTCAAGGATGAGACTGCTCCCATCTACATAATAGATCTGGTCAGGATTGTCTATGGGCACATCTGTTAGGTCAGGTCGACTAGAGAACACAGTTTCCATGACTTCGATGCAGTCATGTTCTGGGAGTTCTTCACTAATGGGTATCAAGGTGGCTGGATTCAGGGCATGGCTCACTTCGAGTTGTATCTGTGGGTTTTCACATAACATGCTCTGGTACTTTAGCATTCGGGAATTGGTGAGCCAATAATTTGCTTTCTGTTCCATAAGGGCAAGGACTGCATGTGGCACAGTGACTCGTATGTTCTGTCCTAATGTGAGTTTGTCTGCTTCACTCACTAGTAGTGCTGTAGCTGCAACTGCTCTCAAGCAGGGTGGCCATCCTTTGGCCACAGGGTCCAATTGTTTCGATAGGTAGGCTACAGGTCGTTCCCAATTTCCTAATTTCTGAGTCAACATGCCTAAGGCATTTCCCTGTGCTTCATGTACAAACAAGTGGAAAGGTTTGTGGACATCTGGTAGTCCAAGTGCTGGTGATGACATCAATTCTTCTTTTAACTTCTGGAAGGCTGTATCCTGCTCAAGTCCCCACTCCAGTGGTGACTTCTCTTCTCCTTTTGTGGCTTCATACAGTGGTTTGGCAATTTGGGCAAAGTTGGGTATCCAGATTCGGCAATATCCTGCTGCTCCCAGAAAGGCTCTAACTTGCTTTCTGGTTGTTGGAGTTGGAATTCTACATACTGCTTCTTTTCTTTCTCTGCCTAATCTTCTGCTTCCTTGGGTAATACGAAAACCCAAGTATTTCACTTCTGTTTGGCATAGTTGTGCTTTGGCTCTGGAAACTTTATATCCAGCTTCATTTAGTAACTGCAAGAGATCTTGGGTGGCTCGTATACATTCTTTTTCTGATATGGCAGCTATCAACAGATCATCCACGTACTGGAGAAGTACTCTCCTCCCCGGGGCTACTGGATAGCTTGAAAGATCTTGGTTTAGTGCAGCACTAAAGATGGTAGGTGAATTCTTGAATCCTTGGGGTAATCTTGTCCAGGTGAGTTGGCCCCCTCTTCCAGAGATGGGGTCTTGCCATTCAAATGCAAACAATATTTGGCTTACAGGGGCTAATCTTATGCAAAAGAATGCATCTTTTAAATCCAGTACAGTGAAATGGGTAGCTTCAGCGGGTATCAATCCTAGTAGAGTGTAAGGATTGGGTACAACTGGATGTATAGTTTCAACTGCATCATTTACTCTTCTCAAATCTTGCACTGGGCGATAATCATCTGTCTCAGGCTTCTTCACTGGCAAAAGTGGGGTGTTCCATGGGGATTGACATACTTTCAGTAGGCCATACTCAAGTAATCTCTGTAGGTGGCGATGAATGCCTTCAATTGCGGCTCTTGGGAGAGGGTACTGTTTGACGTGCACTGGTGTAGCGCTAGGCTTGAGGGTTACAATCACTGGTGCTATATGCTTGGCTAGGCCTGGGGGACTGCCTTCTGCCCATACTTCAAGTGGTGCATGAATGTTCTTTAAAGTTTGTTCAAAATAAGTATCTTGAATCGAATCATCAATGTAGTATCTCCACTCTTCTTCTCGGGGTACTGTCAGCAGCATTACTCCTGCTGGTTTGGCTTGCGAATTCACTGTCATTTGCATTTCTCCTTGCTCAGAGAAAGATATTTGGGCTTGAAGCTTGGCTAGCATGTCTCGTCCCAGTAATGGTACTGGACATTCGGGCATGTAAAGAAATTGATGAGTTACTTGCTGTCCTCCTAGACTGCATATTCGGTTTTGAAGAAAAGACTTTGTGGCTTTGGCACCAGTTGCTCCTATAATGGTGACTGCTTTCTTGGTGAATGGGGCTATCTTTTTGTCTATTACTGAATGTTCTGCTCCAGTATCAACCATAAAGTTCATAAATTGGTCTCCTATTTGTATTTCGACCATAGGCTCCTGGAGACCTAAAGCAAACTTGGAGCCCGGTCTGTCCTAATCCACGTCATCTTCGTCATGGGCCTGTGTAGCCAATGCTTGGATGGCTCCTCCTCCCCTCTCTCGCTGGAATTGTTCTCGATTGGCTCCTCCTCGGCCTCGGGGACGGCCTCGTCTTTCTTCTCGCCACTGATGATCGTATTCGTCATCTTGCTGGGCGTCTTCGAGTTGCGGGCAAGTATCTCTCCAATGTCCTTCCTCTTTGCAATAGGCGCATTGGTTCACGCCTAGTCTCTGGGTCCGGCCTCCGCCTTGACCCCGCCCTCTTCCTCTGCTCCTTCGATTAGGGACACCTCCCCTTTTCTTTTCAACTATGGCCGCAGCCAAAAAATCAGCTTTCTTCTTCATCTTTCTATCACATTCTCTCTGTCTTTCAGTATCACGATTCACATACACTTTATGAGCGACTTCCAATAACTGTGTTGCATTCATGCCCGCAAACCCTTCTAATTTCTGTAATTTACGTCTAATGTCTGGTTGAGACTGGTTTACAAAAGCAGAATTCACCATGCATAAACTTCCTGGTGCCTCGGGATCATAGGGAGTATACATTCTATAAGCTTCAGTTAATCTTTCATAATAATCTGCTGGGCTCTCATCTATTCCTTGGATAATTCCTGCTACTTTGGAAAGGTTCATAGCTTTTTGGCCTCCTCTTCTCAGGCCTTGTAAAAAGCCTTGGCGAAAACGGGCTAGGGCGGTGGATCCTTCATCTGTATTTGGATCCCATTGGGGGTCTTCATTCGGGAATTCTCTCTGAGCTGCTTCTCTACGATCTATTATATTCTGCCCCTGCGCTGGAGCTGCAGGGTTTTCTGCCATCCATTCGATAGCTGCTTTTCTAATTCTCGCTCGTTCTTCTGTAGTGAATAGGGTGGTCAGGAGCTGACGGCAATCTGGCCAAGTGGGTTGGTGAGTTTCCATAATACTAGTTACTAATTCTGTCAGCTCCTGGGGCTTGCTAGTATAGGAGGCATAATGCGACCTCCAATTTAATAAATCAGTTGTAGAGAATGGGATATACACATAAGTTAGGGGTCCCGCTACCACTTCATCATTATCATTCTTTACGGGCACTCCCGGGACTTGCCTTAAGGGAAACAGTTTGGCTGTCGTCCCAGGCGTCATTTGGGTCTGGGATCTAAGGGCTATTGTCGTTGTCTTTGCTTGAGTCGCTTTCTTTTTTACAACTGGTTTTGCTTTGGGTTTCTCTTTCACCGGGGCGCTAGTGCTAGCGCTAGCTTCCTCAATTATTTGTACACTGTCCTGTTCTTCTTCTTCTGGGGGATCCTCTCCTTCTTCTTCTAGCTCCGCTTCTGGCTCACTTTTTACATTTTCCTCTTCTCTCCCCGCTAATTCTTTCTCTTCCTCTCCTCCAGGAGGAGGGAGGTCAGGGATTGGGTCTGGCCTCGGCTCCGGCGGTCTCTGGGGTGCTGGGGCAGGACGCCGCCGGGCTATTCTTACTGGACCTGGGGTTCGGGGCTGCCTGAGGACTACTTCTGGGGAATCGGGATCTGCCAAGATGGGTTTCTTCTTGGCTTTCTTATCCTGCTCTTTCATTCTAGGCTGTTCCTTTCTCTGTCTAGAATCTGTTTTAGCTAACATTATTCTGCACTGTTCCTCATAACAGCGCTGCGCCCAGGAGGGCGGATCTTCACAAATACTTAACCAGGAATCTATATAGGGGTACTGATCGGGGTGCGCTACCCGCACCCTACGATGTATTGACTGGATAATCTCTACGGTGAACGTTCCCTCTCGGGGCCAGATGGGGTCTAGATCGGGCCACTCCCTAGTACACAAAATCTGCAAACGGGCTGCTGTCATTTTAATACCATAATCTCCTGAATATCCCTCTTTAAAATGTGCGATCATACATTCTAATGGAGTGTTCCTAGTAGACTCCGCCCCTCCCATTTCGATGTGTGCGCGCAACAACAGACAGAAGGGAAAAGGTGGGCGGACCGTGGGTAAGGGGTCCTCACGGCCCTGGAAACATACAGGGAATACAAATAACAAGACAAGACGACAATCGCTTCCCCCTTTTCGCGACCTGAACGCGGTCGCCCGGTCAGGAAATGCGCTAATCAGGGGTCAGCTTTCACTTGGTCCGTGCTGCCAGACCTCTCATTCATACTTCGTTCACACACTCATGCTAGCAACGTATCCCAGAATGCATTCGTTTCTATCTATTCTGACTAGTCTTTTCCAAGTACAATTACAAAAAGGATGAGGGTTTCACCTAGCGAATTCCCATGCCAGGCTACTCGGCTCTTCCTTGAGAGTTGATCAAGCTCTCTTACCAATTCCCAATATCTCGAGATTACAAATTCCAAGTTCCAATGGCAGTACTGCTCTTTCTATTTCTGTCTAGACCCAAAATCAAAACTATACTCACCGGATCCGGTCCTCAAAACTTCCCAAGCAGGCGCATGAGTTGGACCTTGGACTCCCCTCACTCGGGTTCGAGGCGTTGACTCCAGCCGGGCTCGTCACCCGCCGAGGTCCGACCAGCTCCCTCCGATACAAGGGACCGGCGGCGCCAGGGAGCGGCCCTCGTCGGAAGGGCGCGATCCCGGCAGGACCAAGCCTATAGAGGCGGAAAGTCGTGGTATATTGCCCTATATACACTTTGATTCCACAACTTCCCGGCCAACGCACCAAGGAATATGTAGCAGCAAAGCGCAGACAAACCAATGATACCAGGAGTCTGTTCAGAAGGTCCAAATCATTTATTTGTGCACTAGTCTCAAGCAAGGCAATTTCAAAATGGCTGAGCAAAGTTCTCAAGCATTACAACAACTTTTATAGACTTCTGTTCCATTCTAGGTATAGAAAAACAATTCATTGGTCCCGGTACGCTCCCGTACCTCCCGTAGCCCCTCTATTGGTCCCGGTACTGGTAAGTTTCTCCAATTATGTTCCTTCTGTGGGCTTCTGTAGGCATGACACCTGCCTGCCCCCCTTCTAGTCCCAATTACAATGGTCAGTTCATCAACTTGTTACTTTCACACTTTCAAGGCTATGGGACCATTTGTGCGTGCAGAAGAGCAAGGTTCTGTAACTCATCTGTCAGCACTCCTCAATATTTCTCTGCAAATGTACTTTTTCTTATCAGTAACTTTAAAACACATCTTTCCTGTATTTTTCCATTTCTTAATTCTGCAATTCTGCTTATCTAAGCTAATTCAATATTTCTACTGAGTTCTTTCTTACAATAGCAGCATATTGGGGGATGTGCAATCCTATATGCCTCTCCACAGGCCTCATTTACAGGTCAAGCTAGCCATGCTGGCCTGCCTATGTCAGACACCGTGGGTCACAGGCCTGCACCTGCCACACAGTAGGACTTGGAATGTCCAGCTCAGGACATTCACATTTCCCTCACTATGTCACAATGGCAGCTTCTTTGTGTAAGTGCTGATTTTTGCTACTTTGACATATATGTGCCAACAATTATATATGAGTCATAATCCAGACAATTTTATATATAGGTGCAACCAATTAAGGAGAGAAGGCTTCAGAAAGAAATATTTACATTTCATAGGTGCTAGAAATTTCCAAAGGGCTCAGCACGATTGCTTCCTCAATCACTCTTTTCAAGTCCTATGTGCCATAAGCACTTTGCTGAAACTTATGTCTGCCTCGGAGGACATGCAAAAGCCAACAGGAACATTCTTTTTAAAAAAATATGTGTTCCCCCATCCCCCTCGTTGCATCAACAGCGAGATGGGGATAAGAAGTTCACTATTGTACTTATGACAGAGTATCAGTTCTGACTGTCTATGGGCCAGGTTCATAGCCAGCAGTGACTAAGTATAGAGTGCTGCTATAGAGGGGGGAGGGGGAATATAGAGGGGGGAGGGGTGCTTCAGTGGTAAGTCCCCTTCAATATATGATGCTGTACATGATGAATGTTGCTGGTGGACTTCTATGGCCTGACTCATTCGTGAACATGGTTCATGAAAGTTTGAGTTCAGGATATGGGTGGTACAAACAAACAATAGGGGGCTGTATGTGACTTGGGAGACCTAACAAGCGAGAGCTATTAGCTGGAAGTACACTGTACTAGTTAGACAATACATTATTAAGCTACTGTTCAAATTGTTTTGAAAGGTTTTCTATGACCATTATAATAAATTTCAAAATTTTGTTAGTGAAGAATGTGTGGAGTCTTCTGTTTATCTACTAAGTGATACTACTACTACTTAGCATTTGCATATATTTGCCTTACAAGGCATACGCAGCAATGTACATATAGCTGTAAGAGACAATCCCTGTTCATCACAGTTTACAATCTAATCAAGATAACGTCACAAAATTGGGGACCAGAGTATGGTGAGATACACATAAGTAGTGAAGAAGAGAGTGAGAGTCATCAGGATCTAAAGGCAGTCTCGAAGAGGTGGGATTTTAGCCTGAATTGGAATGTTGTTTTAACTGCTGTCAAGTCGGCACAACATTCAAATCCAGGCTGAAATCCCACCTCTTCGCTAGTGATAAAGATCATAGGACTTAAATAAGGGGGGGTGGAGAAGGGGCCTCCAGCAGTTGTGGGGGGGGGGAGTTATGGAAGGGCTAAGGGTGGGGGAGGAGGGGTGTTGGGAAGGAAGGGATAAGGGAATTGACTAGGGACAGAATACCAAGTATTTCTGCCGCCCTATTTAGACACCCCAGCCTCAATGCCCCCCCCCCCCCAGCCTGCGCCGATTCCATCTCAGGAGGAAGAAGTGGGCAGCGGCAGCAGCAGTATTTCCAAAAGTGGCAGCTATTTGCTGCCAATTTCTTGCCTGCAGTAGGCCAAGCCCTTCAGCACACATGGCCTGCTGCTTCTGATCCCCTTCCTGTCCACGAGGGGGGGGGGGGTCAGAAGTGATAGGTCATGTGTGCTGAAGGAGATTGCCTGCCGCTGGCAAGAAAGCTGCGACAAAAAGCAGTCGCTTTTGGAAAAACTGCTGCTGCTGCCTGCCTGTCCCCAAATGGAATCGGTGGCAGCTGGGGGGGGGGGGGGGGACAGCACAGCCGATCATGTGTGCTGCTGCCACTGCCTAGATCACCTAGTGGATGGGCCGGCCCTGTTCCTGGTTTGTGTCTTCCTGGTATGTATCACCCCGATCCTTCTTACAATTGCATTTACCATTTTAAGCTGCATTTGCTGATGATGTGCAGTAGATAAGTGTGTGATGTAGCTTTTCATTTTTGAAGTCGAAATCTTCAGGGTCTGGCTGAACAAGCAGGAAATCCTAGAAAATGTGTGTTTCCGTAACAACCAAATATCTCTGCTTTGAAGTCACAATACTAATGAGTTCATAAACACTGCGTGCTTGCATCTTTAATAAATATATTCATTGAGGGTCATAAGGGTTAGAGAAAACGAGCTATTTTGCATGAAAAACATAATTTGCTAAAACTGTTGGCTCACATTCCTGGATCGACATCTTATATTTCTCCACTTTAGCAGCTGATTACAAAAATGATTTTCTTCTCACTTTCTCTTTTTCAGTGAAACCAAGAAAAACACCCTTACACACTTTGGGGATAATTACTAGGAGACACTAGGGATGTGCACAGGCAAAAAAAAGATTCAGCTTATTTTCAGTCTGGCATGCTTCTCTGTTTTTTAGGTGATTCTTTGGTTTGATTTTCCAGAGTATTTTTCATGCTTAGATCTTATTGTATGTGCAAAAGGCCAAATAATGAATTGCTCATGTACAGTGTATATGTGCGTGTGGTGACTAGAAGGTGTGTGTTTGCACGTGATCCAAGGGCAGGCATGTTCAGTAGGCACTCTCCCAGAACACAGACAACGTTGTGAGTTCCAGCCAGGGCTTATTAAACACTCATCTATACGCTTACTTCATCTGCTTATAATTGAACCTGCTTGTGAGCTGCTGTAAATGGATGTGGTGACATTTTGCCCATGCTTTTAGCTACTTTTATGATGCTGTCTTATAAAGATGCATAGGCATCCATGGGGCCCTTTTACTGAAGTGTGCTAGGGGTTAGCACTTACCTCGCATTTTGTGTGAAAATTAATCTGCGCTAAGTGCAATGTCTCTGCAGTAACTGCAACATGTGTTCGATAACACACGGCGTAATTATCGTAAGTGCATGTCCCTCAATCTCTTGAGGTACAGGTAATGCACCTGCAGTAATTGCTACATTGACAGCACATCAAATGCCCCCCTCACACTAACCACAATAGGCTCACCATGCTGACTATCTGCCCCTAATACACCCATGCTCCACCCAAATGTGTGAGCGATGGTTAGCATTTGAATCCATGAGCGGTAATTCTCATGCCCCCATGTTAACAGTCACCATAGGCCTGAAAGGATGGTTACTATGCACCAAAGGTTGTGCTAACTGCTTAGTGCACTTTAGTAAAAGATTTACATATGTGTCTTTATAAAATAGCCACAAAATAGGCAATAACTTGGCCTAACAACCTAGGCAATCTGTTGTAAAAATACATTCTCCATGGTTTTAGAGCATACTCAGACGATAACTTCGTGACAGGCCACCTACTGTAATTAGTGCATCAAATGTATACATAAATGACATCCGTTGTCAAAGGAAAAGTAAGCACATGCTTTCACTCTGAAGATTGCCCTGTCAAAAATACAGATATGCAGGATATCTGTCAGTGTGCACACGATTTTTGAGAAAATGTATGTGCATGGTTTTGAAAATCCAAAAGTATATGCATTGTCCTTTCCTAACCAGGGCTCTATAGATCAACAAACAATACCTAAGCTCCATGAACAGAACAATGGCTGGGAAAAATCGTATTGCTAAAGCTGTTGCCCCCGTTACAGCTTCTGCCTCGGTCCAGACAGAGGTCCTAATGCCAGTTGAAGGACCAGTTCCATGTGCAGGGTGCCTGCGTGCTGAAGCTCTGAAGAAACAAGTGGAGGAACTCAGAGAGGAGGTGGCGAGGCTGAGGAGCATTCAAGACAGTGAGAAGTACATTGATGAGATGCTTCTTGCAGCAACCAAGCTCTCCAGCACAGGAGAAGATGGGTGCCAATAGAATGTCAATGGTTGGACACAAGTCACCAGGGCCAAAATCACCAATCCAACTTCTCCAGCCCTTGAATTGAAGAACCATTATGCAGCCCTGGAAGTGGAGGAGGTGAAAGCATCCCTGGAAAGGGAAGAACCAGAGTTCAAGTACCCCAAAGTTGCAGAATCAGTGACCAGAAAGAAACGAAGGGTAGTGGTGGTTGGAGACTCTCTTCTGAGTGGTACTGAGGCGTCCATCTGCCGACCAGACTTGATGTCCAGAGAGGTATGCTGTCTGCCTGGTGCCAAAATCCAAGATGTTACGGAGAGTTTGCCGAGACTCATCAAGCCCATTGACTATTACCCAATGTTACTAATTCATGTTGGAACAAATGATACTGCCAGGTATACCTCGGAACGTATCAAAAGTGACTTCATGGCTCTGGGACAGAGGGTGAAGCAGTTAGGTGCACAGGTGGTGTTCTCTTCAATCCTCCCTGTTGAGGGTAAAGGCCAAGGCAGAGAGGCTCGCATCCTGGAGATGAATGCATGGCTGCGTGGATGGTGTCATCGAGAGCGTTTTGATTTCCTAGACCATGGGATGCCGTTCCAAGGGTTGCAGAGCAGAGATGGCATCCATCTGTCCAAGAAAGGTCAACGCATCTTTGGTAGTAGACTGACTAATCTACTGAAGAGGGCTTTAAACTAGATTCGTTGGGGATGGGTGAAGAAAGCCCCCAGGTAAGTGAAAGCCCCCAGGTAGGTGATACATTAAATACCTTTATGGAAATGGGTAACAGGGGTAACATATGGAAAGCAGTGTGTATAAATGCCCGTAGCATGGGAAATAAGATCCCTGATGTTGAAGCTTTGGTGGGAGTTGCTGACTTGGATTTATTGGCAGTTACAGAAACATGGTTCACAGAAAAACATGATTGGGATGTAACTATACCTGGCTATACTTTATTCAGAAAGGACAGGGTAGGAAGAAGGGGAGGAGGAGTGGCACTATATGTAAAAACTACTATTAAAGCTTTGGAATTACAGAGCTTAAAAGGGAGAGAAGAGGCATTGTGGGTTAAACTAGAAAGAGGGAAAGAGAAATCTATTTGCATTGGTGTGATATACAGACCTCCCTCACAAGAGGAAGAGGTGGACAGAGAGTTAATTGAAGACATACGCAGCATTGCTAGGAAAGGGGAAGTGCTACTGATAGGAGATTTCAATATGCCAGATGTTGATTGGCACATTTCTGCTGCAGTATCATCTAGAAGTAAGGAGATCCTGGATTCTCTACAGGGCAAACTATTCAGGCAATTGGTAACAGACCCCACATGTGAAGGGGCCATACTGGACTTGGTGCTTAGCAATGGTGAAAGTGTTTCTGATGTTGTAGTAGGAGATCATTTTGCATCCAGTGATCACCAGATGGTGTGGTTCAATATTAGGACTAGGGCTGTTAGAATCCATTCCAAGGTGAGGATCTTAGACTTTAGGAAGACTAACTTTGCGAAGATGGGCAAATACCTCAGGGAGTCGTTAGTGGGATGGTAACAGCTGGGGGATATAGAAAAACAGTGGGCAAAACTGAAAGGAGATATTTTAAGGGCAACCAACATTTTTGTTAAAATGGTAAATAAAGGCAAAAGGAAAAGGAGACTGCTATGGTTTTCTAAGGAAGTAGCTGAAAAAGTAAAGAAAAAGAGGGAGGCCTTCATGAAATACAAGAGATCACAGAGAGAGGAAGACAGGCATCTGTATTTGGAAAAACTTAGAGAAGCTAGCAAAGTAGTCAAGAAGGTAAAGATTCAAAAGGAGGAGGAAATAGCCAATGCAATAAAATGGGGGGATAAGACATTTTTCAGATATATTAGTGAGAAGAGGAAGGGCAAAAGTGGTATTGTCAGACTCAAGGGTGCAGGGGGGAATATGTAGAAGCTGATAAGGATAAAACTGAATTGCTTAACAAATATTTTTGTTCTGTATTCACAGATGAAGAACCAGGAGCAGGACCTCAGAAAACACCCACAAATAGGAAAAGGAGCGAGGGACATCTTGAACAATTTTCAGAAGACTGTGTTCGTGAGAAACTAGCTCAACTTAAAGTAGACAAAGCGATGGGACCTGATGGGATACACCCTAGAATACTGAGGGAACTTGGGGATGTTCTAGCAACTCCACTGACTGACCTTTTCAATGCCTCGTTGGAGTCGGGAGTGGTGTCAAAGGACTGGAGAGAGGCTCATGTGGTGCCTTTACACAAAAGCGGAAGTAAGGATGTGGTTGAAAACTACAGGCCGGTTAGTTTAACTTCGGTGGTGAGTAAATTATTGGAAACGCTGCTGAAAGAGAAAATAGTGAGGTTTCTGGAATCCAGCGGATTACAGGATCCAAGGCAGCATGGATTCAACAGAGGCAGGTCTTGTCAGACAAATCTGATTGATTTCTTTGACTGGGTGACCAGGGAGTTGGACCGAGGGAGAGCTCTAGATGTGGTGTATTTAGATTTCAGTAAAGCCTTTGACACTGTTCCTCACAGGCGACTTATAAACAAACTGAGCACCCTAGGGATGGACCCTAAAGTTACTGCTTGGGTTAGAAATTGGTTGGGTGGGAGGCGACAAAGAGTACAAGTAAATGGAGCTCACTCTGAGGAGAAGGATGTTACCAGTGGTGTGCCCCAAGGATCTGTCCTTGGTCCGATTCTTTTTAACATCTTTGTTAGTGATATAGCGGAAGGGCTTTCAGGTAAGGTTTGCCTCTTTGCAGATAATACCAAAATCTTCAATAGAGTAGACACCCAGGAAGGTGTAGATAACATGAGGAGGGATCTAGCTAAGCTTGAAGAATGAAACCCAAAAATAGAAAAAATACCCCAGCACTCAAAACCTACCGTGTAAATAAATCACTAATCATAAATAAATAAATAAATACACTCTCTTTTTGTCGGAGTAACCATTCAAGAGGAAGCAGGAATTATACCCACTCCTCGCCGTGGTCAGTCCATTTTAATCATTTTAAATGCTTGAAAAACTTAGCTGATTTTGAAGCAAAAAAGCTAAGTTTTTCAAGCATTTAAAATGATTAAAATGGACTGACCACGGCGAGGAGTGGGTATAATTCCTGCTTCCTCTTGAATGGTTACTCCGACAAAAAGAGAGTGTATTTATTTACTTATTTATGATTAGTGATTTATTTACACGGTAGGTTTTGAGTGCTGGGGTATTTTTTCTATTTTTGGGTTTCACGAATTTTACCCTTTGCTGGGGATTCTTTTTTGACTGGAAGCTTGAAGAATGGTCTAGAATTTGGCGGCTGGGATTTACTGTTAAAAAATGTAAGGTCATGCATTTGGGTTGCAGCAATCCAAGAGAGCAATACAGTATAGGAGGTGAAGTACTTTTGTCCACTAAAGAAGAGCGGGACCTAGGCGTGGTTGTGTCTGATGATCTTAAAGTAGCTAAACAGGTAGAAAAGGCGACGGCAAAAGCTAGAAGGATGCTTGGGTGCATACGGAGAGGAATGGCTAGCAGAAAAAAGGAGGTGATAATGCCTCTGTATAAGTCTTTGGTGCGACCTCATTTGGAATATAGTGTGCAATTCTGGAGACCGCACCTTCAAAAGGATGTGAACAGGATGGAGTCAGTGCAGAGGGTGGCTACTAAAATGATTAGTGGGTTTCATTATAAAGCATATGAGGACAGACTTAAGGATCTTAATATGTACACCTTAGAGGAAAGGCGGGATAGAGGTGATACTATTGAGATGTTTAAATACCTCCGTGGCATAAATGTTCAGGGGGAGAGCCTCTTTCAATTGAAAGCAATTTCTACTACGAGGGGACATGGGATGAGGGTGAAGGGAGATAGATTCAGGAGTGATATGCGGAAATATTTCTTTACGGAAAGAGTAGTGGATCCATGGAATAGTCTCCCAGTGGAGGTGGTAGAGATGAGGACAGTAACTGAATTCAAAAAAGCATGGGACCAACACAGAGGATCTCTAAGGGTAAAAAGTGGACTGTTGTAATTGTTGATATGGAAGGACAGACTAGATAGGCCATGTGGTCTTTTTCTGTCATCATGTTTCTATGTTTCTATGTCCAAAGCCCTATGTAATTCCAACCCTGGAATGCCTCTGCTCACCAGTTTCTCAGAACCACCCCAGAGCACGCAAATACTGATGCACACATCTATGTCTGCTCCAAATCTTAGTGCAAGCCTCTGTTCTACAGAAAGTACATTACCAGGAATATGCTTTATGTGGTCATGTACCAGTGCATATGTAGGCACACATACACAGCTGCACAATCTTATAAAAGCCTGTTACAAAATTGCCCGCTACATGAATAAGCATACCTACATAAAGCATGCCTTTGAGTAAAGGCTGACTCCTGGTGACCCAGCAGCTCCTGGGTTTTCTTGGTAGTGTGAGCAGAAGTAGATTGCCAGGCCTTTCTTCCAAGGCAATGGAAGGTTAAATGATTTGCCCAAGGCCACAAGGAGTGCTGGTGAGAATCAAACCCTGGTCTCTTGGTTCCAAAGCCAGTGCTCAGAATCTATGCAATTTTGCAACAAGCCATTTCCATTCACAAACCATTGTTTTACATGCAGAAATGGCTTCGATTGTTATCTCCAAAATGTTTGTAGTGCATGCTAAAACACCAAAAATGATAAGAAACAAAAGTGTTTGCTTTATTCATCTGAAAATTGCATGAAATAAAATAACATGTCTCATTGGTGTTTACATTTCTCTATCAAAGGACTGTGTACCCCTCGGGTAGATTATAAGCTCTGATGAGCAGGGATGTATCTTCATCTATATGTGCAGCACTGCATATGCCTTGTAGCAATGTACAAATGATTAGTAGTAGCAGTAGCAGTAGAATCATGCATTCTCAGTATTTTTTTATTTTATATGTTCATGAATTTTCACTGAAGTCACAGAAATGTTTTTATACAATTTCTATTGGGTGCACATAATTAAAATTCATATGGGAAAAGGCTACTACAGCATGTTCAACATATTTATCTCATGACACAATAGCACAGGTCACCGTTAGAATATCTGAAACTCACAGTGGATCATTTACTAATAGCTAACCTTTACTAAAAGGACAAAAGACAGTGACAAAGAGAGACCGGGACTATTAGACAAATAACACTGGTCAACAAATGTTTACAAAAGTCATGTTACTAAAATAAAAATAGTCATTTCTTATCAATGTTTATATGCTGAACACGAATATGACAGTGAAATTGCAAAGTTGGCTCTAGTTTTTTTGTAATCTACAAGAATTAATGTTTACATCACGAAATGCATGTCAATAGTAAATATAATAGGCCTTTGGTTAATACCTGTAAAAATACCAAGTCATAGACGACTTCTTCGATTTTTTCACCTGTCTCTTGTACAGCTGTTCGGGAGCTTCTCTGGGCAGTGTCCAGCAGTAGTCAGCCAGCATTGCAGTGGACCATTTTCCCTGGTATCTTTGCTCCATCGTTGCGATATCCTGGTGAAAACGTTTGCCCTGTTCATCACTAACCATACCACGGTTGTTAGGAAAGAAATCGAGATGGGAATCAAGGAAATGGATCTTTAGAGACATATTGCAGCCTAGTTTCTGATACTGCATTAGCATGTCTTCTAGTTCCTTGTAGTTTTCTGCCCTAACATTCCCGAGAAAGTTTGTTGACACTAGGTGAAAAGCATTCCATGCTTGTTTCGCATCACCCTGCAGCAAGTTATTTTATTTATTTATTTATTTATTTATTTATTTAAACGTATTTCTATACCGCCTTATCCTGCAATCAAGGTGGTCTGAACAGCAAACAATCAATAAGATACAGTGTATAGTGTGCACATGCAGTGAGTAGGGTATGCGTGTGAGTGTGTCTGGATGTTGATTCTTGTGGTGCTATTTACAGCGTGCGCTATTTACAATGCTATGGGTATCAGTTCCTTGCTTAATTACAATTATAGTGACATGTGGGGGGAATTGAGGTGTCTGTTGCATGGTTTAAGTAATGTCACCATAGTGTTCTATGAAGAGGGTTGTCTTCAGTAGTTTCCTGAACTCTTTAAGGTCTGTTGTTGAACGCAGTTCTTCGGGGAGGGTGTTCCAGATTGTTGGTGCCGCCTTTGATAAGGCTCGTTTTTCGGTGTCCTTGCGTACCCTGTTGATATCTTTAGGTGTATTGACACGGTTGGATGTGCCTCTTCTTCTCGGTCTTGTGCTGTTGTCTGGTTGTATAAGTGGGTGTAGGCTGAAAGCTGATGATTGATGTTTGATTTTGAAAATGTTTATGATTGTCTTGTATCTAATGCGGGCACTGATAGGCAGCCAGTGGAGCTCTTTTAGGTTGGGTGTGATGTGTTCTTGTCTTGTGGTGCCAGCAATTATGTGTGCTGCAGTGTTTTGTGCCAGTTGCAATGGTCTTAGTGTCTATTTTGTTAGACCTAGATAGATTGGGTTGCAGAAGTCTAGGATTGGGGTTATTAGTGCTTGACAAACTGTGCGGAAGTGTTCCTGAGTGAGGAGGGGCTTGAGGAGTCGTACTAGTCTCATCCTGTGGTATGCATTTTTGGTGGTTCTGCTGATGTGGGACTGAAGGTTAAGTTCTTTGTCCAAGTTGTTGAACCGGTAATCTTTGAAGAGCTCTTGAATCTGAGGACCCACAAAAACTCCCTCTTTAATTTTTGCTTCGCTGAGTCGAGGGAATTTTTCATGCAGGTATCAGAAAGCTGGCGAAGTGCGATCCATGACTTTCACGAAGTTTTTCATCAAACCTAGTATGATGTAAAGGGGTGGTAGCAGTATTTTGTTAGCCTCAACCAGAGCTGGGTGCTGGATATTCTTCTCTCCAACTGTTACATTTTGTCTGCGATTCTAGTCCTTCCGCAAGTAGTGCCAATCCCTTGCTCGGCTATCCCGCTCACATAAGAAACACATGTATTTTATATATCCCTGCTGCAGTCCCATTAAAAGGGCAACTACCTTCAAGTCACCACAGAGGTGCCAGCTGTACTTGTTATAGTTAATGGAAGTCAGTAGATGCTTTAAGTTATCATATGTCTCTTTCATGTGGACGGCATGCGCTACTGGAATAGATGGAAGACGGCTTCCATTGTCAAAAGCACAGCCTTCAGACTCAGTTTCAAAGAGTCTATAAATAGTCTCCAGTCTTGTGGGTCATGAGTGATTTTTAAGGCATTCATGAGACTTTCAATATTGAAACAGAATACTAGATTACTTTCCTTTCCGACTGCGTATAGTACACTGCTGACGTCAGATGGCTTCAGCAGCCGTCTGGCAGTAGTATTGCATTGCATCAGAAAATGATGCAATCAGCTCTGGATGATGTGTGCATGCTGGTATTATGCAATGTGATGCAATATTACATCATTCAAGGCTTATTTGGGATGTTGTTGATGTCCTACTGGATAAATTTACAAGTGAAACGTCAAAAATGAACTACATGCAATATCTTCAAAACGAGAGCCAATAAAATGTTTTTAATGTTATATTCGTGTTCAGCTCACCAAGATACTACAGATTGGGGCCTTTTAAAGTCAGTAACAATTTTAGTGTTGACCAGTGTAACATTTTCAGACAACAAAGAAACAATTAGCATCTTTTCAGTGCAGTGAGTGGAATATGGCGGTTTTGGGTGTATGCCTCCCTTGCACAGTACAGAAGAAAACACATTTCAGTTGCTCGTTTTTCAGTGTTTGACTGCATGCAGAGTCCGAGTTACTGGGGTTTCAAATTCGGTTCTTGTCTGCATCTTTGTATTTCTAATTTGTGGTTCCTTTTTTTGCATTGTCCATGTCCTGCATGTGTGAGGTGAGGGATCCTTCTGCTCTGTACTTTTAATTGGGAACTATAATTGTTTTCCTCGGGTACTGTCTCCAAATGGGTTAATTTTGTACATACCGTGACAGAAATGAGCCTTACCCCATGCCGTGGTATGTAAGAGATCGTCTGCTTATGCTTGTCTCAACACTTGCATTGTTCCAAAGAAAAGCCTCTTTCTGCATAAGATGCATAGGGAGCACATCAAGATGTGCTTGGAAACTGCTTTTAATCAGCCCAGTGGCACCCATACAACTGGGATAATTTCTGCACATTCCAGCCATGTTTTCTTGGACTCTGATTTAATTCATTTGTACTTCAAGATTTCTGTTTCTCAACATACAGTACGGAATAGTCACTTGGCACTGACATTTCTATTAATAGAGCTGTTCCTGTGTTTTTATCCTTTATTGCCACGTTTTCTCAGTGGAAAACTTCCAGTGTTGCCTTTCCATAGGTAGAATTGCTACTGCTGTCTGAGTCCTGGAAATTAGTGCAGTTTTGATAGGAAGGGTTTGCTATTTACAGGGTTTCCAAGAATTGTTTAGGCTGGTATCACAGAAGTGCGTGCAAATAGAAAGGGCAATTTTAGAAAGTTCACACCTATGAAAAAGAAATCCTTATTTAGATATCAAAAGAGGCAGAGTCATTTGGTAGCAATTTTAGAAGACTCACTACTTATACGTGCAGGCATTCAACACGCGCAGATTTGAAAAGAGCATTTTGTGTGCATGATTTGCATGGAACAGGCCTGTCTACTAAAGGACTTTTCCCATTTTTGGTGTAGAAAGACTTGCGTGCCTTTTGCACGCATATAACGTAACTTATATGCACATGTTCTGGCGCACCAAATGCAGAAAAGAGATTGATGCGCATGTAAACAGAAAAGGAAAGAATGATCACTTAGCAACAACAAGCATATTGATATGCAAATGAGCTATGCATTTCAAAATGGCATGCTAATATTGTATGTGCCTGATACAGAGAAATACATAGAGGACTACATAACCAGCCGAAACACCAATATCTCTATGCCTGGTCTGAGGTGGCTTTGTGCGTTCCTCCAACACTGTTTTGATAGCATAGAAAGCTTTCCCCGATGCCTGGACCTCCTGAGGTGCAGTGTCAAACTTCCCCTTAGATGATCCAGGCATCGGGGAAATCCCCCAATGCCATCAAAATACTGTTGGGGGGGGGCGGTGCCCCTGACACTGACCCAATCCAGCAGCCCCACTGACGCCACCCAGCAGCCCCAATCTCCCCAAACACCGAATAAAAAAAGCCTGGTGGCCCAGCGGCCCTAATCCCACCTGCCCATCCAGTAACAAAAGGTCTAGTGACCCGGTGGCTCGTGAACCCCCACCCCTTTCCTCCTGGTATGTTTAAGATGGAGCAGGAGCATTGCTCTCATCTCTGTGTTGCCATTTTGAAAAATGGTGGTGCCTGACCCCACCCAGTGCATCCTGGGTTGCACCAGGCGGGGTCAGACTGCCATATAAGGTTGAAAATGCCCCAACAGTATTTTGATGGCATCGGGGGCTTTCCCCCGAGGCCTGGATCATCTGCGGTGAAGTGTCAAACTCCCCCTCAGATGACCCTGTTTCTCTGGGAGAGCATGCCAAACTTGCACTGACTTCTGTACGCATGTGTTTGGCTTGCTCTCCCAGTTAATACTGACATTTGCACTGAAACTTTATGCTTAGCTAATTTGCATACACACCCCTTTCTGCATGCCAGCGCCGAAGTCGCGCACTATCGGCATTCTACATAGACGTGCACATAGCTAATAGCACATGACTTCAGTGCCAGCTTTCTGCCTCTTTGTCCCTATGGCAAAAATGCTTAGTAGACAGGCCCCTAAGATTAATGGGGCATGTTTACTAAAGCTTAAAGCGTGTTAATTAAAGTTAATGGGCGGTAAGTGCCGCAATGGCCCGTAGAAATGAATGGGTTGTGTCAGCTCTTAACGCGCTTTAAGATTTAGTAAGCGCGCATCATCTCTGCATCTCCTATTTTGTAATAAATATACCATAAGAAAAGCCATGCTTAGTCAGACCAAGGCACGTCAAGGCTATCATCTTGTCTCCGACAGTGGTCAGTGTGGGTCACAAGTATTCATGAAATCACAAAAAGTAGACTTTACAGACTTTTCAACTATCTAGGCTGGATTCCCTCACCAGGTCATTCATACAACTGGAGCCTTATATAGTTGTACTAATTCAAGCAGTGTGTGGGTATTGATTGCATACTGTATTACTGTAGTGGGGGGAGGGTAAGGGTGGCTTAAGTTGGTCATTGTTGCCCTGGTTACAGACTCCCAATGGAAGCGGTAGAGACAAAAGCAGTAATAGAGATCAAGAAAGCACGGGGTAAACACAGAAGATCTGTACCAGCAGAGAAAGCAAAGGCAAAACTAGAGATTTTGAAAGATTTGTAGAAGTGCAACAGGAAGGGAAAATGGGATTAATAAATGGGTGTAGCAATCTGCACTGTATATAAGTTAATATCTTGCTCCTACCCCTACCCCAGCCATTATAAACACCTACCCCCTCCCCACCTACATGATTGCTAACCCTATACTTCTGTATTTCAGTTTAAGCTAAATTCTACATTATGTTTCTCATGATCCTAAATGTAAGACACACTACTGTTAAGGTTATTTAGTTAAATTGCACCGTGTTCCATGTAAACCTTGACTTGCAGAAAAATGGTATAAAAAAAGCAGTTAAATAAATAAATAGTTAAATAAATAAATAAATCTATCTAATAGTGCTATCATTTCTGCTAACACAGGAAGTTGCCTCTTATTACATGTGCAACCATTATATTTTGAAAGAATGCCCGGTGCTATGTCATAGATGGCAAAAACTATACAAAATAGGAATTAAACAAAACTGCACTTACATTCCAAAAATTTCCCCATCGGCATTTACACCTGCTCAAAGTCACACAGAACTGTCAGCTAGCTGCAGGCTTGCCCTGGGTTTCAGGAGTGATTGAGGGGAGAACTGTACTTGCATCTCCTCTGGATGTGCAGTTTTGCAAAATCCACCACTGACATGTGTCAGCAACGACACTTCCATGCACAAAGCCATGAGGGATTCTGCTCTCTGCATGTGTTTTTCTAAAGCAAATTGGTCCCTCTGTACACGCCACTACATACAAGCATTTTTCTCCCAGGCTCTGTAAGTTGGCGATCCCTTTCCTGACCAAGACAACCAATCCAAAATTGGACTTATAATGTGTCATAGTAAAGATTTGCCTCAGCAGTTGGTACTTTGAATGTCTTTATTTGTGTGCTATGGGCCTGAGTTTGAGCTGGGCGGTGCTATGTGCCATGTCAGCGCATAGCCCGCCTCCTTCCTGCCTAACCCAGATTTTCCATGCCGGGGTCATATGTAGCCCCAACATCGAAAATCTAGGTGTCGCCACACAAACAGAAGACTGCAGATATTCGATGCTACATGGTTAGCCCCAGCACCTTAAAGATAGGTGAGGTTTTCCCATGCCTATCTTTAAGGTGCTGAGCACTAACCATGGAGCATCAAAAATCGGTGCTACATGGGTAGCGCCATGGCCTGCCTTTGTTCCACCCTGGAACGCTCCCAACATGCTCCAATGCTAAGCGGATAGCATTTGGGTGCATTAGGGACATATCTGGGATTTTCGAAGAGCACTACCCATGTAGGTGCCCTTCGAAAATCCTGGATAAGGCATTTACATGGGTAACTAGGAAAGTTACCCGTGTAAATGCTTTCAAAAATCGGGTCCTATATATCTAACCTCCTTTTATCAAGTACAATAGATCTTAATATAATTTAGGATTGTGAGTTTGTTAGCACACATTCAGTTTGTTAGTAAAGGCATCTTTTAGAAAGGTTGTTTAGGAGCCTCCAGGAACGTCGGAAATTTCAGGGGAGGGGCAGCAGAGACAATGAACACCTATAAACAGGGACAGCGAAACACCTTTGTGGTTTGAGGAAACCAAAGAAACCAATTTCTGGCCCTGCCCCGAAGCTCTCTAATTGCTGATGCTGTGTTAGATAAAATATTGGTGGGATCATGGCCTCTCTGGTACACCCCATTGTGCTGCCTATATCTGTAAATGTGTTCCCAAATGTGCCTATCTCTGCTCCCAAAATATAAATATTTCCACAAACATATAAAAAATCCCATGGAGATACAGAATAGGGGCCCAGACAAGGGCAAGGAGATGACTGATTTCAGAAACATGCACATGTGAAATTTGGACATCTCCAGAAAAGGCAACATAGACGTATCCAAAACGGCATTTCAGAACGCTCATGTAGACATCACGGCATGCATGTCCCAGCCTGCCATTCTAGAAACTGAGATGTACAACACCCAGCAGTATGAAAAGAGGTTTTCATTTTCACCTGCTATCCTCCAAATGAAGGGGAAAATTTATTTTGGGGACAAGAGGGGATGTTCCTGTTATCTTTAGTGTGAAAAGATGGCCAATTTTAAACACACAGTGCCACTCTGGAATCAGACATACGTGTGTAAATTTAGTCCTTTGATAAAATTGCTCTTGGGGCATGAATGTGATTCGCATGTCCTAATGAGCATTTTCAGATGTGCAAATCATGAATAGAGCTTCTACAATTGCCCCTGTGATGAGCATTTACCTAATAATTCATGCATATTAAATTGATTGGCATACGTTAAGGGGATCTTTTATTAAAGGGCATTCGCTAACAACATATGTTCTGGCACATGCTGAGGGCGTATTGGGACACGTGTTGCTAACTCGTGTTAGGATCACGAGTGAGAAGGGTAGAGGCAGAGAGTGGATGTGGTGCGCTTTGTGCTGTTAGCATGGGGTTCAGACTGCGGTCTCCTAGCACCACCTCAATAGGTGGAATTAGGTTCCCCCACACTAACACTGCAGGGGCTGAGGGACAGGGCTCTGCGTTAACTGCCAGGGAAATGCCAGTTAATGCGGAGCCGCTGCACCTCACGCACCGGTCTTTCAGAGCTATTGCTGTGTCCGGTACAACACCATAGAGTCCGTTAGAAAAAGGGCCCCTAAAAAGCTTTAATGCATGTTTAAAAGTGTTTGTTAAACCAAATGCGTGAAATTTAACTGAAAAACACCCTGAAATTTAGGGAATTTATCTAAAAATTCTGAAAAAAACAATTTTTGGCCATGAACATTCCTAGTATTGTTGAAGAATTTTTATTCATACTAATGCAAAATATTTATAAAATTTTATTGTATCTATATCCATATCTGGATAGATAGAAAAATAGATAGATAGGGATGCACACAGGGCTGAAGGTCCATTTAGGATTTCTAAACTCTTGCCCCAGCCCTGTGTATGGGTAGATTTAGGAGGATATGCAGCAGTATTTTTAGATCAATAAGTATCACTGAACATCCTGATAAGAACCTAAGAACATGAGATATGCCATACTGGGTCAGATCAAGGTCTATCAAGCCTAGTTTCCTCTTTCCAACAGTGGCCAATCCAGGTCACAGATGCCTGGTAGGCTCCCAGGGCAAGCAGTCAATTTCCCTGGTCCTCTTTAATAATGGTTTATGGACCTTTCCTCCAGGAACTTGTCCAAAACTTTTTTAAACCCAGCTACACTAACAGATTTTACTACATCCTGCAGTAACAAATTCCAGAGTTTGATTACACTTTGAGTGAAAAAATATTTTCTCTTATTAGTCTTAAATGGGTTACATTGTAGTTTCATTGCATGTCCCCTAGTCTTCCCATATTCTGATAATGTAAACAATCAATCTATGTTTACCCGTTCCACTCCATTCATTAATTTATAGACCTCTATCATATTTCACCTCAGCCATCTCTTTTCCAGGTTGAAGAGTCCTAACCTTTTCAGTCTCTCTTCATGGGGGTATCCTTCCATCCCCTTTACCATTTTGCTGGCTCTTCTCTTTTGCTGATGCTCTCTTATCTTCCTGATGAAGATAACTGAGTAAATTTACTCAGTTGTTTTGCTGCTCTGTGGACTTTTCAGTACTGATCTTCTTGTGAAATGAGTTGATAATTTGCCATACCATTAAAAAACCCCAACCATATACTTGAAATTACAATAACTGCCACAAATGGCTTCATTGTGCACAAAAGCCAAATTGCTGTGTCACTTTAAGATGCGATCCCGTTAGAGCAGTGTAGAAGTCGAAGTGCAGGGCACAAGAGGAATACTAGTGCTGCTGCCCATCTTCTAACTTTTCCGTGGGTAAAGGAAAGACTTTGATTTCCAATGCTGATAAATGATATTTTTTGATAAAAAGACTAAATGAATATTTAAATTCAGGAAAGAAATAGAGCCTCCTAAGTTTATCTTTCTTATCATCTTCTAACCAAAGCCCATAAAAATATTTAGAAAAGATTGTATGGCCTGTATTCAGTCCCGCTAAAGTGTTTTTTTCTTTTTACCAGGGCCAGCAACATGTATTTTATGACCTTGTACACAGGGCTGGCCCATCTACTAGGCGAGCTTGGTGGCTGCCTAGGGTGGCTGGCTTGGGTGGGCACCGGCAGTGGCACACATGACCAGCCACACCACCCCTCCGAGCTGCCACCAATTTTGTTGGGGGGGGGTGATGGGCAGCAGCAGCAGCAGTATTTCCAAAAGCATCTGATTTTTGCTGCCACTTTCTTGCCCGCGTCAGGCCATGTCCTTCAGCACACATGGCCTACCACTTCTGACCCCCCCCCCCCCCCGATAGTAAGTTGTGTTGGAAGGGGATTAGAAGTGGCAGGTCATGTGTGCTGAAGGATATGGCCTGCCGTGGGCAAGAAAGCAGCGACAAAAAGCAGCCATTTTGGAAATACTGTGGCTACTGTTGCCCGCCGGGGGGGGGGGGAGGGGCGGGAGCAGCAAGGCTGGGCCTAGGACAGCAGAAACCCTTGAGCCTGTCCTGCTTTACAAAAACTTCACAATGCCACCACCCATAATGAGCCAACCTATAGAGCAAGCTGTTCAATCTGGATCTCTCTAGGACTGCAAGGCAGCATCGCCTGCCAGTGCCAGGAGCGTCTCTATACCCTGCCTCCCTCCCTCCTCCCGCTCCAGTCAATGGTGTGAGAAAGGAATGGGAGCTGCTGTGTGTTCAGAGGAGCTTTAGTAATGATGTCTCCTTCTTTTCTGTGCTCCTAGAGCGTCTACAGCTTTATCCCCACACATGATGCTCTCAGACATAGTTCCTCCAACTGCCCACAGCTACTATGCAGTGTAGGGAGTGAGGTACTTCTGTCCACAAAAGAAGAGCGGGACCTGGGCGTGATTATGTCTGAGGATCTTAAAGTAGCTACACAGGTAGAAAAGGTGACGTCAAAAGCTAGAAGGATGTTTGGGTGCATAGGGAGAGGAATGGCCAATAGAAAAAAGGAGGTGATAGTGCCTCTGTATAAGTCTTTGATGCGACCTCATTTGGAGTATTGTGTGCAGTTCTGGAGACCACACCTTCAAAAGGATACAAACAGGATGAAGTCAGTGTAGAGGGTGACTACTAAAATGGTTAGTGGTCTTTGTTATAAAGTATATGAGGACAGACTTAAAGATCTTAATGTGTATACTTTAGAGCAGTGGTCCTTAACCCACTCTTCCCGCACTCTCTAGACCAGTTGGGTTTTCAAGATATCCACAAGGAATACGCATGAGAGATTTGCATGCACTGCCTCCATTTAATGCAGATCTCTCTCATGCATATTCCTTGTGAATATCCTGAAAACGTGCATTCACTTACACCTGCATGAAGGCTCATTCTCTGCCATGGACGCTAGTATTTTATAGGAGCCCTTTTACTAAAGGGTGCTATGGTGGTGCACCTAACACACCAATAGAGCTCAAAACCATAGTGCATTAGCTGTAATACCAGCATGTTAACTGTCGGAGGTGTGGAAAGCATGATCCTAGCAGTTAAGGCGATGCACTCTGCCTTAACATAGCCTTAAAATAGCATGGATGCATGCTATGGGGCTGGCGCTAAGGGTGTCCATGCTAATCGCATGCCTTACAGTTAACATGGGACATGCTGACTTCAAAGCGTTCATCCCAGCTACACTCCATCCCTAAACCGTTCACTTAACAACCCCAACAAACAAAGCAAAGTTAGTGTGGAAATCAGGCCGCACTACCTGTGCTGGCCCCACCCCAGAGGGCACTGTGGGTCATAGCACATGACTAGAGAGCATGCTGTAACCTGTACTAACTGCTTAGCATCCTTCAGTAAAAGGTCTGTTATAACGGTGATTTTCAAGGCTATTTCTATGGGAGAAACAG
Source organism: Ichthyophis bannanicus (assembly GCA_033557465.1). Lineage (NCBI taxonomy): Eukaryota > Metazoa > Chordata > Amphibia > Gymnophiona > Ichthyophiidae > Ichthyophis > Ichthyophis bannanicus. The sequence goes on from CM066031.1 coordinate 651,725,689, forward strand.
TGCTTTACCTAAGGAAATTGGCATTTCTAAAAGTGTCTGCTCTACATGCAGGTAAAAGAATGTGCACAGGGCCATTTTGTGTGTAATTTGCACTTGCTGTAAGGGAAGACACTCCTAATAGACAGGGTTAAGACAGTTTTTAATTTTCAAAGACATACACATATATTTTGCCAGGAAAAAAGCATCCTTAGAAATGAGTTGGTGTGAGTATGTGCAGATACTTTCCCTGAGAAAAGTTTCAAAGTTAAAGTATGTGAAAATCCTGACAAGTCCTCAGCGTGCAAAGGACGAGCATAGTTGCCACTAGTGTGAGCAGTTATATAATCACTTACACACAGAGATGTCCACACAGCTGTGTAAAAGGGCCAATTGAAAAGGGCTCACTTTGTGTGTGTGTGAAATGATGGCCGCTGTAGCACGATGCACATATTTTTACTCATATTCCCTTCAGGTGTTCTTGCGGGTAAATAAGGGCAGGGACTGCAAAAATACACATAGTTTTCTATTTTCTAAAATATGCATGCTTTTAGTTGGAAAAACTACCCACAGAAAAGGTAGGTTACCATGAGTATTTTTTCCTTCCACGGTTTTCCAAGTGAAAGACTGAGAGTAAAAGCAAATGATGAAATGTGGAAGGTGTGCAGAAGATAATTATGTTGTGATCTGTAGACATACAGGTGGACCTCTTGCTAAAGTATGATATGCAGTTAGCATGGGTTTGGGCGCATGGTAACTCTTAGTATGTGGCCGTGACAGCGCATGACAGTTTCTGCGTAAACTGCATCTTGGTAAATGAGAAGGGTAGGGATGGCAAGTGGATGTGGTGAGCGTCACAGTTAACGCAGAGGGAACACCGCAAACTATGACTATGGCGATCAGCACAGGTGCAATTACCTCCACCTCGATAGGTGAATGACGAGGACAGGTTGGGTGAGGCAAGAACTGAGAATGGTAGGAATGGACTGAGGGCTACTAATTTGACTCGAAATACTTTTGTTGGTTTCTACTAGTAACATGAAATGTGCAGTTCTTTGCATAGAAGTGTTTGATCAGTCTAACAATTACTTATTTCAAAAGTACCTTTTTCTGAAGAAGTAAGAAATAAGACAGATGCATATCTAAGTCAAACTTGTCAAACATAAGCAGCTTTGTGTGAGGTTTTTTAAAACACTACTTACTAGCTAAAGGAATTTAATGTAACACAGTATCAAATTACCAGCCTTAATCTAATAAAAACTCTGTGAATAGTGAGGAGAAAGAACACTGGCTCTAATTAGACTAATAAGAAAAGTAGGCCATATTTATCAAAAGTGGTGCAAAATTGCCAGGTTCACAATAGCAATCAGTTGGCAGGTACTAATTTTAGCCTGGCACTAATCCCCTACTCTATCTTGGCTCATAAATATTATAATGAGCCAACGCAGATGTTCAGGTTGGATAAGGAAGAGAAGCTCGCTAAACTGTGAGGCCACTGTATCTGAGCTTCACAGTGCTTCTGGACCTCTTCTCTTTCTTTAAGATATGGCAAATCCACCTTTTTTTAAGGGAAAGGTCACGATACCACTTTGACATCAACGATTTTAAAACGCAAGTGTAGGTCACAAATACATAAGGCAAAAGGCAGGTGCCAACTTGATACCATTTGCCAACTTAAATAAGGTTTGATAATTACACTAATATGGCAATGATATTCTTCAGAACCCCCCTCCCCCCCCCCCGCTTGGCCTAGTAATGCTGTTGATAGGCGGGTGATAAACACAATCAATGAACAAAAGAAATGAAAACAGTCCTAGGAGTATGCTAGAATCACATTTTTTAACCTGCTTGATAATTCACAACTGTATCATACAGCTCTTCATGCCAATAATAAATTAATCACTTTTTTATTTCTATATTTGCCTGTCAGTTTACTTAATATTCATCACATATCAGTGAACAGATAAACACCTGAAACAGAAAAACATTCTTCATCTGTGCTTGTAACATGTGATAATAAATTAAAGAAGCCATTTTAGAAAGGCCATTCCATATGTAAAGCGGAAAAGAAGCTTTTGAAAATCACACAGCTGTATACACATGAGTAAGTATGCACACTGACAATAATGTGTACACTCGTGAAGGCACATTTTAGAAATGGCATCCAAGGTGCAGTTGGGAACGGTGAAAACATGCTCGAAAAAGGCAGTCATGTCCAAATTTGGGAACAATTTCAAAAACATGGACACACCCGATATGGATGTCTTAAAGGACATTTTCATGATGACCTCACAGCAATATTCCAGACAGGGGATGTGTACCAGATGGCCATTCTGAAAGCGGCAGAGGGAGAACTGCAACACAGGTGTCTCTAGTTCTTGTTAAAGATCATTGTGGTTGTGGACAGTACTGGGACTATCAAAAGTACTGTCTCCTCAACGTCCTCCGGGGTGTATACCAGCAAAACAAGCACTTTTCAAATGCTTAGTTATGCCCTGGAGCAGATACAAATTTGGACGTGGGTCTAGATGTACAGGCCATTTCTAAAATTGGGCATGTACATCTAAGTTTGGCAGACCACCCTGGACACATTCATGTCATGCAAACTGCCGTATTTAGACATGCATTCACCAGGAATGCCTCTGGATCCATCTATTAAAATGGCTCCAAGGATGTCGCCATGATTTGGATGCCTGCATGCACATTTTCAGATGCCCAAATAGTGGAAAAGGCTTCTAAAATGACCACCATGCTCTGCAAAGATATTCTTAGGGTGGAGTTGCACGCACGCACCTACTTTGCAAAATACATATGTATACATGTGAAGACAGATTTGAGATAAGGCATGGAGAGAGGAAGTGCCACATATTTTACAAGTGCTTCTGCCAAACATAGATCCTCTTGTAAAATAGGTGCAGGACTGCACTATGATCACTATCCATATCCAGGCAGAGTAGCGATTTTAAAAAGCTGCACATGGAGGAGAAAGCCATAGAAATATCTCTCATAAATGCATGGAAACAGCTTTTTAAAATCATTGCTTTTCCTGTGCACAAGCACCCTGACCCAGTAGTAACATTCCTTTGCTCAAAATCACCACACTGACCTTGATCCCTCCAAGTCCCTTGGCCATGATCCTTCCCCAATGACCTGCTAAACCATGCAGTCCCCTCTCCAACTCCATCCTAATAGGTTATCCCTCCAAAATGTTATTCCCCCATCCCCCAAAGTATCTGATCCTTCCAAATAAGCCACCCCCTGGCACGAAGACCTCCTGACAATAATAATCTCCACAAAACCCTTTCAGCAGAACTCCATCCCAGTCTATCATTGACTTGGCCTTACTCAGGGTCTCTGGTGTCTAGTGTGAGCAGGTGTGATCCCCATTTATTCCTGATTTTATGGTGCTGGGTTCCAAAAAGATACTGATGACCCCTATCAGTAATCCCATGACACTACCACTAAAGGTCATCAGTGCCATTTTGGAATGTAGCAATGTAAGAACAGGAGTAACTGGGGATCACACCTGCTCCTATTAGATTCCCAGGGACCTCCAATAAGGCTGAAGATAGGAACTGGGGTGAGGGATGTGGGGTCTGTGTGGGAGCCTTGGGAAAGTCATTGTTGCTGGGTAGGTTTGGTTGTGAGGTCTCCTGTCAAGAGGGGTTGGGGAGGGGATTGGATGGTTTAGCAGGTCAATGGGCTGGGATCAAGGTTGCGGAAGTGATCAAGGAAAAATGAAGTGTAGGTTGTAGGTAGTGATGAGGTGTGATCAGGGGCAGACCTCTATCTTGTCAGCTGCCAGTAAACATTTAATGATGTGTCGGGGTACCTGCAAAGCCTAACATCTAGAATTTTTTAATAGATGGGGATTCCTCTTGTAAAATGGGGAGTCCACATCTATACTGTAAGCCTACCCAAACCATGTCTCCAGAAAATGTAAACATGGTAAGAATTTCTACATTTAAAAAGCCCCTGTTCTAAAATTGCATTTACACGTTTGTGCCAGTCTATACCTGAGGTCCTCGGGATGCTTATAAAATAACACTCGTAGAGAACGTAAGAACATTTATATCTGCCTTGGAGCAGGTTTGTGCATTTGCATTTGCCCATGTTCTGTATAATTATTTTGTAAAGGTATATAGTTTGCCTTTTAAAATAAGCATAAAATAGGCAATGGTCACATTGTTTGTGTCCTATTATAAAATTCCTTTCAAAATGCAGTAATGTTATTATGCTTTTTCTTTATGCCTTATATTTGTTTTGAATTGTGGTGGATAATGTGCCCCTTAATTACAATCACCTCACTTATTATCTTTAAAATATTCTTGTTACTAAAGGCCAGAGTTACCAATTAAAGTGAATTAATACGTGTATTAAAAATACTTAACAACGTTTCAGTTCCATCATGGAACCAAGGCTTATAATCACATCTTTAATAAATGTATGGTTTTGCTTTAATTGACATCCCTGACCTTCTCCTGTTTTATGATGCGGTAATCCACATTAAACGGGGTTTTTTTGGAAATTGCATTTACAAGTAATTCAAATCAAACTGCATCAAATAACTTACGATTTACTCTGGTCTAATTCTTTGACTGTCTAGAGCAACTCATATTTCTTGAACAAAATCATGTACCTTATCCAGGTAGATTTACTCAGGTAGTGTTGCTGTCCATTTTAGATAACTAAAGACAAAGGGCTGAATTTTCAGCACAGGCAGTTAGCACAATTATAGTAGCTAATCGCCGGTGCTGACCATTAAACACGGATATTCAGTGCCGGGGTCATATTCGGCCCTAGCATCAAATATCAAGGGTTGCCGCAGAGCCCGATCGCTAACCAGGTGATATTGAGCCGCTGCCCTGTTAGCAATACGCGGTGAACATTAAGCCAAGGTTTCCTGTGCCTAGCTTCCACCACAGATCGTAAAGCAGGCAGCGGCTCAATCTCACCGATGACCGGTTAGCGATTGGCTCTGCCTCCGCTCCACCCCGGAACACCCCAACACTCCCCGATGCTAAATGGCTAGCATCGGGGCATATAGTGGCATTAGCCAGAGATATTCAGTGGCCCTAAGGACCCAATATTCAAAAACATTTACGTGGTTTGCAGACAGTTATTGCCGCTGAATATCCCATGGGTACCACTGCTATAGGCCCCGATGCTAACCAGCTAGCACTGGGGCATTCCAGGGGTATTGCCCAGGAACAACCAGTCAGTGTTGAAAATAAGAAGCAACAAAAGCTATTCTAACTTCTGCTGCCGAAGCTGACCGGGCAGCGACTGAATATCACCGCTACGAAGTTAGCTTCCTGCTACTTCGGCTGATCCAGATATTCAATGCTGGAGGCTGGATGTGGCCCCAGACTGGACATTCGAGTTTAGTGTTCAGTGGTGATGGCTAGGCGCTGTAATCATGCTAGCCACCTCTGCTGCATATCGGGCCCTAAGAACATAACATTATAAGAATTGCCATTCTGGCTCCGGCCAAAGGTTCATCAAGCCCAGTATCCTGTAGCCAATCCAGGTCACAGATACCTCGCAGGATCACAAAACGTGGCCAGATTCCATGCTATTTATTCTCAGGGATAAGTAGTGGCTTTTTCCAGGTCTACATTAATAACAGTTTATTAGCTTTTCTACCAGGAGCTTGTCCAAACCTTTTTAAAATCACAGCTGCAGAAGAGAGGCAAATCCAACTACATCAATAAAATGCTGGAAAAACAAATAAGAAGAACAAACTAGTAAGGCAATCCAACACTTTTATCCCAAGACATAATTTAAAACAAAGTCCTTGATCAAATGGTGGTAATACAAAGCATCCAGTTAGGCTCTTACTTCAGTAAATGGCCCAATATGTTTTAGCATCATCACCTGTGTTAGGCACAATTAAGTTATTTGTGTTGCTGGACTAGTTAATAGAAACATAGAAATATGACAGCAGAAAAAGACCACATGGCCTACCTAGTCTGCCCTTCCATATGAACTATAATAGTCCCCTTTTTACCTTTAGAGATCCTCTGTGTTTGTCCCATGCTTTTTTGAATTCAGATACTATCCTCGTGTCCACCAGCTCCACTGGGAGACTATTCCACGTATCTAAAACTCAGTAAAGAAATATTTCCGTATATTACTCCTGAGTCTATCCCCTTTCACTCTCATCATATGAGAGACCCTCCTGTGCATTTATGTATTTAAATGTCTGTATCATATCGCCCCTGTCCCGCCTTTCCTCTAAATTATACATATTAAGATCTTTAATTCTGTCCTCATATGCTTCATAACAAAGACCACTACCCATTTTAGTAGCCACCCTCTGCACTGACTCCAAACCTGCCTATATCCTTCTGAAGGTGTGGTCTCCAGAACTGCACACAATACTCCAAATAAGGTCACACCAGAGACATTATCACCTCCTTTTTTCTGCTGGCCATTCCTCTCCCTATACACCCAAGCATCCTTCTGGTTTTTGCAGTTGCCTTTTCTACCTGTTTAGCTACTTTAAGATAGTCAGACACAATTATGCCCATGTCCTGCTCTTCTTTTGTGGACAGAAGTACCTCACCCCCTACACTGTACAGCTCCTTTGGATTTTTGCAGCCTAAATGCATGACCCTGCATTTTTAGCATTACATTTCAACTGCCATACCATTCTTCAAGTTTAGTTAGATCCCTCCTCATGTTGTTGACTCCTTCCTGTGTGTCTACTCTATTGCAGATTTTGGTATCGTCTGAAATGACTGTTGGTCCACTTGATCTTTATCGTATATATTCTCTCCACCTTTTCTTGATCTTCTCAGCATCATTCGACATGGGTCCTTGAGCATCATGTAGCATCCCTTTTCAAGGCTGGAATTTTTTCTTTAACTCTCGTAGCTTTAGGAAAGCCAGTCTTGTTCTTCCTCTAATAGTTTCTGATTCTATTTCCTTGCATGCGTCATTGTAGTACTTCTCCTTGTCTTGTTTTGCTGCCGATTGGAAATCTCTATTGAGTTCTGCTTTTGCCTCACTTTTTCCTCTGGCTTTAGCTTCTCTGCATTTCTGGGCAATTTTCAGAGTTTCTTCAGTCATCCATTTTGCCCAGTTTTGCTATTTTACCTTTTTAGAGACTTCTCACTTTCTTTCAACACAGCGTTCTTGATATCATCCCATAACTCTTCTGGAGCTCTGTTATTTGTATCTAAAGCAGCAAATCAATTTTTCAGGCAGTCTTTAAATTCCAATGGTATATTCTCAAGGTCATATTTTGCTACATTCATGAGTGGTTTGCTCTTATGAACTTTAGCTTGAGTTTGCCTACTAGTAGTTGATCTTTACCACAGTCAGCTCCAGGTTTTGAATTTGTTGATGTTGTAGAGCTTTTACATTATTGACTTCTGCAGATATAGTCAATTTGATTTTTGTACAATTCATTGGGTGAAATCCATGGGCAGCATTTTCAAAGGCATTTACATGGATAACTGCGCTAGTTAGCCATGCAAATGCCTTATCCGGAATTTTCGAAAGGCAACTACATGGGTAGTGACTTTCGAAACCCTGGATAAGTCCCTAACGCGCCCAGATGTTATGTGGCTAGCATCGGGGCATGTTGGGGGCATTATGGGGTGGAGTGGGGTCAGAGGAAAGAGCTAAGCAGGTAGCAGTGATTTTCAATGCTACCTACTTAGCCCTCTGCGCCTTAAAGAGAGGCAAGGTTTTTCTTTGCCTATCTTTAAGGCACAGGGGCTAAGGGGTAGCACTGAAAATTGCTGCAATCCACTTAGCCTCAGCAGCTCTGGGCACATCCACCATAATTTGGCTTTTCAGTTCCGTCGCCACGGAAGTGAAAATCCAGGTTAAGGGGGTCAGTGGCATGCTATGTGCCGATGCAGCACATAGCCGGCCTAAATCAAAATCGGGCCCCATGTGTACAGTCGCCACTTGTGTTGCTGGAAGAAGGTAAGTAGCCACTAACATGCATGCACTGTCTTTTTCAGCCGTACTTTCACTGGGAGCATGCACATGGGCAGAGTTTAGGTGGAGCATGGGCATTGCAAGCAAGTATGCACATAGATTATAGAAAACAAAGATTTATGAGCATACTTGCAAAAAATAAGTACAGTGATATATACACCAGCTCTAGGGCTGGTGTAAGTCAACACATCTTAATTTAAGGCACGTTCTCTGCCCTTTATGCTAATAATTTATGAAGTCAAATATGTGTCTTTTTGACTTTATAAAATATGCATAAAAATACATGGGAAGGCACATGTGAATTAGGCATGACTTTATAAAATTACTCTCACTATGTGTTATAAATGAGTACAATACATAACATCCAACACAGAGAAATAATCTGTAATGAAAAAATATGTCCCCATGCCCTAACTAACTTTGAGAATTTATTAGACTTCTTCAGTAACACAAGCAATCAAGGGCAATCAGAATTTTACCAGCATAAATTAGCAATGTAAACATTGCAGACAGACTGCAACAAATTTATCATTTAAAAAAAACAGTGTAGAGCAACAATAATTGCCTCCTTGAATATCGAACATTGAGGAAAAATATATTTTTACCTAATGTGTTACATGTGTTTCATGATACATAACAATTCTTTAAAATACAATTGTTTAGTTCTCAAAAATTAAGTGCAAATTGTTAGTTTGCCACAGCCTTTATTCTACCTCCAACCCAGAGGGTTTTTTTTTATATCTTTATATTGGATATCACCCAAATACAAATGAATGGCTTTGACGCATCAAATGGTTCACAAGTTATGCTTTCTCTATAAACATATGGAATTCATCATAGGCTCGTTATGTATGCCTACATTTGATTAATTAAAAAATATCTAAGCATCTGCAACAGTTTTTACTTTTGGCATGAGGATTAGGGATGTGCATGGCAAAAAATGTTCTTATCATTGAGTGTTCATTCCCGAAGCCTATTTGTTTCGTCTTTGTAGACCAAATCATTAGTGTATTCATTTTGTTAGTACCATCAAGTTGGAGCAAGTCAACAGTGCGGTTTTCCATTCATTTTCAGGAAATCTGCTTTAGGCTTGCCAGAAGGCATTTGTAACAGAGGCAACATCACTACAAAACATGAATGGTCTCATAAACCCAACACCCAAAGAGGAGCTATGGGCACTAACAGTGCAGGATGGGCATCAGAAGGACAAAGCACAGCATGAGTGAAATCAACACTGCAAAGCAGTAGAAGAAGGCACAGCAGCATGGAAATATGTGGGAGAACACCAAGGGCCTATTTACTAAAGAGTAGTAAGAATTTGTTCTTAGTGTGCATTAAATGCAAAAATCGGTGGGTGCTAAGTGCAAAGCCTGTGTGATAACTGTTGGGAGCATAGCCAACATCTGCCCATGCAGTTACCACACAGAGAAGACTTTTACCACAGACTCTCGACATCCTACAATAAGTTCTCTGACCTCTCTCCCCATACCCCCTGACAACCCTCCGGGCTCTGAACCTCTTATTTGGTAGCTTGACCCTAGCAATAGCACTGCAAGACTACCACTATGGGTCAAAGGTATCATTTTGATCTCAGGCCACCAATGGGGTAGAAGAAACTTGGGATCATTTCTGCTCCCTACTAAATACCAGGAGCCCATCCAGTAAGAACTGGGGGTGGGGAGAATGTTGGGGGTTGAGAACTTGTCAAAAAATGTCAGGGTACATAGGGAGTCTGAGGAGGTCAGGGAACTTGCTGAAGAATGTTTGGATGTTCAGGAGGTTGCAAGGGGAGCCATTGGGTTTGGGGGTTTTGTGTTACAGCACCAGTTACATTAAGAATTTGCAATTAGCATTGATATATGCTGTGGCATGCCTAGTCCCCCCTCAAGTGGGTTGGCACCCTCCCATGTTGCCAGCAACCTCCACCAACTGCGACCAGCTCCACAGATTCAGCATGGCAAATATTTGATTATTCTACAGTAGTTTGCCACGGTGCCTCGTGCTCCAGAGGCCGGTTGCTCTGCTCTCCTGGCTGAAGTCTGGTGACAATGAAAGTGTTCAATAAAGTACTGTGCATAAATAAATTGTGCAATTTATGCCTAATCTCCACCTATAACCCTCTCATTTCTGACCCCATAACATGGCATGCAATTAGTGTGTGAATTACAGCATGCTAGCTGTCATGTCAGTACAGTAACAATTACTGCATTCATACTCTAAAATGTGCACATTAATTTGCTCACTAACTGCTTAGTGCACATTAGTAAAAAGGCCTCTGAGAGGTAATTTGACAGAAGCAAAATGGCACCAACATTGGCAGGAAGATTCCAAAACATTGGCAGAGCAGTAAAGCAGCAAAAACACTGTCTGGTGGCCACAAGGCAAGAAGAGTGAGTTAAAGCAGCAATACCATTGGCTGGAAGCACAGGAGCAATGTAAGAGGGACAACATAGCATCCAGATTGGGTAGAAGGCCCAAAACACCAGAGAAGGGTCAATGCAGCAATAAGATAGCCCATGAAGTGGGAGTGGGATGAGGTTATCCTCCAAGTTATAGTCCTGGCATTGAGAACTTTTGTCCAAGCTTAGGAACCTGTAGCAAGATAAGCTGAAAGTCCCTGAAACACCCAAATAGACCCAAGGCAACAGCAATATCAGCTATGTGATGTTTTTTGACAGCATGGAGGACCCAAGAATGGTTAGCAGATGAGGTCCATGGACAGTTCTCCATATGACAGGGCATCCAGGGGTATCTAGGATGGGGTCTTCTACATGTAATAGCCATGTTACCTTCAGGTTTAACCTTCTGGTGCTGGTGGCTGCCAAAACTTTGAAGTCCAAACTCAGAAAATAAAGTGAGAACCAAGAACCAGGAGAACTCTGAGGGAGACAGGAGTACAAGCATTGGGCCCTCACCAAAGAAGAACAAGGCAGGAAAAAGGCAAGGCCCAATGGGAAATGGTACAGGATCTAGGAACTTCCCAAAGGTAAAACAGGATCCAAGGTGTAACAGGGAGCCAAAGCAAAAGGCAACACTGAGGTGCAGACCAAGCTTTGTCAAACAGATCTAGCTAGAGCTGAGTTTTTATATACAGATCCTAGACAGGAACAACATGGCCCCATAAAGGCAGCAGCAGCAGGTATAGAGCAGGCTAAGGTGACCAGTCAGTCATGTAGAGTCTACTGACACCTGCTGGCTTGTGTTCAGAGGTTCATCTGAGTAAGGTTTCTCCAGGAACTTAGCATCTTTAGGCTGGTGGTGGAACCTCCAGGGGCAACTTCCTGATGACCCACAGAAATTCTGATAAAATATATCTTCAGGAGGACAGGGGAATGAAGGTCAGCTGAATCGATACAGGATTTTTCCTCAGGACTGAAGCATTTCCAGTGACCTAAGTATTGCATTTCTCTGCAGAATATTCTGGAGTCCAAAATTTCCTACACCTCAAATTTTAGTTATCTACTAGAATGAGATCCAGGGGAGCCCTTGTAACCAAAAGAATGAGGAACAACAGGTTCCAATAAGGACATAAGGAAAGCAGAAGGTTTTGACCTGCAGTACTCATTCACAAATTTCTTTTGTTGTGTCACCTGTGTTCATCTACTTCTGGAAGACCTGGAAGTGCTAAACAAAGTAATCAGCTGTAGGGGTTTTCTAAACTGGTATTGAAGAGGGAAAGCAAATTGGATGCTGGCTGCAAATGACAAAGGATAGCGAGACATCCATAAATTCATTCACAAAATTGTTGTGGGCGAACTTTGCCACCCCGTCATCCTGATGAGCTAAGACAAAAAAACTAAAGGAATTTCTCCAGTCCAGATTAACTCTTTCTGTCTGGCTGTTACTATGAGGATGATATCAAGAGTAAAACTGGAGAATGATACTCAAATTCTTGCAGAAGTTCTGGCTGCATCTGTCAACAAACTGAGGACCTCAAGCAGACACAATGGCGATTGGATGGGGGGGGGGGGGGGGGTGGCACGGAATTCAGCATCTGCAGCTAGGGCTGCTAACATGGCTAGCCATTGCTGCTGAAAACTAACCCGGATAGTCAATGCTGGGTCCATATCCAGCCAACTGCATTGAATATCTGGGTTGCCACAGAAGCCAGAAGCTAACTGGGCAGTGGCAATATTGATCTGCTGTTCAGTTAACTTTCACAGCTAAATTTAGGCCAGGCTTTGCAATGCCTTACTTTACCCGCACGTCGCTAACTGGGCAGCAGCTTTATATCACTGCTGCTCAGTTAGTGATGGGTGCCACCTCCGCCCCATCCCAGAATGCTCCAATGCTAACCGCATAGCATCAGGGTGTGTAGCGGCAGCACTCATGGATATCCATCAGCAATAACTGTGTTAGTGGCACTGAATATCCCGCTAACCAGCATTTACATGTTTTGCAGGTCTGCAAGCCATGTAAATGCCTTTGAATATAGCCCCTAGGATACCATGCAAGCATACAATCTCTTTGACAAAGATGACCGCTAACTGGTGAGCAGAAGGCATCTTGGCAAGAGGAACAAAATGTGCCACAAGAGAAAACTGATCAACAAAAAACAGGATTACTTCAGAAGCATTGAAAGGCAAGGGATCAGTTATAAAGTCCATGAGAACATGAGACTTTTATTTTACTGGTACGGGAAGTGGCTGTAAGAGGTCATATGGATAATAAAGAGTAGTTTTGGTCCTAGCATAAACAGGACAGGCCAAAACATAAGATGGAAGGCTAATCCTATGGGGAAAGGTTTAAAAGGTTAGGGCTCTTCAACTTGGAAAAATGACAGCTGGAGGGAGATATGATAGAGGTCTATAAAATAATAAATGGAGTGGAACAGCTAAAGGTAGATTGACTGTTTACTCCTTCAAAACGTAGAAAGACTAGGGGACACGCAATGAAGCTACAATGTAGCACATTTAAGAATAAACGGAGAAAAACTTTTTTCACTCAACGCGTAATCACACTTGAATTCATTACTGTAGGATGCAGTAAAAGCTGTTAGTGTAGCTGAGTTTAAAAGAGTTTTAGACATGTTCCTGAAGGAAAAGTCCATAAACCGTTACTAAAGATGACCAGGGAAATTCACTGCTTACCCCTGGGATAAGCATCATGGAATCTATGTACTTTTTGGGAACTTGACAGATACTTGTGATCTGTATTGGCTACTGCTGGAAACAGGTTACTGGGCTTGATGGACCCTTGGTCTGACTCAGTATGGCATAATGTTTGTGCACTGAGGGCCACTGGAAGTCTCTAGAGATCAATTCGGTAGTATTATGAACCCTGGGATGTCCAGACAACTTTGAATGATGTTCCCATTTGAAAACGTCCAGGTGACAAACAATAGAGACAAAAACTAGACCAGCAAGAACTGAACATGGAGGGTTCATAGCACAGGTTACTTGGGAAATCTTTTCTAGTAATTCTGAATTCACAATATTTACAACAATTCTAGAAGAAGGTATGATGGATCTCTTGTTGACTGAATCCAACAAATTGTCAAGAAAGTGCATCAGCCATGAAGTTCTTTGAGTCTGGACAGTAGGAAATGATGAACTGGAATCATGCAAAACACATGGCTCCACAGCCTGTCATAGGTTCAAATACCTGGCAGTCTCAATATAGTAGATGCTAGTGATCAGTCAAGACTTTGATTGAAAAGGTTGTACCCTCTAACAAATGTCTCCACTCTTCAAAGGCACAAGTAATGGTGAGAAGTTTCCATTTCCTTACATCATAATTGCACTTAGTAGGGGAAATTTTTCCAAAATATTATCCATAGAGATGGAGCAAAGCTTTGGAGTCTGGTCTTTGTGACATAACTGTTCCAGCTCCCTCTTCCAATGCATCTACCTCCAGAGTGAATGGCTTTGTTGTGTCTGAGTGACAAAGTACAGGTGAAGAGACAAAAGTAGGTTCAACTTTCCAAAGGCTTCTTGAGCCTTGGAGTTCCAGGAGTTCTCAGGTGTACCCTTCCATGTCAGTGGCATGAGGAAAAATTACCTTACAAAAGTTCTAGATGAATTGCCTATAATAGCTGGTGAAGCCCAAGAAATGCTGAAGCGTTTTGAGGCCCACTAGTATGGGCCATTCAAGTACATCAGCAACCTTCCTGGGGTCCATCTCAAAACCTTTTTCAGAAAGTATGTATCCCAGAAGGCACACTTGCTTCTACTCTAAAATGCATTTTTTCCTGTTTGACAAAGAGCTGGTGCTGGAATAGAAAAGATAGAACTTCTTGGACACACTTCTTGACCTTTCTGCTGCTTTTGACACTTGATAATCACCTTCTCCTTGATATCCTGTCCTCGCTTGGATTTAGTTTAGTCCTCTCCTCGTTTTCTTCCTATCTCTCCCACTGCACTTTTAGTGTATGTTCTGGTGGATCCTCCTCTGCTACTATCCTCTTTGCAGTCAGTATATCCCAAGGATCTGTCTTGGGACCTCTCGTATTCTCTCTCTACACTCAGTCCCTTGGTGCACTCATCTCCTCCCATGGTTTTCAGTACCATCTTTATGCTGATGATTCCCAGATCTACGTCTCTGCACCTGTAATCTCTCTAGGAATGCAGGACCGGATCTCTGCCTGCTTATCTGACATTAGTGCCTAGATGTCTCACTGCCATCTGGGTGGGTTGCGAGTGAGAGCCGTTGATGTAATTCTTACTCCTGATTTGGTTTTATCAGTGAGTTGATTCTGAGGTTCTCACTCGTTAGCTTTAGTTATAATGTTGCAACATGTTTAGATCTGTTGAAGTCTACTTTTTAGTGTTATGAGGTATCACTGCCATCTGAAATCGAACATGGCCAAAACTGAGCTCCTTATCTTTCCCCACTAAGCCTACCTCCCCCCTTCCTCCTTTCTCTGTTTCTGTGGATAGCATTCTACACCTCCCTGTTTCCTCGGCTCACAACCTTGATGTCATCTTTGACTCCTCCCTCTCCTTCTCCACGCACATCCAACAGATAGCTAAAACCTGTTGCTTCTTTCTCTGTAAAATTGGCAAAATTTGTCCCTTCCTTTCTGAAAATACTACAAAGGCTCCTATCCAATCTCTAGTCACCTCCTGCCTAGACTATTGCAACCTCCTCTTCACTGGTCTTCCTCTATTCAAAACTCAGTGCACAGCTAACCTTTTGCCAGAGTCACTGTGCTCTAATCACCCCTCTTCTCAAGTCACTTCATTGGCTCCCTATCCATTTCTGCTACTGACATATAAGTGCCTTCATTCGGCTGCTGCTCACTACCTTTCCTCTCTTATCTATCCCTACATCCCTCCTCAGGAACTCTGCAGATCCCTTCTCTTCCATTGCTAAATCCAGACTTTGATCTTTCTACCTTGCTGTTCCTTATGCCTGGAACAAACTACCCGAGTCTGTATGCCAGGCTTCATCTCTGGTCCTGTTCAAATCCAGGCTAAAAGCTCAGGGTCCGATTTTCAACTGGGCGGTGCTATGTGCTGCATCGTTGCATAGCCCATCCCCTTCCACCTAACCCGGATTTTCGATGCCGGAGTCATATGCAGCCCCGTCATTGAAAATCCTGGTCTCGCCACACAACCCGGAAGTCGTAGGAGCTAGCCGGGTAGCACCAATTTATGATGCTAGCCGCTTAACCCCTGTGCCTGAAAGATAGATGAGGAAAAACCTTGTAAGGGAGGCCTTCATGAAATACAAGAGATCACAGAGAGAGGAAGACAGGCATCTGCATTTGGAAAAACTTAGAGAAGCTAGCAAAGTAGTCAGGAAGGCAAAGATTCAAAAGGAGAAGGAAATAGCCAATGCAATAAAATGGGGGGATAAGACATTTTTCAGATATGTTAGTGAGAAGAGGAAGGGCAAAAGTGGTATTGTCAGACTCAAGGGTGCAGGGGAGGAATATGTAGAAGCTAATAAGGATAAAGCGGAATTGTTTAATAAATATTTCTGTTCTGTGTTCACAGATGAAGAACCAGGAGCAGGACCTCAGAAAACACCCACAAACAGGAAAGGAAGCGAGGGACATCTTGAACAATTTTCAGAAGACTGTGTTCGTGAGAAACTAGCTCAACTTAAATTAGACAAAATGAAGGGACCGGATGGGATACACGCTAGAATACTGAGGGAACTTGGGGACTTTCTAGGAGCTCCACTGACTGACCTTTTCAATGCCTTGCTGGAGTCGGAAGTGGTGCCAAAGGACTGGAGAGAGGCTCATGTGGTGCCTTTACACAAAAGCAGAAGTAAGGATGTGGTTGAAAACTATCGGCCAGTTAGTTTAACTTCGGTGGTGAGTAAATTATTGGAAACACTGCTGAAAGAGAAAATAGTGAGGTTTCTGGAATCCAGCAGATTACAGGATCCAAGGCAGCATGGATTCAACAGAGGCAGGTCTTGTCAGACAAATCTGATCGATTTCTTTGACTGGGTGACCAGGGAGTTGGACTGAGGGAGAGCCCTAGATATGGTGTATTTAGATTTCAGTAAAGCCTTTGACACTGTTCCTCACAGGTGACTTATAAACAAACTGAGCACCCTAGGGATGGGCCCTAAAGTTACTGCTTGGGTTAGAAATTGGTTGGGTGGAAAGCGACAAAGAGTACAGGTAAATGGAGCTCACTGTGAGGAGAAGGATGTTACCAGTGGTGTGCCCCAGGGATCTGTCCTTGATCCGATTCTTTTTAACATCATTGTTAGTGATATAGCGGAAGGGCTGTGGGGTAAGCTTTGCTTCTTTGTGGATGATACCAAAATCTGCAATAGAGTAGACACCCAGGAAGGTGTAGATAACATGAGGAGGGATCTAGCTAAGCTTGAAGAATGGTCTAGAATTTGGCAGCTGTGATTTAATGTTAAAAAAATGTAAGGTCATGCATTTGGGCTGCAGCAATCCAAGGGAGCAATATAGTATAGGAGGTGAAGTACTTTTGTCCACTAAAGAAGAGCGGGACCGAGGCGTGCTTGTGTCTGATGACCTTAAAGTAGCTAAACAGGTAGAAAAGGCGATGGCAAAAGCTAGAAGGATGCTTGGGTGCATACGGAGAGGAATGGCTAGCAGAAAAAAGGAGGTGATAATGCCTCTGTATAAGTCTTTGGTGCAACCTCATTTGGAGTATAAGGTGCAATTCTGGAGATCGCACCTTCAAAAGGATGTGAACAGGATGGAGTCGGTGCAGAGGGTGTCTACTAAAATGATTAGTGGTCTTTATTATAAAGCTTATGAGGACAGACTTAAGGATCTTAATATGTACTGCGACGCTCCTGCCTGCGCCCTAGAGCTTACAGGCAGGAGTGGCCTTATATTGTCCCTTGAAGAATTAGCTGGCACGGTTCCCAATGAATCTTGGGAACTGTAGTGCTCTTGTATATTCCTTAGGGAAGAATTGTAGTCGTGACCAGATGTGGTTAGGCAAGCAAGAAAATTTATTTGTCTTGGGGATATAGTTTCCAGCGCATCAAAAGCTCAAAGCAACAAACGCAAAAAGTGGAACTTTTAGGATAAACAGAGGAAAACAGGAACTCAGGAAGCAGTGAAATCAAATTTGCTTTAACTCAGCTATTCATAAACTTCAGCAGTTTAACTCAGCATTGCCTCATGTGGTTGTTAGAAAATATTGCAGCTTTATATCAATAGCTGTTCTCTTCACAGCGTGACTTGGAAACAGGTGAACACAATCAGGAACTCTTACGATTAAACAACAAGAAAAGCCGTTTTATATTCTCTTCATATAAATCTTATGTGCTTCTTTAAACTGTTATTCAATACAGCAGAAAGAGCAATCCATGGCACAAGGCTCAGGATTCAGGGTAGGTAAAGAACTTTCTACCCGCATGTATTCTTCTGAACTAACAGAATTACTGTCCATATCAGGTTCTTTATTTTGCCCTGACTTCAGCTCCAGGAACTTCTGAAATTCCTTCAGTAGCAATTCAGCCTGTGTTTGCTTTTCATCTGGTGGATAGTGTCGTGAGCCCTCTCTGTGCACCTGCCGGTAAAACAAGGTACTGCACTGGGCCTCAGTGTAACTGGCCTTCTGGTAGTTGTAGTTGCTGCCAGTTACAAATTAGTCGTGGAAAACCGATGTAAGGTTAAATAGGGCTTTATTTCCCTTTCCCAATAGGATATCTCAATATGTACAAAAATAAAGAAACATAACCCTTCTTGGGTATAACAGAAAGAAAACTGTAACAAAAATGGCTTTCTTTCAGCTTCTTAATAAAACAAAATATATTCAAAACACAGACCTGTAGCAGCCAGGAATATGGCCTTCCCTTCACCTTGTCAGGCTTCTTATTCCTCTCTATCTCAGTGAGACTATGTTGTCTGCCAAAGAAAGGCTACAGTCCATTTGTTCAATGGTGTCTTCTATTATAGATGTCTCATATTGCATAGGTTCCTCAACAGGAATTGACACCTCTTTATCTTCCTCCTGTGGAAGCTTGGCAAACAGTCCGTCCTGGCTGTGACGTACTTTTCTTTCACTAGGGTAAAACTGTTTGCTGTTACCACATTTACTGAGGTTTTCCTGGTAAGAGCCTCCCCTCTGCTGATACCTGTTAGGCAAGTTAAAACATTCCCTTGCCCAGCTTTTAGAAGGAATTACTTCAGCTCTAGACTCTGCTCTGTTTAGGACCCTGGAAACAGCTGGAGCTTCTAACGGCAGCCCTTCTGAAACTCTGTGCCTCACGTATCTCTCAGAGTGGTTTACTTCTGAAGGTAAAAAGCCTTTCTCTTTCTCTTGTGTATGATAAGGGTAAAGAAGCTTCTCTGCTTCCCTTAAGCTGGCTTTGGATGGCTTCTGGACTTCAACAAACTGCCCTTTATAGCCAAGCCCTGTGCTTCCCCTTTTTGGACAAGAATAAACCTTCCTGGCTTGTACCTTTTTCCTTCTGGCTCTGTTCCAATCTGGGCTGTTATATTCACTCTCACTTTCTGTGTCAAGCTGTCTGTACCTTTTATTCAAGCATTCACCGGACTCACTCAGACCTCCGTTCAGGCTTCCAAAGTGGTAATTAGACTTGCTCTCTTCACAGCTTCTCTCGTCCTCTCCATTCATCCAGTTCCTTCTCTGGGTCCTACCCTGTTTCTTCAAATGAGTCCTATCCTGGGTCTGCCTAACTGCTTGTGAGCTGAGCTTATCTAGGTGTTTCCTAGCTGTACCACCCCCCAGCTGATTAGAGTCAGGTGAGAATCTCCTGGTTTCTCTACTGGCTGGGTGTGTCTCCCTAGCTCGTGACCTCACTTGCTTACGTTGCCCATGGCAACTTTCCATCATGTGCTTTCCCCAAACGTTAGTATTTTCTTGAACTGCAATTTCATCTGTCTCCACAGGGGTCACTAATGAGTCTGCTCTGTGACAGATTCCCCCCCTTAAAATATTACGGGCTGCCGCAAAACTACACGGACAGCACGTAATTCTGCCCGGGGTGCGCCTATAGTGCTCCCTGTAAACTAAATTAGCTTGGGCCTCCCTCTCTTTCCAAGGCTTTAACACGTTAAGATGATAAACCTGTCTACGTCCCCTATCGTTTTCTATCAAATAGGAAACAGGCCCAACTCTTTTTACCACTGTACCCAGCCCCTTCCAGTGGGATTCAAATTTGGGACCCGGATCTGCTACCTGGATAAGGACCTTATCCCCGACTTCTAATTGTCTGGGTTGTGTGCCCTTATCGTAATAGCGTTTCTGACGCTGCTGGCTAGCCTTGAGATTGTCTACCGAGGCTTTAGACGTCTTCTTTAAGCGCGTCCTTAAGTTGTTTAAGAATTGTGGTACCCCTACCTCCGGTATTTCGGGTTCTACCCACTCTTCCTGCAGAATGTCTAATATACCTCTCGGGGCCCTGCCGAACAATAACTCGAACGGGGATGCCCCCAAGGACGTTTGAATACGCTCCCTACATGCGTACAATACGAATGGGAGCAGGGTGTCCCACTCTGCCATTTCCCCCTTCCTTAAACCTCTCCTCAACAGATGTTTAATGGATTGGTTCATTCGCTCTACTAATCCGTTTGACTGGGGGTGGTACGCCGCAGTCTTAATGTGGCGAATGCCAAATGCTTCCCACACTCTAGCAAGGTATCGCGACACAAAGTTGCTTCCCTGATCTGTTAAGATCTCCTGGGGAAACCCCACTTCGCAAAATAACTTGATTAGTTCTTGTGCTATCACCCTAGCTGAGATGTTCCTAAGGGAATTGCCCACGGGAACCGCGTGACGTGGTCTACAATTACTAGCATATATTGGAAACCCCTAGGTGTTTTTATTAGAGGGCCCACTATATCCATCCCCATGCGTCTAATGGGTGCCGAGATGGTAGGCAAAGGCACCATAGGTACGGCCTTTGGTCGCGCTATTGAGACCCTCTGGCAGGTAGGGCAGGAGTCACAGTACTGTTTCGTCTCTTTATATACTCCTGGCCAGTAAAACCTCGCCAGTATCTGATCTAGCGTTCCCTGAACACCTTTGTGACTGCCTATCGGGTGGTCGTGTGCTAGGCGTAAAACAACAGCCTTGAACGTTACTGGTACTACCAGTTGTTTCCTGACTGCGTCAGTATAAGGGTCTATACTTTCCCTGTATAGTATGTCCTTATCTAGTAGGAATCTAGGGAGTATGGGTCGATCTTCTTGTGCCCATTCAAATGCTCTTTTGAGCGCGGGGTCTGCCTTCTGTTCCATTGGGAAAGAAGGGAACTTCTGAACTAGGGCTGCAGGTACCCACAGTTACCCTTCCCCAGCCTCTAGATCTGCTCTTCCTCGGGTCCTTTTATTTCTCTCTTGGCGTTTCCTAGCCTTGGTTTTTTTCTCCTCTTTGTTTGGAACCTGAATTAACTCGTCATGATCGGGTAGTGTGTTAGCCTCAACCTCTTCTATCTTTTCCTCGGGCTTTTCCTTAACTTCCTCCCCCTTAGGTTCCTCTGTTCTTTCAACAGATGGTTCCTGGGTTCCTGAGGTTCCAGCCTGTGACCTGGTTGAAACAAGGCCTGTCCTTGTACCTAAGCCTTGCATCAATCCTCCCTTAAATGAAGGCCAATCATGCCCTAGGATAAGTTCCTGGGGTAGCCCTGGGACCACTGCCACCTGGATTTCTCTTTCTATTCCCATCCCCTTAACCCGTACCTTATGCAGGGGATATGGAAGACGGGTGCCATGTACACATTTTATCTGTACTTGGTCCTTTCTCTGACCTGAGGCCGCAGAGCGAGACTGCTCCATGGTCTCCCAAAACTTCAGAGAGACCATGCTCTGTTCTGCGCCTGAGTCCAGCAAAGCCAAGGCGTCTTCTCCATCTACCAAGACCTGGAGAAAAATGCCTTTCGGGACCTGTTTCTCAGCTCCGGCTATAAAGACCATTTTTACCTTACAATTTTTCTGGTAGTGGCCTACCTTTCCACACCTATAACATTTTCTATTACCAGCCACATCATCAACAGTATCATTATGCACATTTCTTTTATACATTGTAACTCTATCACCTTTCCTCATTTTATCAGGATTTTCATTGCCATTTATTTTTAACTCGCCAATTCTAGAGGTGTCAGCTCTTTTGGCTTCATAATATACCTCTGCCATATTGGCTGCCTCTTCGGGGTTACGGCAATCCTGTAATGTGAGGAAGGTCTTTAAATCCGGTGATACAGAATGCATAAACTGCTCCATTATTATATCATTCATAATGGATTCTACTGACCTCCCTTCGGGGTTAAGCCACTTATACGCAAGGCTTTTTAACCTTTGGTATAAGGCTCTGGGAGTCTCCTTATTCTGTATTTTTGCCTCCCTGAATAGGTGTTTGTAGTGCCTGGGCGTAAGGTCCAGCCTATCTCTTATGGCTTTTTTAATTTCCACATAATTAGTGGCTAAGGTAGCAGGCATTCCCTTAAATGCTGACAGAGCCTCTCCAGTCAAGGTCATAGCAAAACGCATGGCCCACTGCTCTGATGGCCATTTGAGGGTTTCTGCAATCCTCTCAAAAGATTCTATATAATCGTCTAAATCATCATACTGGGTAAGCTGTCTCACAGACAAATTAGAGCAATTGTTCAATGCTACTTGCAGCATTGTTGGCAAGTTCGCTGCTTCATTGTCCTGCGGCTTCTTGACAAGAGCCTCCAACGCTTCCACTAAAGGTCGCTGCTGCTCTCTCATAGCGTCCATGTACTGTCCTTGCAGTTGGTGCATAAGCGCTGCTTGTCTGTCCCACTGCGCTTGCATCCATGTTTGAACGTCGTGGGGATCCATCACTCTGGAGCTGATCACCTGAAAAAGAAAAAGACAAGGCACACCAAGTGCGGTACTTCTTTTGCCCACTTCCTGCCTAGGAATAGCGCCCCCTTTCTCACTGTGTCCTTCTACCTTTCCCACCCAGGTCACCGTTACCTGAGTTTTCTGGTAGAATTCAGCCTGTGAGAAAGGTTTCTTTTCTTTTCTGGCCGACCTGCCAGCGAAATCCTCCACAGGTAGGGCTTCTGCGTGGTCAGTTGTTCCTCCAGCGATGTCCTCCCTTTATTTCTTCCCTTTTCTCTCCAGAAGAAATCACGTGGTACACAAAAATTTATCCTAAAATACTACGCCATTATGTCGTGAGCCCTCTCTGTGCACCTGCCGGTAAAACAAGGTACTGCACTGGGCCTCAGTGTAACTGGCCTTCTGGTAGTTGTAGTTGCTGCCAGTTACAAATTAGTCGTGGAAAACCGATGTAAGGTTAAATAGGGCTTTATTTCCCTTTCCCAATAGGATATCTCAATATGTACAAAAATAAAGAAACATAACCCTTCTTGGGTATAACAGAAAGAAAACTGTAACAAAAATGGCTTTCTTTCAGCTTCTTAACAAAACAAAATATATTCAAAACACAGACCTGTAGCAGCCAGGAATAAGGCCTTCCCTTCACCTTGTCAGGCTTCTTATTCCTCTCTATCTCAGTGAGACTATGTTGTCTGCCAAAGAAAGGCTACAGTCCATTTGTTCAATGGCGTCTTCTATTATAGATGTCTCATATTGCATAGGTTCCTCAACAGGAATTGACACCTCTTTATCTTCCTCCTGTGGAAGCTTGGCAAACAGTCAGTCCTGGCTGTGACGTACTTTTCTTTCACTAGGGTAAAACTGTTTGCTGTTACCACATTTACTGAGGTTTTCCTGGTAAGAGCCTCCCCTCTGCTGATACCTGTTAGGCAAGTTAAAACATTCCCTTGCCCAGCTTTTAGAAGGAATTACTTCAGCTCTAGGCTCTGCTCTGTTTAGGACCCTGGAAACAGCTGGAGCTTCTAACGGCAGCCCTTCTGAAACTCTGTGCCTCACGTATCTCTCAGAGTGGTTTACTTCTGAAGGTAAAAAGCCTTTCTCTTTCTCTTGTGTATGATAAGGGTAAAGAAGCTTCTCTGCTTCCCTTAAGCTGGCTTTGGATGGCTTCTGGACTTCAACAAACTGCCCTTTATAGCCAAGCCCTGTGCTTCCCCTTTATGGACAAGAATAAACCTTCCTGGCTTGTACCTTTTTCCTTCTGGCTCTGTTCCAATCTGGGCTGTTATATTCACTCTCACTTTCTGTGTCAAGCTGTCTGTACCTTTTATTCAAGCATTCACTGGACTCACTCAGACCTCCATTCAGGCTTCCAAAGTGGTAATTAGACTTGCTCTCTTCACAGCTTCTCTCGTCCTCGCCATTCATCCAGTTCCTTCTCTGGGTCCTACCCTGGTTCTTCAAATGAGTCCTATCCTGGGTCTGCCTAACTGCTTGTGAGCTAAGCTTATCTAGGTGTTTCCTAGCTGCACCACCCCCCAGCTGATTAGAGTCAGGTGAGAATCTCCTGGTTTCTCTACTGGCTGGGTGTGTCTCCCTAGCTCGTGACCTCACTTGCTTACGTTGCCCATGGCAACTTTCCATCATGTGCTTTCCCCAAACGTTAGTATTTTCTTGAACTGCAATTTCATCTGTCTCCACAGGGGTCACTAATGAGTCTGCTCTGTGACAATAGTTATTGGCAAAGGTTACACCCTTCACCCACTCACTATCTACGTCGGTAGCAAAGTTAGGTTTGCACAGTTCAGCACTATATGAAGGTTTCTTCAGCCAAGCATACAAATTAGGAAATTGTGCTTTACCTTGTTTAGAGGCATTTATAAAAGAACTTCTCTTAGGAAAACTTTCTCCTGGCTGTAGTTCTCTGTCTTTATAGCACTGCTTGTTGGCATTAGAAGTACCTTTTCTCCACATGCTGCTTTCTCGAGGCTGGCTAGGTCTAGGCTTTTCCCGGCAGTAAGAATTTCTTGCAGGGTACGTTGGACTCCCAGGCTGACTCTTCCGGGTTCTGTCTTCTCACAAGGTCCTAGTGCTCTTCTCCTAGCTTCTAGGGTTCCAGCACTCTGCACTCCTCTCACAACGTTCTTTTGGACTTGGATATCCTTCCCCACGCTATCCTCTGGGATATTCTCCGTGGTCCTCTCTGCAACAACAACCTGTTCACCTTTCTCCTTCTTCCTCCTCACCTCTCTTTCAGCTCTCTCTGAGGTTTTAAAAAGGGCTTCAATTCCCGGCACTCCCTGCCGTTCCCTTGGGTGTGCCCAATCAGAGCTGAAGCCTAACTCCTCCCTTGGACTGGGTTGTGTCTTCGGCTCAGCAGAGCACTGTGTTTTTTTCAGGTCAGTTTTGGAAATCCTGTGTGAGTTTGCTCTGCTCTCAGGATTTTCCTCAACATCCATTTCTTCTGAAGGGCCAACTTCACCACAGTACACCTTAGAGAAAGGCAGGATAGAGGTGATATGATTGAGATGTTCAAATACCTCCGTGGCATAAATGTTCAGGGAGAGAGCCTCTTTCAATTGAAAACAAGTTCTGCTATGAGAGGACATGGGATGAGGGTGAAGGGGGAGAGATTCAGGAGTGATATGCGGAAATATTTCTTTAGGGAAAGAGTAGCGGATCCATGGAATAGTCTCCCAGTGGAGGTGGTAGAGATGAGGACAGTAACTGAATTCAAAAAAGCATGGGACAAACACAGAGGATCTCTAAAGGTAAAAAGGGGATGGTTGTAGTTGTTGATATGGAAGGACAGACTAGATAGGCCATGTGGTCTTTTTCTGTCGTCATATTTCTATGTTTCTATGTTTCTATCTTTAAGACACTGAGGTCTAAGCGGGTAGCACTGAAAATCGCTGCTACCCATTTAGCCCTTTCTTCTGCCTTTCTCCACCCCGGAATGCCCTAACATGCCCCCATACTAACCACATAGTATCTGTGTAGGTGCCCTTTGAAAATCTCAGATAAGGCATTTACATGCATAACTAGGGCAGTTACCTGTGTAAATGCCTTCAAACATCGGGCCCTCGCTTCTTTGTGACTGTTTTTAGATACTGATCCCCCAAGTCTCCTGTGCACCTCCTATGTGTTTCCTTAGAATTCCCTTTGATATATTCTAGTCCCCAGTTGTGTTGTCTGTCTTGACTAGATTGTAATTTCTTAAACAGAGACTCATTCTTACATGTGTCTGTACAGCACTGTATATGCCTTGTAGCATTATACAAATGCTAAGTAGTAGTAGTAGTAGGTAAGTTAGGAGAGAAAATCAAGATATTGTCAAGGTAAACTGCCACGTATTGTGACAGAAGGTCTCAGAAGATATCACTGACAAAGGCTTTGAAGACAGCTGGGGCGGACATTTCAAAGAACTAATGGCATCATGGTGCACTGATAATGCCAATCTGTTGTACTGAAGGAAGTCTTCCATTCATCACCATATCTATTCCAAATAAGATTATAGATCCCAAGAAATCCAACTTGGTCAAAATCTTTGCACCCTGGATCTTGTCAAACAGTTTGGAGATCAATGACAGAGGATAATTTAATTAAGGCCTTAATAATCTATGCAGTGTCTGAGAAATCCATCCTTCTTTTGCACAAAAAAATCTGGTCCTGATGGAGTACATAGACTTTGACTTTGGTTTTCGATCCAGAAGATGAGTATACACACAAAGCGGAGGCTGATAAGGTCACAAGTGCTAACTTTTAATGAGGAAATCCCCTACACGTTTCGGCTGGAAGCCTTCATGGGGGGGGGGGGGGGGGGCTTACGCATCTAAAACATATGAGAAATATATGCTTTAAAAGGAAATTATACATAAAAAAATAAAAATAGTTAAGCTACAGTGTGTCCAACATGCCTACAATAGAGCAAAGAATACTAATAGAGATTCCCTATTGACTACAAAAGCACATGCTGCCTCAGATAAATTAGTGTGTGCCCTCACATTCTCTAATTTGTCATCAAATATAGTCAACATTTTGAAACAGGAGTGGCACCTCCTTTCTTCATCACCAGCTTTTGCTTCAAAATGATTAACAGTTGCCTTCAAACGGAATTGAAATCTTGCCAATATTTTGGTTCCCTCTGCCCTATCCAACCCCAGGATTATTCCTAGAGTTAAGGGACATTTCAAATGTGGAAGATGCTGCATGTGCTCTCATGTGCTCGTCACAAAGGATTGTTTCCAACATGGTGACTCTAAGATTTTCTTACAACACTTCTCCAATTGCAATACGTCCAATGTTGTATATATCATTCGTTACCCCTGTGAGATGTTATATGTTGGGAAAACTAAGGGGTATGTTTACTAAACCATCTTAACGTGCGCCCGGCGATAGTGTGCAGGATGCCATAAAAGAAGTGGGCGTTTCAGTCTTAAAGTACCAAATGGGATTATCGCTTGATAACGTGCGCTGCTGCGCACATTATCAGGCAAAGTGCCGCTAAGCGCGTTAACGCAGGATAATCTTAAGTAGGCGCGCAGACATACAAATGTGGAAGCAGAGGTGTAGCACAATGGTTAATACACTGACTGATGGTACAGGGGTCATGAGTTTGATCCCCCAATGTGCCTAATGCATAAGGTTGGCTGAGGTGTCACCCTTTATGTGTAAGTAGTGATTTTTGAGGCATTTTACTTTTATTTTAATTAGTGCTGCTAGCAAACACACCCTCACGGTGACGTAACCTAAGGTGCCGCATAAGGCACCCCATAGGGCACATTATAAAGTGCACTGTCCGCCAAGGCACCCTATAATGTCCCCTATAGGGCACCTTATAAGGCACTTGATAGGGCGCCTTATAAGGCACCTTAAGGTTACAGTACTCTGAGGGTGTTTTTGCTGGCAGCACTAATGTACATTAAAGATAGACAATGCCTCAGACAGCCCTATCAAATAACTCCACCATGGGTTTGAACCCATGACCTCTGGCTTTACAGGCAGTGAAGTAACCAGTGGGCTATAGCTCTAAAGCTGCTAACAAACCCCTGTCTGGCTGCAGAAGTACTGCACGTCACCACACAAACTGTCTGCTGTGGTGACCAGGATAGGGTTAACCCACCCGTACCCATGATGCACTGCACATGCAAATCAGCAGTCGACAGATGGGCACAGGATGGGGTATGCACCCCCACAGCACCTCGGCCTGGTAGGGGGAACTGACTGTGTGTGGTACTGGCACAGAGTAGCCACAGACCATCACATTGTGCGGGTACTGTGCTCAACCTGAGGGTGAGGTGGGGCGCCCAGCACCAGGTCCACAGCACCTTTCATGGCTGAAATACGCCGTGCTGCAGGTCCCCATCAGTGCTACTGTGTGTGATAGGTAGTTCTTGCAGATACACCTAGGATCTATCTGTGTCCTGTATTTCTCAGTCATGTCTAGCCCTTATGGGCTATAATGCACCCAGAATAGTGCATATCCTGTGTTGGTGCCATGGTTACATGATGGAAGGGAAGGGAAGGGAAGGGAAGGGGAGGGAATGGGAAGGGGAAGGGGAAGGGGAGGGGGAGGGGGAGGGGGAGGGGGAGGGGAAGGGGGAGGGGAAATGGGGAGGGGGAAAGGTGGAGGGGGGAAGGGGGAGGGGAAAGAGGGAGGGGAAGGTGAAAGGGGGAGGGGGAGGGGGAGGGGGAGGGGGACGGGGGAAGGGGGAAGGGGAGGGGAGGGGGAGGGGGGAGGGGGGAAGGGGGGGGGGGAGGGGGGGAAGGGGAGGGGGGGGGAGGGGAGGGGGGAGGGGAGGGGGAGGGGAGGGGGTGTTTGGACCCATAGGCAGATTATGTACCACCACACAACCCACCCTCTGGGGCTCAGGGTGGGAAACAGGATCACCCACCAATAGATCCACATTCTACCTCCCTGCAATGGTAGCAGTAGAGGGGACCATCAACCCCAGTCCTGCTGGGGAACAGACACCCTACAGGCCAGGCAATGCAGAGCTGTACACATCCATAAAACACTAGCAGACAGACAGTAGGCCTGGAAATGCTCAGCTGCCCCCCACCACTGTCTGACATTCTTCAGCAGCAAGCCTCCAGGCGCTGCACCCTGCAAGGTGTTCTAGCAAGACACATACTAGCTGCAGACAGTCTGCTAGCTAGTTCATAGTGCATGGTCCTGGAGGAGATGCGTGTACCCAGAACTGGAATGTCAGCATACACACCAAGCAAATAAGTCAGTGATTGGGTCCCAAAAGAGACCCATAAATATCACATGCAAAAAATGCTATATAGCACTATGGGGGAACCTAGCCATTCTGTGGTCACTGCTCAGTCAGGGTGAGAGTGACCTCCCAGCAGGACATGCTGTGGCCACCCTGTCCGTGCAAGTGGTGGCCGGGCACTACAATGTCTGAGCCATTGCCCTATGCCCTGTGCAGATGCGGACAGGCCAGGCCAGGCCACCCTATCCAGGCTGTACCTTGCACACAGTACTTTGCTCCTCATTATGCACATTGGCAGGCCAATACTGGCAACAGTGCTAGCAGTGTGGGCTGTGGAGGGTGTTGGCAGCCACCACACACTGGATAGACAGACACACACTCTACACATCTATGCCAGCATTGTGCAACTATAGAGGTGTTTGGCAGCCCTGGCCACCACACCAGTCCTGGGCACAGTGCAGGCATGGCTATGGTACGCAATACTGTTGGGGTCACTCTGTCAGACACCAGACCTGAGGCAAACCCCACAGATATCAGAAAGGTTGCTATGATGCAGCTCAATCAGCCAATTGTGCTTAACGTAGGAATTGCTATCTGCCAGTTATCATAGCAACCTTTTTGATAGCTGTGTACAGTTTTTCCATGCTTAGGGTGGCATTGCTAAGGTATGCAAGTGCTAGTATGGGGAGATGCATGCAGGGCCCAACATCCTGCCTCTCCAGGAGGCTTGGGATAATGGAGCCTGTGGGTGCGGGTGTGTCTGCCCCTGTTGGCTGCTGCTCTAGGGCAGAGGTTCCCAACTCCAGTCCTGGAGGGCCAAACACTGTTCGGGTTTTCATGCTGTCCCTAATGAATATGCATGAGATACATCTGCATACCATGGGGGCGGTGCATAGCAATGCAGCACAGCCACATTTTTTAGAGGCAGCATGGAACCTGAATGGTGTTTGGCCCTCCAGGACTGCATTTGGGAGACTCTGCTCTAGGTAATGCGCATGTTTATGGTGTCTGTGCTCTGTAGGGTAAAATGTAGGTGTTTTGGGCATGTCTACGTCATCTGCACTACAGGTTCTGTCTGTATTAGCACGTTGTAGTAGTGGGTAGAATATGGGGACTGGGTTGGCAGGAACTACAGCTGCGACTTGAACCTGTGACCTTCTGCTCCTGAACACACTGGCTGTGTGTACTGCACCACCGTGTTGCCACAAAGACAGTGCATTCCCTGGGGATACCATGACTGTTCGTCAGACAGGACCTGTCTTTTGCAGTGCATGGCACCCACTTACACAGGGCTAGGCCACGGTCTGCTCTGGGCAGCTGCCACTGCCCCCACCACCAGTACCCCTCTGCCACCTTGCTGACATGCCCATCTGCTGGAGGTGCTGATGGAGCGCAGTCTCAGGCCATCCATTGTGCGGGTAGGTGGCTGCATATGGTGCAGGTTCTGGGGTAGGGGTGCCTGCATAGATGTCCACGCTTCCCCCCAGCACCGCCTGCCAATGTTCTGTGCCCTTGGGGGTACCTGCTGGGTACTATCCCCTGTGACACTGTGGGAAGCACACTCGTGCCCATGCTGGGCTCTCATCAGTCGCTGTCTGGCTGCTCTACTGTTTCAGCATTCCTATGGGCCACCTAGGCATCACCCTAGTCCGCACTGTGGCCCAGCTGCAGCACAGCATGTGCCGTCTGCAGCCCTCTGTGTTCCTTTTCCCAGCATCTGTCCAGTTGCCCAGTCCAACATGCCCGCCCTGCTGTTGTGGAACATGTGCACGCCATAGGAAACCTGTCCAATGGAGAGGGAAACCCTGATCAGCGCTATTTCACTGTGGGATCATTCACCTTGTATGGGGATGGAGCGTAGACCCTTCCAAAATTCATATCCTTTTTTTGGAGCTTTCTTGGGAGTGTTTTTTGACATTTCCCATTAATATCACTATTGCCAAGCTTGGTTATGTTTTTTTTAATATTTTGTTGGGGTCATTTTCAATGTTTATTTGCACTTTTGTTCCGTGCACATGTATCACACTTATCACTTTTTTGTAGGTTTCCCTGGTTTTGCTGTACACTGCTGACAGAAATTGTTTCTCTTCCCTTTAATTCAGCTCTAACGCCAGGGTTTCACTGGCGTTAGTTTTCAGCCTCGGATTTCACAGTGTTAGTGTGCAGAGAGCCTCTACCCTCCCACTCTCCGCCCATTGACCCCTTCTCTCCGCCCCTGGGGAGCCTTCCTCCGCCCTCCGGGAGCCTTTCCCCGCCTTCAGCGCTCGTTTGCGCAGCTGCGCGCGTTATCGCGTGATAAGATACCTGTGTGCCTGAAAAAGCGCCATTATCACGCGATAAGGTACCTTATTGCGCGATAATGTCACAGAGCGCACATTAAGACGGTTTAGTAAACATACTCCTAAGAGACCCGTGAAAACTCGCATAATTGAACACAAAAGTTGTGTACAAAGAGAAGTGCAAGAAAAACCCCTGGTCACCCACTGGATTGAAAAAAAACATCTGATTTCTGACATACAATTTTTGGTTATCAAGGCTGTTGAGCCACATTGGCAAGGTGGAGATTTGGATAGAATCCTATAAAGGTAAGAACAAAGATTCATCTATGAACTCAACACCCTTGTGCCTCCGGTTTGAATCAAGTAGTGGATTTGTCTGTTTTTCTTTAATTTATGTTTTTACCCTGTTCCCAGAATTCACTAGTGCTTCCCCTTTGGTTTTTCTTTTGGGATTTAATGTTTTTAATTTTCTTGTTTTTGATTCACTCATTTATCTTTTATTATTTATTATTTTTTAGAATTCTCCCCTTTTCAGTTCCGCCTTTTTAATTTTAGTATTTTTACCACATGCTGGTTGCTGCACCTCTTGCACACATGAATATAAAGTCAAAGGAGCTCTGTCTTTGAACAGATAGTCACCTTGTTTGACACCTGAGATGCATACATTCCTACATTTTTGAGTTTCAATGGACATTTTTTTTAAAAAGACATTTGACTGTTAAGACACATAGACAACTTTTTTAAATCAGTTCTGATTGAACTTGTACTATTAGGTTTTTATAAATAATAATTTCACTCATATTTACAATGATATTGCAACTATTACTTCATCTTTCAATTTACATTTTATAAACAGCTTTTAATCCTTTACTTAATTTTTTACTATTTTAACCATCATATGGTACCTCTTTTTTTAGTCCATGTAACAAAGATCAATTCGATTTTAGTTACTACTACCGCAGTGCCGGTTTTTAATATTACTTTTAATATAATTTTTACTTATTTCACCCTTATGAGTAAGTATGGCTTAAGTTTGTAATTGTGCATGTCCAACAACCCCACACTATTAAATGCGTGGAACCATATTGTACCATGCCGGTTCTGTTTGCCGATTTCGGCATCACTCACCTTTTTAATATAAAGGTCAGTTTAATTAGTTTATCTTTTTAAATTATATATTGTTAATTATACTTTTATTTATATGCATGACTTATTTCATTCATTTTTAAAGTTTCTTTTTAAAAAACGTTTCTTGTTTTTAATCACTCTCCCCATGCACCTTCCCTTGATTTACTATTTAGCCCTTTGATTGCTCAATGCTGTATCTTTTAAATGTTGTTTTTTAGTACATATTTTTAATACACATTTGTTAATACATTTTTATTTATAGGCTCTCATGGTTCATTGTGACTAATATTTGAAACGACACATGTCTAATAGTCCCACTCTACCACATGTATGGAGTCACACTGTACCATGCCGATCCCGTTTGCCGATTTCGGCATCATCGGTCTTCCTTTTTATAACCATTTAAACAGACAGATTAGCTGTATTCAGTTTAACTTTTTAATATATCTGTATTCACACGTATGGTTTCTATGTTTTTAACGTTTTCACTTTTTCCTTTGGAGTCATTTCTTCAATGTGTTTTTTGCTCTCATTTGTGCTTTCCTTTCTTTTTGGACATGCATGTCCAATTGTCAATTACGTTTTTTGGCGCAAAATGAAAGTTTTTAATCTGAGAAGCCTCCGTTTAGTTTATTTTCAAGACAAATGACACTTCATGTTGTAAGTTCGTACTTCAAGGTTAATTGGGTAACGTATCCACATTTTTTATTACATTTCAAAATACCTTTATGCTCCTGCTCCTAGTTCTGTATGATTTGCAATGATCTGGCCCAATATATGGTGTTTTAATTAGACTTTTACTCTCTCCCTTTCCTCTCCATTCTGGCTCTGTGTACTCTTCTTTGAATTGATACATTATGTTTGAAATCATATTTTTCAGATTCTTTTTCCCTGGTCTGGCTTTATATGTTTTTCCATGACTTGCATTATGTTCTCATATAATATTATTTTTTATTTTTTACCTTTAGCTTTGAGCTATCATTTGGAAAGAGGTCTTTTTCAAGACCTTCAGTCTCAAAAGGTGGATTATGTGAGTACCCTCTCTGCAGTCAACTCTATAGACACAGTTTTCAACTATTTTAACTATTCATTTGGTTGCCTTTATTTACAGGGTTGTTTATACATTCTATTTATACATATTCATATATTTATGCTTTTACACATTGTTGTTTGTCATTTTATGAAATATTCTGTTTTTGTTTAAATATTTTTATTTTTATGTATAATTTTATGTATAATTTCCTTTTAAAGCAATCTCAGCAATCAATCTCATTGTACATATGTAAGTAGTTCAGTTTGCATCCCCCGCGTTATCCAAGTTGTTACTCCTGTTCTCTGTAAAGCAAAACATGTTATCCAAGTTGTTACTCCTGTTCTATGTGAAGCCAAACAGTTTGTTATGGTCATTTTGTTGTATGTAAACCGCGCTGACAATAGTGCGGTATATAAGAAATTGTAATAAAATAAAAATAAATAAATATATTTGTCAGATATATTTTTTAAGGTTTTAGTTTTGTTATTAATAGATTGTACTGTTATTTTTAGATGCGTATCCCCCCCCACCCCCCAATGAAGGCTTCTATCTGAAACGCGTAGGGGATTTCCTCATTAAAAGTTAGCACCTGTGACCTTATCAGCCTCCGCCTTGTGTGTGTTCCTGCTTTAGCTGCGAGGGCTCAGCTTTTCTTGTGTTCCAGAAGATGAGTATATACATTCATGAAATGGCATTGTCCCAGCCAGTATTTCAATAAAGCAACTGTATTCATAATGTTTGGATACAGTCTCAGCTGTTTTTTTTATTGAAAACATCAGCATGCAAGTGGTATTCTGCTGAGAGGCATGGAGGTACTACAGTAGCAGAGGCTAAGGCCACCAGATCCATGGTTCTGGGCTCCAAAATGCAGGAATGAAACAAGGAGACCAGGAATCTATCCCTGTCAGCAGGGGCGGCCCAAGGGGGGTGCGGGGCCATGTGCGGAGACTCGGTGCGGGGCCTCATTTGCATAAGTGTCCTTATTTGCATAAATATTTGCATAATGTTACCATACACTAACTTTTAGTAAACATGTCTCTTAATGAGTGTATGGATAAAGAAAGACTAAAAGATTTCTACATTACTATAATCCAGTGCCAACCGCCAGGCACATTAGGAACTACTACAAACGCTGCCCATTTAGAACCCATAGCAAACCTGCCGTATCCTGACAGCACTACCAGGACTCACAAAGCACCATACCCTACCTATCAAAAGGCTACACTGCAAATATTAAACCAATACACTTCAGAGAATAACAATACATGATGTACTGGGGAAAGAGAACAAGTGGCAATGTCAAATAGGAATTATATAAACAGAATACCTCAGCTCAGTTACACATGCAGAACATAGACCATCACCAAACAAGGAATCACAATTTAGAAACAGGAAGGCAATAATTAAACTGGGAACCCCAATAGCCAAACTTGGAATGTGCAACAACAGTGTAGAAATAAAACTATAAATTAATTTCCTCTTGTACCAAACAAAGCGCAGACGTTAATGATGCACATTTCCCAGAGCTGACATATTCCAGTTAATAAATTCAAAATAAAGAGATATCTTTCTACCTTTTGTGCATTTTTTTTCAGTTGCAATTGCTCCAGCCACTTTCTTCTGGTTTCTTCATGTTTTCTGCTAACTTTCCATCATCTGCTGTCCATTTGTCCTTTCTTCTCTCTTCTAGTTTTTTTCCATTCTCTCTCTCTACATCTGCTTTAACATACAAATCTTTCTCCTTTTGCTCTTTCCTCATTCCTATTTCATCCACACAAATTTTACCCCTCCATCCTCAATCCCCACTTACTCTCCCAATACCCGGCCAATTGTAGATTTTTCATCCCTCCTACACAAAATATTTTTCCCCTCTCCATTTTACTCTCCCAGCCCCATCCCATTCTAATCCCCCCCCCCAACATCAGCTCCCTTCTAGTTCCAGTCTCACCAAGCATCCATTCCCTTCTAGTCCCTGCATCAGCCCATTTCCAGTCCTAGCCCCCCATCAGCCCATTTCCAGTCCTAGCTCCCCCATCCATTTCCAGTCCAAGTCCCTTCATCAGCTCATTTCCAATCCTAGCCCCCCATCAGCCCATTTCTAGTCATTTCCTAGCCCCACCATCAGCCCATGTCAAATCATAGCTCCCCTCCACTCAGCCCAATTCCATTCCAAGCCCCCCCATGAGCCTACTTCCAGTTCTAGCCCCTCCATGAGTCCATTTCAATTCAAACCCCCACCACAGCCC
Organism: Ichthyophis bannanicus; assembly: GCA_033557465.1. NCBI lineage: Eukaryota > Metazoa > Chordata > Amphibia > Gymnophiona > Ichthyophiidae > Ichthyophis > Ichthyophis bannanicus. The sequence goes on from CM066031.1 coordinate 651,760,752, forward strand.
ATTTCCAATCTTAGCTCCCCCCAACAGCCCATTTCCAGTCCTGTCCTAGCTGTTCCATCAGCCCATTTTCAGTCCTAGCTCCCTTCCCTCACAGCCCATTTCCATTCCAAGCCCCTTCCCCATCAGCTATTTTCAGTTCAAGCCTCCCCTTCCACTCAGCCCATTTCCAGTCCTAGCAACCCCCCAACCAATTACCAGTCCTAGCCCCCCGACAACTTCCAGTCCTAACCCCATCACCCCATTTTCAGTTTAAGCCCCCCCTATAACCCATTACCAGTCCTAACCCCCCATCAGCCCACTTCCAGTCCTAACCCCCCATCAGCCCATTTCCAGTAAGCCCCCCATAGCCCATTGCCAGTCCTAAACCCCCCCATCAGCCCACAGCCCATTACCAGTCCTAACCACATCAGCCCACCTCAAGTCCTAACCCCTCCCCATCAGCCCATTTCCTGTCCTAGCCCCCCCATAGCCCATTATCAGTCCTAACCCCCCCATAGCCCATTACCAGTCCTAACCCCCCCATCATCCCACTACCAGTCTTAACCCCCCATAGCCCATTACCAGTCCTAACCCCCCCATAGCCCATTACCAGTCCTAACCCCCCATCACCCCATTTCCAGACAGCCCCCATCAGCCCACAGCCCATTACCAGTCTTAACCCCACCCGATAGCCCATTACCAGTCCTAACCACAACCCATCAGCCCACTACCAGTCTTAACCCCCACCCCATCAGCCCATTACCAGTCCTAACCCCCCATCACCCCATTTCCAGACACCCCCGTCAGCCCAGAGCCCATTGCCAGTCTTAACCCCCCCCATAGCCCATTGCCAGTCTTAACCCCCCCATAGCCCATTGCCAGTCCTAAGCCCCCCATCACCCCATTTCCAGACAGCCCTCATCAGCTCACAGTCCTTTGCCAGTCTTAGCCCCCCCCGCCCATTGCCAGTCTTAACCCCCCCTAGCCCACTGCCAGTCTTAACCCCCCAGCCCATTGCCAGTCTTAACCCCCCCATAGCCCATTGCCAGTCCTAAGCCCCCCAACACCCCAGTTCCAGTCAGCCGTCATCAGCCCACAGCCCATTGCCAGTCTTAACCCCCCCTAGCCCATTGCCAGTCTTAACCCCCCTAGCCCACTGCCAGTCTTAACCCCCCCAGCCCATTGCCAGTCTTAACCCCCCCATAGCCCATTGCCAGTCTTAAACCCCCCGTCCCCTGCCAGTATTAACACCCCCCTAGCCCACTGCCAGTCTTAACCCCCCCATAGCCCATTGCCAGTCTTAACCCCCCCAGCCCACTGCCAGTCTTAACCCCCCCTAGCCCACTGCCAGTCTTAACCCCCCCCAGCCCATTGCCAGTCTTAACCCCCCCCCATCGGCTCATGGCAATTTAAAAAAAGAAAAAAAGCTGCCTGCTGCCGCCGCGGCGGCATGGAGTGTCCCGCGGGGCCCCCTCTGCCCGGCTGAACTCTCCCGATGCGGCTGAGCCCCTCTGCGCCGGCTTGCAGATACGCAAAGGGGGAGTGTCTCCCTCGCGTCTCTGTTAAGCCCGCAGGGGCAGATGGGAAATTTCTCATCAGCCCCTGCTTCCCATCAGCCCCTGCGGGCTTAACAGAGACGCGAGGGAGACACTCTCCCTTCGCGTATCTGCAAGCCGGCGCAGAGGGGCTCAGCTGCGCTGGGAGAGTTCTGCCGGGCAGAGGGAGCCCCGCGGGACACTCCATGCCGCCGCCGCGGCAGCGGACAGCTTTTTTTTTTTTTTTTTATTTAATTAAGAAAAAAAAAGCAGAATGTTCTTTGCGCGGGGCCCCCGAAACGCGGGGCCCTGTGCAAAAAACATTCTTGCTCAATGGACGGGCCGGCCCTGCCTGTCAGTCAATAAGGGGGTTATGTTCCTAAAACCACGGTGACCCCAACAGAACAGTGCTGGCTGCTGCATCAAGGACCCCTAACGAAATAGTGTCCAAGTGCCAGGTACCCACTGATAGGTTAAAATCCAAGGTATTTCTTGCTTGTGAAATGCTTTACCAGTAGAACTGTGGATGGAAATGGATTAGGCCTAGTTTAGGTAGGGCTTTAAAATGTATTTAAATCAATGCACTTTTGGAGGGGGGTAAAAGTGTAAGCTTAAGACAATTACGCTTAATATTATAGTATACAGCAATGTCTAAAGTATGCGAGACTAGAGTTGCCTGGACCAAACTGCTCGTGCCCCCCTTTCCTAATATTCACTGCCCAGCCTTGTTTTCTACTTTCCCTCCCCCTTCCTCCCCTCTCCATTGAAGCCTCCTCCACTGACAATGACCTCTTCATCTCTACCCAGATGGGGGAGGATGTATATATTGTGCTGTAGGAAACCAACCAAGGCGTGATTAAAATAGAAAGACAGAGTCTTTACTAGGTCCTTGACAGCCCAATAAGTCAAGGGCTGTCAAGGACCTAATAAAGACTCTGTCTTTCTATTTTAATCACGCCTTGGTTGGTTTTCTGTTATTTTGCGTGGTTCTTTGCTTCTGTGGTGTTTTCTTATATTGTGTTGTAGGTCCAGTTATCTTGTTTCTTTTGTAATGGAAAATTATTTAATAAACACTGAAAGTTCAAAAAAAGGTATATGAGAACTGTGATTGTATAATCATTTATTGTATAGCGGGAGTGGGGATGGTGGGGAGAGGGGCGAGATACTTTGTTGTTACCGTGTAAATTTAACACCGTTTACACCATTTAGAATGGACTGATTGTTTGTGGCCTATGTAAGTAACTAAATAAATGTCTCCCTGGCTCAGGGGCCTACTAACGATTGCCACAATGAAAACAGGCAAGAAATTCAGCTTTAGAGTTATTCCATGTGATCAGACAAACTCATGACTGATACATTTTTCAACAGCCCCTGAATAGATGAGGGCCAATGTCTCCACATGATCAATGGACCAACTCAGAGTGAAATTCCAACTAATGCCAAAATCCTAAAAGACCTGATGTGCAGGTGTCTCTGCTGCTTCTTACTTCTCACGTGAGTCCATCCTTCACGCTCTGGTGAAAACCCCCCCAATATTTTTCAGCATGTCTTGATCACGAACTTCAGGCCTACAGAGTCTCTTACAACAAAGTGCAAAGCATCAGGTAACATGAAGCCCCCCTCCTTCATTGCCTTAACCATGATCATCACACCATTTGTCATAAAAACAGCCAGGAAGCACGGTGGTCCATCTGTGGCCCAGCTGCCAGCCCTCCACCATTCTCCTTATTTCTGTTAACATATCAGCCAAGCTATGGCTGCTATCCATCACCTGTTTGTGCAGGAAACATAAACAAAATAAATCCAGGATACAATGAAAACAGATCTAAATGAAGAATACCTCATTACCAGTGAAGGATAATATGACAAGCTAACCGCATGTTTTATGTTTCTAAGAGTATTACCTGCAAGAACTTGCAGAAAATGCAGCTGTGTCAGTCCACAGATACTTCCAAAATAACAAAGAAAGAAATCTAAAGGAGAATATAATACATGCTACATAGATCTCTGATTCTGAGACACTTTTTTAACCAATCCAGCAACAACTAGAAATGTTGAAGGGCTCACTGGAAGAGTAAAAGCTTCAGCTGTTATGCGACAAGATTCTGGGCACTGCAAACTCAAGCCATCTTTCTCACTCATGGAGCATGCTTTGTCTGAGATCAATGTTCTGTTCACATATTGAGATTCTTCACTGGTAGTGTTCATCATGGAAAATAATACTGATTTAGTTATAATTGTGAGCTAGGATGCAAAATATTCTGCCCATGCAAGACCTTTCTTTTTCCAGTCTTGTACTGAAAATTCTGCATATTCATAGTAAGAAAACTGACAATTCAAGACATTTAGGGAGTAATTTTTATAGAACTTTTTCCCTGTGTAAGACAAACCTATTTTACACACATAAAAGGGCTTTTATAAGTGTGCATGATCATATGTATGTGTGCTGAAAGGATCTCACTTTATTTATTTAACTGTGCTTATATACCGTAATCTACAAGTTTAAGCGGTTTACAAATAACAACTTGGCTGAATGGGCTTACATGGAACATAGATAACTTATTAATGTGGTACATAGAAGTGGTAACAGTAATAACTTGGTAGAAACATTGAACTATATACATTGAACAGTAGCTGGGTTGGGACATTGAACTATGTACATTGAACAGTGGTTAGTATGTGATGAATAACGACAGGTACATCCATTGGGCATGAGTTTGTTATGTGAAGAAGGGGGGTTGGGTGGGGGGAAAGGTGTGGGAGGAGTGGAACTGGGATGGGTTGGTTATGTGTTCTCATTGGTGAAGTATTCAAGGAACAAGTGAGTTTTTAGATTTTTTCTTGAAGTCTGTATGGTCATTCTTGTTGCGCAGATGGTCTGGTAGGGCATTCCATAACGTCGGAGGAAAGAGTCAGAAGGCTCTTTTGGACATCGGGGAGTTGCTTTTCATGTGTGAGGATGGAATGTGGAGTGTGTTGGTAGAGTTTGTTCTTCTGGATCTGTTATTAGGGGTTATCTGTATTAATAATCATAAGTAATTGGTAGATGGTCCGTGGAATAGTTTGAAGATTGTGTGGATGGCCTTGTGCTTGATTCTTTGATTGATGGACAGCCAGTGCAGTTGTTTGAATATTGGGGTTATGTGTTCAGACCTTTGGGTGTTGCAGAGGGTGCTTGCAACAGTATTCATGACTTGTTGAAGTGGTTGAAGTGTGGATTTAGGCAAGCTTTGCAGGATGATGTTGCAATATTCAAAGTGAGGGAATATGAGTGCTTGAAGAACTGTGCGGTAATCGCTTGGTTCCAGGAGTGATTTTAGGTGTTGCACTGTCTTGAGTTTGTGGTAGATGGTTCTTGTGGTATTGGTTATATGAGGGGAGAGTGTGAGATATTGATCCAGGATGATCCCCAGGTAGAGTATGTGTGGTTTGACTTGGAGTTGGGTTCCATCAATCATTATGTGCTTAGATGATGTAAAGTTGGTCTCCCTGAAGATGTATAAGACTTCAGTTTTTTTGTAATTTATATTCAAATTGTGTTCTGTGAGCCATGTTGATACAGAGATGAAGTATTTCTTTATGTGGGTTTTGGTTGGGTTGGTGGTATTGATAGAGGCATAAAGAATGGAGCAGCGTCGTGACCATAACAGCACCTCTTCTTTCCTGACAGGCATCAGGCGAGGGAACGGAAAGGAGATCCCCTCCCCGCTCACCAGCCCAAGGCCAATCAGGGCCTTCAAGAGACGTTTAAATTTCGGGAGCACCATTAGGCACGAAGAAAGGAGCAGTGCCGCGGCTGGAACAGCATCTCCTCCTTCCTGACCGGCATCAGGCAGGGGAGCGGGAAGGAGATCCCCTCCCCACTCACCGGCCCAAAGCTAATCAGGGCCTTCAAGAGATGTTTACATTTTTGGAGCGCCATCAGGCACGAAGAAAGAAGCAGCACCGTGGCTGGAACAGCACCTCCTCCTTCATGACCGACATCAGGCGAGGGAGCGGGAAGGAGATCCCCTCTCCACTCACTGGCCCAAGGCCAATCAGGTCCTTCAAGAGACGTTTAAATTTTGGGAGCACCATCAGGCACAAAGAAAGGAGCAGCGCCGCGACTACAACAGCACCTCCTCCTTCCTGACCGGCATTGGGTGAGGGAGCGGGAAGGAGATCCCCTCCCTGCTTACCGGCCCAAGGCCAATCAGGGCCTTCAAGAGACATTTAAATTTTGGGAGCACCATCAGGCGCGCCTGCGCCTGGTGGTCCCATGCCTGAGGGCCTCGCCAGAGGGCCCTTTGGCGTGAGTCTGTGGCGGGATGAAAAACAAACAAACAAACATTAGTACACCTGAATCTGGAAACTGGACTTATCTATAAATTCAAAGCCACTCCAATACATGCCGAGGAGCAGCCGACCAACACAGAACACCATCTCGTCTGACCAGATTGGCATCGGGGAGTTCGGCGGGAATGAGTGCACCTTCACAATTAACACCACAAGACTCAACCAAGACTCTGGACTGATGTGTAAGCTCACAAACACACTCCAAGGCATACCCACACCTGAGGACCCTTAAGCACGGCCCATTGGCACAGAAACTGGGTGCCACTACTCCACACACCCAACTAAACCGTATGTACTACCTCCATACCTGTAATTGAAACATTTTGCCTAAACACTGTAATTGAAATATTTGTTCTAAACACTGTTACCTAGTATCAGCTGTATCTACCAGTTAAATCACAACGTTTAAATATTAATCAGCACTACTCATTGCAGCCAAAAGTATCTACCTTTTGCAATCCCACCCCATCTACATAGACCTGATATTCCAGACCATTCAGCACACAACCTATAATTATCAAACCCCAGCCACACTGTAGCTGACCACTCTTCGCAGACAACTTGTCATACCTTTACACACCTAGGCCAATTCCCCCCCCCCCCAAAAAAAAAAAACCTACTCACAAACAAAAAAATCAAATACAAATCAAATCAACATTGCCATCATGGAAGCAAAACCTCCAATAGTACATACATTATGCATTATACTACTCCTCACAACATTAACCAAGACACTCATGGACCCACTAAACTCCCCCCACTACCAACACATCCCCATTATCTACCACCGTCCATACAATAATCAAATCCACACCACACCATTCCATAAAAGCACCAGAAATAATTGTCAGCAAAAACACAAATCCCACCAGAGACTAATAAACATAAACCACAATGAGAGCATCTTACCCCTCTCACAAGCAGGACACACCAATCCCCTAAAATGCATTTTGGTGAATATGTGTTCTGTAAGAAATAAAATACCACTTATCAATGATATACTAACAGACGAAGCACCAAACATCCTCTTACCGAACATGATACCATCCTCCTAAACCAACTGAAATCAAATAGGTACAGATTATTCAGCTGCCACAGAAGCACCAAGCATGGCAGCAGAGTCCTTATACTAACCAAGACCAGCATAAATGCCAATGTAAGTGTCTGCGACAACTACGATGACATAGATCTGCTGAAAATAGAAAACAAAGGCCTTGCGATATGTCTCCTTTATAGACCACCCTCCACTAATCATACCAAGCTCACAACAATTCTAGAATCAGCCTGTGCATCCCACACGCAGAAATAACACTTCATCCTGGGAGATTTTAACCTTGTCTCACTCCCAACTCACCAATCACAAGAATTCCTAGAATTTATGGAAGACCTAGGTTTTCAACAAATAATGAATACCACCCTTGATCTGATATTCCTCCCAAAACACATCGCGGAACACCCCTGATTGATCACACCCAGTACAACCCAGATACCCTGGTCAGACCACTACATACTAAGGTTTGAGCTCCCACTCACACTTAATAAACAAAAAATCCCAAAATAGCACAACACAACCCCCACTACAAGCATTTTGACAAAGTAGATTTCCTGAATAATGTACTTCCACAGCTCACACCTCCTTCCCAAAACATAGATGAGGCAGTAAAGAACTGGCACACAATAACTCATAGAGCAGCCTTACCCAAAACCACATACAAAAAGATGACACAAAGGCCCACCAGAAATGGTATACTAACAAGTTACATGCCCTCAAAAAAGAACTCCGCAAGCTTGAGAATAAAATGGAGAAACAAAAAATTCCCAGACCTAAGAGCTCTCTATATAAGAAATCTAAACCTCTATAAAGAGGCCATACAAGCTGCAAAAAGAAACCACTACACTAACACCATAAACAAAGCCATCAACCGCACTAGACAACTTTTCAAAATTGTCAAATCTCTAACAAAAACACACCAGAACAAGTAACCTAAGACGACAATCAACTCAGAAACTCTTGCCATTCACTTTGCATCAAAATTAAAAAGCAAAAATACTTCTCCAAATACTACTACACAAATGAGGCTACACCACCCAAACAAATGGGACACACTTCACTCTAAAGGAAAAACAGTTACTTGATACCATTACTAAAATCAACGCAACCACCTCCCATCTTGATCCATGCCCTGTAGCATGGATAAAAGCAACAAAATCTGAACTAGCCCCCTTCATACTCAACATAGTGAATCAATCTCTTCTACTGGGAACAATGCCAGATGATCTCAAACTAAGCACAATTCGTCCCATGCTCAAGAACAACTCCCTAAATAAAGATGACACCGCCTCCTATTGACCCATCGCAAGTATCCCATTCCTAGCAAAAATCATTGAAAAAAACAGTTCAAACTCAATTGCAAGACTACATAGATGCAAACTATCCCCTTGATGAGCACTGCAATGGTTTCCATGCATACCTTGGAATGAAAACCCTACTAACGCTCATGTTTGACACCCTAATCTGTGGCATGGATAATATCAACCATGCCTACATACTTGTATTCATAGACATCACATCAGCCTTTGACAGCATGGATTATAAAATACTCCTTGACAGGCTAACAAATCTAGGAATAACAGGTATTGCCCATTAATGGTTCAAGTCATACATCACCAACAGATACCAATAATTGATTAAGAATCCTCCATGACCTTCCTACAAGAATAGGGAATCCCACAGAGCTCAGCTTTATCAACTCTCCTGTTTAACCTTTATCTTCAAACAGTATGCTCAATCTTCAAAAAACATCAAATAGGGTACCTCATATATACCGACGACATTATGTTGTTCGCCCAAGTGACATAAAAAAAACAGCCTACCACAACATCATCAAATGCATCCTAGAAGCACAGGCCTGGCTCAGTGAGAACAACCTCCAGATCAACCTCATAAAAACTGAAATAATGTTCACCACAAGAAACCAAAACTTCACACCTCCTACTGAAATAACGATACAAAACACCACCATCCAAGTAAAATACTTGGGAATCACCTTGGACAAATCAGACAGTATGACATCCCAGGTAAAATGAACAGCCAGGACAATATTCTTTAAGCTAAGATCCATCCAGAACCCAAGACCACTCCTAGAACCCAATGACTTTAGAAAGGTAGTTCAGGCGCTCATAACCCTGCATTGGGACTACTGTAACAGCCTATAACAAGGGGCTGCCCAAAAAAAACAATCAATACCCTCCAAATAACTCAAAACATGACTGCTCGAATAATAACCAAAACGCACCTGACAGATCACATTACACCAATCCTTAAAGACCTGCACTGACTCCCATTATCAAGTAGAATAAAATATAAAGTAATAATTACCACATTCAAGTTACTACAGAACATCTCACCATCATTCCTCACAACTAAGATCCATACACAAACAGAAACCAGGAGCAGAAGAAACAACAACCTAAACACGCTCGCAGTATTCTTCAAGCCATAATACAAAACAAGTAACCAGCAAAAGAACCTTCACCTACACTGCACCCAAATTATGGAACCTCCTACCAGACAGCATGAGATCTATTAGAGACCGCCAAACATTTAGGAAACAACTAAAGACATTTCTGTTTGCCGAACACTACAACAACGAAACATCTGCATGTTTACCACAACTAGCTCAACCAAGCTAAGTGTATATAGCTAAAAGTATATAAATGTATATAGTTAAAGTTGTATAATCACACAGATCCAGTAATCTACTCTGTATATGGTTTGCCTGTAATCTCATGTGTTCTCTGTAACTGGTTTTGTTCAATGTAAATTGCCCCTGATCTCTGGAAGGGGCGGTATATAAAATAAATAAAACATGATATCATCTGCATATAAGTGGTAAAGTAAATTGTGTAATTGTAGTATGGTGCAGATGGGTTGTAGGAAGAGGTTGAATAACAGTGAGGATAGGGCTGATCCTTGGGAACGTCTTGCTGTTGTAAGTAGGACTTTGAGGTTTCATTGCCCATTTTTACTCAGAGATAGCATTCTGTGAGGTATGAGGTGAACCATTTAAGTGTGGTGCCTCTCAGGCCTATTGCTTGTAAGTGCTGGATGATCAGATTGTGTGGGATGGAGTCAAAGTCGGCTTTGATGTCCAGGAATATGATGATGAATTCTTTGTCTTGTCGATGCCTTTTACAAGGTTGTCAAAGCAGTGAGTAGGGATTCTAATTGTACACACACCATGTACAGAAGTTCTGGATGTATAGCAGGGGTGGAGCTGTAATGTACATATGTAGTTTATAAAATATGTAAGTACATGCACACATTTGGAATACATATAAATTTGAGCGTGAATATTGGCAGAGTGTTGGAGACTGATTCTAGGTTGGAGACTGATTTTATAAAGGCACATTTTCTAAAGGCACAATAGGCTGAAATGGGGGTGCCTTTTTAGGGCTTTTCACAAAAGTGCTTACATACCCCCCCCCCCCCTTTCTGTCCTAAAGCAGAATCAATCAGTTGAGTATACTGGAAGCCTACATTATGCATGAGATAGATTTGCATATAGTGCCTCTACTTAAAATCTATCTCATGCATGTTCATTGTTGATATCCTGGAGCCCCAGTGGCTAGTGCTTTCCTGGCAGAGGTTTGAGAATCACTGGCACAGTACATGAGTGTAATAAGTACAAAATGCTCTGCACTACAACTAGAAAGTGTTCTGCAGTCTTCAATTGGCTTGTTACTAAGTATCAAAAGAAATGAAACTATTGTTACGAGTGGCTAGAGAGTTCTCAGAAACTCAGGCAGTCATTGACTGATCGTATAGAGTCATATGAATGAACTGCCCCTCACACATCAACGATCCTCTATGAAAAGCCACTCATTAATACAGGTTTTGTATATAGTAAGATTTAGAAAAAATTGAGTGTTTAACTTATAGACAACCAGCTTCTGGCATTCATTTCCCGACGCTGTAAAGCGCGCTGGAAATATGCGTTTCACCTTTACTGTTTCATCAGGGGAATCACATAAGCAATTGCAACACGTAATGCTCCCCAGAAGCTTGCAGTCTTTAGCTTTTCAACGGCTAAAGACTGCAAGCTTCTGGGGAGCATTACATATTTTGATACTTAGTAACAAGCCAATTGAAGATTGCAGAACACTTTCTAGTTGTAGTGCAGAGCATTTTGTACTTATTATATTAGAGCTCTGACGAAAGGAGACCGCAATAGAATATTGTGAGACAGTACATGAGTGGACATGTGGAAGGTAATGTTGAAACAGGACACCTACCTAGGGAAGGCACATAAAGCTGCATTTTACAAAGGATATCCAAGTGCAGTCTGGGACATCAAAGCCAGAATGTCTGGAAAGAATGCAAGTATTTCTATGTTCAGGCGCGATTGTGTGAATGTAGATGTGCCCCATATGGACATCTGCAGGGCAGTCAACTTAGACGTCTCTGGTATGGCATTCAATATAGAGGACATTTAAGACATGAATTGGTGGTTTAAACACAAGACAAATTTCCCAAAAACACAAAACATCATTGCGCTTGTGCAGAGTATTGAGGATAGTGAAGTGCCAACTTCTCTAAACCTGCAAGACTATGTTACTCTCAGTGCATAAATCCCCTGAGGTAACTTTCACAGATTTTGACAATCTAGAGGTACTAACACAGAAAAAGCATGCAGGTAATGACGTTTTAGTGCCTAAATTACCCCTTTAAGGTAAGTGAATGCATGTGTACATATTACCTGCATGCTTTTTCTGTGTCAGTACCTCTAGATTGTCAAAATGTATGTCCTTCCACTGTGAAAGTTACCTCAGGGGATTTATGCACTGAGAGTAACATAGTAACACAGTAAATGACGGCAGATAAAGACCAGTATGGTCCATCTAGTCTGCCCAGTAAGATGGCAAGAGTAGGTGCACCTGCCGCTCCATGCAGGCCACCCCTCCCCATGTCTTTGTTTAGGGGTGAACCCACCGCTCCATGTAGGACACCCGTTTGTTGAGAAATTAGTTAGTTAAGTTTATTTTGATTTTCTCCTGTTGCTGTAAAGGGACCCACTGTGTCTGTCCCATGCCATTTTGAATTCTGTCACTGTATTTGCCCCCACCACTTCCATCGGGAGGGCATTCCAAGCATCCACCACCCTTTCAGTGAAAAAGTATTTCCTGACATTGCCTTTCAATTTACCACCTTGCAGCTTCATGTTATGCCCTCTAGTTTTGCAGCTTCCCCATCTTTGGAAGAGGTTTGTTTGTTCATTATTTCTCTTTAAGTATTTAAAGGTCTGAATCATATCTCCCCTATCCCTCCTCCTCCAGAGTGTACATATTTAGGTCTTCAAGTCTCTTCTCATAGGGCTTCTAACGCAGGCTCCAAATCATTTTGGTCGCCTTCCTCTGAACAGTTTCCAGTCTTTTTTCATCCTTTGCAAGATATGGTCTCCAAAACTGAACACAGTATTCCAAGTGAGGCCTCACCAGTGACTTATACAGTGGCATTAGTACCTCTTCCTTTCTTTTGGTAATTCCTCTTTGTATGCAACCCAACATCCTCCTGGCTTTTGCCACTGCCCTGTCACACTGTTTTGCCACCTTGAGAACCTCAGAAATTATCATACCAAGATCCTTTTCCTGGTCCATGCACACCAACCTCTTGCCCCCTATCGCGTATATTTCCCTTGGATTTCTGCTTCCCAAGTGCATGACACTGCACTTCTTCACATTAAATCTTAACTGCCAAGCATTAGACCATTCTTCCAGCTTTTGTGGATCTTTCCTCATGTTATCCACTCCCTCAGGGGAGTCTACTCTGTTGCAAATTTTTGTGTCATCTGCAAAAAGACAGACTTTTCCATTCACCCCTTCAGCAATATCACTCACAAATACATTGAACGGTGCCAGGCCCAGGACCGAACCCTGGGGCACCCCACTAATCACCCTCCTTTCATCTGAGTGAGTTCCATTTACCATCACCTTCTGTCGTCTGTCAGTCAACCAATTTCTGATCCAGTTCACCACCTTGGGATCCATCCCCAAACTACTGAGTTTATTGATAAGCTTCCTATGAGGAACAGTATCAAAGGCTTTTCTGAAATCCAGGTAGATGACATCCATCGCATGCCCCTGATCTAGTTCTCTGGTCACCCAGTCAAAGAACTCCATCAGATTTGTTTGGGAAGATCATCCTTTGGTAAAACCATGTTGCCTCGGATCATGCAACCTGTTGGTTTTGAGAAAGTCCACTATTCGCTCTTTCAGGAGTGCCTCCATTACTTTTCCCGCCACTGAGGTATGGCTCACGGGCCAGTAGTTAGTCACATCTTCCCTGTCACTACTTTTGTGAAGAGGTACCTCATCAGCCCTTCTCCAGTCCTGAGGAACTTCTCCTGTTTCCAAGGATCAGTTGAAAACATTCTTTAACAGCCCTCTCTGAGCCCTTTCAGTATCCTGGGATGTATCCCATCTGGTCCCACGGCCTTGTCCACTTTCAGTTTTGCAAGTTGTTCTAACACATCATCTTCTGTGAATGGTGTGGTATCTACTTCATTCCCATTTTTATATTTGGGAGTCACAGGTGGTCCTTCTCCAGGATTTTCTTTAGTAAAAACAGAGCAGAAGTATTTGCTTAGTAATTTCGCTTTTCAATGTCACTTTCCACGAGTCCGTTCCCAGCACTTCTGAGTCCTGCAATTCCATCTCTTATTTTCCTCCTCTCCCGAATATACCTGAAGAACATTTTGTTGCCACACTTCACATCTTTAGCCATCTTTTTCTCTGCCTTTGATTTTACTTTCCTTATTTTTCTTTTTGTCTCTTTTAGTTTGATCCTGTATTCCTTTCTGTGTTCCTCTGTTTGCAAGCTTTTGAATTTTGTGAAAGCTGTGGTTTTTTGCCTTTATTTGAGCAGCCACTTCTTTGGAGAACCAAATAGGTTTCCTTCTCCTCTTGTTTTTATTTACTTTCCTTACATATTTATCTGTTGCCCCTTTTATTGCCACCTTTAGTTTAGCCCATTGCAATTCAACTTCCCTTATCCCCCCCACCCTGCCAACTCCTCCTTCAGGTACTTGGCCATTTTACTGAAGTCAGTGTTTACGCCATCAAAAAGTAGAAAGACTAGAAGACATGCAATAAAGCTACAATGTAACCCATTTAAGACTAATAAGAGAAAATATTTTTTCTCTCAATGCTTAATCAAACTCTGGAATTCGTTACCCGAGGATATACTAAAAGCTATTCTTGTAGCTGGGTTTAAAAAAAGATTTGGACAAGTTCCCAGAGGTAAGATCCATAAATTGTTTTTAAAGAGGACCCAGGAAATCCACTGTTTGCCCCAGGACAAGCATTGTGGAACCTATGTGCCTCTTTGGGAACCTGCCAGGTACTTGTGGCCTGGATTGGCCATTGTTGGAAACAGGATACTGGGCTTGATATATCTTGGTCTGACCCAGTAAGGCATTTCTTATGTTCTGATGTATATAAATGCTGAGAGACTCATCTGCATATCCATCCCAGAAGCCCCAGCAGAGGACTCCAGTGATTGCTGTGAGTCAACTAGGTAGGAGCTGCCGCAGATCCACACTCTTCCCAGCAACAGAGGACCAGAAGACCCATCTGCATATCCATCCCAGCAGCTCCAGCAGAAGATTCCAGAGGTTGCCATGAGTCAGCCAGGCAAGAGCTGCCACAGACCCCGGGCGCTTACCAGGGTCTCCAATAGCCAGGCCACTTTCTTGCAACTCAATCGGATGCTTACTGGGGCATCTGGTAGAGAGCAAAAGACCCACAGATTAAAATCAGCATGGCTCGATCCCATGAGCAGTGAGCTCTGTCCCAAAGATAACAACATCACTCACAGTTGCCACTGACCATGCTAAAGCTGCAAGTCTCAGTCATGCCCAAACCTAGCAGGCTCACACTTAAGGGTCATGCCAAAGGACCCTTAGATGTGGTCCTTGGAGTGGACTGGAGTGACTCCTCTGTCAACAGTGAGCCGCATACGCACCATTTGGAGCATCACATAGGCATAATCCACAGCCTGCACTCAAGTCTAATGAATGAGATTTGCCTCCACAACAGCTCTATCCACACAACATTCACCATATTTGTCAGCCTACAGAGATAATATACCATCCTCTGCCCAAATTCTGGATTTATACTTGGAAACCCTACTGCATCAATCATGGCCACTACAATGTTCTTAATAAGTGTTCTACACATCTCATTACTGATCATATGCACAGAATCCTTACTTTTCAGTTCAACTCTCATCCAAATCATACATCACAATACCCACTATAATATAACCACTTTCAAATCCAAAGCAAGAGTCAGGTGTCCCTGGAATCTCATTAAAATCAAGCCCTACGAATCCATAAGAGCACATCTCAACAACCATGTGATTCACCCCCATAGCGCAAAATGTGTTCTCCTCAATGCCCAATTGGCATGCTGCAAGGTCACTGTATTATCTGATTATCTCAATGACCACAATATAGATATGTGTGTGACACAGTCATGGTTCACCAACACTGAACATGTGCTAATAAATCAACTTCTACCATCAGATTTTAGTCTTTCCATCTGTCCCAGATCTAACTGCAGAAGCAGAGGCATCTTTATTTTAGCCAGGGACCACCTCACATTCCACAACATTACCAGCAACTCAGAAGGAGTAATGGACATCCTCATCATCTCAAATAAGCACATCATGCTCTGCCTAGCTTACAGATCCCAAACTGCAGCCACTGATGAATCCCTTCCTGCAGACAATCGGAGACCTCCCTACAAGAAACAAGAAATTACTGCTACTAGATGACCTGAACCTCTCCTCTGCCCCACCTAGGCTCTCCAAATCCTTCATTGAAGCTCTGGATGCACTGGAATTCACCCAGATCATCAACAGACCAACACACAAAAAAGGAGCTATCTTAGATTTCATATTCGCTCCTAAACACATGCTCACAAATGACCACATCCCTTCCCCAACATATCTCCAGTCCCTTGATCTGACCATAAAACAATCATGTTCTATCTTCTAAACATGCACACACATGCACACATCCTACCACAGCCTGCTAAAAGAAGATTTGGATGCCTAGACAAGAATGAGTTCTTAGATAAATTTGTTCCCCAGATAGCACATCAATCAGAAGACCTTGGTATCTTGATCGACAACTGGAACCATGTAATGTGCAAAGCAACCATCACACCCCAAACAAAGAGCCATAAGAAAATACCACTCTATAGTATGATACAGTACACAGCAGATTTAAGAAGTACTAAACGAGAGTTCAGACAGCTTGAGAGAAGATGGCGACAATCCATGACCAGATATGACTGTGATGAATGCATGTCTAAGCTGCAAGAATACCAGAGTATGATACACCAAAAGAAGAAGAATTATTTGGCAGACCAAGAATGCCGTCTCATCATCGCAAGCACTAGCAAACCACTTCCAAGCCAAAACCTACAAGATGGGAAACATGTTAACTGCAACTGTACTGCCATCAAAAAACAACACAATACCGTTCACCTGGCATACCTTCAACCCAATCTCACTAGAGCACCTAGAAAGCATATCACAAATCTCAACACCACCACTTCCCCTCTAGATCCATACCCAGTAAACTGGATCAAAATATCTCACATTCAACTTGCCCCCCATACTACTCGAGATCACACAACATTCTCTCACCCAAGGCTACATGCCCACCAAACTCAAGCACGCCTCTGTCCAACCAATATTCAAGAGTCCATCACTAAACCCAGAGAGCCCTAGCTCATATAGACCCATATCCAGTCTACCCTTTCTGGCAAAGATGATTGAGAAGTTTGTGCAGCTTCAGCTTCGGGATCGCCATGACTTGCATGCGCCTCTTGATCTGCAACAGTGCAAATTTATGGAGCATCCAGACAGATCATATAACTCCCAGTGTTCAGAAACTTACACTGGCTCCCCATAGTGAGCCACACAGAAAACAAGGCCTTGCTTCCCATTTTCAGAATTTCACATAGCCTTTCTTCAGTATAGCTACAATCTTTAATACACAAGATGCCATACAGCAGACAGAGAAGAAGCAATGCACAAAATTGCTTTACCATCCCCACAGCAAAAGCAAAGAGCAACCAGAGTGCCTTGAATTGAGCCTTCTCGCTATATGCCCCAAGCATATGGAACGTGCTCCCTCAGAGATTACAAGCCTCCATGACCTATTAGACTTCCGCAAGAGACTTGTTCATCGAGCACTTTGATAGAGAGGATTAGTTCTCCTCCTACCCTTAAGTACACAGAACTCTACCCTCCAGTTAACCTTTCTGAGCACACCGTATAATTTACTCGTCACATTTTCTGGTTCTGTTGCCCCCCTCCCTTCCTCTCCAGCAATATGCATATTGTTCCTTACTTTCATTTCTTCCTATTTGTTCATATGTAGCATCAATGTTCTTGTTAATCTGTTAATATGTGAACTGACTTGACATTCTGATAAGGCAGTAAAAGTAGTTAAATAAATATTCCTTCCCATACCTCACCCCCCCCCCCCCGCCCCCCAGGAAAGCCCCAGTCCAGATAAACTTACAGGCTCTACGTAGGCAAGTTTACCAGCACTTCAGGAGGTACATTTTATAGAAGCCTATTTCTGAACTAAAGCATTGTTCTATTCAGAGAAATGCTTTTGAAAATTAACTCCATAGTTACAAATGTTGGAAGAAACAGTTCTCCTCAGATACAAGGTTTTGCTTTTTTTTTTTCCAGAACTTTTCATATTTCTTGGGTTAATAAAATTATTTCACTGCGACAATGAAAGAGTTATTTTACAACATCAGAAATTGCTAAGAAAACTGACAATTGAATAATTCTTTCTGTAACTGATGGCTTATTTGTTACCTTTCAGTTCTGTTTCCATATTACCATCTCACAGAGAAAAGCATCTCATCACTAGTATGAGTGTTTTTAGAATGCCAAACACCCATCAGCATTTTCACCTGCTTCAAGTCATGTGTAAAGGTCAACTACCTGTAACTTCTCATTTGGGCCTGGGCTTGGGAGCAAAGCCTTAGGGGGGATTGTACTTACCCCTCAGATGACTGAAACTATCTCAAAAGTCAAAATTTGAGTTTTGGAGCTTGGCTCCTTAATCAGTTCACCACAGACGTGCGGGTTTACAAGATCTGCCACTGACACATATACATGATGCGACTCATATCTATGGAGAGGAGTTTTTTGACAGGTCGCTTTGGTTAAGAGGTTTAACTGCAACCATTTTAAGCCTATTTTATAAAGACACATAGGTGCCTATATGTCTTTATAAAATTGCAAAAACCATCCCTATAATGAAGGCACATTCTTGTGTACCAGCTCAGGAGCTGGTATAAATGTGTGTGCACACACTACACACTAATGTACATATATTGAAAAGATCAGGCATAAATCACAGCAATCCAAGCTCTGCCCAAAACATTGCTCCCAAACACACTTACACCAGGGTCACAAGAAAGTACGGCTGTTCTTGTCATCACACATCATTTTACGACAGAGTGATTTTATCACCAGCATTTTAAGAACATTTACTTGTATATATACATGAAAAAGCCTTTCTAAAATTGGCAACCTCCGCTTATACAGTATGGGGTATGTTTACTAAAACCCCGGTAATGTGCGCGGCCAGCTAGTGTGCGGGTGCCATATAAGGAGTGGGCGTTTCTTTCTGAAAAAGCAAAACCGGGATTTAAATATGCGCTAAGGTGCACGGCACCCATGTGCGCCCTGCACATTAGCGCATGAGAAAGCTGCGCGGGAGGCATAAGCAGCGCGCTGATATGCAAGCAGAAGAGCAGAGCCACAGCACAATGGTTAAGACACTTACCAATGGTGCAGGGATCAGAGATTCAATCCCCCACAGTGCCCAATGAAGACAGCTGGCTGAGGCATTACTTTAGGAGCCAGTTTAATACTGGGCGGCATAAGGCAGCACACTATTGCTTTAGGAGGCATTTTAATATTGGGCGGCATAAGGCGGCTCGCTGATGTGCAAACACAGAAACAGAACCACAGCACAATGGTTAAGACACTGACCAATGGTGTAAGGATCAGAGGTTCAATCTCCCACAGTGCCCAATGAACAAGGCTGGCTGAGGCATTACATATTATGGGGAAGATCGCTTTAGGAGGCATTTTATTTTTATTTTAATTATCACTACTAGCAAACGCACTCTCAAAGCGTGTTAACATAAGGCACCCATAAGGCACATTTTAAAGTGCACTGTCCACCAAGGCACCCTAGAATGTTGCTTATAGGGCGCTTTATAGGGTGCCGTATGAGGTACCGCAAGGTCAGAGTACTGTTTTTGATGGCAGCACTGTGCAGTTTAAGGAATGAAAAGCATAAGTAGGTGCGCTGACATGCAAGGAGGAGCAGCAGTGGAGCACAATGGTTAAGGCACTGACTGCTGATACAGGGGTCATGAGTTTGCTCCCCAGTGTGCCTAATACGTAAGGCTGGCTGTGGCATCAGCTTTGCAATGTACATTTTGTTTCTTGCAGCACTTTATTTTTATTTTATTAATTGCTGCCAGCAAACACGCCCTTGCGTGCCGTAATTGAAGGTGCCGTATAAGGCACCCTATAAGGCACTCCATAGGGCACATTATAAAGTGCACTGTCCGCCACGGCACCCTAAAATGTCCCCTACAGGGCACCCTATAAGTTGCGTCACAGGATAATGTATAGTGCACCTTACATGGACGGGAACCATAAGGTGCCCTATAGGGCGCCCTATAAAGCACCCTCAGAGGCACCTTATGGGTACAGTACGCTGAGGGTGTTTTTGCTGGCAGCAAAAATGTACATTAAAAAGAGATAATGCTTTGGGCAGCCCTATCAAACAACCCCACTGTGGGTTTGAAACCATGACTTGGCTTCACAGGCAGTGAAGTAACCATTGGGCTACAGCTCTATAGCTACTAGCAAACCCCTGGCTGACTGCAGAGAGCCTACACGTCACCACACAGACAGTCTGTTGTGGTCACCAGGATAGGGTTAGCACACCCGTACCCATGATGCACTGCACATGCAAATCAGCTGTCCACAGATGAACACAAGATGGGGTATGCACCCCCACAACACCTCGGCCTGGTAGGGGGAACTGACCATGTGCACCCCCACAGCACCTCGGCCTTGTAGGGGGTACAGACCGTGTGTTTTACTGGCACAGAGTAGCTACACACCGTCACATTGTGCGGGTACTGTGCTCACCCTGATGGTGCGGTGAGGCGCCCAGCACCAGGTCCACAGCACCTTCCATGGCAGAAATAGGCCATGATGCAGGTTCAAAGCAGTGTTAATGTGTGAGCATAGGTAGTTTCTGCAGAAACACCTTGGATATATCTGTCTGTCTCACTCAGGTGTAGCCCCCATGGACCCCCAGGAGGATCATGTACCATCACCCTCCTCCAGGGCTGAGGGTGGCAAACAGGGTCTCCCATCAACAGATCCACATTCTACCTTCCTGCAATGGTGGCAGTAGAGGGGACCATCAACCCCAGTCCTGCTGTGGAAAAGACACCCTTCAGGGAAGTCAATGCAGCTCTGTACATATCCATAACACAATAGCAGACAGACATGAGGCCTGTATATTGTCATGGCGTAAGGTAAATAGTGCCAATGGAAACAGAAGAAAATGTGCAGCTCAAAGCACATGGCTGAGGGTTGCTATAGGCAACCAACAAAAACAATAGCACAGGGTGTAGGAAAACGCCCCAGCAAAGGATTACCTCATAGCTCATTAGGTGATCAGGAACAGCTGCAGAGACTTGAGCTTCTGAGAAACTCCAAGAATGACACACTTAAAATTGAGTCAGTCTGGAGATGAAGCAGATCTAACCAGGATGGAGCGAACAGGAGTGCTAATCAGGACAGAGCTATTCAGAGTGATAACAGGAAAACTTCAGACGGAGATTCCAGCAGCATCTCAGAGGAGTTTGCCCAAGAGGGAATACCTGAGGTTAGTGCCAGAGAGTTGAGCTGCACTAAACCAGAGTCTGGTCGTTGATGTGAGAGGGAATTTCCATGACAGCAGGTACCTGGGGAATAGAAGCTGTTGTCAAAGGGAGATTTCCAGGCCCAAAGAAGCACGTCCTGTAAGAGGAAGTGAAAAGCTTTCGAGGGAGAAAGGCTATTTTCAGCTTCCCAGCTCCAAACGTTCCAGCAGAAGCCAGCCTGAAGAAAGGCCAATTCCTTGGAGTAGAGGGGCATTTGAAAAGCAGGATTTTACATACGCTTGTCTTGAAGTGTATGGCCCTCTAGGGGAAAAGTCTACACTGCATGGTAGCTTTCCACTTCACCTTGCTAGTGAGGAAGAAAGAAGCCCTTGCCAGAGAGAAGAGGGATTCTTGAATACTGGGGTAAGTCACAATCCCACAGAAGAGAATTGCAGGGAAGCTCATGAGGCCATGGACTGTGATTACTGTGTGGAAAACTCGGAAGATTTCCAAATGGATTGTACCCTTGTATTTGCTGATAGTGTGACCTCTCTCTGCTGAACTGTGTAGAAAGGAAATCTGTTCAGAGGAACAGATTTCAATTTCACAGCTGCTGTAAGATACAAGCACTGTTTTTCACTTTTGTTTTTCCTTAGCTGTAAAGAAGCATTCCTTTGTAATTTTTGTAGTTCAATTTGTGTTATGCCAGAAGCATGGTTTATTTCCTTTTTGATTCCTGATTGCAGAAGTTCTCCCGGGAAGGGAAATAAAATACCTCTTTAAAAACAGCCTAGCTACTCGTCCACGACTACACTCTTTTTGAATAGCTAGTGCAGGGGTGGGGAACCCTGGTCCTGGAGAGCCGCAGACCAGTCAGGTTTTCGGGATATCCCTACTGAATATGCATGAGATATATATGCATTAGAGATATCCTGCCAACCTGACTGGTTTGTGGCCCTCCAGGGCTGGATTTGGAGACCCCTGCCTTATACCTCTGTCATTTAAGATTGTGAGTGGGCAAGGTGCAGATGTCCAAGACATCAAAAAGGTTAGATAGAATGTGTCACATTCCTCCTCACTTCTCACCACCACCAAAATATTGTCTATTAGACAACTTTTTGGTGGTGGTGAGAATCGAGGAGGAATGTGACACATTCTATATACCCTTTCGATGTCTAGGACATCTGCACCTTGCCCACTCACAATCTTAAATGACAGAGGTGTAAGGCAGGGGTCTCCAAATCCAGCCCTGGAGGGCCACAAACCAGTCAGGTTGGCAGGATATCTCTAATGCATATATATCTCATGCATATTCAGTAGGGATATCCCGAAAACCTGACTGGTCTGCAGCTCTCCAGGACCAGGGTTCCCCACCCCTGAGCTAGTGGGACTTCAACTCCCAGGGGGCATTACTTGTCTCAGCTAATTAAGAAGAGGCCCCACTGAAACCCCCCAGGTCCTTTACCTACGGGGGTATGTAGGTGGGTGACAATATGCTAAGCTGCACCCCACCACTATCTGATATTCTGCAGCAAGCCTTCAGCCGCTGCACCCTGCAAGGCTTTCCATCAAGACACATACCAGCTGCAAACAGTCTGCTAGTTAGTCCATAGTGCATGTTCCTGGTGGAAATGCATGCACCCAGAACTGGGATGGCAGCACACACAACAAGCAGATAAGTCAGTGACTGGCCCCCAAAAGGAAACCCATAAACATCACATGACAAAAATACTATATAGCACTATGGGGGTGCCTAGCCATGCTGTGGTCACTGCACAGTCAGGGTGAGAGTGATCTCCCAGCAGGACATACTGAGGTCACCCTGTCTGTGTAGGTGGTGGCCAGGCACTAAAATGTCCCAGTCAGTGCCCTATGCCCTGTGCAGATGCACCCAGGCCAGGCCACCCTGTCTGGGCTATACCCATGGTACCTTGCTCCTCGTTATGCACATTGAAAGGCCAATACTGGCAACAGTGCTGGCAGTGTGGGCTGTGGAAGTTGTTTGCAGCCACCACACACTGTATAGACAGACACACACTCCGACACCTATGCCAGCATTGTGCTACTATAGAGGAGTCTATCAGCCCTGGCCACCACACTAGTCCTGGGCACAGTACAGGCATGGATATGGTATGCAATACTGTTGGGGGGCACTCCCCAGGGTGGTAAACACTGTCAGAGACCAGACCTGAAGCACACACCACAGACATCCGAAAGATTGTTATGATGGAGCTCAAACAGCAAACTGTGCTTAACGTAGAAATCGCTATCTGGCAGTAATCATAAAAAACGTTTGATAGCTGTGAACCGTATACTCAGGTGTAGGGTGGCATTGCTAAGGTATGCAAGTGCTAGTATTGGGGGATGCACGCAGGGCCCAATGTCCTGCCTCTCCAGGAGGCATTGGCTAATGGGGCCTGTGGGTGTGGGTGTGTCTGCCCTTGTTGGCTGCTGCTTTACGGCAGAGGTTCCCAACTCCAGTCCTGGTGTGCCAAACACTGTTCGGGTTTTCATGCTGTCCCTCATGAATATGCATGAGCTACATCTGCATACCATAGGGGTGGTGCATATATATGCAGCACAGGCATCTTTATTAGAGGCAGCATGGAACCTGAATGGTGTTTGGCCCTCCAGGACTGCATTTGGGAGACTCTGCTCTAGGTAATGCACATTTCTATGATGTTTGTGCTGTGTGGGGTAAAATATAGGTGTTTGACCCATGCTTATGTTTTCAGCAATAAAGGTTCAGTCTTTACTACCATGTTTTCTGCATAGGTAAAATAAAGGGACTGGGTTGGCAGGAGCCCCAGCTGGGATTTGAACCTGTGACCTTCTGATCCTAAAGGCACTGGCTGTGTTCGCTGCACCACCGTCTTAGCATGACAACAGTGCATTCCCTGGGGAGTCCATGGCTGTTTGTCAGACAGGGCCTGTCTGTTGGAGTGCACTGCACCCACATGAAGGGGGCTAGGCCACCGTCTGCTGTGGGCAGCAGCCACTGCCCCCTCCACCAACGGTACCCCTCCACCACCATGCTGACATGGCCTTATATTGGAGACAGCATCACAGCTGAATGATATGTGGCCCTCCAGGACTGCATTTAGAGGACTGTGGTCTAGGTAATGCGCATGTTTCTGGTGTCTGTGCTCTGTAGGGTAAAATACAGGTGTTTGGACCATGCTTATGTTCTCTGCAAAAAAGGTTGGTCATTACTATCATGGTTTAGTGGTGGGTAAAATATGGGGATTGGGTTTGCAGGGGCTCCAGCTGGGACTTGAGCTGCTGACCTTTGGCTCCTGAACACACTGTCTGTGTTCACTGCACCACACTGTGGCCACAGAGACAGTGCAGTCCTTGGAGATAGGAAACCTGGCCAAAGAAATCAGAAACCCTGCTCTGCACAATTTCACTGTGGGCTCATTCACCTTGTATGGAGACAAAAGGGCAAATAAACATTAGAAATGGCCTCGAAAAAAAAGGGAAATAAAACATAACCAAGCTGGCCAACAGTGATATCAATGGGCAACAGTAAAAAACACTCCCAGGAAAGCTCCAAAAAAAAGAGCTTTTTGAAAGGGTCTACGGAGCGTAGACCCTTCCAAAAATCATTTCATTTTTTTGGAGCTTTCCTGGGAGTGTTTTTTATTGTTGCCCATTGATATCACTGTTGCCCAGCTGGATTATCATTTTTTAGAATTTTGGTGTGTTCATTTTCTAGTTTTATTTGCTATTTTGTTCTGTGCACATGTATCACACTGCTCACGTTTTGTAGGTTTCCCTGGTTTTGCTGTAGATTGCTGACAGAAATGGTTTCTCTTCCCTTTAAATCGGCTCTACCGCGAGGTTTTCACTCGCAGTATTTTTTTAGTTGAATTTCAGCCCCGCTCCTGTGCGGGGAGCCTCTCCCCTCCCACTCTCCACCCATTGACCCCGTCCCTCCGCCCCTTGGGAGCCTTCCTCCGCCCTCAGAATGCCTTTCCACGCCTCTATCGCACATCAGCGCGCCGTGCACTTGTGCGGGCCCGTTAGTGCAGTGCGCACGTGTGTGGGGCACAAAAAAGCACTATTAGCATGCGCTAAGGTACCTTAGCGCACGCTCAAGTGCGCCCCGCACAATTGCGCGGTTTAGTAAACATACCCCTATGTGTAAGTAATGTTACTTACATGTGCAAAGCACCAAATGATACTGCTCTTTTTGAACATTTTCATCATTCTATTGATGTGTGTCTTCCCAAATATCCATACTCTCTTTTGGTGGCACAAAAGGTATTTTAGAAAAGGCTTTGAGTTGGCCAGTCCCCTTCCAAAACCCTTGAGGGTTTTTAAACATATGAATCAAAATCGCTATTTTCCTACCTAGATGTCCTGTACAAAGTTATTAGACTAAAACATGTTTACAGGGGCAAACTGTCAGAGCTAAACACCTCTTTCAGCAACTATGTTATTCAAAACAGATGTGTTATTGATTAATTAAGCCAGACTCCAATGACATGCAACATCTTACTGACTCATTAATACAACGTCTCTGTATTTATCTTACAGAGATTTAGACGCCCCAGATGTAAGCCTAATGTCGGGCATGATATAAGTACAGAAATTTAGGGTCTCTTTTACTAATGCTCATTGGCTGGTTAATGGGCATTTTACTGCGCAGCTTCAGACTTTCAGGAACACTAGCATACGATAGTGTCTGCTTTTGCATGCTAAAACGCACGTTAATCAGCAATCGCAGAATAGGGCGGAGAGTGGGCGTGGAGAGCGCATTATCACTAGCATCAGGGAAATTGCCATGCACTCAGCGGCTTTTAATGCGGATTAACCTAGTAACTCATCTATAAGAGTCTTTAACTGAATCCGGCGTAGTGGAGCACATATTAGGAAAGCCCTTGGTGCATTAGCTGCCGGGGACATATTGAACACGCTAACATGTAACCTTTGCCATTGATATGCGTGACATTGGCACATTAATGGCAAATCCTTAGGAGGCTTTAGAAAAAGGGGACCTTAGTATTAATGAGCCAATAAGAAGCTGCAGGTCACTGGAGTCTGCAATAATAAATCAGTGGTGCAGTTGGGTGAAGTGGCATTTGCGGTGAAGAAGGTGTTCATGTACAAATAAAGATTAAAAGATAATAAAATGAAATTGTTAGGAGCGGCATATGAAGATAATGAACGCCATGAGTAGCTGAAACAAGTACAGCACTGGCTGTTCCTGATGTCTATTTTTTAACTGATATTGTGGTTAAAAGAAGGTTAAAGTAAAAGAGTAGATAGAGAAAATATTTAAGTTTTCTCAGTCACCTTGGTTTGTAAGTCTAAGTGATTAAGAGGTTTTTGGCCTAAAGGAAGATTTTTCTATCTTATAGTGAGATGGCACGTTTTATAAAATAGTAGCAGAAATCACACCTACATTGAGGGTGAGGAGATCTAGGTCTAAAAGGGAGCAAATGTTAATTAGCATGTAAAGTACCCACATACACATTCAATATTTAAAATATGTGCATTAATCATGACTCTGCTCATGCTCCGCCCAAACGCCTCCCTGCGTATGCTTACTCTACAAATGCACGTCTACCTACGCCACATACACTTTAACTGTGACCTACTTTTAGGAGGCCTTTTACACATGTAAATCAGCATGTCACATGTGAAGGTTTACAGAATTACATCCTGCATATAAATGCCCTACGCAGGCCTGGATTTACGCATAGGAAGCACAGGGAATTGCCTAGGGTGCAACATTTTGAAGGCACCAAATATCTGGGATAAACAGGAGCTTCATTATAAGGCCATGATCTCTGCTCGCTGGAGGAGAAACCTCTCTCCTTGCTTCTCTCCAGTCTTGCCTATGGGTGCCAGCTTCTTAAAACTGACTTTTAGCCCTATACTAGCAATACAGCAACATGCTTTGGGTCACTATCACCAGTGTACTCGTATCTTCTGTCTTCTTTTCTTCAAGCAATCCTTTTTCTGGTACTCTGCTATCGACAAGTGTGATCAAATGTAAGAAGGCATATAGTCCTAAGCACGACGAAGGAAATTTCTGTGGAAGAGATCACCCATGCAATGTAATCGGTCAGGCACCCATCTAAAGTGATTGCTTGGCTCCCACCGCATTTGAGCTACTAAAGTCAAAGATGGATGCACTCACACTGCCTGCATGCACAATTTGCCTCATCTTGTGCCTATACTAACAAACCTTTAGAAGAGATGGGAAATGACAGTTGTACATTTATTACCCTACTTTTTTGGTTGGGATTTTGTTTTCTAGTAAAAATGTCATAAAGCCGTGACCTTGAAGTACTAATCCAAAATAGTGTGTGCTTTTATCTTTCAAAGCCTAACTCGAATGTTCATTGAAGCAAGGAGAATTCTGTGCGTGCTTCTCTAACTCAGCAAGTATACCGTTTCGTTTGAAGTGATTTAAGCAGATTCTATTCCCCTCACATGAGACCACATGGATTGAGTGTAATTTGTGTGATGTGATCTTTATAATACTTTGCACTAGTCACTGGAAAAAAACATTTTAGATTATTCTACTTGCTTCATGGTTTAGTTGATATTTATTTTGTTAGCTTCTCTAATAGAGTTAGCGGAAGGTATGGATAGGGGTGCAGTTGTGCTTGTGACCTGAACAGAATTTTCATTTAGTTAGTCTCTCACTTGATCCTTTGCTCTGGCTTTGTTCCAGGGAACGGAAGGGGCAGCCTGTGAAGCGTCTGAAGCCATCCATGCCCCACTGACTTTCATCACTCAGCTAGTACTGTAGCTGTTTCAAAGTTATTATTTCCTCTGGCTTGGTCTTCAGCAATTAGTTCAGAAAGCGTAGATTGCCTATGACCTCAAAAGAGAGAGGCTGTTTCCCAATCTTTGCTGCAGGCTCAAGTCCCTTTGCTAGCTGTTTCTTAAAATGCAGCATCATCTTGAATGCATTTAAGGCAGGAAAAACTTATGGATACGTAATCAAAGTTTTTTTCTTTTGTTTAGATACAAAGAGTTGAGTTCATCTGCTTGATGACCAGTTGTTGAAATGTCCATAATGTTGATATACAAAGAATGTATAATAGAGGCAATAAACCTCCTGCTGCTCGGGAATCAAAGAAGCTGCCTTGTCACTGGCCCATTAGCGGCTCTTATTTCACAGATAATAAATTACATTAAACCAAGCAAGAATAATCTGCAGCCAACTGAAAGGGAATATTTTAAGCACTGCACAAAGGTGCATTTTGCTGAGTGGGTGGGTTGGACATGGATGTATGAATGTGAAATTGCATAGGTATTAATACATTGGGGTGTAAGTGTGGTTATGGCTGAAGGGTGATGCGACTGTGAAGGAGGTTAATCATTCATTTCATTAATTTTGTTTCTTAATGTGCTTGTTGCAATTTACAACTATAGTGAAAACACAATTACATAAAATCCAATGGTACAAATATCCACTCTCCTACCTATCTGAGCCACCCCTACCTCCTCAATGTGTCTCCCCATAAATGCCTCTCTAAATAGGTTGGTCGAATTCCTTCCTAATTACCTGCAGATTCTTTTCCAGTCAACCGCATGTCAAGAGGCAATTCATTCCATCATAAGGGCCCCATCCTGAGCAGATGAATTTCCTACAGTGAAGGAATGTGAACCAATCGAGAGTTTTACAGCCATAGAGGACGTGCTTACTTTCTGCAGTGCCAAACTTGGTTTAATTTTGGCAGTCAGCACTGATATTTTAAAGTTGATTCTTGATTGCATTAGCTCTTTCAAGATAGGGGAAACATGACTCCTAAACAATCGCTGCACCACCACCCTTGCCACTATTTTGAATCTACTGCAGCTGACAGACTCAAATCTTGGAAATAGCTATCGCAAGAGCATTGCAGTAATCCAACATAGATAATATCCAAGCCTACAATAAGCAGACCAAATTAGAAGAAAGATAAGTCACAATTACCTAATTGTCCTAAGATAGCCAAAAGAAGCTTGCACTGGCCTGGAAATGTGGTTTTAATACACAATTATTGGTAAATCCGGACACGCAAATTTCGGGATACAACTCATATTGGAATTTTATCTGCCCCTTTCTAGGGACATGGACCCTTTTCATGTACCTGCACCCCTCCCCCCCCTCATAAAACCTTCAATTGAGCCAAATTCAACTTTAATTTGTGGGTGGGAAACACTGAGAAGTCCTCATCAAGGATGTTATAACTTGATCCATCCCACCCACCTGATTTACAGAAACTTAAAATACAATTCTGATTTCTTCTGATATAAAATAGCAGTTCTACTTCTTGCATCAGTTTACACAATGATACCAGATAGATGTTAAACAACTGCAAAGACAACACTGAACATTAGAGAACCCCACAATTCAGGGTACTTGACTCAGAGATACTATTTCCTGCCCTAACATTCTGTCATTGGGTTTTGTATTGTGTTTTATATTACCATTATGTTTATTTTATTGTGTCCTGTCTTGTCTAAATTGTAGGGGCAGGCAACACATCTGATTTCATTTCATTTATTAATCTTTAAAAAAGGATGCAAATCATCACCATTCCCTTTTTAAACCAATTATCTTGTAAGTCTGATAGGAGAGAGTGATTTACTGTGTCAAAGGACACGGATAATTCTAGAAAAATCAGTGCCTTATTACCAAGATCAAATACCCTGTAAAAGTCGCCTGGCATTGCAGTTAGCATAGTTTTACTACTATGCTGTTTCCATTAAACCCGACTGAAAGGCATCAAGTTATTCATCTCTATCAAACAATAGGCCAACTGAGCATTAACAACTGTTTCAATCATTTTTTCCCACAAAGGGGAGATTGGAAATTGGCTATAGCTCTCTGCCTGATTTGAATTTAGGGGTGCTTTAGTTTAATATCAGCCTTACTACTGCCATATTTAGGGTTACTGGAATTAACCCCTCAGACAAGGAGTATTTACCAATGTTCACAACTATGATTTCAAGCCTCCCCTCACTGACTATTTCTTATTTATTTTATTTATTTACATTCTCTTATATACCGCGCTATTCTGCATCAGTGCGGTTTACATTGAACAAACTGAAATTACATTGAACAGGGCATTATAACTTGGAGATAACTATTTTACAGGGAACATGGGCTATGGAGGGTTAAGTGGCTTGCCCAAGACCACAAGGAGCACCTGTGGGACTAGAAACCCCAGTCCTTCTGGCCCAAGGTTGCTGTCCTCTAGTGGGATTTCAACCCCCGACCTTCCGGCCTGAAGTACCTTGCCCCAACCACTAGGCTACTCCTCCACTCCTTGCATAATATCTTCTCTTTCTCTGAACTCAACCAGTGCAAAATCCATTCTACCTGATTAATCCCCACCTCCATCCTCTGATCTAACTGCTCCATATAAGACCCTTCTACAGCCACCCCTATATCCTCACACCCTATTCCTCCCTGATTACTATCTGGTTCTCATGGAAAAAGGATTGATGAGTATCTTCCACTTTGAACTCAAAGTAATCTGCCGATTTTGACACTAAAGTTAGGGGGAACCTATCACCTCATCCTCTTTCAATCAATCTGTCAGAATCCAAAAAGCTCATTCAGTTTCTTTCTAGTTGTTCATTCATCTCAGTAAGTATACTCTTCACCATTTTTTATTTCTTTCCTCTATAAAGCAAGACAATCTTTCTAAGCTTTCCTATCATTTCCTTCCCTTGTTTTATGTCATCTCTTCTCTAATTATTCCCCACACTTTTTAAATGGCACAAATAAACCAGGGTGTTGGGGCTTCCCTTTAAAATTTGCAGCATAATTTGTATTGGGATACTATTATCTACAGCTTTTGCAAGAATTTAATTCTAACTTCTAACCAAATCAGTGTCTTTGCATCCTCATCCATCCCTTCCAATCCCCCCCCCTTCTCAACAACTTTCAAGAACTAACCAACATCAATCTTTCTAAGATCCCTAATCCACTTCACCTTATTCACGTATATCCTATTCCGAATCTCACTTAACATAGCATTAAGTAGTGGTCACACCAATAGTTGCATGTGGTGGTGGAGTGGGGATGTACGTGTGAAGGTTGGTGGGATGTTATGAGGTAGACAGGTGGAGTGTGGGTGGGTAAGGAAATTGGGGATGTGTGTGTAGATGGTTTGAATCAGCACCTTCCTTTCTTTCCCCTGCTCTTCTCCCCTCTTTACTCTCTCCCTTTGCAACCTCTCTCTTCTGCCTGCTTCTTTACCATAGTGCCACAATTGGTCTACATCTAGAGTCACCGAGGGTTTCCACTTCACTTCTCTGTGCCCCTACCCTTTGCACATCTTCAACCAGCGAGGAATGAAAATAACAATGATTCTTCACTTCTGTGAGCCACTACGGTCAGTCACATCTCCAGTCGGAACGGAGTGAAAAAGCACACTGGTTCTTGACATCAGTACACTGCTGACTCTTCCGTTTGTCAGATGTGGGTTCAGCCTCTTCCACCTGTGGGTTCTTTTCTCAGTGGTTCCTTCATTCTTCAGGTGCTGGTCCCAGCCTCCTTGACACTTGCTACCTTTTCCGCTGCCTACTCCTTTACTCTTCAATAGCTGAGCCTGGCCGCTTTGCTCCAGCTACTCACTGTTCTTGCTCCTGCGTGCCTCTTCCATCTCCACACAAATGTGCTTGTTTATGCATGCGGATGGACACCCCAGAGAGAAAATGGATGAAATGACTCCCACAAGAGGTACTGTCACTTTCTATGCAATGCACCTAAAAAGAAAACAATACTATTTGAATATTGAAAATGTATAAATGATAGACTAATGATTGGAGCAGGAAGTATCTTATTTTCCAAATAAGGCTTGATTAATACTTGGGCATTTGGTTAGGCCAATATGTTCTTGTCTAGGAGCCAATATTTATTATTATCTGAATAAAAAATAAAATAGAAATCTCCCTTACTACTAGATTCACTCATGTAATTACACTGCAAATGAACTGACAATGGTTAATGGTGGTGTAAAAGTAACATCTTGGGCTTGCAAAAGAATTACTTAGACAATTGGCCAATACTACTATTACCACTACTGAGCATTTGTATAGCTCTGCAAGATGTACGCAGAGCTGCACAGACGTACAAATTTATCTGGCCTATTTACATTCCTATTTGTTTTTTCTTATAAATCCATGACTGGTGAATTCAGAGAGGCAGAGGTATTGAGACAACTATACAAAGAGCACAAATTGGCCAAGAGTAGCATGGAACCTAGTCAATTGCTTGACGCTTGGGGGCCCTTCTTCTAAAATGTGTTAAGCAGTGAATATGTAAATTAGTGTGTGCTGTAAGGGTATTGTAACAGTTGTCACAGTGGCTTGACATTTACTTCACTCTAATTCACGCATTAACTGCTTACAGTTGAGAAGAGCAGGGAATAGGCAGGCAATGGGTGAGACTGCACCTTGCACACAGCATATGAGAACATACTGTGCGTTGCTAACACAGTAGATAATGCAGATTCCATAACACTGTCTCAATAAGTGGATTTTAGAAATATGATGACAGAAAAAGACCACATGGCCTATCTAGTCTGTCCTTCCATAACAACAACTACAACAGTCCACTTTTTACCTTTAGAGATCCTCTGTGTTGGTCCCATGCTTTTTTGAATTCAGTTACTGTCCTCATCTCTACCACCTCCACTGGGAGACTATTCCACGGATCCACTACTCTTTCCGTAAAGAAATATTTCCGCATATCACTCCTGAATCTATCTCCCTTCACCCTCATCCCATGTCCCCTCGTCGCAGAACTTGCTTTCAATTGAAAGAGGCTCTCTCCCTGAACATTTATGCCACGGAGGTATTTAAACATCTCAATCATATCACCTCTATCCCGCCTTTCCTCTAAGGTGTACATATTAAGATCCTTAAGTCTGTCCTCATATGCTTTATAATGAAGCCCATTAATCATTTTAGTAGCCACCCTCTGCACCGACTCAATCCTGTTCACATCCTTTTGAAGGTGCGGTCTACAGAATTGCACACTATACTCCAAGGGCAACTTCATTAGCTATGATGCACTTATCATGCAGTAAAAGCTTCTTCTGTGTGGTAAATGTACAGGAAGATGCTGGGTACAACTGCAACACTTACTGCACAGGCTTTGCAGTTACTGTGCATTAATTTTTGCAACTACTGTGATTATTTTCTGCACATTAATAAGAGAGCCCCTTAGTTTGTTCTATCTTTCTTTCTATATTCAGCTGCATGTGCTCATATTACTTCTCTTCTCAAGTCACTTCATTGGCTCCCTATCCATTTCCACATCCAGTTCAAACTTTTCCTGCTGACCTATAAGTACATTCATTCTGCAGCTCCTCACTACCTTTCCTCTCTTATCTCCCTCTACACCCGTCCTCGGGAATTCCGCTTCTATCTGTGCCCTTCTCTTCTACTGCTAACTCCAGACTTTGCTGCTTTCACTTTGCAGCTCCTTATGCCTGGAACAAACTACCTGAGTCTGTACGTTAGGCGCCTTCTCTTTTCATATCTAGGCTGAAAACTCACCTCTTCGCTGTTGCTTTTAGATCTTGACTCACCTCAACTCCTTTGGGTTTCCTTACCATTCTCCATAGATGTATCCCATGTCTACAGCTACTGTGTTGTCTGTCTTGACTAGATTGTAAGCTCTGATGAGCAGGGACTGTCTCTTACATGTGTCTGTGTAGCGCTGCATACGTCTTGTAGCACTATACAAATGCTCAGTAGTAGTAGTAGCAGTACATGTGCAATTTGATTCATATGAGGGTAATTTTATAACAGGCAGGGCCGGTCAACCACTAGGCAAACTAAGCATTTGCTTAGGGCAGAAGCTTCTGGGGGGGGGGCAGAAATAAACAGGGCATTCAAAGCTAAATTATAGATTTGGATCCCTGTGGGAAGACAGATGGGGAATGCCGGAAATCTCTGCAGTGAGGTTTTGGTGGGGTCAAGGCCCCTGTTGCCTACCCCGTTCTGATGCCTCTGCCTTAAACCAGTTAGTGATTGTATCAGCTATCACTAACTGGACAGCAGTGATATTGAGTCAATGCACAGTTAGTGAAATGTAGCGAAAGTCAGGCACAGATAACCCTGGCCTAACGTTTGCCACATTAGGTAACTGGGCAGTGGCTCAATATCACCGTTTCCCGGCTAATCTCATGGCAATCCAGCAAAACCAGATATTTAATGCTGGGGCTGGATATGACTCTGGTATTGAATATCCGGATTTAACTTTCAGTGCCAGTGGTTAGCCATGGTAGCAGTGCTAGCTGCCGGTGCTGAATACCCCCCCCCCCTTTCCCTTTAGACTGTAACCTTTAAGTGGACAGGAAAAATACCTACTGTACCTGAATGCAACTCATCTTGAACTTCTGAGAAAAGGTTGTGCTAAATTCCTTTCCCCTTCTCCACTATAGTTTCAATATATATGCAGCTTATATAGAGAACATACTTGGTGACTCCTTTTGCGCTCTTTCTAGACTGCAACCCAAAATATGTCTACAAATGGGTCGCATACAAGTATGCGCAGCCTTGTCACCACACATGCTTCTATGTATGTTCCCCATGGAATAATTTTATGAAAGCCTTTCTGCATGCCCCAAAAAGAGCTTTACTTAGGCAACTTACCAATACATGGGACCGGATGGGATACATCCCAGGATACTGAAAGAGCTCAGAGAGGTTCTTGCAGGGTCGTTAAAGGATGTTTTTAATAGATCCTTGGAGACAGGAGAAACTCCACAGGCCTGGAGAAGGGCTGATGCGGTACATCTTCACAAAAGTGGTAATAGAGAAGAAGTGACAAACTACAGGCCAGTAAACCTTATGTTGGTGGCGGGAAAAGTAATGGAGGTGCTCCTGAAAGAGCAAATATGGACTTTCTCCAAACCAACGGGTTGCATGATCCAAGGCAACATGGTTCTACCAAAGGACGATCTTGCCAAACAAGTCTGATTGACTTCTTTGACTGGGTGACCAGAGAACTAGATCAGGGGCATGCGATGGATATCATCTACCTGGATTTCATCAAAGCCGTTGATACTGTTCCTCATAGGAGGCTTATCAATAAACCCAGTAGTTTGTGGATGGATCCCAAGGTGATGAACTGGATCAGAAATTGGTTGACTGACAGGCGACAGAAGGTGATGGTAAATGGAGCTCACTTGGATGAAAGGAGGGTGATTAGCGGTGTGCCCCAGGGGCTGGTACTGTTCAATGTATTTGTGAGTGATATTGCTGAAGGACTGAATGGAAAAGTCTGTCATTTTTCAGATGACACGAAAATTTGCAACAAAGTGGACTCCCCTGAGGAAGTGGATAACTTGAGGAAAGTTCTTCAAATGCTGGAAAAATGGTCTAATGCTTGGCAGTTAAGATTTAATGTGAAGAAGTGCAGTGCCACGCACTTGGGAAGCAGAAATTCAGGGAACTGTATGCGATAGGGGGCGAGAGGTTGGTGTGTATGGATCAGGAGAAGGACTTCGGAGTGACTGTTTCTGAGGATCTCAAGGTGGTGAAACAGTGGGACAAGGCAGTGGCAAAAGCCAGAAGGATGCTGGATTGCATACAAAGAGGAATTACCAGCAGAAAGGAAGAGGTTCTAATGCCACTGTACAAGTCGTTCCTCCAGCCCCTGCACTGACCTCGGAATTGTTTTTGTGAGTCGGTGATGAAGAGCATTCACTGGAAGAAGAATTGTGCTCCTGACCTAAAGATGGCTTCCAACTCTTCAGCCAGTCCACACAATAAGCTAGCTTCCAACATGGTGGTGAAGGTGTCTCAAGCAGTGGTGCAGGCGCTAGATGGACCTTTTAGAGCAGCCTGTGTCAGATATTGAAGACGCTCAGAACACACAAGCCGCTGTAATGACGCAAATAGAAGATCGCCTCTGCCTTTACGAAGAGATCGATGATCTTGAAAACCGAGGCTGGATGAAAAACATTCGGTTCTTGGGGATCCCAGAATCTGTTGCAGACATAGAGCTGAGAAGTTTTTTATAGCAGTGGATGTCTCTCAATCTGCCATTGAATAGTCAAATGGGCCAGATTTGGCTGGAGTGTGTACACTATTCAGAGCCCTGCCAAGAGAATCACACACAACCTTGTGTTGTGATCGCACGCTTCCATGATTTCACCCAAAAGGAGGCTGTGCTTAAGACAGCCCAGGCGTGCCACAATATGGACACAGAGGAGACAAAGATTCTTATGTTCCAGGATTACTTGATGCTTCTTAGTAAAAAACACCAAGAATTTTCCACCCAGATGTTCGCTTCTCCTTTATATACCTTGCTGGCCTCCAGACTGAACATCAGGACAGACCCGCTACTACACTCCAGCTGATACCAGACACTTTGTTGAAAGCCTGCTAGATGAAACATAATAGCGGTACTACAAGAAGCCTTGGGCACAACTAGAGGGCCTTTACTGAAGTGGACTAAATGCAACTTCTGATTAGACCCCCAGTGTTTATGTGGTATGACATCTCAACAATCCTTGGAGTGGCCACCGGCTGGGTGACTGTGGACCACAACTGAACAATGATCCTCCCAAGGCTGATTACAATGTTTTTTGCATGTTATGCTTTGGCTGGGGAGTGCATGGGCCCGGGGATTTTCTCCCCAGTGCTCCCCGCATCTTCTCCTTGTCGGTGTCCCCTTTCAGTTCTGGTCATTTTATTTTCATTTCACCTTACTCTTTTTCACCTTTCTTGTGCAACCACAACTTTATTATTTCACCCCTTCCTCCATAATATTTGACCAGCAGACTGTCCCTTTATGATATTTCATGCAACGGGGATATGCTGATTTTGGGTGAGTGGTGGAATGCAAGGCTCCACGCCTTCGGATGTTTTCTAGGATTGAAGGGGAGTGAATGGAGTGTGCAGATATGTGTGAGCTTTAAGCTGTAGGTGAGGGATGAGGGTTGGAAGGGAAGGGCAGTCACATTGGTGTCCTAGTTGGGATGTGGGGAGACATGGGGTCACATGTGACAGAGAGTATACTGGCCATGAGAACCATAGTCACTTCTCTTTCCATCTCTGTTAGAGTGAGGGCCCGACCAACTGGCTGTAATTCCTGACTATTGAAAGGATAGAAGGTTGGCTGGGCCAGACTGATAGAGAAGAGCAATGTGGGTTACAATAAGGGGAGTAGTGTGGGGTGATATGTAAGCAAAAATAAGTAGACTCATCTAATCCTCCAAGTGGCTGATTTCCCCTATCTGGAATCTGAGTTTTATGTGAAGCAGGTTTGCGGAGTATTACCGCAATCAAAGTGGGAGGTAGAGTTGCTTATTATTGTTTGATCTACTACGATTGCGTGGTTGCTTCCTTCCCCGGGAGTTGCATGGGGGTGTGGGGTAAGCGGGGTGTTTAAACGTGGACTCAGCTGTCCCTTTGTGTGTGTGCTTAATAACTGTGTTTGAGTAGGAATGATAAACTCAATGGGGGTGAAGGAGTGTGGGGGGGGGGGGAGTCCCATTGTCATGATGATCCTAGGTGGGCTCCACAAGGGAAAGTAGGCGTTTAACACAACTGGGTGGGTGGGGGAATGAGTTGGGAGCCAGGATGATTGTTGGGGAATGTTGTTTTGCTACCTAGTTGGATGTTTAGGTGATTGGAGTGGGGCGATTCTTTTCATTCCAACCAGGAAGGAGTGTATCTTTTGCTATGCTACCATGTGCTGCTGCGACACCAGTTGGTCCTACCTTCCGGTTAGGGGGGAGGAGGGTTTGAGAGGGGAGGTAATGGGTGGGTGAACTTCCTGTGAGTGTTCCTAAAGATCTCAGGGGAGTGCAGGGAGGGCCTAGGCTGGAGGGACCTCCCTAGAGGATTACATCTTTTCTATTCAATGGTTTACATGCGAACTGGGATAACATGAGTAAAAAAGATCTTAGAATGGTTTCCTGGAACGTTTGCGGCATTGGATGTCCTATAAAATGATATAAGGTGCTGCGGGCTCTGCATGATGGGCAAGCTGTTGCTGCCTTCCTTCAGGAAACCCACATGATAGATTCTGAACATGCCAAATTGAAGAGAGAGTGGGTTGGGGAAGTTCATGGAGCCTCGACTGTGGGCAGGCGGACGGGAGTGGTCATTCTGATTAAAAGGTTTGTTCATTTACAATTTCACCATATAGTGCAAGATCCCGGGGGAGAGGGGGTGATATATCTTGTTCTGGGGGTGCCTGCAAGGTTCCCCGATTTAACTAGGAAACATTTATGGCATAGATCGCTTTGACTGCAGTTTCTTCAATGTACTGGTGCAGGGATTGACAGCCAAGGGGAAACATGACATAATTCTCTGAAGCATTTACAATCGGGGCCTCAACCCCCTGGAGGATCGCTCTCAAGGTGGGAAAGATGGTGACTCAAGAGAGATACCAAGTGTTAGGGCTATGTGATGGTTGTGACTTGCTCGATGTTTGGCGCACGCCAACCACTCGGGCGAGCGGGATTAGACCCCCTGGCACGTGGTCTAGAATTGATTACTTCTTGGTGTCTCAAAGGCTGTTGAACCGGATCGATGATGCCCAAATTGGTAATATCTAGATCTCAGACCATGCAATGGTCTGAGTAGATGATCAGCTGACCCCTATGCAGCCCAGTGGGTGGTGTTGGAGATTTCCTTTTTGCCTTACACATGATGCTGACTTTGTATGATTCCTACGTGAGCAATGGGAATTTTTTTAAGGACACCAACGCAAATCACAAAGACAATCTCTCCCTCTTCTGGGAAGCAGCCAAGACTTACTTACGGGGGGCATTGACTGGGTACTTGAGTCGACAGAAAAAAGACGCCAATCACAAACTAGTAGAATGGGGTTCTCAACTCCGCATCTTACAAAGAACACTGGTGTGCCAAGATACTGCGAAGAACCAGGCCGCTTGCCTGACTTTACA
Organism: Ichthyophis bannanicus; assembly: GCA_033557465.1. Classification (NCBI taxonomy): domain Eukaryota; kingdom Metazoa; phylum Chordata; class Amphibia; order Gymnophiona; family Ichthyophiidae; genus Ichthyophis; species Ichthyophis bannanicus. The sequence goes on from CM066031.1 coordinate 651,799,495, forward strand.
GAGTCAGTTGAATGCTCTTATACATGCACGGGCAAAACACTCCATGTTACATTATCGGTACGCGCTCTATTGTTTCGGTAACCACTCATGGCAACTGCTGTCTTTGCTCATTAAAAACAAGAGCAGTTCTAGATCAGTAGCTGCAGTGTGGACAGATGATGGGAAGGTCCAGACATCACAAAGGGATGTTGAGGATGCCTTTCTGGCCTACTACCACACGCTCTACATTGCTGATGATCGGGATGTTCATAGGGCACAGGCCTATCTGTAACAGTGTAGACTCCCTCAATTGGAGCAGATCCATCACGCTCAGTTGAACATGCCGATTAGCCCAGTGAAATGCAAAGAGTAATTAAGGGTCTACAGCGCTGCATGCCCTGGGCCCAGATGGGTTCAGTGTGGAATTTTACCAGATACTCCATGAAAAGGTGTGCCTCCCCCTAGCAGAAATGTACCAACAAATGGCCAAACTTCAGTCTTTTCCCTATCACAATAAGGAAGCCTTTATTATGCTTATTCTCAAACCGGGGCATGACCTGCTAATGCCAGGGTCCTATCGTCCAATCTCTCTGCTCTATGTAGACTTTAAGATTATATCTAAAGTTTTATGGCCACGCGTCTCTTTCCATGGATGCCTAGTTTGATTCATTCTTCTCAGGTTGGCTTCATTAAAGGTAGGCAGGTGGTGGGGAATATCCATCAAATTCTAGCTTCTCAACATTGCTTTAGAGATCCCATCACCACTGATCAGTTTTGAGACCGAGACGGCCCTTGACAGGGTGGGGTGGTGCAACATGTTTTTAGCGTTGGAAGATTTTGGCTTTGAGGGCTTTATCTTGCACACACTGCAGGCACTCTACGCGGACCCCTGGGATTGGATTGTGGTTAATGGTCTTCGCATGGAGCGGTTTCTTTTGAGGTGAGGAACGCATCAGGGTAGTCCCCATCCCCGCTGTTTCTTCTTATGCTTGAACTGCTGCTATTGAATATTCAGGCGAACCCAGAGATCCAGAGGGTCCATCTAGGGTCTCATGAATTCAAGCTTTCTGCCTTTGCGGACAATTTATTGGTCCTCTTCATGAGTCTGGAGCATTCCCTGGCGTCCTTGTTCTAAGAATTCAAAATATTTGGAGGTTTTTCAGGGTATAAGTTAAAGTTAGACAAATCAGAGGCATTGATTGGGCAGGAGTCGATTTGGACTACTTGGAATGGTGAGTTCACGCTTCGCTGGGCAGACGTCCCATTCCATTATCTAGGGGTGACTATACCTGCTACCCCAAAGGACCTATATAAGTATAACATGAGGCCCTATTGGCCCATATGGCGCAACATTTAGAAAAATGGCAAGATATGCTGCTTTCACTGGGAGGTCGAATAGTATTGTTTAAGATGAAACATATAAAGCCATTTTGGGAAAAGTACCAATTATTGTCCATATGATTCTTAGGAAAGAATTTAGCCAAGGTAGATGGCCTATTGTCTCATTACCTTTGACAGGGATGACATGCACGGGTAGCATTGCAGGTGCTTAAGGGCTCTTGGCACTGGGGGCGAATGGAGGTCCTTCATCTTCGAGCGTATAATTTAGCTTGTTTACTTCATCGCCTAAAAGTCTGGCTCTTTGACACAGAGGAATGTAACTACCTGGGCTGTGAGTGAGCTTTGGTTGTGCCTTTATCCTTAAGATATGTGTTGCATGCATCGCTGAGCAGACTGCCTACCTCCTTATGGAGTTGCTCCCTCATCCGCGCTGTGAGCCAGACATGCAGATGGATTTGTAGCTAATTGGGGCACTCTCCTTCCCAATCAGTTTATTTGCTGATTCACGGAAATGCCGACTTCACTCCTGGTTTGTTGCCTCCTCCCCTCCCCCTCCCCCCCCGATTTTTGACACTGAAAGCACCTAGGAGCATAATACCTGGACCAAGTGGTGACAGGTGAGGGTGAGTTGCTATCTTTTTGAAGAGCTTTGTGCCCAATTTGCTAGGGGGATGGGAGGAATTTTTCTTACTATCAGCTTTGTAGCTACGTTTGGGGACTAGAGAAGGGGAATCTGTCTGTCTAGTGATTTTTGCACTGACTTGGAAGATTTTTTCCTCAGTGAGGAATCAGGCAGGCTTACAGTATCTTAGATTCAGTCTTCCTTCATGACCAGGGCCTCCAAAATCATTAGCCACTGGCTTTCAAAGACATGGAACACAGACCTTAGTACGTCCCTGACTGGGGAAAAGCTTTGGAAACTTATCAGTAAGATGCTGCAATTCACAGCCATGGTTTCCCTCCAAGATATGCAATATTGTATAGTTAGGCATGCTTACTTTTCGCTAGGTCAGTTGCGATGGATGAGATATAGTGGATAGCTAAATTGTTCTAAATGCGACGAGGAAGGAGTCCCACTTGTTAGTCTTCTGTGGTTCTGCCCAAGGGCGCAGGACTATCGGTGGGAGGTTCATTCATTTGTGGAGTGGGTCCTTCAATAACACTGGGCATTGACCCCATAGTCAGCTCTGCTCCATGTGGGCTGATTACTGACCAAAGTTGGTGTCATTGGCTGAAATTGTCCGGGGCACTGGCAACACGGATTATTTTGATGGGATGGAAGAACACCAAGCCCCCAAATATTGGCAATGGTGGAATGCTTTGCCCCAGCACATGCAGATTGTCAAGCTCTGGGCAAAAACTGAGAGGAGGCGTATACCCCAGTTCCATGCTGTATGGGATGACTATATCCAGATGCTGCCCCCACAAAGTCATAGTTATATATTTAATGATCTCTAGGGGATGGTCCATACTTTGGGCTGTACACAATTGAGACGTAGTACTCGCAGGAAGGGAGGGAGGGGTGTGGGGAGGGAAGGGGGGACCGGAATGCTAGATGCACCAGGGAGTGTATAAGAATATCCACATCCCGGGGTGAATAACCTTCCATTTGGCCATATATTGGCTTCCCAATGGTTTGGTAATGAGGGGAGTGGAAGAAAGTGGAGAAAATGTAAAAATGTGCTGTTACATAGGCCTAGAAGTATTTGTGCTTGGTTACATCTTTTTGTAGGCCTAATTTTTGTAATGTTTTCATTCAATAAACAGTTTTGAACATAAAATACTGACTGCAGTTAAACTGTGCACATTGACATGAATATGTGTACTTTGCTGGGAGCCATAGGCGGGGGCAGGATCTGGGTGGAGTTTGCAAATATGCACAGTGATTATAAAATGCCTTCATTGGCATGCATCCTTGCATACTTAATGCATGCTCGTTTACACATGCCACGGAACTAGCATACACGTCACTGCATGACTTTAAGATACAAATTCTGCCACATCAGTAGGTATACTTTAGCCTTAACCCAGGCACCCTGTTATAAAGTCACCCTCATATTATAAAGCAAATTGATTACTAAGATTTCTGTGCACCTACTTTTACGCATATACCCAGGATGATTTTATAAGGGTATATTGGCGCATTTAAAATTCTGTTCAATATGCTCAAGCCCCTTATAGAATTCCTCCCATAGAAAGCTGTTCCCTTAAACCTTACAGTAATCCATGGCATTCTGTGAATTCTCATGGCAGGTCACAGAAAACCATGAGTTATTATTGAAGTCAAGGTTAAATGCTGCAAATCGCTGCACGGACTTGTTGCATGACTGACTGCTGGCAGATTTAAACTGAATACAGTAATAGTGTAGGTATGGGATAAATAATAGATGAGGCAAAGATGAGTGCTTGACTTTGTCAATTGCTCAAGCAAATAACTTGCTCACTTTCAAAAACAGAATTCTAGAAATGAAACAGAGCATTTATTTGGGTTCCAGAACAACCCAATGTAATTTTTTTAGAGTGGCAGGTGTTAATCCACTACAATTACTTTCAAACAGATTGAAAGACTGGGACACATTCTTATATGCTCTAAGCTTGCATGCCTTTTTCCCCCTAGCAATTTTATGCTGATCATCAATTTTATTCCTTCAATAAAACCAGTACATTTATTGTGGATCTTTTTAAGGTGCTCGTGAATTGTATTTGATTTTTTGTGTATGTTTGTTTTTTGTGAGCTGCTTAGAAATGTTTGAAAATGCAAGGGCACAGATTTGTTGAAATAAATATTTGTCAATGTTCATCTTAATGAACTTGTCTAATACAGTTGTGTGCTGAAGGGGAGTTTCTGTGCAAATTTTAAGTTTAATGCACCACACACACAAAGCACAAGCAATTTGTGTTTTCTTAGGGGGATGAGGGTTTCTTGTACAATGCTTAATTCGTGCCCTGTGTTTCATCGAGTGAATGATTTTAAATACTTGCTTCTCATAAAACACTTGAAAAGCATTTTCTCCATTTTATACGTGCTGAATATTTGTTGGTTGCAATTTTCCTGTCTATGTTATAAGTCCTTATCATCATAGCAAGCCTCCAGCTTCTCCTGTGTGTACACTGCCAAGAAACACCCCATCCATTGCGGATTATTACTTAAATAATGCACTTTCACACACTTAGGACACATCAAGCGAAAATCTATAAACTCTACGCCCTTCATTTAGTTTACTGCAATTCTAACTAGCCCCCAGATTCATAAGAGAAGACAGGGACTGAATCCAAGTGTGAAAGGATGGACATTATGTTTCTTCTGGGTGAATGTACCTGATATTTCAGCCTGACAGCCTTTCCTATGGAGCCACGAGGTAGCTTTCATATTAGTTTTATAAGCAAAAGTTGAATTCTCCTCTAGCCTCAAGGTAAGATTTCACAAATACATGTTATACATGCCATCTACACACTGGAGAGATGAGAACAAGACATCAAGGAGGATGTTTACTAAAGGTTAAGGCGTGTTAAGTGCCACTGCACCCGTGAAAATAAAAGGGCTTTAGGCACTTAATGCGCATTCACTTTTTTAACGCGCATTAAATCCTTTAGTAAACATGCTTCTTAGTAAAACAAATGTGAATAACAGATGAATAAAGGTATGCTCTTTCCTTGGATGTCAGTGAATAAGTGCATCTTAAGAATTTTGCTTTTCTTTCTGTCATATGCCACTTATAATTTGGTAATTGACACTCCTTTACGATGTCTTCTATGATATATAATTTAGGGGTAAACCATGATGGGTTTCCGGAGCTCAAAGCTGAAGTGAAATCAACAGTAGCGACGCATTTTTATTAATTGGGATTGGTCTGAAATGGAAATACATCTTGTCCTCCTCTAACTTAAATGCTTGGATTACCGCAATGCAATTTACTTCGGTCTTCCAGTTTGTTTGGTACGTGTATTATCACTCCTGTACTTGAGACACTACTTCTAGTTGCTAATTACTCAAAGAATAAAATTTAAGGTTTATTTGTTAATCTTTAGGACTAGGCTGGCTCAAAAGGCTATGGCAACCTAAGTCAGTTTTTGCTTTTGTGGGCTAATCTAGTGGTATGGTACGGTCCCTGGCTTAAGAAGTGAAATGCTAGCATTACCATTTAATCTAAATCAGATATGCTTAACCATTATCCATATAAATACTGGCACTGAATATACGAATAGTGCAGTGACTGCAATGGCTAGTAATGACTAAGGTGTACTACTAGCCGGCCGAAACTAAATGCAGAACTTTTCCAAATAGCAGCTGAATATCACAATATTCTGGCTTGCCCTTCCTCCTCCCCTAACATGGACCACAAATATATAGATAATATATGGACATTTATCAATTAAAACAGTCTGAAAATTCTGTGTATTTTTTAAAAAAAAACACATTGAAATTGTGTGCTCAGCAGCGAATGCATAATTGCCTTTGAAAATCATTCATCTGGAACATTCCCAGACTAACCCTCTTTGAACAATGGATACAGAGCAGAAATATGATGTTTCACTTGACAACTGAACATACAAAAATTATTTTATTCAAATTCTGATGTCCATTAATGACAGCAACACAAATCTTTTATTGCCAGGCAAACTCCAGAAGGAAGCTCTCTTTGACACAAAGCAAGTGCTATGCTGAGCGTTAGCAGTAAATTTTGAGAGACTGAGATCATATTCCACATACCCTGGCTTAGAAGTGAAGTTCATGACTGCTATGGTATGCACAAAAGTCACTCATTTGGAGAAACTGCCTCCCAGATACTGTGTGAAGTAACACAAAAGCCATACCATATTAGCATGGAGTCCAAGGGGAATGTTTACTAAAGGTTAACAGGCGCTAAGTGCTGCCACTGCCTATTCATTTTGATGGGCCATTGCAGCACTTAATGCGTCTTTTTACTTAACACGTGTTAACTTTTAGTAAACATGCCCCCAAGTGTGCCAACCCTACCTTTCAAAGTCAGCACTGCAAATATTGTAGAACTCCAGTAACCTGCAGTTGGTAAAAAGAAACTACCTATTAAGAGAATCCCTCACCACAAAGGAAAACAGACCATCACCTCATGAAAAATAAGCCACTGCAGATTAGAAACAAATATGCAAGCAAAAAACGAAATGGATAGCTCAAGAAACCAGAATGTGAACAGCAGAACAGGAAAGAAAGAAAGAAAGAGAGAGAAATGCACTAATCCTGTACAGAAGAAAATACAAAGAAATGTACATTTTCAAAGCTCACATATTTCACTCTAAAAACTGACAATAAAATGATTTTGCACCTTTGTTGTCTGATCATTAATTTTTCCATAAAAACATAAGAACTGCCATACTGGGTCAGACCAAACGTCCATCAAGCGCAATGTTCTGTTGCCAACAGTGGCCTGACATATCCCAAAAGTAGCCAGTTCCATGCTACTCATCCCCGGGGTTAAGCAGTGGTTTTCTCTTGGTCTAGCTTAATAATGGATTATGGATTTTCTCACCAGGAATTTGTCCAAACCTTTTTTTAAACCCAACTACACTACCTGTTTTCACCACATCCTCCAGCAAGAAGTTCCAAAGCTTAATTGTATGATGAGAGAACAAATATTTTTTCCTATCTGTATTAAATATACTACTTTTGTAGCTTCATGGCATGTCCCTTGGTTCTGGTACTTTCTGAAAGAGCAAACAATCCATTTGTGTTTAGCCATTCCATTCCACTCAGGACTTTATAGACCTCTATCATAGCCCCCTCAGCCGTCTCTTCTCCAGTCTGAAGAGCCCTAACCTCTTTAGTCTTTCCTCATAGGAGAGTCATTACATCTCCTTTATGATTTTGGTTGTCCTTCTCTATATCTTCTATAATATTGCTGAATATTTATTGAGATGCAGAGAACAGAATTGCACACAATATTCAAGATGTGATGGCACCATGGAGCAATAGAGAAGCATTATTCTTTTTTTCTATTCCTTTCCTAACAGTTCAAATTACGGGCCCCCAAGCAACAATTTTTGAAGGAACCCCATAGTAGGGGGAACATATGGGTGCAGCTGCAGGTGGGACCCTTTCTTCCTTGGAGCCACCCTGCACCACAGGGGCTACTGGGGCAGAATTTACATCAATATTTCCTAATGATTCCTAACATTCTGTTTGATTTTGTACCTGCTACCACACTCTGAACAGAAGGTTTCAACATATTGTCCACAAAGATGCAAAGGTCCTTTTCCTGGGTGGTTACTCCTAACATGGGACCTAGCATTCTGTATCTATAAATTAGGTTACTCTTCCCTATGTGCATCACTTTGCACATAGACACATTGGCATCCAAATGGCAGATGAAATGTAATCTCAAGAGGTCCTGCAATTTTTCACAATCTGCATGCAATTTAACAACTTTGAATAATGTGATGCAAATTAAATCACCTCACTTTTTGTTCCCAATCATTTATAAATATGTTAAAATGCACCACTCCCAAGACATTAGAGGATCTTAATCCAAGATGGTGGCTGCCACCTCTGTGTTCTGAAATTTATTCCCGAGATGGTAAAGAGGAAAGGGAAAGCAGGTAGGAACAGGGGCCGCTCTATAATGAGGCAGAGTGAGGCAGTGGCTTCAGGTGGCAAATTTTGGGGGCGACAAAAATGCCCCCCAAAAGTCACCTCACTCCGCCTTCAGTTTTAAACAAACAAACAAAACAAATCTCTGTTCTGCTTCCCCTCCTGCTGCCCACAAAGCTTCATTCCGCTCCCCTTCCTGCAGCCTGTATCAGCTCCATTATGCACTTTCCCCTCCCCAAGCAGCTGCCATAGTGATAATTTAAAAGAAAAAGAAAGTGATGCAGACCCTTCTGGCCCTTTGTAACCCCTGAAACTGCATCCTGCCCTCAAACGAAAGTGACACTAGAGCGCGGGATGCAGTTTCAGGGGTTCCAAAAGGCCGGAAGCGTCCACATCGCTTTCTTTTTCATTTAAATTACCACTATGGCAGCTGCTTGGGAAGGGGAAGGAGCATAACAGAGCCGATACAGGCTGCAAGAGGGGGTGCAGAATGGAGGTGGCAGGAAGGAGAGAGGAATGGAGCTTCGGGGGCTGCAGGAGGGGGAGCGGAACAGAGGTGGCAGGAAGGAGAGAGGAACGGAGCTTCGTGGGCTGCAGGAAGGGGAACGGAGTGGAGCTGCACAGGGGGATGGAGGAATGGAGCTGCACAGGGGGAAAGAGAGGGCGGAAACTGGAAAGGAGCTGCCAGAGGGGGCAAAATAGGGCTGGAAAGGGGCTGACAGAGAAAAAGAGGGCTGGAAACTGGAAAGGAGCTGACAGAGGGGGCAAGAGAGGGCTGGAAACTGGAAAGCAACTGACAGAGGGGGCAAGAGAGGGCTGGAAAGGAGCTGATGTGGGGAAGAGAGGGCTGAAAAGGAGCTCACGGGGGGAAGAGAGGGCTGGAAAGGAGCTGACGGGGCAAAGAGAGGACTGGAAAGGAGCTGATGGGGGGAAGAGAGGGCTGGAAAGGAGCTGATGGGGGGGGGAGAGATGGCTGGAAACTGGAAAGGAGCTGACAGAGGGGGAAAGATAAGGCTCAAAACTGGAAAGGAAGGGGGAAGAGAGGGCTGGAAGAGAGCTGATAGAGAGAGAAAGATGGCTGGGAGGGAGCTGATACAGGGGAAAGAGATGGTTGGAAGGGAACTGACAGAGGGTTAGAAGACAGCTGACAGAGGGAAGGAGGGCTGGAAGGGAGATGACATGGGGGGAAGGTGGGGGCTGGAAGGGAGCTAATACCTGAGGATGGTACTGTAGCAATACTGGAAAGGTGGTGACACTAGGGAAAGGAGGAGTTGGATGAAGGGAGCTGGCACCTGGGTATGGTATTAGAGTGGGGCTGGAAGGGAGCTGACACCTGGGGGTGGGACTGAAGGAAGCTGACACTTGGGGATGGGACTGGTAGGTGGCTGGGTAATGGGGAGGAGGCTGGCAGGGAGGCGGCACTGGGACTGGAAGGGAGCTGACACGTGGGGAGGGTTACTGGGACTGAAAATAGACTGATGGAAGGAAGTGAAGAAAACAAAAGAGACAGGAAATGGCAGATAGAGTGCTAAGAGAAGACAGGACAGCAGAAGCCTCAGATCAGAACCAGCATGACCAGAGGATAAAATGGTCAGACAACAAAGGTAGAAAAATTAATTTTATTTTCAATTTAGTGATTGGACTTTGCGCTATCGTTATATTTTACACAGTATGGGGAACTGCATCTCTCATCTGGTGTTGCACTGCATGCAGAGTTGGGTTTCTTGGGGTTTCAGTTTAAGTTTTGTCTAAATATTTTATTTTTACTTTAGGTTGTAATCATTTATTCTGCACTTGGTGAGACTGTATTCTGAGTGTGTGACCAAGGCAGTGTGTTCTGTTAACATGAAATTTGTACGCAGGGATCTGGACTGTAGTAATTTGCCTTGTTCAGCTTTTCAAATAGGTGTTAGATGTTCTAGGGTCTGCTGCAGTATTTATAGTGCTGCTTTTTTCTGGGTAGGCACCTTGTATAAGTTTTGGAAGTTTATGCTGGTAATGGTATGGTAGATTTGGCCTTGTAGATTTTGGGTGACTTTTGTAGGGTTGTATATTATTTCCCAATATGCCCGGTACTGGAAAACATTTGTTAGTGAGATGACCAGACTCATATTTTTTTTTAAGATATTCAGTTCTGTAGGTGAATGTCCTAGTTCTGCTCTGCACCCGCTGTTGAGGGAGGGGGTTCTGTGGATGCAAAATATATGTTCAGAAAGAAAAAGCAAGAACCCTAACACAATTTATAACAAAATAAAAATGAGTTATAATTTATTTTTATAGAGTGTGCTTGCTCATTCTTTTAGTTCCTTGGTGTGCAAGCATCTTACATTTCCTTCATATTATCTAATAGACTTTTTGGTTTGGTTCAGTCCCTGACTGGAGTTTTGAGAAAGTCCCCCCACACACACACACACTATAGAGGGGGGTGGAGGGGGGCGCCATCTCATCCCTCGCCCCTGGGTAGGAAGCCCTCCCAAACATGCCAATATTCCTTGGCTTCTCTGCAAATACCTCTTGTGGGTCCAATGGACCCCTTTCTTCAGTACTTGGAGACCCAGCCAGACTCCTTGGGTGTGTGCCCGGCATGAGAAGGATGATTTGGCAACTTCTTCACGCCTTGAAATATCTTGATCCCCAAGACATAGAAGCTTCCAGGCTTGCCAGACACAGTGACCCCACCAGATGACCTCAAATGGATGCTGTTGCTGGTTAGAGCAAGCACTCCACCTGTTGGAGGAAATGTCACTGGTGCTGGTGGTACTGGCCAGCAAGAACAGGAAGATCAGCAAAGGAGCACGGTGGTCCGGTTGAGGAGAAAGGAACTTATGGGGCTTTTCTTCCATTTCTCCCAGCTCATACTACGAATCAAGTGGCTGCAATGGAGCTGCAACACTGGTTTGGGCAGAAGTGATACCTCTTATAGTGTCACTATTTTCATAAGAACATAAGATACACCATACTGGGTCAGTCTAAGGTCCATCAAGCCCAGTATCCTGTTTCCAACAGTGGCCAATCTAGGTCATACGTACCTAGCAGTTTCCCCAAAAGACACAGGTTTCTCTATTGCATCTTAAGGTTTTTACTCTGGAGTTTATCTGGGAGGCAATTTCCAAGCTTAGGGAAGCTCTGGCCCTGCAGATACAATCTTTAACTGTTAAAGTTCTCAAGAACAGTGTTCAGTTGAAGAGTAATATGAAGGAGATGGATGTTTTAAAAACGTCTGCAGAATTAAGTTTAAAAGTTCAAAGACATGAAGGAGTGGATGAAGTACTAATTACACAATATGATTCTTAAATCTAAGTTGTAGATTTTGGACGTGTTTGCTCTTCTAATTTAAGAATTCTTAATTTTCCTAAGTCTATTTCTCCAAGGGAGATGTTCAGTATACATATGTTGGCAGTATTAAAAATTCATGTGGAGTCTCTACAATCTATAGCAAGAGTTTATTATCTTCCCTCTGCAAAAAAAAAACAAAAAACAGGTGAGGGTTGTGTCTGATAGACCAAGTGCTTGTAGTCACTGGATGATTAGGTTGTGTGGTATGGAGTCAAATGCTGCTTTTAGGTCTAAGAAAATGGGCATGAATCCAGTTTTGGGTTTGTCAGTGCCTTTAATTAGATTGTCTAGCAGGGCAGTCATTAGGGATTCCACTCCATGGTGTGGTCTAAATCTGTATTGTTGGTGATTCTTCTTTTCTCTTCCTTTTTTTAAAATGTATTATTGGTGTTTAGTTCATGCCTTTCCAATGATAGTTCAGGGTGAGTTACATTCAGGTATGTAACTGTTTCCCTGTCCTCAGATGGCTTACAATCTAAGTTTGTAGCTGAGGCAATGGAGGGTTAAGTGACTTACCCAAGATCACAAGAAGTACTGGTGGGAATCAAACCCAGATTTCTTAGATACTAGGCTATTGCTGAAACCACTAGGTCACTCCTCCACCTTTTGGTGTCCTCCTCTTCCTACCCTTCTTCTCTCCTCTCTTTCCTCTTATCCTCCTGAAGCAGTGGGTTGTAAGGATTAAGGTAAGTAGGAGGATGAACAGCGTATCAGTCCACTGTCCTTGATCCCAGATGCAAGGAATCTGCAGGAACACCATGTGCTTGCACTGGGTGCTGTCTGTCCCTGCCCCATAAAATTGTTGCTACTATTCCAAGGTCTGACAGAGGGTAAAGAGTGTTCCCTGGAACCAAGCAAGGATCAGTGGCAAAGTCAGATCCCCTGCATGAGTCTCTCTTCTGTGAGCAGGTATCAGGAGCCCCACTGTCTCTGCCACCATCGTTTATGGCTCCCAGCCCTTCTCTTCAACTACTATGGCCAATCTCCATAGTAACGGCAACACCAGCAGGGTTCTGCAAACCCTGCTGGAATTGCAACCATTCAACACAAATACAATGTCCTCCAAGGTTAGTTATGCCATCACAGTCCTTCCCTCTAAAATGTGACTTCAATAACATGAAGTTTGTTTCCTGTGTACAGACAAACTGATAGGCAGACAAGCATCCACAGCAGGCATTATCACTTGAGAGAAACATACCCAAAAATGAAAAACATACCCAAAAATGCATATCTCTAAATGTAGAAGTAGTGCTTGAGAAAGAAATAGTTAAACATATTCTACAGAGGCATTATATAAATTTGTAAGATTAGTGATCTCTTTGCCATAAATCAGTCTTTGGTTAATAACTTGCAGTTATCGCAGAACTGAAGAATAAAGAACACTGCTACATGAAAGCTATGAAGCACAAATGAGTCTGTTTAAACTAAGACAGTATCTTTAAACATAATTTTGTATGCTTTCAGTAGAAAATACACATTATACTGCACAGTCCTTTCATAAGTGGAATAAGCAATTACATAGACAGAGTTATCACAAAGTACTAGAGAAATCCTCCTAAAGAATTAAATATACCCTCTTGCAATGTACAAATTAAAAAGGTCCAAGGTGAGGATGGATCAGCTACACACCCAAATAAGCAGACTGAGGGAAGATCTGTTATAAGAAATGGCAGTTTTAGGCTTACCTTTCTGTGGGCCCCCCACAAAATTGAAAGAGGAAAAGCTGAGAGAGGCCAAAGCCTCTGTGGGTAAGTGAACATTACTTTGCTGGAAAATTTGGTGACTTAAAGCATGGGATAGAGGAGAGATTGTGTGTTTATTTGGAAAAGTTGGTTTCTGATTACATTAAAAAAAGCAAATATAGTTTTCAATTTGCTTTAGAGGTTATAAATTAATTTCTATTTGATTTAGATAGCTCTTGTAGTCTTAAAAGAAAACATTGAAATCCTGTGCCCAGTCCAGTGTATCGTGATGGCCAAAAAAGCAAATAGAATGCTAGGAATCAAAAGGAAAGGAATGGAGAACAAAACCAAGGATATTACAATGCTTCTGTATCATTCTATGGTGTGACCGCACCTTGAATATTGTATGCAGTTCTGGTCACCATATCTTAAATAGGATATAACAGAATTAGAAAAGGTAGAGAGAAAGCCCACCAAAATGGTAAAGAGAATGGAAGGATACCCCTATGAGGAGAGGCTTAAAAGGTTAGGACTCTTCAACTTAGAAGAGACTGCAGAGGGGAGATACGATAGAGATCTATAAATTAATGAATGGAGTGGAATGGATAAACATAAATCAGTTGTTTTCTCCTTCAAAAAGTAGAAAGACTAGGGGACACTTAATGAAGCTACACTGTAGCCCATTTAGGACTAATAATTCATTACCAGAGGATATAGTAAAGTTGTTAGTGTAGCTGGGTTTACAAAAGAGTTGAACATGTTCCAGGAGGAAAAGTCCATAAACCATTAATAAAGAGAAAATGGCCAGGTACTTGTGACCTGGATTGACCACTATTGGAAACAAGATACTGAGCTTGATGGACCTTGGTCTGACCAATATGGAATTTCGTATGCTCTTATGTTCTTATCATTTTGCTAGTACTTGTTTGAACCACATCACACTCCCTGTAAATGTTTTTCAAGATGGAACCTCCAGAACTGGACATAATGATCCAGAAAAGATCTCATTAATACGACTTGTTTCAGAGCCATCATCCTCTCCTTTTTTCCACTGTTTATAGCCCTCTGTGCATTCTAGTGTTCCTCTTGCTCTAATCATAGCCCTGTGGCGCTATTGTGCTACATTGATGTCAATGGATATCTCCCATGTCTCAGAGGCTTCTCTAATTAATAAACTGATATTGTCAGTTAATAGATATTGCCAAGTGCCGCTTATGTTACATGTTTTTAAGGAAAATATGAGAATCATACAATCATAAATTTATATAAATATTTGGAGCCCTTTTACTAAAGTGCACTATGTCCGTGATAACTGTTACTATGAAGGCATGAGAGTTAATGCATGATGATATTTGCTCTAACTGCCAATCACATGTTAGGATGCCAAATGAGCAAATTAGGGGTGGAGAATGGGCATGGGGGAGCACATTGCAGTTAGCTCAGGGGTGCATATCATGCATTAACTATTTAGGTAGCTATTAATATGGTAGAGGTAAGTGCATCCACAGTAATAGTGACATGCATTAAGGTGTGCACCCACACATTACCCATCACTGTGGAGGCTTTGCACTTAATGCTATGTTTTTTGCACTAAATGCACATTAAATGCAAAACCCTAACATACTTTGGTAAAAGGGCCCTTTTATGTCTTTATTTCCCCTCTCTGTGAAATTATTTAAATACATCTATCTCTGTATGCTGTATAAATTGTTCTTGATTTTTTTTCAAACATACAATCAATATTATCAAAATCTTATTATAAACATTTGTTGAATGTGGTTAGAGATTAAAAGAGGTATGCATTTTTATTGATTCTTACCTGCAACTCGGGCAGCGTGGATGACTTACTGTAATTCCAGAAGCAATAGTTCTGATTAACATTGCAGTACTTTTGATGGCTAAAATTTCTTTGCATTCTGACTAGGGGATATGCCTCTACGAGTGAGACCTAATGATATTAGGAGGAATGTGGTAAGCAAAAATTGATTGTTGCCAGCTGACTATAGTTAGCATGCGGTGGAGGGACATTTTAGAAAGGTTTTCTTTAAGTAATATCTGTCTTTACATATATGGAAGGTAATTTTGTAAAGATTGTCTAGAATAATGAACATTCCAAGGTACACAAATTGTGCCAATTTTATAAAGAAGAGTGGGCACCTACTTGTGTTTATTAAATAAGGGTGCAAATCATAAGACATGCACAGCAAACCTAGATGCAAGCACTTATACCAGCCCTGGGCTTGGAGTAAATGTACACATGCTGATGGCATGTAACTTTATGTGGGTCATTATAAAATTGCTTCCAGAAAGCCATTATATGTACGTCTAAAGGTATACGTAAGGAGCTTACTTTTATGCATGTATAAGGTAGGTATTCCCAGGGGCAGAATTAGGCAGTTTGGGGTTTATAGTATTCAGAGTATGCGTGCAGATACACTCATGTGTATATTTATGTCCTGTTCCTAACCCACTCCTCTAACCATTATGCTATCCTACACATCCAAGTTCTGACACCCAAGCTCTAGGGTGTCTAAGTAGATGCTCCTGCAGACGTCCCTTTCGGGCAGATCCAGGTTTGTGAAATCACGTTGGCACCTGGACATGCCTGGGTTTTTTTCAAATGTTTTGGCTTAGATGTCCCAGATTGCACTTGGATGGATCTTCTAAAATTTCCCTCCTATGCACCCAAGACAGGGATGGAAGACCTTCTGGAAATAAAAATATCACTTCAAGAAAATAACTCTTACGGATTCCAATGGAAGAAATAAGCCTTTTAACAGAAAAGATTAAGAAACTGAAAGATTGTTATACATCAGTTTTCTAGATTTTCTGCTTTGCTCTGTAATAAGGTGTTCCCTTTGATCAATGAAACATTGGATAATTCTAAAGCTTCAGCTTTACTGCCTTGGTCCCATATTCTTGCAAACCATTCAACCAATTCATTGAAGTGCAAGACTTTGGATACAGTCTTTCCAGATAACTTACACAACTGTGTTAAACAATCAGAGAGTATCCTCTCCAACAAGCAATTAGCCTCCAGATCCCTAAGTTACTGTAGATACCTCCTGAGAGGGGATGAGGATCAACCTTCCTCCCCAGCAACCCTAAATGGAAAACACGCAGCATGTAAATCACTAACCAGTGCAACCTCCTGGCTGTCACTTAAGACCGGTGCCATCAACCATTCTTTCCATCTCCCAGTTCAACAGCTGTATCAAGATCCCAAGTTATCAAAAAAGAAGACCTTACATGAATCTATAACAGAGCTTTAGATATTGAAAGCCTAGCCAGATGCACTTCTCATTCCCAAGCACTGCAGTAGAAAGAGACTGTATCATATCTAGGGGGCGTGGGCAGAGAGAAGGGGATTAGACTCAAGGAGGCATCAGGCTCAAACACCATCTTATCGTGATTATGCCTACAATGACCAAAGCATCTATCAGACGTGCAGATCAAGGTAGCCTCTTTTTTCGCCCCTCTTACTCATACTGGGAAGTGCTCACACAGTCTATATATAGATCAATGAACACAGCAAGGATGTGCATTCTTTACTAAGCATTGGTTCATTAGCATACCTTAAAACATACAGGTAGAGATAATAATGTACACTTCTGCATTGCTAACACGGTGGTGCACATTAGTGATCTGAGAAGTTAGGGAGCAAAATTGCTTTAATGATCATTAACCTATGAATCAATACGAACAATCAATTTGTATGCACTAACAAGTTGTAATGAGCATTATGAATTTTCACTGAAACAAATATCTGAAATGATTTTTTTTAAAAAACTACTCATATATTGAGAAATTTTAAAAAATCTAAAAATGAAAGTCTGAAAATGTTTTAACTATGCATATTCCTATCTCACAATGCTTCCTTGAGGTCTCTGAAAGGGTATCAAAAAGGCAACCCCTCTTTGGTCAAGCCCCTTTGGACCCAGCCAATGGCTAAAGGGCTAGCTCTCTCATTTTAAATAGGGATTTCTGGGCACTTAATGGTGACATCTGGAAGAGAGGTCCTTGATTCCTGTCAATCTAGGCCAGCTCTTTAGAACATAAGATTTGTCATATTGGGTCAAACCAAAGGTCCATCAAGCCTAGTATTCTCTTTCTAACAGCGACCAATCCAGCTCACAAGTACCTGGCAGTATCCCAAAAAATAGACAAATTCAATTGCTGCTTATCCCAGGTATAAGTAGTGCATTTCCCACGGTCCACTTTAATAATGGTTGATGGACTTTTTCTCCAGGAACTTGTAGCTGGGTAAAAGGTTTGACACTAACAGCTTTTTCTAAATCCTCCGGTAAAGAATTCCAGGGTTTGATTACATGTTGAGTGAAATAATATTTTCCATTCTTAAATGGGTTACATTGTAGTTTCATTGCATGTCCCCAAGTCTTTCTACTTTTTGATGGATTAAACAACCTATCTACGTTTACCAATATTAATCCATCCATTAATTTATAGATCTCTATCATTAGAGATCAGCCTCAGCCGTCTCTTTTCCAAGTTGAAGAGCCCTAACCTTTTAAGCCTTTCCTTATAGGGGTATCCTTCCATTCTCTTTACCATTTTGGTGGGCTTTCTCTCTACTTTTTCTAATTCTGTTATATCCTTTTAAAGATATAGCGACCAGAATTGCATACAATATTCAAGGTGCGGTCACACCATAGAATGATACAGAGGCATTGTAATATCCTTGGTTTTCTTCTCCATTCCTTTCCTTATGATTCCTAGCATTCTATTTGCTTTTTTTGCCACCACGACACACTGGGCACAGGATTTCAATGTCCTGTCCATGGTAACGCCTAACTCCTTTTCCTGGGTGGTGGTTCCTAATGTGGAATCTTGCATCATGTAACCATAGTTTGAGTTGTTCTTCACAAATAGCATAACTTTGCACTTGTTCACATCACCTTCACTAAAGGTCCTATGAAACAAAAAAAGAGGCGCTAATGCTACATTCTAATAGAGAAAATCAAGAAGTACAGATATAATAGAGGAAAGGAAAAACCTCAAAGATAGATCAATATAAATCAATAGTCAAAAGCAAGTATGCCGTTGCAAAGTGCGTGCTTTATTTATAAAATATGCACGTTCTCATAGATTGTATGTGTGCACATTTACACCAGCTCCCTAACAAGTGCAAATGTGAGTAGCTTCAATATAATCTAGCCATGATTTCTGCTGCTTTACCCCTGGTATCTTAGAAAGATACATTGGGGCCCTTTTCCTAAAGTATTAGAGCCTGCTGTGATAACTGTTTTTTTCTGTGCTGGCATAACAGTGCTAAGTCACATGCTAAGTCACATGTTGCAGGATAGGGGTGAAATGGGTGGAGTATAGGTGGAGAATGGACATGGCAGTCAGTGGCCGCCAATAGCGTGGCTGCACCTAACACCATCTCAAGAGGCGGTAGTGTAGCTGTCAAGGCTCTGTAAGGTTTAAAAGCAGACCCCTGCCACGTGGCGGTGCACATGAACCCCCCATACTCCAGTATGGACCTCTCCCTTCTCCAGCGAGATACCCCCTTTGCCAGGAAAACACCCTACTTCATCATCCTCTGGTATAGCTCTGTCCCCAAATCCATACTCGCCCTAAAATCAAACCCCCATGCAGCAAGATCCCCCCCCCTTAGCCAGAGAATGACCCTTAAAGGTCCCTGATCCCCTGCAAGGGTTTGAAGCTGCCATTTTGAACTTGAGTGGTAACAGGGCAGGAGTGAAGGCAGATGGTTCATCCTCAGTCCCTAGACATCAGGGAAATAATCTTAGAGAGTAGTCAGGGATGGGATAAGGGTCAGGATTTGGACAAAGGTTGGGGCCTTTAGAAAAGCATATAACGGAGGGTGACATGCCCATTCATCATTATTTCTTCTAGTCTAAGGTATGGTATATTTCCCTCTGATTGGAAGCAAGCAATTGTTTATCCATGCTTACAGGACTCTACTATTGAATCTAACCTTTGACCAGTCTCCAATATTCCCTTTATTTCTAAAGTTAACTGGCTTGCAACAAGTTTCTCGGTAACACCATATTTGGAAAAAATGAAAGCACTAAACCCAAGGCAAACAGGATTTTGCTCACACTGTAGTACTGTGCATACCCTACTTGGACTACTCAACTTCATCAGAGTTAATCTGGACAAAGATAAAGAGGTCTTATTGATCTCACTTGACCTTCTTGCCACTTTCAACTAGTGAACCATTCCATACTTCTCCAAAGGCTATCAGATCTCCAGATTTCTGGTACTATGCTCGCATGATTCCATTTCTACCTTGAGGGCAGATCTTTCAGGGTTTATTAGTCTCAGTCTGTGGTCCCTTTACACAAAAGTGGAAGTAAAAATGAGGTTGAGAACTACACAATGGTTAGTCTGACCTCTGTGGTAAGTAAATTAATGGAAACACTGCTCAATCAGAGGATAGTGAGGTTTCTGGAGTCCAATAGATTGTAGGTTCTGAAGTATCATAGTTTTATTAGAGGCAGGTCTTGTCAGACAAATCTAATTAATTTATTTGACTGGGTGACCAGAGAGTTGGACCGAGGGAGAGCCCTAGATGAGGTGTACTTAGATTTCAATAAAGCCTTTGACACCGCTCTGCACAGGTGACTTACAAATAAATTGAGCATTCTAGGAATAAACCCTAAAGTGACCGACTGGGTTAGAAATTGGTTGAGTGGGAGGGAACAAAGAGTACAGGTAAATGGAGCTCACTCTGAGTAGAATAATGTTACTAGTCATGTGCCTCAGGTATCTGTCCTAAGTCCAATACTTTTTAACATTTTTGTTAGTGATTATGCAGAAGGGCTGTCAGGTATAGTTTGCCTCTTTGCAGATGATACCAAAATCTGCAATAGAGTAGACACCCAGGAAAGAGTAGATAACATGAGAAGGGATCTAGCTAGGCTTGAAGAATGGTCAAGAATTTAGCAGCTCAGATTTAATGCTAAAAAATACAGAGTCATGCGTTTGGGCTGCAAAAATCCAAGGGAGCGGTACAGTGTAGGGGGTGTGATTGTTTCTGATTATAACGTGGCTAAACAGATCGAAAAGTAATGGCAAAAGCCAGAAGGATGCTTGAGTGCATAGGGAGATGAATGGCTAGCAGGAAGGAGGTGATAGTACCTCTATATAAATCTTTGGTGAGACCTCATTTAGAGCATTGTGTGCAATTCTGAACACCACAGCTTCAAAAGGATATAAACAGGATGGAGTTGGTGCAGAGGACAGCTAGCAAAATGGTCAGTGCTCTTTTTCATAAGGCATTTGGGGACAGACTTAAAGATCTCAATATGTACTGTATACTTTGGAGGAAAGACGAAAGAGAGGAGATATGATAGAGACTTTTAAATACCTCCATGGTATAAATACACAGGAGGAGAGCCTCTTTCAAATAAAAGAAAGCTTTGCTACAAGGGGGCATACTGTAGGGTGAAGGTGAAAGGGGATAGACTCGGGAGTAATTTGTGGAGATATTCCTTTGAGATTCATAGAATAGTCTTCTAATGGAGGTAGTAGAGACCAGGACAGTATCTGAATTCATGAAAGCAAGGGAGAAACACAGAAGATCTCTAAAAGGGGAAAAAAGGGACTATATTAGTTGGTATCGAGAAGGGCAGACTGGATTTGCCATTTGTTCTTTTTCTGCCGTCATGTTTCTATGTTTCTGCCTCACATGATTTGCCTTATGGTGTCCTCAGGGCTCAATTTTGGGCCCTATGATTTTTAACATATTTCTGGCATTGTTGATCCAATCATTAGGATTCACAGTCTTTATATGCACAGACGACACTCCGCTTTAACTGAACTCATCTCTGACATTTCATTAAAGCTAGAGAAAAATCACTGATTGGCTTGCCAGTAGTGGCCTTGAATTAAACCTACCAGAACCGATGCCATTACTCTTGGGGTACTACCCACTCCATTTCCTATCTTTCATCAACTTTAACCCCGGCTGTTCCACACTACACTCCAGCCCAATCGGGGCAGTGTGAGTGCTCCTGCCCAATCGGGGCAGTGGGAGCTTCAAACGCCGGCTCACCGCAGCACATTTAAGCGGCGTCCCTACCCCGAGGGAGCCGCTTTAACCCCGGCTGTTCCACACTACACTCCTGCCCAATCGGGGCAGTGTGAGTGCTCCTGTCCAATCGGGGCAGTGGGAGCTTCAAACGCCGGCTCACCGCAGCACATTTAAGCGGCGTCCCTACCCTGAGGGAGCCGCTTTAACCCCGGCTGTTCCACACTACACTCCTGCCCAATCAGGGCAGTGTGAGTGCTCCTGTCCAATCGGGGCAGTGGGAGCTTCAAACGCCGGCTCACCGCAGCACATTTAAGCGGCGTCCCTACCCCGAGGGAGCCGCTTTAACCCCGGCTGTTCCACACTACACTCCTGCCCAATCGGGGCAGTGTGAGTGCTCCTGTCCAATCGGGGCAGTGGGAGCTTCAAACGCCGGCTCACCGCAGCACATTTAAGCGGCGTACCTACCCCGAGGGAGCCGCTTTAACCCCTGCTGTTCCACACTACACTCCTGCCCAATCAGGGCAGTGTGAGTGCTCCTGTCCAATCGGGGCAGTGGGAGCTTCAAACGCCGGCTCACCGCAGCACATTTAAGCGGCGTCCCTACCCCGAGGGAGCCGCTTTAACCCCGGCTGTTCCACACTACACTCCTGCCCAATCGGGGCAGTGTGAGTGCTCCTGTCCAATCGGGGCAGTGGGAGCTTCAAACGCCGGCTCACCGCAGCACATTTAAGCGGCGTCCCTACCGGGCGCGCCCGCGCCGGCGGGCTCGCACCTGAGGGCCCTTTGGCGTGGCCCTTAGGTGAGGCACGAAGGCGAGCAGAAGGAAACAACCAAAGGTAACAGCAGCGCCGTCAACATATCTGCAGAACCCAACAAAGGAGCAGACCGAGGCGAAGGACGTCAGAACCGCAAGTAGAATCCTCACAAAACAGCACACATTTCCTACCACCAAACTGTCTCTTTCACTACCCACACCCTAACAGATCCGGCTCTCCCTCCACGGGGATAGGCTCCCCCCACGGGACAGGCTCCCTCCACGGGGTCAGGCTCCCTCCACAGGGACAGGCTCCCTCCAAGGGACAGGCTCCCTCCATGGGGACAGGCTCCCTCCAAGGGACAGGCTCCCTCCACGGGGACAGGCTCCCTCCAAGGGACAGGTTCCCGCACCGAGTTCAGCTCTCCCCAATCGGGGGATCTGAGCGGCGACAAGAGAACAGCCAGCCAGCGGCAAAACGCTGCCCAATCGGGGCAGACTTGGGGCCGTATAAAGAACAGCGCGGCAAGAAGGCGCACAAAGGAACTACAAAGGAAAATCACAACCTACAGTACAGCAGAAGAAAAACAACAGAATAACAGAAGAAAAACAGCAGCAAAACAAGCAACAAACGAAGACTTAAGAAAAACAGGCATCACCCTAACAGAACATCACAAAAGACCAACATGCACGCCACATACTTCCTCCCACTCTACCTACTCGTCACACAACTCCTCCCACCAACCGCACACCTCCACAACCCACAAGCAAACATAACATGGTACCCACCAACAGCACTGCCATATCTAGAACCACAGCACAAACACAAAGAAACACTCAGAACTTCCCAGACAAGACGACCAAACAGACACAAATCAAACTCCCAAGCCTGCACAAAGGAAGCACATGTAACAGCAACCTCCTTGACAAAGACATCAACAATTGAGCTCATAAACGCCAGATCAGTCTGCAACAAGATACACACCCTTGTAGACCATATAGAAGAGCAACAGCCCGACATAATATGCATCACAGAGACATGGCTCAGCCCTACCGACAATGTACTACTCAACCAACTAGTACCGGACAACTACTCAGTGTATAACTGCCCACGCACCCACAAGCGTGGAGGAGGAGTCCTAATAATAGCAAAGACAAAACTAAAGTTCAAGACACAGAGCTTCACCAATACACAGCAATGTAACACAATCACCATCAAGAACAAAAACATTGCAATCTGCCTAACCTACAGAGCACCCAGAGCTCCACTCGACGAATTAGCCTTCACACTCGAAGAAGCCTGTGCTATAACAACAAACAACAAACCAGCGCTACTGATTGGAGACTTCAACCTCAAGTCCACCAATGCCAAAGATGCAGAGGCCTTCCTTGAAGCAATGACCTCACTACAATTCACACAGATAATCAATGCACCAACGCACAGACATGGATCATCCCCAGACCTCATCTTCGCATCCAATTACCTAACATCAAGAGACCTAATTTCTCCACCCACCATTACCCCAGTACCATGGTCTGACCATTACTTAATCGAGACAAAGCTGCGATCACAAGAGGACCAGACAAACGAAAGAGCAAACATCTCACACACACAAAGACGATTCAAGCATTTCGACAGAGACGAATTCATACAGGACACAATACAACACTTGAACATTACTACAGATAACCTGGAGGAACAAGTTTCCAGCTGGAACTGCATCTTAGCTAACGCCACCAAACCATCCGGTGGCGGGCACAAGAAACACCACCACAACAGGAGACAAAACAAACCTTGGTACTCAGCAAAAATACGACGGGAAAAGAGGGAGCTCAGGAAGATTGAACGGAGATGGAGAAAAAACAAAACAACAGCCGACCAACATCTTTACCTAACAAAACAAAAACAATACAACAAACTCATCAACCAATCAAAGAGGGAATTCCACACAAACATGATAAATACTTCCATCAACAAACCCAGAGAGCTTTTCGAAATAGTCAAGATCCTCACAAAAGAGCAAACAACAGAAGGGGAAGTACAAGTTGATCCACAGGAATTTGCCGACCACATCAAAGACAAATTTCACTCCACAGAGCGCACAACACCCAGTGGGAACACCAGGACAGACGTATACTCCAAAACCTGGGGCACCTTCTACTCACCCTCAACAGAGCAGATATCCCACATCATCTCTACAATCAACACAAGCACTGCTCCTACAGACCCATGCCCAGTGTCATGGGTAAAAGCCACCAAATCAAACTTCATCCACATCATACATAAAATAGTACACAACTCACTCACTCAAGGACTCATGCCAAAGCAACTAAAGCTTGCCTCAGTAAGACCAATCACAAAGAAAACAACTCTAGACAAAAAAGATCCAGCAGCATATCGTCCAATCTCCAGCATACCCTTCCTGGCAAAAATCATCGAAAAAACGGTTCAACTACAACTCCAGGAACACATCGACAAACATGAAACACTCGACGACAACCAACACGGCTTTCGTCCCAACCATGGAGTCGAAACACTACTGATCTACCTCTTCAACAGCATCCTAAGAATAATTGACAACACCAGGAATGGAATCATAATGATCTTCATCGACATCTCCTCAGCCTTCGACACAGTGGACCACAACACGCTCCTGGAAAGACTAAAGAGCACTGGTATACACGGTATCACATTGAAATGGTTCCACTCATACCTAGCTGAAAGACAGCTACAAGTCAAGGTGGGACACAACACCTCCCAACCCATAAATGTCCGTCAAGGAGTACCTCAAGGATCAGCACTCTCAGCACTCCTATTTAACATTTACATCCAACCAATCTGCAACATCATGAAAGAGAACAACATTCAATACACAATATATGCAGACGACATCATGATATACACCCAGATATCAATCGACAACCCGGACTTCTCTAAGATAACAGACTGCCTTACCCAAATGATGAGTTGGTGTCAAAACAACAACCTCGCAATAAACTACAACAAGACCGAAGCTTTAATCATCACTCGGAACCAAAGCTTCATACACCCGCCAAACATCAAGATACAAAACACTACTATACCAATAAGATCAGAAGTGAGATACCTCGGAGTTACTCTGGACAATGAACTAAACCTCAAGCCACACATAGACAAAACAATCCAAAAAGTCTACTACAAGATGCGCATCATCAGGAGACTGAAACCTCTCCTCGCCCCAGAACACTTTCGTACCATCTGTCAAGCACTGATAACCCCACTACTGGACTTCTGCAATCCGATATACCTTGGACTACCGAAACAAGCCCTCAAACCACTCCAGCTAGCACAAAACACTGCAGCACGAATAATATCCGGTACTGCAAGACAGGAGCACATCACACCTACCTTAAAGGAATTACACTGGCTCCCAATCGGTGCACGCATCAGATACAAAACTATCATAAACCTATTTAAGATAAATCAGCACACATCAGCCAACAGCCTGCACACCCTCATACAACCAGACACCAGCACACGTCCTAGAAGAAAACAAACACACAACCGAGTCAGCACCCCAAGTGAATTCAAACACACACGCAAGGACACAACAGACAGAGCACTCTCCATGGCTGCTCCAACAATATGGAACAAACTACCGGACGATTTGAGGGCAACTACAGACCTCAAAGACTTTAGAAAACAGCTAAAAACCATGCAGTTCATATAGCAGCACATGACACCGCCTAAAAACTGCATGTAAAGAAAATGATTTTTGCACCACTGTATATAGCCCACATTGTACATAGCTCAAACCACTCTAGCACACAATACAACATACAATGTACATAGCTCAAACCAATCTAGCACACAATACAACACACACTCAGCTAAATTTCACCCTCACTGCATGTTTAACACACTCACGTTACCCGATTGTTTGCTGTGATACCACCTTGATTAATAAGATAAGGCGGTTTAGAAATACTGTTAAATAAATAAATAAATAATGGGAGTTCAGATTCCTCTAGAAGAAGTAGTTAAGCTTCTGAGAGTTAAGTTAGATAGATATCCATCCTTTGACTTGCAATTACTAATTTGGTAAGGAAATCATTTTTCACTCTGAAACAAATGTGTGCTGCCCATTCCTTTTTGGATAAGAGAACCATTAGGTATTCTTATTCATTCTCTTTGTATCAGAGACTGAAATTATCCCAAATTAGGAGACTCAGAGTAATTCAAACCGCTTCAATAAAATTACTTTTTTTGCATGTTTGAAAATATGACCATGTGACATCCTGCCCCTCCCCCTTCATGAAAGAATAGGGGCTTCCAATTTCTTATCATGCTCCAATCAAAATTCTTACTGTTGTTCATAAGATTCACCATTCAAGTTTGCCTCCTTTCCTATTTAATTTGCTTATACCCTATAAACCTTCACGATCGCTACTCTCCTCACACCATAATCTTCTCAATGCACAAAAACAGTGGGAAAAACAAAGTGTTACTTCAGGAACCCCTTGTCGATCAAGAACGGTCACATGATTGATTGAGAGGTGAAATGAAACAGAGGATGAGAGATTGATAGCTGCCGCCCGGGACAGCAGATTATGGACAAGATGGTTTACAGTGAGGAAATTAGCAAAACAGTGACTCATCTCCTAGCTGGCTGTGAAATTCTGATGGTGGAAAATTTCTATACAGAAAGGCACAACAAAGTAGTACACCTCGTCCATTGGAAACTCTGAAAACACTACAATATCACTGTGCCTGAAAAACATTGAGATCATGACCCTAAGAGAATTAAAGAGAATGAAGAGGTTATGATCACCTGGGACATTCACATTCCGTTGGATAAGAAACTGAATGCAAGAAACCCGACATAGTGGTCAAGGAAAAGAAGACCAGAATGGCGTTGAAAAATAGAGGTGTCTGCACTGAATGATTATTCTGGGAATCGTGTGGAGAGACAGAAGATCCAGAAGTACAAAGAAATGCAGTCAGAGACCAAGAAAATGTGGCAGAAAGATACAGCAATCTTTCCCATTTTACTGGGAGCCACAGGCTTGATAAAGAAGAATTTCCAAACACACCGTGATAAACTACCCATACATGTTACATCTTACGAACTCCAGAAGAAAGCTCTCTTTGGCATGATGCAAGTACTTCGCCGAGCCTTAGGAGTAAATTTGAGAGACTGAGAGCATAGTTCACATACCCTGGCTTAGAAGTCAGGTTCATGACTGTCATAGTATCTGCAAAACTAACCCATTTGAAGAAACTGCCCCGATAATCTTCTCATTATTCCTTCTTGCCTTAGCATTCACTTAGAATCCTCTGCTATGTGCTGGCCCCTAGTTTGTGGAATGGATTGCCCCTAGATATAAATCTTGAAACTTCTTTTATGAAGTTTGAATCGTCCTTACAATATATTACTTCGGACAGGCTTTCTCCTCTGATTAGTTTGCAGCCTCCTAGTATCAGTGGCAGAATTGGGTCTTGGCTCTTCAGTGTTCTGTGATAATTATTGGTTTATGTTCCTTTCGCTTCTTTCCTTTTGCATCTTATTGTTTATTTTTTATATCTACCAATTGTAACTTAGGCCTCCTATCATGATACTCCCTGTTTGCTTCTTCCCCTAAATTTTACTGTAAACCAAATTCATTTGCCAAGATATATTATATCTAAAATAAATGTGAAATGATGTGAGGCCCCCATAGAGAGAGATTCAGTATTATGTCTCAGGAAAGGTGGTATATGCATAGAGGAGACTCCTGGTGGAAGTGATGATACCAGATAAAGTAACAGAATTTTAAAAAAGAGCAGGGGAGAATCAGAGAGGATCCTTTCTAATTAAAAACTGAACAGAAAGCCTGAGATAAGCAATGGTCTATGCCACTGCAAAATGAAGTAATTTAGGGAGACTAAATTTGGCCTGTGGTCCTTGTCTGCCACCATGTTATATGTGTCAATGTTTCTTTCAGACATCACAGCACTTCCCAGTGAGAAAAATGCACCCTGGATCTGAAACTCTTCCCACCAAAAAGCTCAAGGTTCATCTGGTAAAGGCAAATACTGCAATACATATCAGCCTTATTGTGAGACAGAGTATATTACCGACTGAATCTTCATCAGAAAAGCACGTTAAACTTTTCCACATGTACGTTAAATTGGATACCTTGTCAAAACTCCAGTACAATTCATTTTTCTTGCTCCACTGACTACTATTCACCTTCTTTTCTCATCAGCCAAGCAGAAGCAGCCTCTGTCAGCACAGAGCCAGACATATCCTCGTGAAAGTGCTGTTCCTCTTGTTCAATATCCTCTTCATTATCCTTTCCCTCAAAGTCATTTCAGAAGTGCATATTCCATTTAGCAAACCTGCATTAGTGAGCTCAAGATTTCCGGTGTCTAAGGCTATGGGATTTACGTAACCTTTTTAAGGAACGCTGGGAATGCAGCGCAATTATTAATTTAAAAAAAATATTTTGATTGCTACACATGCTAGACCCTTGAAAAGAGAATGGCTTGTAATGCATTTGTGTGATAAGACTAGAAAAGCAAATGTTACTGGCTGGGTTGGAGGACAAAGGCCTGCACCATATATTCACTAATAAGATAACCCATCTTTTGTACTAGACATGCATAAAAATCAATCAATATTCCAGCTTTGAAAGGAAACTTCTATGAGTGTTCTAATTATAGAATATTAGAATCGTAATCATGTGCAGCCTCAAATCAGATGTATGGGGTGCTATGTGTGTGCATGTGTCAGCTCTGACATTAGCATTCGGCACTATCGGATTTGAGGAATGACTTGATAGTTTATGCATGCTAAACATTTAAACAACTATTGTTCTATGCGTTTCTTTAAAATTATTCTTTTGAAAAAAGACACAACAAGAAGTTCGTTAGAAGCACTGCAGTAATACATTTACACAGGCCTGAAAACCTAGTGCTGACAGCCCTTGGTATTGCACCCATGTGACCTAGGAAGGACATTTCTGTCGGTCTCTAGTGAATGGCTAATTAGCTTCGAAGAGAGGGAAAGGGGCCTGACTGATTTACCATGGGGCAGTGCATTTAAATCTGGTAGCCTTACCGGTACACAAAAGCATTAAGAAAACAGTATTTCATACCTTGCCCCATAAAATAAACGCCAAACAACTTTCTTTTCAACCAAGTTTGATTCATGGAAGTCAGGAGCTGCTCTTCAAAATCTGAGAGCAGAAAGCAAAGCAGAGTTGTCCATAAAAATAAATGTCATGCCAGGGTCAATAGAGTCTCATTGGCCTCAAGTGGGCAAAATACAGAGATGTGCAAAAAATGATGTGCCACAGTAAATCTCCACAGTCAGACATCCTTGAGTCATTCCAAACATCTTTCTGTTTTAGTACTAGAAAAAAATGCCCTGGGGTGTACTATGTCCAAATACCAGGCCATTGACACAGTTCAAGAATTGTGCAGAATAGAGGTTACATGATGAAAAGTAACCATAAGAGGTCTTCAAAAAAATCAGCTATTGTTATTTATTTACCTATTTATTATATTTGATTACCTGCATTTAATTTAAAATAAACTCTGAGTGCATTACCAATAAAATCATATAAATTCATTATTAAAATAACCCCATTATTCCCTTTACCCTTAGCCACCCTCAGTTCAACTCCCTCTTTCCTCACCGCCACCATATAATAAGTATAAAATACAATAAAACAAAATATAGCATACAATCCTACCCAACAACTAACCTAAGACACAAACATAAACCAACAAATCATACATCTGCACAGGTTATTGAATTACAAATCCATCCACTCAGCCTTCCTGTCCCTTACCTTTTGCCAAAAAACCTTCCTAAAGAGCCAAGCTTCTATCTTTTCACAGAATATCAAATAGTTTAGTTCCATGCTGATTTCAAATGGAACTGGATCCCACAATTGAAAACTGAAAGCAAAAAATGCAGTGTTTGGTGCTTGTTAATGTAGGGGCCCTGTTACGGACATGAGATAAGCAGTTAGCATGTGAACTAGCACATGATAACTGTTAGCGCATGGCCACAATAACTATTACTATGCTGACATGATGACACATGCTAATTCACACACTAATTGCATACCCTGTTATGAGGCAGATTATGGGTAGGGAATGGATGTGAATTGTGCACTGCATGTCATGCTAATTGTTGTTGCAGATAGCATGGGTGCACTCACCGCCTCTTAAATAGCACGGATGCATTTACCGCCTCCTATCTGCAAGTTTGCTAATCTTTATTCGGTTATTTAATATACCGCTCAGGCCACACAGGCATCTGAGTGGTTTACAATGAAAAATCAATATCGCTGTGAAAACTGGAAAAGAAAACAGAACGCCATTATTCAGACAGGAAAGGAGAGAAAGCAATCGTATGAGAAGGAAGAGGAGGACAAGTGTGGGAAGGAAAAGAGGGATCTCTCTAGGGAAGAGAGGGAAGAGGCTATGCCTGTGAGGGAAGGAGATCAAAGGCGATGCAAAAAAGGTGATACTTTTTTTTCTTTATGATAACAGATTTTTGTCTGTGCATCGAAAAAGTCTCTGCGGTAACAACTCATGCAGTGCAGCACAGGCCCAGAGGCTGGGGTGCAACACAGACTGCCACCATCAAAAAGAGAGAGTTGCTGAAGGATCAGACTCGCTTTGCATTTACTGCATGGCAATTTGGGCACTTACCATGTGCTAAGTGCAATACTTTAGCATAAGCGCCCCTTAATTACTGGAAAAGTAGGTACCGCCAGAGCAGCCTGCTGTGAAGTTCTCAATATATTTTGTGATTCATATATAGAATCCGGTTTTCATAGATGAAGTAGTTTAGCCTGATTAAGGCATTTAAAAACTAGTGAAAGAGCTGTAAATTGTATCTTCCATTCTACAGAGAGCCAGTGTGCCCCAGGAAAGAGAGCAGGGTCCCTCTCCGAATTTCTCACCCCGATTATAAGAGAAGAGCCACATTTTGAAACAAATGATACTGCATCATTCTTTCATTAAAGGTAAACCTTGTAACATGGATGGTATGTTATAATTTACTGTCACTTCATCTACATTTTTATAGGAAAAATGTAACCTACAATCTTATCTGTGTAGTTTTGCTCATAATAAATGACAAAACAAAATCAAAAACTAAGGCGGTTATTTTAAAGTCCTATTTGAGATTTGCATGTGTATATTCAGGCATGTACAGGCATTAATCACAGTTGGAAAGGGTTCAGTTTACGTCTGGATGTTCTTAGTTTGTAATGTTGTGAAGGGGCATGGTGGAGACATGGTCTGTGTGTGGCCTGGGCAGGTCATAAATCTACATACGTATGTATTCCCCACTTCATATATGGAAGGCACATGTAAGCCTAAAATTCCCCATGTCCAGATTTACACCTATTCCCTGGCACAGTTTGGCCTGCCCTTTATAAAAAGGATTATCCCCTCGAGTTTATTTCCCCCTCCAAATTGAAAAATGTTCAAGATGGTGTCCTGAGTGGCTAACCAGCAGCAACTACATGTCAGTTTGCAAAATGGCTTACACGCACGTGCAATTGCTGACATTTACACAAGGAAGTTGTGAAATGCCACGACTTACACTTGTAAGTACGCCGGGTTTCCTCCGTTGAATCTTCCCACCTGTAAATTTGTGAAATGGCGCCTCTTGCTGTGTGTGTATGTCATTAGACATGCAGCCCTGTACTTCCTTCCATATATTGTAGAAAAGGACTCCAGCTCTTTCTAAAATAGTGTCAGAAATGAGTACATCCTGACCTGGACGTCTCAATTCTGAACTCCACGCGCTATCTAAACTGTACTTACATATCAGAGTAGAACAGCATGGGCCTATGTTATACTGCTACGAGTAATAAAATGAAAGAAATCTTTTCAAGTCTGGTGGTCACAAAGCCACTTACTAATGGTGAATTAGGTTTAGATAAGCTTGCATGGATGCCATTTGGCCACAAGACCAGTGGGCTTCTGCCACAGTGGATGTCCGAAAGATCCCTGTTATAACAACATATTCAACAGCGGCGGCCAGCATTGTCAAAGTGGCTGGTTATTGCCGCTTTAAAATAAAATCAGACATTTAGTGCAGGGTCAGACGGCCCTGTCGCTAGCTGGTTATCAACCTGGTAGAGCCGCTGAATATCCCGGTCAGTGGGATTTATGCAGATTACAGGTCTGCAAACTGCATAAATCCTTTTGAAAATGCAGCCCAAAAGAATAACAGAAATTATAAAAGTGCTTATGCTTCAAAGAGAATAAAACAGAGTATATTATTAGTGCCGGAACTGAGGGCTAGAGTTCCGTGTAAATATTAGACCCCTCCCCCCAACGTAAAACATTAACACCAAATTAATATCTGAATTAAAACGAAAAAAGACTATATTACAACCTTGTTTCTCTTTAAATACAGAGTATTCTTGAGGAATCCATTTTAAAATGAAGAATTCAACTTTAAAAAGTAATCTGCTTTCTTTTTCTTTTTGATGCAATGTAGCTGCGAAAATAAAAAGCATTGACAGCATATTTTTTATATGTCCACTATCTAGGTATATTTATCTCTCAGTTTGACATATCTTTTCTGAGAGAAGTATGTGCATGAGTTCCATGTTCTTTCACCCATGAAATACCACGTGTGAAAGAAATTAGAGAGCATATCCCTGCCAGCCCTTGCACAACATGTAACAGAATATGGGTAAATCAATGTTCTTTGCTCTGCCCATCTGCACTCATTTGCTATGGAACAACTATATCACACATGCTTTTTATATTACATTATTTAATCACATCCAGCTGTGTCTTATGACACTGTTACAAAACAAAATGTTAGCACGGCTTTGGAGCCAAGCATTGAAGGAGTTTCCTATGCTTCTCTCCTCGCATTTGCTTCTTCCACTGGCAACCTTTAAAATATGTTTAGAAGTGGCTGGCCTTTAAAAATCAGGCCTTACAGGAAGTATGAGAACCAGCACGACCATGACCGAGCAAGCAGTCCCTTCCAGAGGAACAGATAAAGAAAGGCCTGCAGAAATTTACAAGGGTGCATAGAGAACAGGATCCAGAGCACTCCAGCATGACCTGGAGTGAACCGAAGCCTCTTTTCTTCACCCTGCTCCCATCTGTTTGGCATTCGTGAAGACGTAACTGCTGTGAATCAGATACAGTCTTTAAACACATTCTTTAAAACTATCGAGAACTCCCCTCCTCCCAAAACACACACACACACACAACAATTATCCATTGAACTATGTCTGGTCAGCAGTTTCCCACAAGCAAGGTATCTTGAAACAGAAAATGTTAACGGAAATGTCATAGCAAAATGGTTCTAGCAATGTTCAAGCACCGATACTTAATAGATTACTGCCACAGAAAATCTTGATCCCCAGAAATACATTTCCAAAGTGTTTTCTTTACAGGATGTCTACAGCATTCTTTTCATTGGTCCCACAACAGCATGAGTAGCCTGGAATATCTGCCCTTTCTCTCACGTGCTGCCCCCTTCACAATGTCTGCTTCAACGTAATTGCTTGACAATTCAATACAGACATATAACTGGGATATCAATGGCTGCAGATTTATTAGAATGGACAAACATGTGACTATATCCAAGCCAGCTAAACAATGTAATTAAGTCCCTCCACTCCTAAAATAAAAACAGTGGCCCATCCACCACTGCACAAGAAAACAGGATGACAGACTGGGTTTTAGTGCAGTCTAACCTTCAGAGTGAATTGGTTGCCATTATTCAGTCCGTTGCCATATTCTAGCTTGGACCCTCCTGCAGTATCTGGAGCCAGTCATACCAGAACCATTGCTATCTAGTGTCATAGCTCCTTGAATCATACCGGAAGCTCACCAGGGCTCCCAGTATTATCCACTGCCAGCTGGTCAAAGCGGATCCACACTTCCCTGAACAAGTAATGGCTCACGCAACCTCCCTCCCTCACCCTCTAAGTGAGATGTACAGTTATAACAAATGATAACAGAGTGGCCTGGAGGGTTGCTCATCACTGCAGGGACAGTAAAATGAGAAAAAAAAACCCATCACAGCCTCCCTACTTTTAGCCTTGCAGGAGACTTACCCTTCTCCCTCAGAGGAAAGCTATGCAGCTAGTGGTAGGGGTTTGGCTGTTGGTTGACATGGGCCTCACAGACTCCACTCCGCTGCCCCCAATGCAGCCTCTCTCGGGCAAGGAGGCAGTCTGAGCCCAGGTCTGGTTTAACTACAGCTGTTAACCCAGTCACCCCATTCCATTATTACAGCTTCCTAAAATGTCCATTTTGTCCAGGACCAATGCAGTTACAAGACAGATGTACTTAGCATGTGCCAAGATATATGCTGCTTGAATTTTCACAGCAAGCATAAACCTATTTTAAACAGACTGTATACTTAAGAAGTGTGATATATTTACTTAGGTTAAAATAAAAATGTTTAAGATGAGCAGACTAGTGTTGTGGTGATGTTGGTGATGATCTTAAAACTGTTTCATTAGCAAAATGAAATGCAATAGAAATAAATCAAGAAATTCTGAACATGAACTTGACTCTGGCAGCTCTCTGTGGTGTCCTGCCTATAGTGCATGTGCACATATATGTTTTCATACAAATAGCACAGGAGATAGTGACCTCCCCTAATCAAGGTAAATGCAATGTGTGCCTTTGAGTCAGTCCTGACTCCTGGTGACCCAGAAGCTCCTGGGTTTTCTTGGCAGTGTCACCGGAAGTAGATTGCCAGGCCTTTCTTCCAAGGCAATGGAGGGTTAAGTGACTTGCCCAAAGCCACAAGGAGTGCTAGTGGGAATTGAACCCTGGTTGCTTGGTTATCAAGCCAGTGTTCTAACCACTAGGCTACTCAACATGCATGAAAAGGAGTCCCTAGAAGTGCTCTGCTTCTGCTTTCACTCTGGTGCTGTCACATGGGCTGAAGATCGACTGTTCAGCCCTAGCCACAGCCCAGGCTGCAGATGGTTAGCCTGAACTCAGTGTGTGGTAGACGAATTACTCCTTACACCTGACCCATATTTCACATCAGTCACCAAACACCATCTGAATACCATCAATCAGAAAAGCCATGTCACATATCCAGGTATTTAGAATTCTTTTCACGAGCCCTTCGCTATATCCAGATGGCCAAACGTGAAGAAGTCAGTAACCTAAGTAAACTGACCCAGCTGCAGTATTTTTGACCGCTTACTGGCTGTGGGTCAGGTCAGATGAGAGAGATATGTGGTTCCGATAGACTGTAAAGTGATAAACATACAAGAGGAATAAAAGAATTCTTCGGGCTGTAGTGCAACAGGGCGCAGGAGCAAATGCTACAGCCAATTAAGACCATACAGTGCAACTGTGTTTGCAAACAGCGGCTGCCATGCAGACCATTTTCCAAACCCTTTTAAGAGAATGAAATAATTCAACAGAGACAAGCTGGAGAAAAGATCAGTGCAAAAAATGCTGCCATACAGTAAATGCATTCAGTAAGGGAACAATACCTGCGATAAGGGGCTGAACAGTTTATTAATTTTCATAGCTGTTCGTTTCCTTTTCATCTAGAGCATGGAGGGTTTGGAAAAGTGTTTGAAAAGAAAACTTGGTCTAATGCATCTCCTTCTCATGGACTACAATTTTTTCCTCCTTTTTTAGAGCTTTAAGCACACTAAAGCAGATTAGCTCAGGCATGTGCATGACAGCAAAACTGATATGTCTAACAAGCCTTTCATTCACATTGATTGTTTTGGTGGGGCTCTGTTCTTGCCCCTTGATTT
Organism: Ichthyophis bannanicus; assembly: GCA_033557465.1. Lineage (NCBI taxonomy): Eukaryota > Metazoa > Chordata > Amphibia > Gymnophiona > Ichthyophiidae > Ichthyophis > Ichthyophis bannanicus. The sequence continues at coordinate 651,834,936 of CM066031.1, forward strand.
GACTTTAGATAATGACACCCTTTTTAAGCAGCAAAGCAGTTAATCTAACTTTCTTTGAGAGTGGTTGAATGCCATATTGCAAGTCATCAAATTGTATCTGCTTGTATAATACTGATCTTCTACAGACATGTAAACAAGCCATTATGTTCCATATTGGACCTTCCACCCATTCTCCCCCCCTAAACAGCATACCACCCTTTCAAATATTTCCAAATCCCACTGAAAATGGAGTCAGATGCATGAGAAAGTGCTTTAAAAAATGTTTATTTTCTTGCCTTGCTCTCTGAAGTAAGAGAGCTCCGACCAAAATAGCCCCAACTGCACCTCTATTGCAAGTCTTAAACGAGTTTGCTAAAAGACTAAATCTCAGCATGCAGCAGCTGCGAGACTGAACCTCAAACCTGCACAATAAATTTAATCTACTAGACCAACCCAAACTTTTTGCTTACAGCGAAGGAATTCTTAGATTGAATTATAACTGCATTGGTATACAACGAGCATCACTTTCTTTGACGGGTTCTTTTTGTCTTGCTTAGAAATGACCCGATTCTTTCTAACCCTAGGATACTTCAATGACATTTATTTGACAGAGGCAATAGGTGGATGGATCAGTTCACAGCAAAGCTACCCAGGTAAGGTATTATAACTTTCCACTAGTAACACATATGTTCTACTCCCCAAGACATCCCAAAGGACTATGAAAATTGAAGGCAATCTCAGAATGCAATAGCAGCCTTAATCTACCAGCTAGAGTTTCTTGGTTTTGCATCGCCATTATACTCTGCTGTTAATGAAAACAGTTATGTGTATTTATATGGATGCATGTGTACATAAGAAAGAGAGAGGGAAATATGCATGCACAAACATGAAAATATCTGTGGTTTGTTCGGGGTATTTTTGTAGATAAGAAGTGTTTCCGGCATACACTGTACACTTAGCAAAATAGCCTTCATCTTACTATTGTTACAATAAAATAAGGAAATCCAGAAAAGTCAAAGCTGCTTCTTTAATAGAGTGCTGAGCTGGGGGCATCTTGTAATGAAAGGGAAGCAACGGGGACACAAGAGCTTAAACCACCATATGAGCTTGAACCCTAATGTCATTGAACTTTGCCTATTTTGTGCATCGTGATTCTGTTCTCTTGCCCACCAGGGAGATAGCTGCAGCACTCCCATGTCATCATTTCCAGTGCTGTCCTTCACGGTACACACGCAAACATGTAGCTTTTTTTTTTTAAAATTCAGATCAAAAATTTTAATTTCCATCTAGTCATTCTTTACGTATGTTTGGGCTCATGGAACTGAGTTTAAAGAAAACATAGGAAGAACGGCATTTATTGCCTTGCGCTTGGCTTCTGGCTACAACTGTTCTGATAGAAGATTTTCCAGCACGATCTGATCTGATCATCAGGCACTTGCATACAATATGCTTTACCGTGCTCCAGAAGCCCTCGGCAAACATTAACTAGGACCCGGATGCTGCAGGTACACCAGATTCTGTATATGCAGACTAGTGAATGATGAGCAGAGGCCCCCAGGGTTAGGTCAGTTACATATCCTATGGGCTACTATTTCTCTTGAAGTTACTGCATTAAAAAAGACAAGTATTTAGGAGGTGATACATTAAATTCTCCAAAAAGGCACATGTTAAAGGTAGACTAATAAGGTTAAAAGACACTACCTTTTATTTACAAAAGAAGTGGCCAGAGCACAAGCCCCATCAGGACCTGGGTCTGCATACAGCATCTTCCTTAAATATTATGTACAGGTCTTTTCTCTCAAAGGGCAAGCTGCTTGGAGTGGCGGATTTGGAAGGAAGGCTTCAGTCTGCATCCCAAATGCACAAACCAGTTCCAAGCTAAAAACAATTTAGCAATAGGGCTCCCAAAGATGAACATGCATTTGCAATCGACCTTGAAAGTAATTGTGAAATACAATAGTGCTTTTGGGAAGCAAAAAGAGCAAAAACTTATGAAGAGCCTGGATATGAGGGCTGGAGAAGACACAGCATTGGAGAAAATCATACTGGATAATCCTGTTTGCAGGCAGCCCTGGTCAGCAGGGAAATATATGCATTTAACTAAGCCATGTCTAATTGTTGGAAGCATTTAGGAAAGGTCAGCGTTTCTTCCTTTGTAGTAAGCCTTGAAATGTGCATTACCAGTACATGTTGCCTGGGGAAGTGGAGTCTATCGCTCTTAAACTCTGCCCTAGATAATCAAAAATATCCCCCTCACCCTAGGAAAGATGGGCAAGAACAACTCCCATGTTTTCGTGTGTCTGTGTGTGTGTTTTAAATCTCTCGCAGCCAACGTTTAACTGATTAAAAGTTCGTATCCGTTACCAAAACACCACAAAAACGACTTAAAGCTTTAAACTGCCCCACTTCCTGCGCTAATCTTGGAAGTGCCAGTACAGCAGGGGTTACACGCCTGACGCTGTCCTCAGCAATCCCCAGCTTGTGTCACCTATAGATTCACAGACACCGGGTGCCGTCTGCATCCTACGGCAAGAACGCACATCGGTTCCAACAATACCACAAAGGAATTAGCCGGCATTAGTGCTTCTTTCGGGTGGGCGGGAGGGAGCCAGTGAGTCTGACCTTCCTATTTCTCAGAGCCCTGCTTTGACTATGAACGCTGCCCTGCAGGATATTCAATTCAAGGAGAAGAAGAAAGAAAACTGTAATTTGCAGCACTTGCCCATCCATCATGCAGTAAGTGCATAATGATATCATATCGACAGGAGGGGCGAGACGCGGGAGCAGCGCACCATACCTTGGTTTGCAGATAATGAGGGTAGTAGTAAGTGTACTGAGGGTACATTGGCTGCTGATCCAAGCGTTTGCCCATGTAGCTGGAATCTCTGCCTCCGATGCAGGAAACTCGTTGACCGGGGTGTAGTGCCCCAGGCCTGTCTTTTTCTTAACCCCCTATTCCTGGCAGTGCTGAGGACTAACGAGGCTTTCTGGACTTCCTCGCCTCCAACTGCTCACTAGTTCCACCACGGCAAGAATCGGAGGCAAAAAACCACATGAACCCCCCAAAAAACAGAAGAAGAACCAAAACCCTCCAAATAAAAAATATAGTCTCCCTATTGGTTTTTTCACTCTTCATTCAGGAGACAGCATTTTCTTGTCTAAACACAGAAGAGGAAGAGAAATGTGAACTGCCACTGTTCCTGGAAAAAAAAAAGTCCAGTTGCAGGAATCGGGAAGCCAGCGGAACTCCAGCCCTCTGCAAACCGGCTTCTTCTCTTTCTCTCTCCTCTCACTCACGATCTCTCTCTTTCTTCCCTCCTCCCTCCCTGGAAGACATTAAAAAAACCCCCAAAACAAAAAAGAATCCCCTTCCCAGGCTAGTTGCTGCTGTCTCCCTTACGGAGTGACATGGTGTTGAGGGCTCGTCTTGTCTTTCGTTGCACCCCCCTCCTGGCAGCCGGTGGGAGGAACCCAGAGCGAACCTCTCCCTCCAGAGGCAGCTCCAGTCCAGAAGGCTGCACTATTTCCTCCAAGAAGAAACAGCCTGCCTCAGCTCTGCTGCTGCTGCTGCTCGCCAGCCAAGTCCCGATTCCCTCTGCTGGCTATTTCTGAAAGGGAAGCAGTTTTGCATCGTTTCTCTTCCTGCTAAAGAAATGCTACAGAAACACGTTCCCGGGAGAGAGAAAGGTGGGTGAGGATCAGCATAGGGAGGGGGGAGGAAATGTGTAACTAATTAGAGGCAAATAGGAATAATTTACCAATTCTGGATGGCCTCATGATTGATATTTTACAAAGCCAGCAGTCACTAAACCTCGCAACTTTATGGTGAAGGGGTTATTCATTGCCAGTGTACTTCCAGAGATCCACTTATGAAAGCAGCAGAATGAACAACGATTTTGAATTAACCGAGGTAGCTCGACCCCGGACTCCCCACACAATAAATAACACACAAAACACATTAGACATCAAATGTTGGTAAACCACTGGTCGCACCTTTATTCCAAACAATTTCTTAACAATATAACCTTCAAATGAACAGTATCAATTCACAACCCTAGCAAATCAACCCCCGACCCTGATCCAGATAAAGTAACCACCAGCCATATTATTAGCAAGGTGGAACCATACCCCTGGCAACTACCAGCTCCAGCAATAACTTCTTCACCCCATGCCAGCCTCGCCATACCATTAACAATGACCAGCACCTTCCAGGTTAATACCCATATCCGAGGTTACACCCAAACCGCCTTACCCACACCGGACTTCCGACTGAGATCACCTGATCTCAGCCAATCCATCAATGCCCATGGAGACAAATTGTCTCAAAAAGGCGCCGGTAACTGCCCCATATCACCAGCTAGAATGACAATCTTCCTGCCCTACCATGGACCCCCAACAAGTACAGGTGGGTGGATGGGAAAGAAGAAGCCTACTGACATCACCCTCCTAAGTTGGAGAGGGAAAAGAGTGAGGGGACCAGCCTCCCAAAGGTAAAATAACCTCAGTGTGGCCCCTTCTTCCCCTCCCAATCATATCCCTTCCCTCCGGGGAAGGGACTTGCATTGGAGAAAACAAATTTTAAAAATTGTGCTGAGACCCCCACACTTCCCTTACCGCCACCCACCAAACCTGCTCATCCCCTAAAGAGCCAGCCATGATCCAGGCCACGAGGTCAAGGGGTTCCTGAGTCCAAGGCTGGGCACCTGGTTACCTGCGGCCACCAGGGACTGTGACCCCCATGGCCTGGATCATTAACTAAGGTAGCCTGGACCCTGGACTCCCCACACACAACCCCCCCCTCAAAATTCCCAAACCCCCCACCACACAAAAAACACAAAATACATCAGACATCAAATGTTGTAAACCTCTGGTCACGGCTTTATTCCAAACAATATCTTAACAGCATAACCTTCAAATGAACAGTATTATTCATAACCCTAGCATATCAACCTCCCAACCGCCATCCAGATAAAGTAACCACCAGCCATATTATGAGCAAGGTGGAACCATACCACTGGCTACTGCCAGCTCCAGAAGCAACTTCTTCACCCCATCACCAGCCTTGCCGTACCATTAGCAAAGACCAGCACCCTCCAGGTGAATACCCCGTACCCGAGGTTACACCTAAAGCCTCGCTCCCACCAGATCTCCGGCTGAGATCACCTGATCCCAGCCTATCCTTCGATGGCCCCAGAGACACACTGTCCCGAAAATGCTCGGGTAACTGCCACTGGCAACAGGCAGGTGAACCTTTTCTCATGCTGCCCCCACTACCTAAAGCTATGACCAGGGATGGACACTGCACACTGTGGATTCCAAGACCTCCTGCCAGTCGTTCAAAAGGAAGTCCTGGCCCAATGGGGAGAGATGAACACCATCTCGGCTATAAAGGCTGGCACAATCCACCTCCACCCAAGGGTGGTGGATCTGATAACCTCCATGCGCTAGCATCCACTGCCGAATCTGGTGATTGACTTTTGTCAAACCCCATGATCACTTTTTCTCCTTCATACAGGCAGGCCTTAGAGTAATGTCCTACGAACAGAAAACCACACCATGGAATACTTCAAGCACCCATGAAAAGTCCCTCTGCGCAGCCTGAATGAGAAGTTTGCAAGTCCAAACGGACAGTTTATTTCCACCCAGATGTACAAGGATCCCCACCGGACAGTTTTGCAAATGGGCATGAAAATACAGCAAAGGCATGAGCTGACCCCAGTGCATTCTGTGCTTACCGAGCCAAACCAAGGAAATCCCAGCAGGGGCCAATCCCAGATGAGGCCCGAGTGGGCGCAAAGCAGCATGCTAAGCAGACCAGAAAACAACAGAGTGGCCGACCCAGCCCCATTGCTGAAACTGCTGCCGAGAATCTGCAAAAGAAAACAGAGTTAGACCATCCCAACACAACCCTCCACTCGCAAGCAAATATACCCTGCAAAGGCCCCAGACCACCACCTGCCAATCTGCTGGATCACCGGGTCATCTAAATCTGCAGTAGCCACACTAGTAGCCACTCAAATATGGAATGAATGCAGTGCAAACCTAAGTACATTGTACCCCACCCGCCTCAAGACCTTTCGAAGTACTGCACTGAACTGAAACCGGGTCAAAGGCAAAGAGTCATCATGAAGGAACAATCAATCAGCAGCCACCAGCCGGATGTCCAAGTAAGCCTATAGACATGCCATGGAGCAAGTGACGGAACCCTTGACCTTGAAGAGTACCACTTCAAAGTCAGAGACAGCCACAGCTGGCAGTCCTTTGCACAATCCTATCACAATATCATGCGAGATAGGCAGCTTCACGAGCAATGCACCTGGACCATACCACCGTACCAATGACACCATGCCATCAAAAGAACCATAGCGCACCACGCACAATTCCTTCAGAACATGATTATTCACCGACCGCCCCCGCCCCCCTCCCTGAAGGGAAGGACAAGTTGTGAATCAAGCAAAACTTCACTGGCTCCATCTTGGGAATGACACCTAACAGAGAGGTAACAAAAACTGAAAAGGGGGGCTCAGGAAATTGGCCAGCCACATGACTCAACTTGCACTCCATACCCAACTTGCCCTGCACCACCTCTGAAAAGTATGCAACCGAAGGCAAGTTCCTCACAAAAATGCTATCTACCTCCCCTTGATATGGGATGTGGAAACCAAATTTGAATCCCTGAGCCAGCGAAACTCTGTTACTGTGACAGAGATGACGTCCAACCAAGGGCGCATGGCATCCACTCGCACCGGGGTAGGCACCCTCTGCAAGAAGGGTGAACTACATGCCTGGAGTGAGGGCCCTGGGGACCCCTTTGAGGCTAAACTTGGAGGTGTCATGCCGTCCACTGCACTCTGAGCAAACTTGCAATTCAACTTGTTGAACCTCCAACAAATGTCGCCCCTGCCTCCCCCCTTGCCCTGCTGCAGGCCCACCGCCCCTGACCAAAAGGAATGGTTCACCAGAGAAGTAGCTACTGCCCCATATTTTGTGACCAGGCCCCCTAACCAGTTCAATATCTGGGTCAACCATAGATTTATATCCTGTGTCCCCCATGACATATACTGATTCTCTTCCATCTTGTTCCAAAACTGCTCGTCATAGTTAAGCCATGCTCACCCTTCATGGGTCTGAGAAGCCTCCAAAATAGAAATCAGCATATGCAAGCAAAAGCTTGTAAAGGTTAGGGGTGTGATGTCCCCATACACTAGCTAACCGAAGAAAGACCCGAGTCCACTTTACCACATTCCGTGAAATGTTCCTGACCTGCTCAGCCTTCTCATCCTCATTTCACTTATTCCTGCCCTCCCTCCACCACTTCCTACCCTCAAATAGGAGAAAGATATCAATATAGTTACGTTTCCTGATCTTATACTGCAAGGTCCACAGAACGTCCTCCTACAATTCCAAAATGGCCACAAGCGTCGGACCACTCCTCTCAATGATCCTGAAGCAGAACTTGTAGAGGCCCCCCTGAGCGGCTGACTCAGAAGAAGAAGACTCCAAACTGGAAGACAATGAGGAGGAATTGGATCCACACACTGACACAAACACTTATGCTTCTTTGATGCAGTCCCCCCATACCCCCCTTGGTACCGGTCACCTGGCTATCCCTAGAGCTCTCTGCTGCGCCACCAGACTCACCTGCAGGAATAGGACCGGCAACTGGAACAGGCGCTGGCACATGATCTGGTCCCCGAGATCACTGATCCTCATGTGAGTGGTTAACCACTGGTCAGCTCTGGTTTCTGCCAGCAGATGTCCACACTCACCCACTTCCTACAACTCAAGGAAGCTACTGGACATCTGGAACATCCTACAGAAGGAAAAAAGAGGGCCAGAGGCCACTGGAGCAGCCTACTGTGATGCAGAATCTGGCCAACCAAGCCATGACTGAGAAGAACCTGCCCTCTCGTAGCCCAAAGCAGCACCATCTGTTGCCCATCCAGCCAATTAGGCTGCCAAATGCCACTGGACCCCACATCTCCCATACCTCACACATCTGGCCCAGCTAAACTCTGACCCACTAGGGTCCTAACTGAGGGACTGGTTGAAGCACCTAGTGGCCCAGTCTCCCAGCAGCATAGAGTCTTTGAGAACTTGGAAGAAGTTCTCCTCACCCACCGGGGCCTGTTGCCACAAAGCCAGAACCCCTTCACCATTACTACCCGGTTGAGGGGAAGAGGCCAGGCTTCCCCCCCCTCCCAAACCCAATACCACTACCATGGTCTCAGCTGCCACCGCTAACCCCCTAACAGGCGGTTCAGCACTACCGGCCCCATCAGCCAGGCCCCTGTCCCCTCTCAAGCCGGGCAAGCAGTCCAATATCTCCTGGGCAGGGACTAGCCCAAAGCAGCCCCCCACCCCCTGCCTCACTGCACCTACAATAAAGGGACACCCAAGCCCAGCCTCCCTCAGCTGTGCTATATATGCCCCCGGCTTTGAAAAAGACTCCCTCCCGGGTCTTCGGAGTCCCGCCCTTCCCACATCCTGTTCCTGTAGCCTTCTTCCCACAGTCCCACACAGGCTGCACAGCCACCTCAAGTGGGGTTGCATAATTGTCAGGGTTTGCCAAGGAAGTAGCTCCAAATGCCGTGGGGGCCGCCAAAGCAAAACCTGCCTCCCGGAGGCCCCAAATTAGTTGCAGCTGGGGCTGCAGGAGTTCTATCCTCCTCCCTACTCACCAGTGGTAATGGGACCGCCTCCTTAGCCAGCTCCTCTGCCCTGGGTCCTCGCCAAAGCAGCATACCATACAAAATTAATGCAGACGACTAGCCTTCGGAGCCCAGCAAAATCACTAATGCAACCAAAAGGAAAGCCTAAAACTGTAAAGAAGAAACCTATCAATGCTGCCTGCCAGAGTTGGAGAGGGAAAAGAGGGAGGGGGCTGGCCTCCTGAAGGTAAAATAACCTCGGTACGGCCCCTCCCAACTCACACCCCCGGGACCCAATCAAATCCCTTCCCGCTGGGGAAGGGACTTGCATTGACGAAAACAAATTTTAAAAATTGTGCCGAGATTCCCACATTCACCCCTCCCTTGCTGCTGCCTGCCAAACCTGCTTGTCCCCTAACGAGCCAGCCATCATTCGGGCATTTGGGCCGCGAGGCTGAATGGTCCCTGTGTTTGGGGCCAGGCACCTTGTTACCTGTGGCCGCTGAGAACCATGGCCCCATGGCCTGGATTACTTATCACTGGCTCAAATGTCAGAAGCAGAACTCTGTGATAGGAGGACTAACTTTGGGAAATGAATAATATGATGTGCCCCCCTTAGTCTAGCCAGAGCATCCTCCCTCCTGTCCAAGGGTGTTTTTTGGTTAAAGATGCTGTAATAAGGCCTCTGGGGTGCTTATTCCCTTTCCCACAATGCCACCCTTCTACCAGGCAGGGCCGGCCCCAGAATTGGTTCATGATGTTGGTGCCTTACGCAGACGTTTAGCTTTGCATGCTCCCTGGCCATCAACATCTATAGTTTAGCTTTGAATGCCCTGCTCTTTGCAGCCCCTAAGAGTTGTTGCCCTTGATGTCCACCTAGTTTGCCTAATGGTTGGGCTGGCCCTGCTGCCAGGTAACTGATCGATGGCTTATCCCTCCTGGGCCACATTTTAGCAGGATAAAGAGGCTGGGATGGAGACAGACTAAATTCATTTTTATTTGAAGTTTCTTCAAACAGAACAAAAAAGGGGACTGCATTTAAAGAATTAGAAATCAGCAATCTCAAATATAAAATTTTAGGCCAATGTCTTCATTTACTCTTATGGTACTAGATTAGAAGAGAAAACATTTCTCAAAGAAATTTATTTATATTTTATTTATTTATGTATATTTCTTATATACCACGCTATTATAATCAGTGCGGTTTACAGTTGAACAAGAACATACTACAATGCCACAGGAACATCGGGTTTACAATGAACAGGGTAGTTAAAACCGGAGGTAAAACAGGGGGAACTATGTACAAGATATAGTAGCTGAACTAAGGAACTTTAACAGAGTAACTATTTACAAAATACAGTCAAATTTTCATATATCAGAGGCATGTAAGGGTCTTTGCAAAGGTATAAGTTCAGGAGTCAGGGGTGGGGAAGGGGAGGAACTGACTAACTAACCATTCTCTATGGGAGGCTGGGTTATGGGGTGGTTTGGGTAGGGAGTGGTGGTGGCTGGGTGTTTTCCAGAATTAGCTTCCGGGTAAGAAATTTTGGATTTAATTACAGCTGTACACTATATTCTCTGCTCTGTTAGTTGTTTTATACAAACAGTCAATCATTATTGTATTGTAGATAGTTACCCTTGTTGACCAAGTTTTCTGCCCTGTTATCTGTAACTCATACGTATTTCAAATGTACTGAGATTGTTCTGTTCTATGTAAACCGCGCTGATGATAAATAGCGCGGTATATAAGAGACTTTAAATAAATAAATAATAAATAAATAAATAAATAAATAATGTTTTAAGAGGAGGTGGTGTTTGAGGGCTTTTCTAAATAATGTTAAGTTCGAGATGGCTCGGATTTCGGTAGGGAGGGCATTCCAGGCCCTGGGTGCAAATATGGAGAAGGCCCTACTGGCTGTTGTCTTTGTGCATTTTTTTAGTAACTTAGGGACTACAAGAGTGTTCGTCGATGTGGATCTCCTATTTCTGATGGCTGGCGTGCTGTGGATAATTTTGCTGATGGGCGAGGGGGGCTGGTTCCTTAGGGCTCTGAATGTCAGGACTAGAGTCTTGTATTGGGTTCTAGCCTGTAGAGGTAGCCAGTGGAGGTTCATCAGGACTGGCGTTATGTGATCCGACCTCGGTAATCCTACAAGTACCCTGGCGGCTGAGTTCATGGCTAGACGGAGTGGGCTTAGCGTTGACTGGGGAAGTCCGTGGAGAATGATATTAGCGAAGTCAAGATGTAGGAGTACCAAGGCTTGGAAAATTGTTCGGTAGTCGGTGAAGTCAAGTAGAGGGCGGAGATGACGTAGTATCCGTATCTTGTGGTAGATTGCTTTCGTGGTGTTTTTCACATGTGCTGACATGTCGAGCCGTTGGTCAAGTGTAATGCCTAGATAGCGAATTGTGGATTTTGTCTTTAACTCAGCATTGTTGACTTGTAATGAGGAGGGTGGCGTGAACTTCTGATTTCTCGTAACAAAGAGGACATCAGTTTTGCTGTGGTTAATCCGTAGGTTCTGTAATAGGAGCCATTCTGCTACCGCTTCAAAGCATCTTAATATTGGTGAGAAGTCTGGTTGATCGATCTTGAAAGGTATGTAAATCAGGATGTCATCTGCATAGGCCAGGCATTGAACATTGAAGGAGCGGATTAAGGCACAGATTGGTTGCATATAGATGTTAAACAGCAATGCAGATAGGGATGAACCCTGAGGCACACCTTGTTTCAGTGGAAATGGATCTGAGGTCTTGGGGCCTGATCTGACTTGTTGCCATCTGTTGGTCAAGTAGGATTTACACCATGCAAGAGCAGAGCCTTGTATTCCTTTCTCTATGAGACGGAGTAGTAGTGTCTCATGGTTCACTGAGTCAAAGGCGGCAGCGATGTCCATAAAGATGAGCACAAATCCTTGGTGGATGTTTTCGAGGCCTGTGACTAGGTCATTGAAGAGGGTTGTGAGGATGGTGTCAACACCATGTGCTTCCCTGAAGCCATGTTGGGATGGGTCAAGTGGTGCTACAGTGTCAATGTGCTGTTGAATCTGTCGCTGGACCACCTTCTCAATGATGCTTGAAATTGGTCTGAAGGATTCAACTTTAGAGGGGTCGAGTCTGCAGTTCTTCAGCAGTGGACGAATTGATGTATACTTTAAGCTCTGTGGGAAGGACCCTGTTGAGAGAGATTGGTTCAGAATTCTGCTTATGGCAGGGCTGAGGTCGTGGCGCAGCTCTTTAATCCAGCTAGCTGGGCAGGGGTAGTTGGGAACAGTGGTGAGGTTAATGGATGAGATAATGTCTTGGATCTCTTTGTTGGATACCTCACGGAACTTGAGCAGAGGGGTTGCATGGGGAGTTTTGAGTGGGGTGGAGAGGGTTATGGAGGTTGCATTCATGTTAGTTTGGATCATCTTCGACTGTAGATAGTTGGAGTAGTCCTGTGGCTGGGGCATGGGTGGTTGAGCGAGTGCTGGGTCACCTGTTAAGGACTTTACTATACTGAACAGGTCATGTGGTTTATAATTATAAGCCCGTCTAAGTACCTTTGAACCAGAGAAACTGTATTCAGTAAGTACAGATTTAAATTTGTACTACAATTTTTAATTCCCAAACTACTTTTCAAAATTCTGATGCTTTTCCTAAGATTCCCTTTTCTCTGGACCCTTAAAAGATATCAGGAACACACTGTGTTGTGCAAATGTACTAGGTTATCTTTACAGGGCCAGCCCAACCACTAGACAAACAAGGCATTGCCTAGGGAGGCAGCTTCGGAGGAGCGGAAAAGAACAGGGCATTCAAAGCTAAACAATAGATTCTGACAGTCGGGGGAGTGGGGGTGTGAGGCTTAAGATTGGCCTAGGATGCTAACACCTTGAAGGAGAATTAGTGTATAGAGCTTTGTAGGCCAAGGCTAGAATTTTAAAGTGAATGTGGGGAAGGGTAGGGGGCATTAGTAATGGTGTAACATAATTGAATTTCCTAGTGTGCACAAGAATCCGAATTGATGTGTTTTTGTATTATCTGGAGGGCACTTTATGTCTGTTTCTCGGATCCTAATATAGCCGTAGCCTTACACAGGCATAACAACAATTAATAGATTTACCAGTCATCAGACACCACTGTTTATTCATTCAAAGCAGTGTGATATTTTATTGAAACACATATATATTTAATAGTGTTAATAAATAGCAATAATCAATACTTAAAAATTTATGAAAAATGTTATACATTATTTTCAAATACATTCATACTCACATACTCAAATCAATCAGCATTAAATAAGATACCAAACTGACATGAGGCAACAAGATACCTTTAGTGACATACAAACACCACAGTGTAATATCTCTAGTAACAACTTCACCAAAGTCACTACTAATCACAATGGATATTCAGCTGCAGGCTTTATCCTGCAGCACAGTTCCAGATACAGTGTAATGTGCAATTTGAACTAAATCCACACCAGTTTCAAGACCTTTTCATGTATGTTTGTTTATGTTTATTATTGTTTGATTGACTGCCCTTTGTAGGAACAGCAGAGCAGTTTACAAAACATATTTAAAAAATAATAAAAGAGCAGAAAGAAAGGAACTCCACTGTTGTATTTAAAAGAAAGTTTAAAAACAATCATACCAGGGAAAGAGGGCAGAGGGATGGGGAAAGGGTAAAAGAGAGGAAGGTTTAAACAGGGGCAGGAGATGGTTAGGAAGCTGGGAGATCATAGGCCATGGAGAACAGGTGGGTTTTTCGGAGATCTTTGAATTTTGGATAGGCGAGCTCAAGTCTGAGGGCCAGGGTTAGGGAATTCTAGGAGGCTGGAGCCAGAAAATAAAAAGCTGTGGAATGTGTGGATGCCATATTTGGAGTTCATAATTTCATGCACTTTAAAAATGATTAGAAGGAGTTTGTTATTTGGAGGAATTCCAACATTTAAAAATAACGTTTGCTTTTCCCTTTTTTATAATATTATTTGGGTTGGATTTTTTTTTTGAATCGTGGAACGTGTGGAGACAAGGTGAGCCTGGGAAGGGAAAGGAAGGTGTAGCTGGTTAGCATGTATGTCACGGAGGAATGGACAAGCAAATGATCTGAGAGGTAATGGTGGGAACCAGTGTGTAGTGTGCGGTGGACCAAGGTGAGAAGTTTGTATTGAGGTTGAAACTTGACAGGGCGCCAATGGTACTGAAATAAGAGTGGAGTGACATGGTCAAAGCAGTGAGCAGAGGCAAGTAAGCAAACAGCGGTGTTTTGAATTAGTTGAAGCCAATGTAATTGATACTGGGGTAAGCCGAGAAAGACAGGCAGTGTTGCAGTAGTCTATTCTGGATATAATAGACCACTGGAGGAGTAAGGTAGTTAGAGCGGAGATCATGAAGAAAGGATGGACTAAATGAATTTGATGAAGAGCACAGAAAGAACTCCAGTTCACCAATAGCTGAGGTCATTACTAGACCAATGTTCCAGCTGCTGGATTCCAATCTCTAATTCCACAGAATCGCACTGCCTCTGTCACCAAAAAAGCCTTGATGTAAACACTCCGACTATATTGGCCAATAGTTTCACTGGATAACCGGCTTCATCAGGGAATCCATAGGCATATAAATAAAACAAACTTTCAGAACAAAACACTCACTATAAACAAATACACTCAAATCCTATCACGAAAAACAACATCTCACATTCCTGATAGCTCTAAACTTACTAGCTCGCCAAAATTCTCCGGCTCCAAAAAACACCCAAGCATGTGTGAATGTCACCAAAGCCCAACGACCCTCTATTAGTAAACCAGTGCCATTTAATTTGATTACTGAGCCCAGCTGGACTCACTGTGTTCCATTTAAAAGTAAACGTTTGTTCACATATGTGAAAACTGTCTCACCAGTGAGGTGAATCGCAGACTCACAAAGGTGATGGATCACTGCAGAGGACAGAAGACAAGCGTAGCTTCTACTATGTGTAACACACCGCCGCATGTTTGTGTTTCATATTGTACTGGGACTCATTGAAAGGAGCATTCCCGGCTTGTCTTGAGAACACAATATGTGAAAATGGTTGCCATAATTGCTCCTGATCATGAAACAATTAAGCTTAATTTGTTTGTTTTGCAGAACAAAGGATAGAGAATGGAAACAGAGAGAAGTGAAGACAAAGGCTATTCATAAGAGTTTGTGGCATCTTTCTATTCATGACAGTTTTTTTGAGCTTTTTTAAAAATCCATATGAAAAATGTACCTCATGACACCCTTAAGGAAGTGATTCATTCTCCATAATAATGTGTTCACTGCTGGTGTGCCTCTGATTTGCAGCATGTACTGTAAATAGGTATACATGTCCACTCTGGTTTCTACCATAGCAGACTTAGGGACCCTTTTACTTAAGTGTGCTAAGCACACGATACCGATGAGTGCTCAACTGTGTTACAGTAACTCTTATCATGCTGGCGTCAAAATTAGTGCACACTAATTCCCGTGTTAAGTGTTCACTTGTGACGAGGTGGGGCTAGCCAGGCTATGGCTAGAGAATGGGCATGAACTGCATATTGCGGTGAGCACGTGGGAATTAGTGGGTACTGTCACTCAAGAGGTGGCGTTAAGCGCAAATGAACCTAAGGTGTGGTTATGAACTTTTCAGTAGGGTAACTGTAGGGGACATTCTTGCTAGGCCCCTGCCATTTACCACATGCCCTTTGCACTTACCACATGTTGGTTTTCACTCCTAATACACAGTAAGAGCAAAAATGCCCCACACTTTAGTAAAAAGGCCCCTTATTTTTAGCACTTCTTTCATGGTACATTTATGTAATATTGCTGAAGAAAGGTATATAAAATGCTAATGTAAACAATAAATATGTAAGATGCATTTTATATTGACCTTAAGAAAACATCCATACGACCATTACTGAAGAACAACCAGCTTGACCCGAATAAAGAAGACTCTTACCAACCAATCTCCAGTATCCCTTTCCTAGCCAAAATAATTGAGAAAACAACTCAAAGACAGATTCAACAGCATATAGACACAACCTCTCCGTTAGACCCTTGCCAACATGGTTTCAGAAAGGCGCATGGCGTAGAAACCCTGTTGACCTCATTAACAAACACACTCACCAACGGGATAGACAACATCAAGAAAGGCTTTGCATTGATCTTCCTAGATATCTCTGCGGCGTTCGACTCAGTAGATCATGAACAATTCCTGATGAGACTCCATGCAAAAGGAATCCATGACCGTGCATGGGATTGGTGCAAATCTTATCTTCAAGGCAGATGGCAGCAAGTTTGGATCAGCAACAAAACATCAGAACCCTTCCAACAAAGACAGGGAGTACCACAAGGATCGTCATTATCTGCACTATTTTTCAATATTTATATGCAGCCAATCTGTGACATAACCCGCTCCTTCGGCATATCCTGCCTCATCTATGCAGACGATGTTCTGTTATTCACACCTATAATGGTCGCATGCTCAGATCTCACAATGTTAATTAAGTGCTTCGATGCAATAACAGATTGGCTCTTCAGTCAGAATCTACGTATAAATTTCAAGAAGACAGAAGTGCTATTTGTCACACGGAACAAAGACTTCTCCCCGCCATCAACACTAAAAGTTAGAGACGCAGAACTTCCGGTCAAATCCAACATACGCTATCTAGGAGTAATATTAGACCAACACTTGGACTTCAAAGACCACATCAAACGAACAGTAAAATCTATCTACTTCAAAATCAAAACCCTCCGCCACCTGAGACCCATGATGGAAACCGACGACTTTCTTTCTTTTTTTTTTTTTTATTGATTTTAGTCATATACAGCAACCAAAATAGGTACAGGTCAATCCCATAAGAATAAAGAAAACAAACAAATATTATACTAAAGCTGGAAATATACACAATGATAAAGTCCACATCATGGAATCACACTGTTAACAGTGAAGAAATATAGCAGAAAGGAAAACAAGAATATATATACTATCCACATATGGAGGTTACGTCCCCTCCTTTAACTTAAGCCCCTTTCCCAGAAAGAAAATTTACTAAATGAGAAACATCGACAAAGGTATATGAAGCACCTTCATACCCAAGGATACATTTGCAAGGAAACCTTAAGAAAAACGTAGCACCTAGTGCTAATAACTGACGACTTTCGAACAGTTTTCCAAGCCCTAGTAACACCTCACTTTGACTATGCTAATATAATACTACATGGCCTCCCAAAGAATACACTCAACCCACTGCAGTTAGCCATGAATGCAGTGGCTCGTGTTCTGTGCAGAGCATCCAGGAAGGACCACATATTAAAAGAGCTTCATTGGCTCCCAATAATCTTATATAAAACCCTCCTCATTACCTTTAAAGCATTCAATAAGACATCACCCTCTTCAATTGTTGATCTACTCATTCATACCCCCAATAACAGATCCAGAAGAGCACCTGCGGAAAACACTCTAGTCATTCCAAGCGAATCTATAAAACTTAACCAATCAACCATCAATAGGGCATTTACAAGCTATGCCCCCAGATGTTGGAACAAACTCCCTTCTAACATAAGAGCAATCAAAGACCTCACGCAGTTTAGAAAAGCCATCAAACATTACCTGTTCCTCATGCACTTTACACAGCCTGGTGATCCCCCCCCCCCCCACCCACACACTCACTCATATATGGCAATTGAAACCACATTCACAATAAAACTACAATCTAAATCTACCCCATACGATATTACAGCTCTCTAACGTTTCTTTACCAACAGAGTACAAACACGCTGTAAGCTAAACTTGGCAGCAAAACCTTGTTATGAGCCCAACCTGTTAATTACCGGTAGCTAAATCTCAAATGTATATAGTTTCCCCAGTTAATCCATGTTCAAATTCCTGTTTTCTGTAAACGTAGGACTATTTGTATGTCCAAGTGTTTATTGTTTCGATGTAAACCGCACTGATGAGAAATAGCACAGTATATAAGAATTGTTAAATAAATAAATAAATAAATAAAAATATTGGGGATGTGCACTTGTTAGCACCTATTCAGTTTGTTAGAATGCCTTAAAATATCCTGTATAAATCAAAAAATACACTCTAGGAGCTTAAATTTCAATTACTTTCATATTAAAAAATCTTTTTGTTGAACCCTTTTTTAAACTCAAATTTACTAAACAGCTAGTCCAGTTTAGGAAACGGTACTTTTTAATGGGCAAATCCCTTTTTATGTGTAAGTCCATAAAAATTCCCATATAAGTTGTTTTATTCATGTATATATGTATATGATATATCTGGAACATTTTGAAGAAACATACATATGTAAAGTGCTCACACTCACTCTTTATTTCTTGCATCACACTCCTTTTTGCTGTATACCTTAATATTACTATGTTTCACATAACATATAAAATCATTCACCTATCCTGCAGGACATTGCATTCTGCAATTTCTAACTCTTATACTTATCCAATAAAAGATTAGCTGCTTCTTTCATCTTAATCCATTGTATCATCCTTTCAGCATCTTCTCATTGCAACAACTATGGGCTCATTTCTTCTGTTTCCACTCCTAACTTAAATATGTATTTATTTAACAGGATTTTTATACCGCATTCTCATACAATCAAAGCGGTTTACATAAAACTCAAAAATGCTACAGAGAACTCAATGAACAAATCAGGTAGGGGTGGTATGCGGGAGCTGCCGGGGAGCAGAACTTATATACATAGCAACATAGTGAACGGGGTTAACTGTACTTCGGGTTTGGGCAGTGAGGTGACGGGACTAGGTGTTGCCTTTGAAGACGTCTGTGAAGAGAAAGATCTTGAGAAGTTTTCAAAAGTCCTTTGTCTTTGGTGGTTCTGATTTTTTTTCTTGCAAGTTGTTCCAGATGGCGGGAGCAGCTAATGAGAGAGCTCTCTTCGTGGTGGAATTATTTCCCTTATTGTAGGAGCTAGGGATTGGTATTGTATCTTTGGTGTTCAGTCTCTTCGGTCTGCAGCTCGAATTTGTGCAAACAGGTTTTGTAGTGTTCCAGCTGCCAAGTTGTTTCTTGTCTTGAATATGGTAAGAGTGGTTTTGTATTTAGCTCTTGAGGAGACTGGAAGCCAATGTAGTTGGTATAGTAATGGGTTAGTAAAGTGGTCCTGACTGAGCAGGGCTTTAGTATTCAGAAAATTGCAAGCTTATGGAATATGTTCTTGGAGGTTCTGTTAATGTGAGCTTGTAAGTTTAGGAAGCAGTCAGTGGTGATACCTAAGTATTGTACTTCCTCCTTTATTGCTATTATAGTGTCTGCTATGGATATAGATGCAGGGGGGGTTGGAGAATGAAGGGTCCCGTGTTATGAATAGTGCTTCTGATTTCTTAAAGTTGACTTGGAGGTTATTGGATGCCAGCCAGTTTCTCATTTCCATGAGGCTGTTGGTAATATGGCAGCAGCAAGCTCTCCTAGTTCATTCATCCATGGTTACTATTTGGGGAAACAGATTGGAGGAAATAAGTCCACCACTGTTCATGAAAATTCAGCCTTTTATCTCTATCATCCCATGCCAATATTCAGGTATCCACTCCAGAACTCTTCAACGTAGAGACTGAAAAGTACACCTGACGTCGGTACTGGACAAAATGGTAGAAACCATTATAAAGAACAAAATTACTGAACATGTAGATAATTATGGTTTAATGGGAGAAAGCCAACATGGATTTAGCCAAGGAAGATCTTGTCTTTGTAATCTGTTATATTTTTTTGAAGGTGTGAATGAACAGGTAGATAAAGGTGAGCCGGTTGACAGTGTATCTGGATTTTTAGAAAACCTTTGACAAGATCCCTCATGAGAGACTCTTGGAAAAATTAAAAAGTCATGGGATAGGAGGCAGTGTAGTATTGTGTATCAGGAACTAGTTAAAAGGTAGAAAGCAGAGAGTAGGGTTAAATGGCCAGTTTTCTCAATCGAGAAAGGTGAATAGTGGAGCACTCCAGGGATCTTTGCCCGCTGCTTTTTAACATCTTCATAAATGATCTGGAAATGCGAATAATGAGTGAGGTGATCAATTTTACAGATGAGACAAAATCATTTAACATTGTTAAAACACAAAAGGATTCTGAAAAATTGCAAGAGGACCTTGAAACTTGGAAAACTGGACGTTCAAATGGCAGATGAAACTTAATATTGACAAATGCAAAGTTATGCACCTTGAAAAGAACAACCCAAACTATGGTTACATGATGCAAGGTTCCACATTAGGAACCACCACCCAGGAAAAAGATTTAGGCATCATTGTCGATAATTCGTTGAAACCTCGGCCCAGTGTGCAGCGGCGGCCAAGAAAGCAAACAGAATGATAGGAATCATAAGGAAAAGAATGAAAAATAAAACAAAGGATATTATAATGCCTCTTTATTGTTCCATGGTGCGACCGCACCTTGAGTATTGTGTGAAGTTCTGCTCACCATATCTTAAAAAGGATATAGCGGAATTAGAAAAGATACAGAGAAGAGCCATCAAAATGGTAAAGGGGATGGAAGGATATCCCTATGAGTAAAGGCTTAAAATGTTAGGACTCTTCAGCTTAGAAAAGATATGACTGAGGGGAGATATGAGAGAGGTCTATAAATTAATGAATGGAGTGGAACGGGTAAATGTAGATTGGTAATCTGTATGTCAATGCATTTGAGGACTCGTATATATATTGGTCTTATTTGTTGAGGGTTAATCAATACCTTTTATATATGTGTGATATCGAAACTTCTATTAATTCTCCATATTTCTTTCAAGCTGTGCGCTGAAAACACATTCTGTCGAACAAAACATGTATAACATCACTATCATCATTGTACCATCCACTACTATACACGAGTAATGGAGTTGTTAGACGAGTCACTATCATCACTATCATCATTGTACCATCCACTACAATACACAAGTATACACAGTATACACAAGTCCACTACTATACACAAGTATACACAAGTATAGTAGTGGATGGTACAGTGATGATAGTGATGTTATACATGTATTGTTCGACACAATGTGTTTTCAGCGCACAGCTTGAAAGAGATATGGAGAATTAATAGAAGTTTCGATATTAAACCCCCTGATGAAACCAAGAGACCGTGAAACGCAACCTGGTACCAATTGAAGGCGTCGGGGAAACAACACTCCCAAGAGAGTAATCTCCACGATTAAGAAACAACTAAGTTGAGCTTTTGAGACACGGGCTGAATAACCATTTCTAAGATAAGTTCAATTTCAGTGCATTTATTGGGCTGAACAACCATTTCTAAGATAAATTTAATTTGAGTATTTATTGAAGTAATACATTCAAGAATCAATATTCTTTAATCAAGACATTGATATAATACATAAGAACTAAGGTCATTGATGCATCAACAGGCACAACTGGACATAAGTTCCAGACGTTGATCCAGGGTACAACCTGAGTGATAGTGCCGTTTTAAGTCTGAGACCTGTTAGTTCTTATTATTATAGTGTTCAGAGCACTGTGAAACTCGTCTAACAAACATAGACATAGAGCGTTTAAGAGATAAATAATAGACGAATCATTGTCCAGGAATGTCATAAGGGACACCCACATATATAAAAGGTAATGCATTTGAGGAGACATTTCTTTGTGAGCGCTCTAAAAATTGTGCGGTATTATCAGGGCCATAACGAGGTTGACTCGCGCCCTGTGCGATTTACACAATGGGTGTGCGCCCCCTCCCTCACGGCGGGAGAGAAGAGGCGTGCCCGCTGTGTAAGTTGCTAGCGTGCTAAGCATATCTGTCTCTCCCTTCTCTGACGTCGTGTCAGAGCACGGAAGGACAGATGTGCTTAGCGCGAGAAAGCTTAAGGGGTGCATTTCAGATGTCTGCCATTGTCTTCCGCCACTGAGTGAAAAAAAAGTGGCAGCGGCAAGCAACGGCAGACAGTCGTAATGCACCCCTTAAGCCTTTGCGCCCTGTGCGGCCGCACCACTTGCACAGGGCTGGGTACGGTCCTTAGTATTATGAAAGAAGTATACTGGTTGTGGAAGGGGAGCACATCTGAACTAGAGGCTTTTTATGAGTGGTTAAACATGTGTGACTGTAATTTGAGATTTAAAATGAAGACCAGTTCAGTTGAAATCCCCTTCCTAGACATCCTCATTAGGAAAGAGGATGGATTTGCTACACAATTTTTCGGAAACCAACTGATAGAAATAAGCTGTTACATTTTGACAGCTGCCACCTCAGAAGTCTTAAAGAGAATTTGCCTGTTAGTCAATTTCTTAGATTGAGGAGGCTTTGTTCCTCAAAGAATGAATTTGACCGCCAGGCTGATGATATGGAAATGAGGTTTAGAGAAAGAGAGGTTATCTTGCATGATGCATTCATAAAGCTTTTCATAGAGCTCGTAGTTTTAACAAAGAGGGTTTATTGTGTGAGAGACCCAAGATAAATGAACCACGTCCGGTGTGTGCACTACAATTCTCATAGTTGGTGAAAGAGATTAAGAAAATCATGTGAAAGCATTGGCCCATAGTACAGGGCCTGGAGTGTTTTCAGAATAAAGAGATGTTGAGAGCACACACCAGAGGATGCAATCTCAGAGATGCCTGGGTTCTCTCGGCTTTGTATGAAAAGAAGATTATTGATCGATGAGTTGGACATTTTAGATGTGGCGGTTGTTGTTTTAGTAAATTGATGATTCAGACAAGCTCCTTCCTTTGTCCCCATAATCAACATGAATTTAAGCTTAGAAGTTACTCTAATTGTAACACCAGTGGTGTAATATACTGTATGTTATTCAGTGCCTCTGTTGTCTTTTGTATATTGGTAAAACAAAAAGGAAACCGAGAACCTGTTTGACCGAGCACAAAAGTTCTATTAAAAGGTATACAGAACCTCTTGTAGAACATTGTGGTTGGGAAAAACATTCTGTTGATCTTAAAGTTTGTGCTTTAAAGGTGGTATCCCTCTCTTCGAGGGGGAATGATATAGATTGGTTATTGTTTGGAGAACAAAAAAAGACCATTATTTCAGTTAGATGCTTTGCACCGTAAGGAGGTCATCTTAAAAATCTTGAGTTCAATGGGGCTGCGGCTCTGATATCATACGGCAGCTGCTACCGCTGCTTAGTAAACATTCCCCTTAGTTGTAATTTGGACATCTGAAGACGTGCACATGCACATCCAAATCACGGAGGTATCTCCGGAACCATTTCACAAATGGCTTTTAAAAATATCATCAGTGTGGGGATGTCCAAATAAGCAAAGGGATGTCTGGGGAAGTGCAATGGAATTCCACATCTCCTTTCGATTTCAGACATCTACAGGCATGTTCACATTTAGTCCTGCTCCACGAATGAATAGGCCTCAGGAAAGTGCTTGCTCTGGCCTTAAAACATCCAGAGAAGATGGACAGTTAAGTGACTAGCCTAAGATCATAAAGGCCACACTGAGATTTGAATCCTGGCTCCTGTGCTACTAACTACTATTCTAACCATTATGCTAGTGGATATCCTGGTTTTGAAATGCTACTCTGGGGATGTCTGTTTTGATTTCTCCATAGACATCTATATCGGGCACACTCACGTTTGTGGAATCATGCCTGAACTTGCATGTGCCTGTTTTTTTTCTCAGACTTTATGGCTTAGACATCCCAGATTACTTTGAATGTCCTTTGTAAAATGTGTCTTTAAAGGTTGAAATAAAGCATAAGATTGATTTTATGAAGGTTTTTTCCTCACTGTATTTTGAGGAGATACCATCTAAGTTTTGTAATCTATTGGAAAAGGTTCTTGCACCTTTTGAACTTTTTTCCTAAGTATATAAAGTTATAATGTGTATTTTTGTTTGCACTGTGTTCAAAGGTCACTTAGTTTTGAAATTTATGGCCTGCATACCCCTCTATTTAAAAAAAGAAAAAAAAAGAAAAGGACCTTTTTTTAAAAAACATAGTAGTTTTGGGTCTTATATTTTAGACTCCTGCTTAGGCAGAGAGCCTCGTTTTGGTGCCACTGTCACTCAGCCTGCTTTGGTGGGAATGCCGCTTTAAAAGGCAGCCCTCTACTCTGCTAGACATTGTACATCATTGTGGTTGCAGCTGGGTAAGTTTATTGAGAATTTATTGTTTTTTTGTTTCATCTGTATTTTGCCATTATTTTAGGGTTGAACATTGGGAAAGGAGGAGGAGCCCATACTAGAAGGACTATCTGCATGCCCCCAAGCAGGACAGGCCCATTCTAGGATTGGGCTCCACCTCCCTTCCCAATGGCTTGTTAGAACCCGATTCTGCATTGTGGAAGCCAGACGTTCACATGGCTGCAGGAGACGGCCTGGCATGCCCCTGCATCCCTGCGGGGAATCCTCCCTGCAGGCCGGTCCCACCGCCGCAATGACGACCCCCTACTACCTCACCACCCAACCCTGGGCTGGGTAGCTCAAGCCACTGGGACCTACTCTAGTCGGATCCTGGCCTTGGGGGGGGGGGGGGGTAGATGATCCCTGCCATCCCCACTGCTTATTCCACCTCCAAGGTGGAATAAGCAGCACGTCCACCCCTGACCCGCAGGAAGTACAGGGTTATGACTTCAATCAGCCCTGTACATCCTGCCTCCTCGGCCTGCCCCCGCTCTACCCACACTCTGCCCCCTCCTGCTCTCCCTATACTGCTGCTCTGACCTTGCAGGGAGGGGGTGATGCAGAATACGGGAAGGATGGTTTGCGGACTGCACGAACCGTCGGGACATGCATCTCCGCAAGTCACCTTTCTGAATTAGGCTCTTAGTGTCTGTCAACTGTGTTATACATTTTTTTGTCTCTTGCTTGAGCATTGAAGGGTTTGCATATGCGTTCTTGCAGTCTTTTGAAGACAATGGCTTTTGTTTTATTTGTTTTAAAGAGTTCTTGAAGATGACATAGAGCCCCTTTGTTTTAGTAACGGTTTATTTCCCTGATTTGAAATGCTATATTTGTATTTGAGTCTTTGTGGTCTGACCCTATGCTCTCTTCCTCCTCCTTCTTTTTATCTGGTATTCTTTAGTAGCAATTTGGTCATATTAAGAGCTGGTACCCTTCTTTGGAAGGTTCCTTTGAAGTTTGTGGTTGTTGAAGTACCTGTGTTGGGTAGCCTCGGGTTTTTGATATCTTATGGAGACTAATATTTTTTTTCTGGAGACTAAGAACACTTAAATATTAATAGAATATATATTTTTTCTTTTAGGTTATTCTTCAGCCCTGTGCCTTTTAATTAGGGGAGAATTCCCCCTTTGTGGTACTTGCACCATTGCTATTGGGTTTGTGAATTCTTTTATTTTATTATGTTTTATTTATGTATTTGTATGTGTATTTATTTATATAGCATTTTGGATGTAGTTATCTTTTATATTTATTTATTTAATTTATTTAACCTGTTTTTTTATACCGCCTTATCCTGAAATCAAAACGGTTTACATTAAGCTCAGAACATGAACAGGATACATTATAATTGGTTTGGGATATTAACAGGGGAGAACTATTTACAACTTGTTCAACATATTTACACAGTAACATGGGGTTATATTTGTTTGGATATGAATAGGTAATTGTGTCCATATGAGTCAATCAAGGAATCTTTGGGTGGAGGGGGGGGGGCGGAGTAGCTGTAGGATTAGGTGATGCGACCATAGTGTTCTGTGAACAGGAAGGTTTTAAGTTTTCTTCGGAAGTCTTTAATATTCATATTTAATAGTTTATTATAGCGTTCTCAGATTGTACTTTGTGTTTATATTTTGTAGACTGTACCACTCAACAATATTAAACACAAGGTATCATTTTTTTTTACCATAGTTATGTAGAATTATTATATACCCCTGATGCAGGCATGTGCCAAAACATGTTGAGCTCATTTTTATTGTGCTATTTGTATGGTATGCTTATATGTTTTTATGTGTATATATTAAATTTATTTATTTACTTCTTAATTTGTTTTTTTGGGGGGGACTGCCACTATTTATATTAATATCCCTATGACAGGGATTCTTCTGTGTTTGTGTGCCCATAACTTAAGCATATCCTGGAAACGACCTCATTCTGAGCACTCAAGTCAATGCTGCTCTCATTTTCCATCCCTTCTTTTCGTCTACAATCATTAGATTTTCCAAAACTACTCTTCCCAAGCATTATGAACTCAGACTGGGTCTTTCAGCACCCTGCAGCACCCACGATGCCTCTGATTCCCTGGAATACCACCACTCCAAGTGTGTTATGTCAGATACTGGTCCTGGGATAACTTATCTAGCCTGGCATAGGCCCTGCAGTACCCAATGAGTCTGCCTCCCTGCTCCTGCTCTTCAACAGATTGGGGAGAAGGGGAATATGTTTGCTTTGCTAATTCTTCTATTAGACTGGATTCCCAGTTTTTGTGATGCTCTGGAGTACCATCACCCCAACTATGCTGCATCAGATACTGGCCCCAGGGTCACCCAACTGGTTTGATGTAGGCTCTGGAGCCAATAAGTGAGAGTGTTACAAAAAACATATTTAACTGTTTTGTATGAGTGTGGGATGGAATAGATATAGTGAGGTGCCCTTTTCTTCTACCCCTCACAGCTGCTGTTGCAGCCAATAGGTGAGAGGTTGTTAGAAAAAACCTTAACAGTATTCTGTGAAGATGGGATAGAATAGATAGATACAATAAAGTGCCCTTCCTTTCCATCCCCACAGCTGCTGTTTTAGACAATAGGTGAGATATTGTTGCAAAAAAAGATTTACTGGCACCTCTTGTGCAATAGGATAGATTAAATAAGTACATTGTCCTCACCATTCCCACTGCCTGCTTCGGAAGTGTGCACTTACGCACAGTGCACACCATACACCAGTGCTTAGGACACAGTAAATAATTACCAATTGGCAAAATGTAAAAGCAGAACTTCATTAGCCTCTCTCTGACTTTGTTGTGTTTGATTTTGAGCAAATAAGGAAGAGTTGCTGGTGCTTAGCAGTTTACATTTGAATAACAAAAGTTTGAAAAGAAGAAATATCATGAAGTCTGATCTTGGGGAAGTGAAGAAATAGTGCTAGGGCTTAGCAGTTTACAGTTGTGGTCAACATTATTGGCACCCTTGCATTTTAGGTATTGTACGTTGTGTACAATATCTTGAGAAATAATGGAAATATTCCAACTGACTCGTATGTCATAACATTTTAATAGGATGTTCAAAGGTATGCAACAAAAAAATGATGTCTGTGCAACTTGGGGGCACTTTTATTAAGGACCGTTAAGGGCACACCAATTTGCATACGCTAACGGCTGCATTAAGTCCCCCCTTGAGTGTTAAAGGCCGGGGCAGGGAGTAGGCATTTCAGCGGTAAGGACGCTAGTAGCCGTTTAGTGCATGGTAACATGACATCGGGTGTTAAGGGCAGGTTAAAGAGCGGTAAGTACGGTCGCTGCAACATGGATTAAGAAAGCCTATTTAGTGGTCAGAAGTGAGGTGCTGGAAAGGAGCAAAGGGATTTGGTGGTGGACAAGTCACATCCATATGTCACATACGTGTGAGCCAGAGAGTGTGTGGATAATGTGGGAGGCAGTTGGACTACATGAGCATCCCCAGTATCAGTGAGGGGGGTGTTCATGTACTCCATTGTGATGTCTGTGGGTGCAGGGCCGGATTTACCTTGAGTGAGGCCCTACGCCAACAAAAATTGTGGGCCCCCAGCAGGGGCGGCCCAAGGGGGGTGTGGGCCTCATTTGCATAAGGGGCCTCATTTGCATAAATATTTGCATAATGTTACCATATACTAACTTTTAGTAAACGTGCCTCTTAATGAGTGTATGGATAAAGAAAGACTAAAAGATTTCTACATTACTATAATCCAGTGCCAACTGCCAGACACATTAGGAACTACTACAAACACTGCCCATAGTAAACCCGCCGTATCCTAACAGCACTACCAGGACTCACAAAGCACCATACTCTACCAATCAAAAGGCAACACTGCAAATATTAAACCAATACATTTCAGAGAACAACAATACATGACCTACTGGGGAAAGAGAACAAGTGGCAATGTCAAATAGGAATTATAAAACAGAACACCCCAGCTCAGTTACACATGCAGAACATAGACCATCACCAAACAAGTAATCACAATTTAGAAACAGGAAGACAATAATTAAACTGGGAATCCCAAAAGCCAAACTTGGAATGTACAACACTGTAGAAATAAAACTATACATTAATTTGCTCTTGTACTAAACAAAGCGCAGACGTTAATGATGCACATTTACTAGAGCTGACATATTCCAATTAATAAATTCAAAATAAAGAGATATTTTTCTACCTTTTGTGCATTTTTTTCAGCTGCAATTGCTCCAGCCACTTTCTTCTGGTTTCTTCGTGTCTTCTGCTAACTCTCCATCGTCTGCTGTCCATTTGTCCTTTCTTCTCTCTTCTAGATTTTTTTCCATTCTCTCTCTACATCTGCTTTAACATACTAATCTTTCTCCTTTTGCTCTTTCCTCATTCCTATTTCATCCACTCAAATTTTACCCCTCCATCCTCAATCCCCACTTACTCTCCCAATACCCGGCCAATTGTAGATTTTTTATCCCTCCCACACAAAATATTTTTCCCTTCTCCATTTTACTCTTCCAGCCCCATCCCATTCTAATCCTCCCCAACATCAGCTCCCTTCTAGTTCCAGCCTCACCCAGCATCCATTCCCTTCTAGTCCCCGCATCAGCCCATTTCCAGTCCTAGCCATCCATCAGCCCATTTCCAGTCCTAGCAACCCCCCAACCCAATACCAGTCCTAGCCCCCCATCACCCCACTTACAGTCCTTAACCCCCCATCACCCCATTTCAGTCCTTAACCCCCATCACCCCATTTTCAGTTTAAGCCCCCCCTATAACCCATTACCAGTCCTAACCCCCATCAGCCACTTCCAGTCCTAACCCCATCAACCCATTTCCAGTCAGCCCCCCATAGCCCATTGCCAGTCCTACCCCCCCCATCAGCCCACAGCCCATTACCAGTCCTAACCCCATCATCCCACCTCCAGTTTTAACCCCCCAGCCCATTTCCAGTCCTAGCCCCCCATAGCCCATTACCAGACAACCCCCATCAGCCCACAGCCCAGTACCAGTCTTAACCCCCCCAAAGCCCATTACCAGTCCTAACCCCCCCCCCCAACAGCCCATTACCAGTCCTAACCCCATAACCCCACCACCAGTCTTAACACCCCCCCCCCGTTCCCGTCCTAGCCCCCCCCATAGCCCATTACCAGACAGCCCCCATCAGCCCACAGCCCATTACCAGTCTTAACCCCCCCAAAGCCCATTGCCAGTTCTAAGCCCCCCCAACAGCCCACAGTCCATTACCAGTCCTAACCCCATCAGCCCACCTCTAGCCTTAACCCCCCCAGCCCAGCCCAGCCCAGCCCAGCCCAGCCCATTTCCAGCCCCAGCCCCCCCAATAGCCCATTACCAGTCCTACCCCCCCAGAGCCCATTACCAGCCCTACCCCCCCAGCCCATTTCCAGCCCCAGCCCCCCCAATCGCCCATTACCAGTCCTACCCCCCCCATAGCCCATTACCAGTCCTAACCC
Organism: Ichthyophis bannanicus; assembly: GCA_033557465.1. Classification (NCBI taxonomy): domain Eukaryota; kingdom Metazoa; phylum Chordata; class Amphibia; order Gymnophiona; family Ichthyophiidae; genus Ichthyophis; species Ichthyophis bannanicus. The sequence continues at coordinate 651,864,119 of CM066031.1, forward strand.
CCCCCCAGCCTAAAGTAAAATTTAATTTTAAAAAAAAACCTGGTGGCTGCCGCCACGGGGCCCCCTCTGCTGCCGCGGCAGCACGGACTGACCCGCGGGGGCCCCGTCTACAAGCTGAAGCCATCGGGTCGGGTCGGGTCGGTTCTCCCTCCCTCCGTGCAGGCTGCAGGCTGCGAGAGACGCGAAGGGAGAGCGTCTCCTCGCGTCTCTGTTAAGCCCGCAGGGGCTGATGGGAAATTTCCCATCAGCCCCTGCGGGCTTAACAGAGACGCGAGGAGACACTCTCCTTTCGCGTCTCTCACAGCCTACAGCCTGCAGCGAGGGAGGGAGGGAGGGAGGGACGACCCGACCCGACCCGACCCGACCCGACGGCTTCAGCTTGTAGACGGGGACCCCGCGGCAGCAGAGGGGGCCCCGCGGCGGCAGCCACCAGGTTTTTTTTAAAATTGTGTTTAAAAAAAATGAGCTTGTTCTTTTTTTGTGGGCCCCTGCTGGCTGTGGGCCCTACGCCATGGCATACATGGCATATAGGTAAATCCGGCCCTGTGTGGGTGGCATAGGATTCAGAAGTGTGTCATGGAGTAGCCACCATGGCCATGATGTAGGCATAGAAAGAATGCTTAGGTGGCAGTAAAATGCCACTGTGTGGGCCAGGGTATAGCAGCTGGCAGGAGGGGGTAGATGCTGCCCCAATATAACCTCAGAAATGCAGATAACTGCAGTTGTAGCGTGTGTAAAAAAATATTTGCTGTGCCATGGGGAAGTCTAATACCAAAGAAGAATGCTAATAATGTGTGCAGACTCCTGGGTGTTTTTGAAGTATATTGTCAGGATGCTGATGTGGCCACAAGGAACACAAGTGGGTTTTGAACCCTGGTCTGTTCCTTACTGAGCCAGTCCTCTGGCCATTAGCCTACACCTCCATGCCTTTCTCTTTAGCATTCTGTAGAATAAACGAGACTACAGGTCCCTGCCTGCAATCATCTAAAACTGGGACTAGAAACAACCTGACAGACACATTGTGAGAGAGTTGTGAACCATACCTAGAGCCCGCCTGCAGCAGTACACATGCAGTACGGACTGCATTGGACACTCAGTACTGCATCTTCATGACAGACACACAGCAGCTGAATGAATCTCCTGTCCAAAGGCCAAGCCTCATGTGAGGGCAAAATGCCATTCCCTTCACTGTACCTCCTAAGCCAAACAACATTAGCACACAGAGGTCCAATGGGCTGCAGTGTGCCGCTTATCCCTGAGGCAGCACATGTGCACGACATGCAATCCCTTATGACCCACTGTACACTGCAAGATAAGTATTTTTGGACATACACCTAACTCAAACCTCAACCATGAGGTCCAATGTAGACCATCCTGTCCTTTTTCCTTCATCATACAAGACATGCAGGTACTGTGCAATGCTCCATTGATCAGTGTCAGACTATAGCTGCAATTGGGGCTATGTTTGCCACTTTTGTTTAGCCCCTTTATTTCCCACAATGCACCTCACAATCTGAGAAGCTATATGCTACTTTTGCCACTATGGAGAAAGCAGCGATCCAGCACATCAGCTCTGTAATGTGCAGGGACATTGTGTGCCTCATGCACATAACAGCTACCACATGTGCAAATGACCTTTTTACCAGCCAACCTGATTGTGAAGAAGGGCACACATCATCTAGTCCCAAGACCAAGCACACCAATCAATGGTTTCTCCATGTTCTGGAGCTGATCTGTTTCACTGCCAGAATACTGCAAGTGCTCTGTGCAGGATGTGATGCTAGCCACTTGGTACCCTGTACAACTGCAGCAGGTTGGTGTGGCATGTCCTATCTGGCCTTTGTGTCCTGCAGTTGTTGGCCAGGGACTCTCGTGTAACATCTTATGTCATGCTGTATGGCTGGGGCAGCTGTTTCCAAAAAACCTGAATGCAGTGAGTGTTGTCTAGGCAGGAAGGGGAGGGGGGTGTGCTGATGTCAACCAGCAGGGCCTGCCAAAGCCATCAACAGCATCAAGTTACCAGCAGCCCAAGAACATCTGCTCTCTTCTCTTTATGCGATATCTAATCAGCTAGATAAATCCCATTTAGCCTGCAGATGCTATGCAACACCAGGCTGTGTCTGTCACTGACATACCATCTGTGCTCAGGCTACTAGCCACCATGAAGATATTGGCTTTGTACAAGAAGCATAGACAGCTATCAGCCTGGCTAGTGGCTGGACTGCCATAAAGAAGCAGCACCTATGTTATTGCAAATTCACCCTAGATAGCACTAGGTGGATACATATTTGTGACATAGTCACAGCTTGGTCAGAGTGAGAGAGGGCTCCCAGCATGAACAGATGTGTGCAATCAGGTCATACTCGTGCCAGACCCATGTTAAGATGGATCAGCCATTTATCTAATCTCTGACTGATACACATCCTGTGCAAACTACTGTTTCTGACAATACCCAGAATCACAGAAACATAGAAACATAACGACAGAATAGAACCACATGGCCCATCTAGTCTGTCCTTCCATATCAACCACTACAACAGTCCTCTGTTTTCCTTTAGAGATCCTTTGTGTTTGTCCAATGCTTCTTTGAATTCAGATACTGTCCTCATCTCTACCACCTCCACTGGGAGACTATTCCACAGATCCATCACTGTTTCTGTAAAAAAATATATTTCTGCATATCACTCCTGAATCTATCCCCTTTCAACTTTATCCCACGTCCCCTCATAGCAGAGCTTGCTTTCAATTAAAAGAGGCTCTCCCCTGAACATTTATGCCATGGAGGTAAATGTCTCAATCATTTCACCTCTATCCCGCCTTTCTTGTAAGGTGTACATATTAAGATACTTAGTCTGTTCTCATATGCTTTATAATGAAGGCCACTAACCATTTTAGTAGCCACCTCTGTACTGACTTCAGCCTGTTTATATCCTTTTGAAGGTGCAGTCTTCAGAATTGCATACAATACGCCAAATGAGGTCACACCAAAGACTTACAAAGAGGCACTATCACCTCCTTTCTTCTGCTGGCCATTCCTTTCCCTATGCACCCAAGCATCCCTCTAGCTTTTGCTGTTGCCTTTTCTACCCGTTTAGCTACTTTAAGATAATCAGACACAATCACGCCTAGGTCCTACTCTTCTTTAGTGGGCAAAAGTACTTCACCCACCTATACTATATCGCTCCCTTGGATTGCTGAAGCCCAAATGCATGACCTTGCATTTTTTAACATTAAATCTTAGCTGCCAAATTTTAGACCATTCTTAAAGCTTAGCTAGATCTCTCCTCATGTTATCTACACCTTCCTGGGTGTCTACTCTATTACAGATTTTGGTATCATCCGCAAAGAGGCAAACCTTACCCAGCAGCCCTTCCACTATATCACTAACAAAGATGTTAAAAAGAATTGGACCAAGGACAGATCCCTGGTGCACAGCACTGGTAACCTCCTTCTCCTCAGAGAGAGCTCCATTTACCTGTGTTCTGTATATAGCACACATTGTACATAGCTCAAACCAATCTAGCACACAATACAACACACACTCAACAAAATCTTCACCCTCACTGCATGTACAACACACTCACACTACCAGATTGTTTGCTGTGATACCACCTTGATTATTATGATAAGGCGGTTTAGAAATACTGTTAAATAAATAAAATAAAATAAATTTACCTGTACCCTTTGTCGCCTCCCTCTCAACCAATTTCTAACCCAAGCAGTAACTTTAGGGTCCATCCATGGGGTGCTCAGTTTGTTTATAAGTCGCCTGTGAGGAACGGTGTCAAAGGCTTTACGGAAATCCAAATACACCACATCTAGGGCTCTCCCTCAGTCCACCTCCCTGGTCACCCAGTCAAAGAAATCAATCAGATTTGTCTGACAAGACCTGCCTCTGGTGAATCCATGCTGCCTCAGATTCTGTAATATGTTGTACTGCAGAAACCTCACTATTTTCTCTTTCAGCAGTGCTTTCAATAATTTATTCACCACTGAAGTTAAACTAACTGACCTGTAGTTTTCAACCACATCCTTACTTCTGCTTTTGTGTAAAGGAATCATATGTGCCTCTTTTCAGTCCTTTGGTACCACTCCCGGCTCCAACGAGGCATTGAAAAGGTGAGTCAGTGGATCTGCTAGAACGTCCCCAAGTTCCCTCAGTATTCTAGGGTGTATCCCATCCGGTCCCATCACTTTGTCTACTTTAAGTTTAGCTAGTTTCTCATGAACACAGTCTTCTGAAAATTGTTCAAAATGCCTCTCGCTTCTGTTCCTGTTTGTGGGTGTTTTCCGAGGTCCTGCTCCTAGTTCTTCATCTGTGAACACAGAACAGAAATATTTGTTAAACAATTCTGCTTTATCCTCATCAGCTTCTATATATTCCTTCCCTTCACCCTTGAGTCTGACAATACCACTTTTGCCCTTCCTCTTCTCACTAACATATCTGAAAAATGTCTTATCCCCGATTTTATTGCATTGGCTATTTCCTCCTCTTTTTGAATCTTTGCTTTCCTGACTACTTTGCTAGCTTCTCTCATGAAGGCCTCTCTCTTTTTCTTCACCTTTTCAGCTACTTCTTTCGAAAACCGCAGCGGTCTCGTTTTCCTTTTATTTACCATTTTAACAAAAAGGTTGGTTGCCCTTAAAATATTCCTTTTCACTTTTGCCCAATGTTTTTCTACATCCCCCAGCTCTTCCTATCCTGCTAATGAATCTTTGAGGTATTGGCCCATCTTGGCAAAGTTAGCTTTCCTAAAGTCTAATCCTGGCTTTTGAATGGATTTTAACAGCCCTAGTCCTAATACTGAACCACATCATCTGATGATCCCTGGCTGCAAAATGATCTCCCACTATAACATCAGAAACACTTTCACCATTGGTAAGCACCAAGACTAGTATGGCCCCTTCACATGTGAGTTACTGTATGTTACCAGTTGCCTGAATAGTTCTCCCTGTAGAGAATCCAGGATCTCCTAGATGATATTGCAGCAGGAATGTGCCAATCAATCTGGCATATTGAAATGCCCTATCAGTAGCATTTCCCTTTTCCTAGCAATGCTGCATATGTCTTCAATTAACTCTCCGTCCACCTCTTCCTCCTGTGAGGGAGGTCTGTATATCATGCCAAGGCAAATAGATTTCTCTTTCCCTCTTTCTAGTTTAACCCACAGTGCCTCCTCTCTCCCTTTTAAGCTCTGTAGTTCCAAAGCTTTGATATTATTTTTTTATATATAGTGCCACTCCTCCTCCCCTTCTTCCTACCCTGTCCTTTCTGAATAAAGTATAGCCTGGTAAGATTAAATCCCATTCATCATTTTTTGTGAACCATGTTTCTGTAACTGCCACTAAATCCATGTCAGCCTCTCCCATTAACGCTTCAACATCTGGGATCTTATTTCCCATGCTACGGGCATTTATAGACACCGCTTTCCATATGTTACCCATTTTACCTATTTCCATAAAGGTATTTAATGTTTCACTTACCTAGGGGCTTCACTCATCCCCAAGGAATCTAGTTTAAAGCCCTCTTCAGTAGATTAGCTATTCTGCTACTGAAGACACATCGACCTTTCTTGGACAGATGGATGCCATCTCTGCTCTGCAACCTTTGGAACAGCATCCCAAGGTCCAGGAAACCAAAATGCTCTCAATGACACCATTCACACAGTCATTCGTTCATCTCCAGGATGCAAGTTTCTCTGCCTTGGCCTTTACCCTCAACAGGGAGGATTGAAGAAAACACCACCTGCACCCTTATTTATTTCACCTTCTCTCCCAGAGCCAAGAAGTCACTTTTGATACACTCAGAGGGATACCTGGCAGTATCATTTGTGCTGAAATGGATTAGCAGCATTGGGTAATAGTCATTGGGCTTGATGAGTCTCTGCAAACTCTCCGTAACAGAATTAGAAAAGGTACAGAGAAGAGCCACCAAAATGACAAAAGGGATGGAAGGAAGGCTTAATAGGTTAGAGCTCTTCAACTTGGAAAAATGATGGCTGAGGGGAGATTTGGTAGAGGTTTATAAAATAATGAATGGAATGGAACGGTTGTTTATTCCTTCAAAAGGTAGAAGACTAGGGGACATACAATGAAGCTGCAATGTAGCACATTTAAGACTAATTGGAGAAAATCTTTTTTTCACTCAATGAGTAATCAAACTCTGGAATTTGTTATCAGAGGATGTAGTAAAAGCTGTTAATGTAGCTGGGTTTAAAAGAGGTTTGGACAACTTCCTGGAGGAAAAGTCCATAAACAATTATTAAAGAGGACCAGGGAAATCCACTGCTTACCCTGGGATAAGCAACATGGAATCTGTATATCTTTCTGGGAACCTGACAGGTACTTGCCACCTGGACTGACCGCTGTTAGAAACAGGATACTGAGTTTAATGGACCCTCAGTTTGACCCAGTATAACACATCTTACATTATATTCTTACATTTTATAAAAAACATGGAAGTTGGAACTGAAACATAGAGGTCACTACATTTGTAATTCTGATGCTCTGCTAAGCATGGAGCCATTTTTAAAATATATACCTATGTGAAGCGGGAGGAGACAGTTTACAAATTTGCTCATGTTAAAAACAGATATTGCTTCCTGCATGTCACAATGTGCATGTGTAAATGTTGGAACATGCACGTGTAGCCCTGCCATTTTGGAAATCTTCGACATGCTAACTAACCATAAAGGATTCCAACTCATTTCAGTTTGGAGGGGTAAGTAAACATTTGAGGGATTAAGGGTGGTATCTCCCTTAATCCCTTCTGGAAAGGGATTGCCAAAAGGAGCATTAGTGAAATACCTGTTCATGTCAGAGAGTAGGGTTAAATTCAGAGAAGGGCAATTTTGGACTTGCGTGTGCATCCCCTGTATGAAATGTGTGGTACACATGTAGATTTTTGTCCAGCCCCGGAATGCCTCCTGGACATACATTTATAGATAGATGTACTCAGAGCAAAAATGTGGGCTTTGATGGTGAAGTGCATTAAGGTGGGCATCTTTGGTGTGCACTAATCTTGGCTGTTGTCGTTAGTGTGGATGTACTTAACGTCACTTCAGTGGATAGTGTTAGGTGCACCCGCATGCTGGTTAGTATCCACAAAATTAGCCTTGAGTTCTCCACAGGGTCACCTCTGTCACTCTTCCCCCTCTACAAATCCAAATCCTTTACTCAACCTCTATCATTCTTTTTTCATTTTCTAAAATCACCGAGGAGGAAACTGCTCAGCTTCTCTTTTCCTATAAACTTACTACCTATTCCTCTGATCCAGTTCTCACCTCTCTCCTAAGCTCTATCTCTTCCACTGTTATCCCTTCCATCTGTCACATCCTCAGCCTAATGCTTTCCACTGCAAGCATTCCTGTAGCCTTCAGACATACTGCGGTTACATCCCTTCTCAAAAACTCTACACTAGATTCTTCATATCCTAATTATCGGTTTATATCCTTCCCCTTTGCTACTAAGCTCCTTGAATGTGCAGTTCACCACCATTGTCTGGATTTATGTCCTCTCAAGGCCTTCTGGATCCATTGTAATCTGGCTTTCATCCTCTACATGCTACAGAAACTGTTCTTGACTTGTTCCTCACCAAATCCAAGGGCCTTTACTCGATCCTCATCCTTCTTGACCTTTCTGCTGCTTTTGACACTATTGATCTCAGCTTTCTCCTTGATACCTTGTTCTTCTTTGGTTTTAGAGGCCATATTCTGGCCTGGTTTTCTTCTTCTCTCCCATCGCTCCTTTAGTGTATATTCTGGTGGATCCTTCTCTACTACCATCCTGCTCTCGGTTGGTGTACCTTGTGCTCTGACTTGGGACCTCTCCTATTCTCTCTTACACTCAGTCTCTTGATGCATTCATCTCCTCCCATATTTTTCAGCATCAGCTTGATGCTGATGACTCTCAAATCTACCTCTCTACACATGAAATAGCTCCAGGAATACAGGACTCTATCTTAGTCTGCTTATTTGACGTTCCTGCCTGGATGTCCCACTGTGGTCTGAAAATTAACATGGCTAAAATTGAGCTCCTTATCTTTCCCTATAAAGCTACTTCCTCCTTCCTCCTTTCTCTGACTCTGTGGATAATACTCTACTTCTACCTGTTTCCTTAGCTCGCTACCTTGTGGGTCGTCTTTGATGTTTCTCTCTCCTTTTCTGTGCACATCCAACAGATAGCTAAAACCTGTCATTTATTTCTTTATAACATCAGTAAAATTCATCCCTTCCTATCTAAACACCCTACTAAGACCTTATCCACTTTCTAGTCACCTCCCGTATAGACTATTGTAACCTGCTGCTTTCCGGTCTCCCTCGGAATAATCTCTCTCCCCTTCAATCTGTTCAAAACTTAGCTGCAAGGCTGATCTTTCACCAGTTTAGCTATGCTCACTTCATCCCTCTTCTCAAGTCACTTCACTGGTCCCCTATCCATTTCTGCATCCAATTCAAATTTCTCCTACTAATCTGTAAGTGCACTCATTCTGCAGCTCTTCACGACCTTTCCTCTCTTATCACTCCCTATGCTACTCCTAGAGAACTCCGCTTCTCTAGCAGATCCCTTTTATCTGTGTTCTTTTCTGCTACTGCCAACTCTAGATTCCGTTCATTCCATCTTTCTGCTCTTGATGCTTGGAACAAACTACCTGAGTTAATATGCCTGGCTCCTTCTCTGGCCCTATTCAAATCCAAGCTAAAAACCCAACTCTTCGAGGCGGCATTTGGATCCTGATCCCCTTATTTTGCTGCTTATCACCTATCTGTATCTTGCCATTCCCCTTGATTTACCCTACTCCCCAGCTGTTGTTTTCTCTGTCTTGATTACATTGCGAGCTCTGATGAACAGGGACTGTCTCTTGTACATGAACAGCGCTGAGTATGCCTTGTAGCGCTATTCAAATGATAAGCAGTAGTAGTAGTGGTTAGCCTGGTACCACATGGTTGCAATGCACTAACTGCAGGGGGATGGACACACTCACTCCATAAGGTTAGTGCAGGCCCTCACATTAGAATCACAGCCCAATTGCATACTGACTTAACATGCTTTAGTAAACATGTCCCTATGAGAGCAGCATCAAAAGAGAGAACCCCCACCCCCAAAATGGGACTACTAAAACTTTCTCTAAATATTGTCTGTCCCAGGTTAAAGAAAAATGTAACTCAAGATTGGCAAACTTAAGTTATGGAAAAGAACAGGTCAGAGCAGTCATTGCTGACCACAGCAAACTCCTCTTTTATCTTCACCCACCAAGTCCTGACCTGTAAGACCTCTTCCAGATGACAGGGGACGTGGGCCAGTAGCACCTACCTGCTGCTGTTTCCTTTTATTCACTTTGGTTTCATTCTAGGGAGTTGAATTGTGTATGATCTACTGTAAATTTTTGTGCTTTTAATCATGAAAGGTTTTCATCTAAATTAAAGGAATCCCAGGAACAGGAAGCGATATATGGGGTACATTTGAAGGTCATATGTCAACCTTTCATGATCTAAAGCTATAACCAGAACAGACCTCCTTTTCCACCTGAGCAATGCAACCAACGCAGCATACATAGACTCGATCACCATTACCAACAAACACTGCTCCATCAACCTGGTATACAGGACCCCATCTACGGACACTGATTCCCTCGCAACAATAATTGACCTCGCATCCAACTCTCAATACTCAAACACGCCAAGTTGGGTTTTAGGTGATTTCAATTTACCATCCGTGCAAGATGCGCAGGCCTCAGCATTCCTTGATGCGTTTGAAGAATTAGGATACATACAACTGGTCAATGACCCCACCCATGCGAAAGGGGGGATATTAGACCTTGTTTTTGCCCCTCAAACTACCATCAACGAAATAAACACCACTATACTCTCCACTACTGCAGTCCCCTGGTCTGACCACATGCTAATTATTTTCCAAATACTCATGCCCAGCAAAATCCAGAGGAACGCCAGTAGACACAGCAGCACCGCCAAAACAGCACCACGTAAGTTTCAAGACTTCGACAGAGACAGGATCTTAGACTGAACCCGATCACTCCTTGTCTCAACGTCTCTCAATCCTGAAGAGCTGGTAACCGCCTGGAACAAAAACTTCAGTTCTATTGCACTACGGCCCTCTTCAGACAAGCCACCCAGGGAAAGAGCCTCTGCAGCCTGGTACTCCACTGAGCTTAGATCCTCACTCTCCCTCTTAAGAAAGCGGGAAAGACATTGGCGCAGAACGCACTCCACTGATGACTTAAGTGCATACAACTTGCAACTGGCTAAACACCGCCAAGCAATATCGGAAAGCATGAAAAAATTCCACACGGACGCACTAAAGCGATCTCTAAACAAGCCACACAACCTGTTCACCCTGGTAAATAACCTAGCAAAAGAACCAGCACCAGAGAATCCAAGTCAGATCCACCCACAGGACTTCGCTAACTACCTACAAACAAAGTTGTGCCAGACCAATAAGCCCCCTGCACCCACCATGGCACCGGATAGGAGATCGTCAGCTCCCTTGTCCATTTTCTCCAAGCCATCCAAGAAACACATTGAAGACACAATTGCTGGAATCAGCACAACCACTGCACAAACTGACCCTTGCCCAGTGTCCTGGATAAAAGAGTTACGATCGACGGTCAGCCCTTTTATAGCTAAGCTAATGGACTGCTCCTTCACGACAGGCACATTTCCCCAATCCCTTAAATGTACATCCATCAGGCCGCTCCTAAAGAATAGCAAGCTTGACCCCAAGAAGTCAGAATCATACAGACCGATATCAAGCATACCACTTTTGGCTAAAATCATTGAAAAAGATGTCCAAAGACAAATCCAAGAACACATTGATGCTTCTGCCCCGCTTGATTCATGTCAACATGGCTTCAGAGTGGTGCACGGGGTGGAAACACTCCTCACTACCCTCTTTAGTACCATAATAGCGGGAATTGACAACATATGGCAAGGATATGTGCTCATCTTCTTGGACATAGCGGCCGCTTTCGATTCAGTCTGCCATGAGCTCCTCCTACAGCACCTCAAGGAAAAGGGGATATGCGACTCAGCACTTGAATGGTGCAAGTCATATCTCTCTGATAGATGGCAACACGTAAGATCAGGGGAAACATCATCTGAACCTTTCCACCAGAGTCAAGGGGTCCCGCAAGGATCCTCGCTCTCTGCCCTGATGTTTAACATATACATGCAACCGATCTGTGACATCATCCGGTCCTTCAATGTGAAGTGTCTTTTATACGCCAATGACGTGCTCCTGTATATGCCATTCTCAACTGAGAGCCCCGACCTTTCCCCACTGACTGACTGTTTTAACGCAGTAGCCAGCTGGCTTCAATCTCAAAATCTGCGAATACAACATAAGAAAACGGAAGTACTATTCATCACAAGGAATCCTAAATTCGTCACACCACCCTGCATAAAAGTCTCGAATGCAGAACTTCTTATCAAACCCTCGATCAGATACCTGGGAGTCACCCTAGACCAGCGACTAGACATGAATACACATATAAGCAATATAGCAAAAGCAGTATACCATAAAATCCGGTCACTCAGACACCTACGCTCCCTTCTGGAACCGGAAGACTTCCGGACAGTATATCAAGCATTGATCATACCACATTTTGACTATGCAAATGCCATACTCCATGGACTCCCTCAATCCACTCTGCACCCGTTACAGCTTGCAATGAACTCAGTAGCAAGAGTTCTCCATGGGGCATCTAGGGGTGAACACATGACACCTATCCTGAAACAGCTCCACTGGCTCCCCATAAAAGCCAGAATCACTTTCAAAACCTTGATACTGACCTTCAAAATCATAAATGGGCTCTCCCCACCATCCCTAACAGACCTCATACAGATAACCTCCCCTAACAGATCTAGACGATCCCCTGCAGTCAACAAACTAGTCGTCCCAAAAGCAACGACCAAGAGCAGCCAGGCAACAGTGAACAGGGCATTCAAGTTCTGTGCTCCGAAATGCTGGAACACCCTCCCACCCTGCATCCGGGCAATTAGCAACCTAACCCAGTTTAGGAAGGCTTTGAAACATTACCTCTTTAACCTGCATTATCCTGATGATAGCACCACAAGTGCCTACTCACCTAGCTAACCTAGTCAACAAAAGGCTCATCTAGTTTGAATAATACAGATGTAAATAGTTACCCAAGTTTCGATCCAAGTTCGTGTACCTGTTAATTGTAAACACAGATCAACCAGTTGAAATGTGTAAAAATGTTCCATGTAAACCGCACTGATGGGAAATAGCGCGGTATATAAGAGAATGTAAATAAATAAATAAATAAATAAAGCGTGGACATTTGTGGCAGATCATGCATGGTTTGGTTCTTTGGAGTGAGGTTGAATTGAATGTGGGGGTTCTTTGTGCCACATTTTATGTAAGTTGGTACTTTTGGGATAAGTCAGGTTCTTCTGACCTGGATTGGCCACTGTTTGAAAGAGGATACTGGGCTCGATAGACCTGTGGTCTAACCCAGTATGACAGTTCTTATGTTTGCTAATGATTAGTCCTGGTTCCTTTCCTCTGTGGAGGACTCAGCTATCAAAGTTAAAAAAACAAAACAAAAAAACAAAAACCATGCCTCCTAGAACTGAAAATGAAGGAACTCTGAAATGAAATAATGTAATGCTATTAAACAACCTATTTCACTGAAGTTTTTATAATGTTTTAAAATGATAACGTCCCCCTATTATATGATGCATAACAGAATGAAAAGATCTAGGTGCATTGTTTGATCACCGGTTTGGGCTGTGTATTTTTGATATCATGCACTGCTTTGAATGGTCCTTAATTGAACTGAGAAGATGGTGTATAAGCCTTTTACATAAATAAATAAAAGAAGTAATCATGAGCATGTTACCTGGACAGTGAATGTTGCACAAAGTGGATTACGTTTGCCTGCTGTTCATAACTTCAATAGATTGGAATAGCTAATCTGAATTTCAATATTCATGGCAACCATTCTACTATAAAATGAATAAAAAATGTTGCTAATGTTTAAAATACAGAAGGCCCACATAATTTTCTTACAGGAAATTCAAAAGCAAGATAGCATGCATATTAAACTAAAATATGAATGGGTTGGGGCGTGTTGTTCTGCATTTTTCTTCAACAGAAACAGGACGTTGCTATCCATCTTCATGCCACTGCCTTTCCAGCTGAATAAGTCTGTTAGAGACCCTGCAGGGCAATGTATTATAATCGAAGGGTCACTCTTTAGTAAGAAATATGTATTCCATAATAAATATGCATCAGAAGGGCACGTTTCGAAAAACATTAACCTGGGTAAATGCCTATTTAGCCTGGTAAATTATTTGTGCAAATGTTGTTCACCCCTTACCCAGATAAGTGATCAAAGACAAGTACATCTTACCCAGATTCAGCATAGGTGTTGCTGGGAATTTGTTCCAGTGGATATATATTACATTATAAAACCTTCTTACATTATTTTAAAGGAAAATCATACACACAGAAAAAACAGGTGCAAATCTCAAGGGATAATTTTTCCCTCAGCAATTTTCAAAGGGAAGTATGCTTGTACTTTCTTTAGAGAAGTGAAGTGGCAATTTAGAAAGAGTGTTCAAGTGCAGTATGGGATGTCCAGGGCAAAACGTGTAGGAAAACACTGTGGACATCTATGTTCTGGCCTGATTTTGAGAACATAGATATCCCTGAAATGGACACATGCACCAGTATCCACATAAATGTCCCCGCTACAAACACTTGAAATGGGAACGTCTATCTCCTACCAGTTTGCATAAAAAGATGTCTGTCGGTATGGCAAAATGAAAACAAGAGTCCTCATTTCTTATCAATGTTTGTTGTCATCATGGTAAATCTAAGGGATATGAGTTTACCTCCTGCTAAGCACCCTCCAGATGTTTGGCTGGCAAAACAAGTACTTCTTAAGTGCCTGGAGCAGGAATAAACTTGAATACAACTCAGAACGTGCAGGGCATTTCTGAAATCAGGAGAGCACATCCAGGTTCTTGAGAACGCCCCAGACGTGCCTACACCATGCCCTTATTCCTGTTTGGGTGCCCTTGCATTGGGGATGTCTTTGAAACAACTTTCTAAAATGACTTCAGGGATGTCTCCATGGTTTGGATGTCTATATACCCATTTTCAAACATCCAAAGCACAAATAGGGCTTCTAAAATGATCCCCTTAGTACGAAGTCTCGGGATAAAAATAATCTGCTGACTTTGCATCTATGTGGGTAGTTTTCACTAACCTTTATCATCATGGCTCTAAACTGTTTCTAAACTATTGGCATTTAGTAGTCACCATAATATCAAAGAGAAGATTTTGAATTTGTGGCAAAAACAGACATTGATAGTCTTCCTCCATGTAGATTGAAAAAGAAGCACAACGTGTCTGGGGTTAACCTTCTGATGCAAGAACTTAAGGGTATCCCAGCACGAATAATATACAAAGTGCTAATAACAACTTTCAAGATCATCCACAAGGTATCCCCCTCTTTCCTTTCCACCCTCATCACCACACAACCTAATAACAGAAGCAGACGGACCACAAACCTTGACACACTCTGCGTACCAAGTAGCATAAGAGCACTCAACACACGGACAAGCAACCGGGCTTTCACATACTCGGCTCCCATGCTCTGGAACCACCTGCCTTATGAGTTACGCCAAATCACCGACCTAAAGGACTTCAGGAAGAAGCTTAAAACCCATCTTTTCCAATCCCATTACGGCATCACCTAGACAGATCATTGATGCAGTTATGTATATATGTAAATATTGATGCAGTTATGTATATATGTAAATATGTGGATATGTGAATATCTGTCCCTCTCCTTAAGACCCTACACTGTGTGCTGTGCCGTGCTTTCCCTTCCAAATCAATTGTATATTCCTTTAAATTTATGTAATGATTTGTCAATATCACGCCTGTAATCAAGCCGCTACTGATCACTGGAAGTAGCGGCATACAAATATATGCTAAATAAATAAATAAATAAATATGTTTACTAAGCCAAGCTAATGGTTAACCCATGCTAGTTGTAACTAGGTTCCATTGAATAACATGGAATCTAGTTGCAAATAGCATACATTAACCATTAGCACAGCTTAGTAAACATACTCCTTAGACTTCTAAATGTATGGAGCAATTTGGCATCTGGTAGAGAAGGACTACATATCGTTTTCCCCATATGAAAGTAATTATGGTATAGACTAGTGTTAATATAAAAAGATCTCTTCCCTAGAGTGAATTTAACCAAGATTTGAATTCTCTCTATCTTGGTTTGTGTCCCAGTATTCAATTTGTAATCAGCTGTTGTCAAGTCAGCCTCATTTAGATGGAGAATTGGTGCATTTTTGAACACTCATAAAAATATATTGTTAATATACAAAATCAAGATATACCCTGTTTCTAGAGAATAATCCTAGCAAAGCAGTTGATCCTTGCTTATTTTGGGAGACTTCTAAAGAAGCTCTAAATGGAAACATAGGAGACCCTTTTACTAAAGTGCAGTAAAGTTTTATAGTTATCACACCGTAAGGGCCCAAATTATTGCCTTGAACTGCAAGTATCTGCTGTCACTATAGGGAGCATTTCCAGCTTCCATCCATAGACTTACTGCCAAAGAAAAACCTTTACTGTGCATTAAGGGCAAGATGGAGTAGAGGAGTAGCCTAGTGGTTAGAACACTGGCTTGGTAGCCAAGCAACCAGGGTTCAATTCCCACTAGCATTCCTTGTGGCCTTGTGGCCTTGGGCAAATCACTTAACCCTCCATTGCCTCAGAAGAAAGGCCTGACAATCCACTTCTGGTGACACTGCCAAGAAAACTCAGGAGCTTCTGGGTCACCAGGAGTCAGGACTGACTCAAAAGGCACACATTGCATTTGCAATGGCAAGATTACTAAAGTGTGCTATCAGGTAGCAAGTGGTTCAGCACATACCTTGTGCTGAAACTACAGCTATGCTAAAAATATTGCACTGCATGAGCAGTGAAGGTTCAGGAGCAGACTGAGCAGTTCTTGGGCGGAGTATCCACATTGTTGCTAGTGCAGGCATTATTGGTGCACACTCTCCATTGATGTGGCACTTAGCATGGGTGCACTTATGACCACCTCAATGGGTGGCATTAAGTGTGCCTCTGCAACATGGGGGCATGCTGAGCATTCCTCAATTTGATAGCCCAGCTCAAGTGCCGCCTCAGTCTCATTTTTGGTGCTAATAATATTCTACCATGGATCCTAGCATGGATCCTAGGAAATATGCCCATAAGTGCATTTACAACATAGGTGCCCTCACTACCTCCTGCGGAGGAGGCGGTAAGTGCAGCCTTACTATTGCAGAGGTGATAGCATGCAGTAAATTCCCTATTCCAATTAGATGCAAACTTACTAGATGCATCTTACCTCCAGGATAGAACAATGCAAGTAAAGGTCGGTACCACAAATTCAAGACTTTTTAATCTAACACAAGGCATCCCTCAAGGTTCAGCCCTCTCTGGATTATTATTCAATTTATACATCCAGCCTATCTGTAATCTACTAAGAAGATGGAACATGCACTTTTATCTCTACGCAGATGATATCATGTTTTACATGCCATTCAATACTACCAACCCGGATTTTATGATTATATCTGACGTCTTCACCGCAGTAGCAAATTTCCTTGCAGATGTAAACCTCACAGTCAACAAAAACAAAACAGAAGCCTTACTCATATTCCAAGATGAATAATTCAAGCCACCAAAAAAGATTATAACACATGCATCAGAAATAGCTATAAAGAAAGAAATCAAGTATCTAGGAATAACCATTGACAGCAACCTCAACATGTGTGCACACATTAAAAATACAGCAAGAGCAGTGTTCTGGAAGTTGAAGCTCCTCAAGCCCCTACAGTACTTATTACAGTACAATGATTTCAGATCCATAGTGCAAGCCATTATTGCACTGCACCTGGACTATTGGAAACATTATCTATCAAGGTTTACCTAAACATACACTATATCCACTTCAACTAGTTCAAAATACTGCTGCCAGAATACTACCACTCAGTGCTACCCGACAACACATAACACCAATCCTAGAAAGTCGACACTAGCTTCCGATCTCTCAAAGGGCAAAACACAAAGCCATCACCACAACATTAAAAATCCTTCACAACCTCTCAGCTCCCTGTCTCACTGACCAGATCACAAAAGCATCCTTAACGAAACCAAGAAGAGCTTCCAACCAGAATCTCCTGACCATCCCTCTTCTCAAGACCAAGACCACACAACAAACAAGCAACAGGGCATTCTCTTTGTATGCCCCCATAATTTGTAACTCCATGCCTGAAGCAATCAGAGCTGCACAAATAACTAAAGATCTAAAAAACCTACTGAAAACACACCTCTTCAAGGAACACTATGTTCCATATGTTAATACCTAACTATAAACTCTACATACTATCATGAACAGTTAACCTTAACCATCCTCCACATTTAGCCTCCCTTTCAAAAGTTTCTTCCCCTCACCCAATCCGCTGCCCAACTATAACCTATTCCCCCCACCCTCTGTTTTGTTGTTGTTAACCTAATTTTTTCTCCAAGTTATTTCTCCTTGTTCTTTGTAAAACAATTCCACTGAGATTGTTATGTTGTTCGATGTAAACCGTTTTCGACAAAAGTGGTATAGAAAATTGTTAAGTAAATAAATAGAGATGTGCTGACCAATAATATCTGTTTTGTTTAGTGTCCCATGCTGTTTCTAGGAATTTTTTATTTTTTTTCTTTTGAGACAAATGTCATTAATAGCATGCACTATCCCTACATAATGTAATGTGCATTCTTAGTGAACAGTGCATGCTAGGGCATGTTTACCAAGGTGGTGCGAGTAATGCAGAGCAAATGCATGGTTAGCATGGGTATTTAGCATGGCAGGGCATTACAGCCATGGTAGATGTAGGGGTAGGGATGTAGCGCTGCAAAAGGCATGTCACCCCCTCTATAATTGTGAAGGTGTATCATAGTGCATGTGCACAGTGAACATGCTCTGAACACATGGCCTGCAATTATAAGCTGCAAATGTGTTAGTAGGATGGCAGAGGGCTACAAAAACATGCGGACAGTAAGAAAAATGCCCCAACCCCACCTACAGGACAGTAGTAACTGGTCAGATCAAAATAGAGAAGGATGACCGGGTATAGGCATAACTGGCTGCAGTTCAGATCAATGTGACTAAGTACAAGAGGCGGGACATGCAAATCAAGAAAGTAAGCACATGCGGCGAGTCTGCTGTGCCCCTAATTGTGGGAATTAGGGTGAAAATGTGTCATCTGAAGATGCAGGGGGCCTTGTATGGGATCGGGCAGGGTGTCCTCACTGTCCATCATGTGGGACAGGTATATGAACCCTCCTCACCATGAGGAACTTAAGATGCCTGTTCACCGAGGCTGCAAGGAACACAATACAAGACCTCTTGTATGTGGGTAGGGAATCACCCTCTCAGCCACTCCTTTCATATGGTTTGGACAGCATAATAGCCATTGTGCAGAGTGCTCACCATGTGGGCGGAAATAAGGGATGCTGGAGAGAGGGAGTCTGGAGGCCAAACACAGTCAGCACACATGCTCTGTGCAGCCTGCCAGCCAGCATCTCTACTACATGAGGTCCACAGAATCACGAAGCACCCCCATTACCCACCATAACAGGACACTCACCACTGTGGCCTGACATCTTCAATAGCAAGTGCAAAGCAGTAAACCAACATAGGGCACCCATGCTCCCCCTCCACTGGGTAGAGCTCTAGGGGAATACCGCAATGGAACCCACACACCTCCATGGAAGGGGCCAAAACAAAGAAGCTCCCAGGTGTGGCACCCCAGTTGTCAGGGAACCAAAGGCCCATAGGTCCTTGGAAGCTCACAAGAGCTTCCAAGGTCCATGAGACATCTCATTCCCTGGGGATGGGGGTCAGGGAGGGGCCACTGATCAGTGCTCGAAATGTTAAGTAGATACTCAGAGCTGGTACACCTCAGCCATATCCTCCCTTGGTCAGGGAGAGGAGCTATCTGCCCACAGGAACCTTGCCTGTGGCAGTGGCATGGCCTCCCATGTATTTATTATTAGCATTTAGTTCATACCTTTCCAATAGTTCAAGGTGAGTTACAAACACGTACCCTAGGTAGTTCTCTGTCTCTTGAGGATTTATAATCTAAGTGTTTACCTGAGACAATAGAGGGTTAAGTGGCTTGTCCAAGGCCACAAGGAATATCTGTGGGATATGAACCCTGGTCTTTCTGGGCCCAGCCTGCTGCCCCAGTCACTAGGCTATTCCTACTCCTATGTGGCCAGTACTGATTGAAGCATACAATCCTTATGTCCTGACACTTTCACAGCACACAACACCAGCAGGATGAGTGGCCCAGTGGTTGGGACATGTTATCTTAGGCCAGAGTGCCAGGGGTTTGAATCCCACTAGAAGACAGCAACCTTGGGCTGGGAGAACTAGGGTTTCTAGTCCCACAGGTGTACCTTGTGGCTTTGAGCAAGCCATTTAACTCTCCGTTGCCTCAGGTACAAAAACATAGATTGTGAACCCCTTTGGGGACAAGGGAAAAAATATATACTGTATATACAGTGCCTGAATGTACACTGCTTTGACTGGTAGAAAAGCAGTACACAAACCTACTAATAAAAACTATCCAGTGCATATTCAGATATAAACAACAGTCAGTCAAGACAGCTGTTGATGTTTTTGTGGTTGTTTGCTCACTGTCCCAGCAGGGCATCTCCTGACCTGCAGGTCCTGGATTGTGGATTTTAGGCTCTTGTTGTCCACTGCCATGGCAGCTTCACCATGCAGCCCCTCCAAACAGGTGGCCTAGAAAGGTATCTAGGTATTCCACTAACATTGCCTATTTTCCCTATGTGTTTGTCCTGCATCTGCACTTTATATTTCCTTATGCTCATATACAAACCACAGGTTTGGAATGTACTAGCAAGATGAGTGCAACTACCACCTGGTCAGAGGCAGCGAGTAGTTGCTCCCACACTAGCAGCATCATTGAGCTGCTTGAATGTGACTAGTGCATCCATCCCAGCTACACGCCACATCACCACCCACTTTTCACCCGTTCTCTACATTAACCCTGCCTATTTATGCATTACTTAGGTATTGAGGCATTTCTAGGGCAGTTGATTTTGGCCTCTCGCTCCCAGCTAACATGTTGCCAAAACATGTTTCAACCCCCTGTTCCAGCTACCACAATGCCACACCATCATTGAATTGTGAGTATTGTGGGTGAATAATGTACACTATTGAGTTATATGGGCATGTTTACTAAAGCATGGTAGCCGGGGGCCAAGGGGCTTAGTGTGCGGCTAACACTCATTTTGGCCATGCATTAGCATATGGCTAAAAATGCCGTGCTACCCGAGCAGCATGCGAATAGGTGGGGTTAAGGTACATTTCATAACAGCAAATGTTTGAATAAACAATTTTTATGCTGCAATTTATTTCCTGTGGTGGAATTCATTGCTGATGAGTTTGCCAGAAAGAAATTTTGGTATATCTCTTATTGAACATCTGTAAGAGTGCAGTAGTCTACAATCCAACTACTAAATCCAATCCTTTTCCATTTAAATAACTTTCCTCCTTCCTTGTAATCAGGAAAGATGAGATTAGTTTAATATGTTTAATTGAATCTGAGTCTTGTCTCACCGCTTTGATTAAAAGAGAGGCCGTGACTACAGTTCTTCCATCCTACTGTACTAGAGTAGTTGATACTTGAACCCGGGTTACAATACCTTTCCCCTTTCCTATTCTTCCTCCTTCTCTATACCCTTTAGCCTTTCTTCCCTTTTAACTTTTTCTACCACCCATCAGCATCCACCCTCCCTTCTCTACTTTCTGCAGCAGAATATCTGATATACCAGCATGTGGCAGCATAAAGGAACAAAAGTGGCCGGAGATCAACAAGAAGAAACTTCATTGGATGACTTGTACTACATGTAACATATCCCAGACCTGGCTTTCCATATAGAGCCTGAATTCCTACATATATTTCTCCAATTCCCATTGGGAAACAGACTAGTTTATCTGCCTCATTCTGATTGTAGTTCCCTCTGAATCATAGGTCCCTAAATCCTGGCTTCTGTTGAGCCTCTAAATGGCCATTTCCGTCTTGCTGACCTACTTCTAGGGTCAAATCTTATGGAAATATATGATGAAAACAACCCACCCTTTGCTTGCTAACTGATGAGTTAGTGAACTGAATACCATAATGTGAATTTACACTATTCCAATGATGAGGTGTAGAATACCCTCATACTGTATATAAAAAAAGCCCTTGTATTGGATATAAAAAAACTAAAAATGTCATTTAAAAATATTTATAATATCCAACATAAAATGAAAAAGGGGGCCACAGTGACCATGAATTGTGACAATAAATTATTTGCAACATCTAATTCAAGGCCTACAAGTCCTGTTGTCTCATCAAGTGACTACTGGGCCTGCTCACTGGCCCTTGAAGTGTTGATGGTGCAGGCACTGAGTACCATGCAATTTGTTCTTGAGTGAAGACTATCCAGTTAAGAAAACCACTGAGGATCTGCATCTTTGCCAGCAGATGCCTTATGTCTGCCAGACTGTGCTGGAGGTTGTGCTCCTGAATAGACCTGAATAGCTGTATTGGAGCTGGGTTCTGCTAAAGTAGCACTAGTTCCTCTACTAGGCCCATCTGAATAATTGAGGACCATTCCACTTATCTCTTCGCACATACTGGATATGTTTGGTATGTCCTCTACCAGCCCCAAACTCAAAATGATGGGAGAAAATTCATAAGCATTCATCTGCAGCAAAGAGGGGACACTCTTTAGGGAATTGTAATAATGATAAACATAGCGTTATATGCTCATTTCTCCTCAGTCCAGATACTAATTATTTGGTAGACCATGATGTTTTGCTTTCTCACCTGTATAATAGAGGAATTCATGGTACAGTACTCTCCTGGTTTACCTCATTTCTGCAAGACTGTTCTTTCCAAGTCAATGCAGATACTTCTCATTCTAGTATACACCATTGACTTGTGACCTCTTGCAAGGGTCCATTCTCTCTCCCTTTCTTTTCAATATGTTTCTGAGTCCACTGGCATCATTGATCCAAAGCTTGGGTATCTCCTGCTACATTTATGCAGAAGATACTCTGCTCATGACCTAGACAGACAACTTTCTTCCTGATCTATCACCGATGAATTCTTGTCAGGACAAGGTAGCTGTCTGGCTTCAAGAAAACTCCTTGAAATTAAATTCAAAGAAATCAATTGCCATTTGGTTAATTGACTGCTGCACCCATTTTAGAGGAATCACCTCTACCACTCAAACTTCCATAAAAGGTGTTACGCTTGATTCAAAGCTCTCTTTTCCCCACAGATCAACCAAGCAGTCAAGGCTGCTTTTCTTGCCCTCTGCCACTTTCATACTATTCACTCTTCTCTTGATCCAGTTGCCCAAACTACTGTCTTTCTCTACACAGTTAAGTTATCTACTCTGGGCTACCACAGTATGAACTCAAGTGATTACAATCACTTCAGACTACAGCAGTGCATTTTCTTTCTAATGCTTAGAGATTGATCACGTTACTCCTCTCCTAATTCACCATCATTGACTCCCAGAGTCATTTCAGATTCGGTGCAAAATGCTTCTTCTGACCTATAAGACCCTATACAATAAAGCCTAGAAGATCTTCCTTTGATTTTGTATATGCCCCAGCCCATTGTCTTTGTTTGCTTCATGGCAAATGTCTTCATATGCCTCCACCTTCAAAGGCTAAATATGAGTCAACAAGTCAATCTACTCTTTTCTTTACAGCCCCTAGTCTTTGGAATAGTCTGTCCTCACTTTGTGTCTGGATCCTGTTCTCAATAAATTATATAAGAACATAAGAAATCTCATACTGGGTCAGACCAAGATCCATCAAGCCCAGTATCCTGTTTCCAAAAGTGGCCAATCCAGGTTACAAGTACCTAGCAGGTTCCCAAAAAGGTACATAGGTTCCACAATGCTTGTCCCGGGGTAAACAGTGGATTTCACAGATCCTTTTTAATAATGGTTTATGGATCTTTCCTCCAAAACTTTTTTAAACACAGCTACACTAACAACCTTTACTACATCCTCTGACAACTAATTCCAGAGCTTGATTACACATTAAGTGAAAAAGTATTTTCTCTTATTACTTTTAAATGGATTACATTGTAGCTTCATTGTGTGTCCCCTAGTCTTTCTACTTTTTGATGGAGTAAACAACCGATCTACATTTACCCATTCCACTCCTTTCATTATTTTATAGACCTCTATCATATCTCTCCTCAATGGGCTGGGGCATATCTTTTTTCTAGTTTGAAGAAATGTGACCTATTAAGCCATTTTTAAAGGGGTATCCTTCCATCCCTTTTACCATTTTGGTGGCTTTTATCGGTACCCTTTCTAATTCTGCTATATTCTTTTTAAGATATGGCAACCAGAATTGCACACAGTATTCAAGGTGCAATTGCGCCATGGAAAGATACAGAGGTATATAATATCCTTTGTTTTATTCTCCATTTCTTTCCTTATGATTTCTATTATTCTATTTTCTTTCTTGGCCGCCACTGCACATTGAGCAGAGGTTTTCAATGTATTATCCATGATGATGCCTAAA
The DNA here is from genome assembly GCA_033557465.1 of Ichthyophis bannanicus. Taxonomy (NCBI): domain Eukaryota; kingdom Metazoa; phylum Chordata; class Amphibia; order Gymnophiona; family Ichthyophiidae; genus Ichthyophis; species Ichthyophis bannanicus. The sequence continues at coordinate 651,887,805 of CM066031.1, forward strand.
TCTTTTTCCTGGGTGGTGGTTCCTAATGTGAAACCTTGTATCGTGTAACCATAGTTTTGGTTGTTCTTTCCTAGGTGCATAACTTTGCACTTGCCCACTTTAAATTTCATCTGCCATTTGGACATCCAGTCTTCCAATTTATCAAGGTGCTCTTGCCATTTTTTATAATCCTCTTGTGTTTTAACAACTTTGAATAATATGTGTTATCTGAAAATTTGGTCACCTCACTCATTCTCATTTCCAGGTCATTTATGAAGATGTTAAAAAGCAGTGGGTTCATCACAGATCACTGGGGTACTTGCTATTCTCTTTTCTCTACTGAGAATATTGGCAACTTAGCCCTACCCTCTGCTTCCTATATTTTCACCAGTTCCTAATCCACAATACTACACTACCTCCTATCTATCTATCTATCTAACATTTATAAAGCACTTGCAATATACGAAACGATATACATACATGAAGAAAAGACAGTCCCTGCTCATCAGAGCTCACAATCTAGTCAAGAAGATCACAAAATACAAATACAATCAAGTAAGACAAAGTATACAATAAACAAGAAGAGCAAAAACAAGAATCAAGAACAGAAAGCAATAGAGAAGAGATGGGTTTTCAATCTGGACTTGAAGAAGTCCAGAGAGGGCGCATTGTGCACAGACAGAGGTAGATTGTTCCAGGCAAAGGGTGCAGCCAGGTGAAAGGAGCAAAGTCTAGAATTAGCAGTACCAGTGGAGGGCATAGATAGACGAAGGCTGTTCGAAGAGCGAAGAACGCGAGAGGGAATGTAAGGAGAGATAAGAGATGATAGGTAGTGGGAGGCTGAAGAGCGAATGCATTTATAGGTCAAGAGGAGGAGTTTGAATTGGATCTGGAAGCAGATGGGAAGCCAATGAAGGGACTTGAGAAGAGGAGTGACATGGAAAAAGTGATGCTGACAGAAAATTAGTCGAGCAGCAGAATGTTGAATAGATTGAAGGGAAAAGAGATGGTTTGTGGGAAGGTCAGCAAGGAGAATATTGCAGCAATCAAGACGGGAGGTGATCAAGGAGTGGACAATCATTTTAGTAGTGTCATCAGAAAGGAAAGGTTGAATTTTGTTAATGTTATAAAGGAAGAAACGGCAAGTCTTAGCTACGAGTTGGATATGAGTGAAGAAAGAGAGAGGAGTCAAAGATAACACCCAGGTTATGGGCCAAGAGACAGGAAGGATTAAAGCTTTATTCACAGGGACTGAGAAAGGGGGTAGAGGAGGGGAGGCATTGGGGGGAAAGATAAGAGTTCAATCTTAGCCATATTTAATTTCAAGCGGTGGTGAGACATCCAAGTAGCAATGTCTGAAAGGCAAACAGTGATCTTGTCATAGACTGCTGGAGAGATATCAAGTGAAGAGAGGTAGATTTGAGAGTCATCAGCATAGAGATGGTAATGAAAGCCATGGGAAAAGAAAAGAGCACCAAGAGATTGGGTATAGAGAGAGAAGAGGAGCGGTCCCAGGACAGAACCCTGGGGAACACCAACTGGGAGCGGGATGGCAGAGGAGGAGGAGCCACCAGAACACAAACTAAAAGAGCGATGGGACGGATAAGAGGAGAACCAAGACAGTACAGAGCCTCTAAAGCCAAGTGATGAAGAAGGTTGTGATCAACAGTGTCAAAAGCAGCAGAAAGATCAAGAAGGATGAGAAGAGAATAAAGACCTTTGGGTTTTGCTAGAAACAAGTCATTTGATACTTTAGCGAGAGCTGTTTCAGTGGAGTGCAAGGGACAGAAGCCGGACTGTAAAGGATCAAGAAGGGCATGAGACAAAAGGAAATCGAGACTGCGAAGGTGGACAGCACGCTCAAGTATTTTAGAGATAAAGAGAAGGAGAGAGATGGGTCGATAGTTAGACATTTTAATTTCAACAAGAGTCTCCCATGAAGGACCTTGTCAAAGGCTTTCTGAAAATCCAGATATACTATATTGACTAGCTTACCTTTGTCTATCTGTTTATTCACACCTTCTAAAAATATAACAGATTAGTAAGACAATACTTTCCTCAGCTAAATCCATGTTGGCTTTCTCCCATTAAACCATGACTATCTACATGTTAAGTAATATTATTCTATATAATGGTTTCTACTATTTTGCCCGGTACTGATGTCAGGCTCTCCGGTCTGTAGTTGCCCGGATTATCCCTTGAACCCTTTTTAAAAATTGGCCTTATATTGTCCATTCTCCATTCTTCAGGTACTACAGATGATTTTAATGATAGTTTACAGATTACTAATAGTAGGTCTGCAATTTCATATTTAAGTTTTTTCAACACCCTTGGATGTATACCATTTGGTCCCGGTGATTTTCTACTCTTCAGTAACATAGAAACATAGAAATATGGTGACAGAAAAAGACCACATGGCCTATCTAGTCTGTCCTTCCATATCAACAACTACAACAGTCCCCTTTTTTCCTTTAGAGATCCTCTGTGTTTGTCCCGTGCTTTTTTGAATTCAGTTACTGTCCTCATTTGTACTACCTCTACTGGGAGACTATTCCACGGATCCACCGCTCTTTCCATAAAGAAATATTTCCACAAATCACTCCTGAATCTATTCCCCTTCACCCTCATCCCATGTCCCCTCATAGCAGAACTTGCTTTCAATTGAAAGAGGCTCTCCCCCTGAACATTTATGCCACGGAGGTATTTAAGCATCTCAATCATATCACCTCTATCCCGCCTTTTCTCTAAGGTGTACATATTAAGATCCTTAAGTCTGTCCTCATATGCTTTATAATGAAGACCACTAACCATTTTAGTAGCCACCCTCTGTACCGACTCCATCCGGTTCACATCCTTTTGAAGGTGCGGTCTTCAGAATTGCACACTATATTCCAAATGAGATCGCACCAAAGATTTATACAGAGGCACTATCACCTCCTTTTTTCTGCCATTCCTCTCCGTATGCACCCAAGCATCCTTCTAGCTTTTGCCATCAACTTTTCTACCTGTTTAGCTACTTTAAGATCATCAGACACAACCACTCCCAGGTCCCGCTCTTCTTTAGTGGACAAAAGTACTTCACCCCCTATACTATATTGCTCCCTTGGATTGCTGCAGCCCAAATGCATGACCTTACATTTTTTAACATTAAATCCCAGCTGCCAGATTCTAGACCATTCTTCAAGCTTAGCTAGATCCCTCCTCATGTTATCTACACCTTCCTGGGTATCTACTCTATTGCAGATTTTGGTATCATCTTCAAAAAGGCAAACCTTACCCAACAGTCCTTCCACTATATCACTAACAAAGATGTTAAAAAGAATCGGAACAAGGACAGTAATACCTCTTCCCATTTTATCAATATTTCTTTCAATTCTTCTGATACATCACCTTTAAATACCATTGAAGGCATGAGTAACTTCCCTACTTCTGCTTTAGTAAAGACCAAAGCAAATAATTTATTCATTCTCTCCTCCATGGTCTTGTCCTCCCTTAGCACCCCTTTTACCCCTTCTATGATCTAATGGTCCAACTGACTCTCAAAGGTTTTTGTTTTTTGCTATGAATGTACTTGAAAAAGTTTTTATTATATGTTTTTGCTTCCATGGCAAGCTTTTTCTCGAATACTCTCTTTGCCTGCCTTATGAATGCCTTGCATCTAGCTTGCCAGTGCTTATGTTGTTTCCTGTTTTTGTCATTTGGCTCCTTTTTCCATTTCCTGAAAGATGCTTTTTTGGCTACAACAGCTTCTCTGACCTCACCTTTAAACCATGCTGGCAGTTTTTTTGGGCTTTCCTTCTACTTTTCTTAAAGCATGGAATACATCTGGTCTGGGCTTCCAAGATAGTATTTTTAAACAACGCCCATGCTTATGTTTTTTATTTATTTATTTTATTTACTTATTTCTTCTATACCGCCCCTTCCAGTGATCAAGGGCGGTTTACATGGAACAAGTTATGTATACTAATTGTATACTTTACATGGAACAGGAAACTTTCTAACTTTTTACATGGAATGGTGAGGCCGCGTGGCCCCCCCCCCCGGGGCGTGCGAGCGGCCGACATTAACCGGGGGGGCGGCCGGCCGCGTGCCCGCCGCGGCGTGGCTGCGTGGCTTCCCGGTTGGGGCCCGCAGTGCGTGGAGGGCTCCCATTGGTTCCCGAGGCACAGGGCTGTGCGCGGGAGCCAATGGGAAGAGGGGAGGAGTTTCGGGGGGAGAGTAAGGGGAGCGTTGTGGCGTCCTCCGGCCTTTCTCTCGAGGCGGCCGGAGGTGACGGACGTGCAGTGCACTTGTTCTTTGCGGCGGTATTGGGGTGTATTCATGTGGGTGGTACCCGGTTAACTAAAGCTCACAACCAGGGTGGTGTAGAATTAGAGCGCGGTATCGGCACCATGCTAAAAAGTAGCGTGGGCCCCTGCACTACAACCTCATGCTATCCTTGCAGCATGTGTCAGGGTAGAGACTGGGTGGAATGGGGGTGTTCCCATTGCGGCGCGGCTAGTGTGAGAGTTGTAGTCTGCACTACCTGTGCTCGGGGCAAGTACCATGGGCGCCACTAATGCAACATCAGTGGATGGCGTTTGTTGCTACCATGGCGAAATGCGATAAAATGCAGGGGGGTGCAGGGTCACCCTGCAGGTACCGCAGAGCTTCGCACTAGCTACTTGACCCCTAGTTAATGAAGCGGGGCTCAATAAAACATGCCCCAAATGTTTCTTCTTCAGTTTTCATATAAATACTTTGGGTCCAGTATTCAAAGGCATTTACATGGTTTATATCATAAAAATGCCACTCTGTGGGATGTTCAGTTGCACTAACAAGGGGCATGCCGGGGGGGGGGGTGTCCGTCACTATCCAGCAGCGGCGATATTAAGCCACGCCTGGTTACCGATACGCAGCGAAGGTCGGGCGCAAGAAACCCTGCCGTAACTTTCTCTAGCAGACGCTATGTGGGCTGTGGCGGATATATCGCCGCTGCCTGATTAGCTTTTCAGGCAATCCAGACAGCCCGGATATTCAATGTTGGAGCCCCCATATGGCCCCGGCATTGACTACCTGGGTTTTAAGTTCAGGGCCAGCGGCTAGGCACTTCAGCCCTTTATTGATGCTTTCACACGGGTTGATGGATATTGTTGGACTTATATGGATTGTTGAAGTTTTAGTGTTGATTTTATGTTTTACGTTGTGTAATGTAAATTGCTCTGAGCTCTTGTGGGATTTGGGGTGCTCATAGCGCTGGTTTTGGGGATGAGACTAATGAGGTTGCTTTGGGTTTGTTAGTGGTGACATGGACCACAAGTCCGTTTCTGATCTCCTGGGCTGAGTTTTACGCGCTTGGTGGTTGCTTGGATTACAGGGTGGATTTGCTCGTCTCCTAGCTGAGAAGGCACAGAGAGCCAGCAGGCTGCTGTCTGTAGGGGGAGATGCTCGCTTGTTTCCTGTAGCGGCTGAGCTGGGATGTTGCCACTGGAATATTCCCTCTGGGATGTTTCAGCTTTGTGAATGATGATAATTCTTTGCTGCTGCTAGGAGTGAGAGCTGCCTTGTAATTAATCCTGCTCGTTTTGGCTTGTGAATGGGTCAGGCTTGCGTTTTCATCGAAGAGAAACACTAAATGCTTGGATTCGTTTTTGGGGAGGTTTATCCTTCACATTCCCAATAAACTGCAGGAAGTTTTAAATGTCAGGTTTTCAGCACTTATGCTTTCTTTGAGATCTAACTGCTGAATGTTTGGGCAGTTTTGTGTAGTAAAAACATTCCTAATGCTGTTGATTCTGCTCGCCATGGGTTGGAGCGCTGTGTGGTGTGGTGCGGACGGATTGAGCCAACTCGGGGTGCGGATGGTAAGTGGAGACTGGGATTTGGGGCTGCCTGGAGGGAGAGGGGGGGGGGTGTTGTGCGCTGGTGACGTGCGGCACGCGTAGATTCGTGCCCTGGGTGGATCTCAGGGGGGGGGTTCATCGGGGAGGCACTGGCCTTTTGGACTTAGCAGGGGGTTGAAGGGGATTCCGTATTTTGGTTTGGGATTACTTGGGGTTTATTTGATTGAAGGGTTTGTGTTCGTTTCAGGGTGGTTTGGGGCCAGGGGTCTGTTTGGAGGGTCCCGGTCATTTGTTGTGCATTAGACTCAAGCAGAATCACATTCAAAATGGCTGAGCAATGGTTTCTAGCACGACCACAACTGTCAGGCCTTTCTTCGCCATTCTGTGCATGGGCGAACTTCTCATTGGTCCCGGTACCCTTACGTAGACATCCAATGAGGACCTTCGTCTGGGCTTGGCACCTGCTTGCCCCCCTTGCAGTCCCCAGTACTATGGGCTGTTCTTCGACTCTGGATACAATTCTCTTCCAACGTTGCTTAGCTGGCTGGGGCATGTGGGAAAGCTGGGCACTGTAACACTTCTCTCAGCAGAAGTAATTAATTCCCGTGTCAATTAGAGCTTGTTTTCTATCTCTTCTAAGTTTCGATTCTGCTAGCCATCCTTAGTTAAGTTTCCATTCTGGGACAGCAGCACTCAGGGGGGGCTTCATTCCTCTGGGCCAATCCACAGGCTTTGCTTACCGGGCAGGCGGCTTAGGCCTGCCTGCCTAGTTCCAACAGCGTGGAACATAGGCCTTTGCCTACCACATTTCCCCTTTTGATTAATCTCATCCTATTGTTAATGAGGTGTGAGAGTTAATCCACTATAATTGCACTGGAGTTGGATTACGTCCATACATACTAGGCTTAGGGTGCCATATGGTTCGGAGTCGCGGTGGGGGGGGGGGCGTAGGGGAAGGGCAGGGGAATCGGCTGATGAGTCGTGGGTTGCGGCTGGGGTGGGCAGGTGGGATTGGGGGGGCTGGCGGGGCCCGGTGGTTGGGTGGGGGTGGATGGGGGGAGGCGTCTCCCCTGGTTGGGTACATTGGCAGGGGGGGGGCAAGGCCCTTCCCGGGCAGATGGGCTGGGGAGGCATGACAGCTGTCTTGGGGGGCGGGGGGCGGGTGCGAGGTATCTTTCTCTTTTTCTCCCCACAGGACACTCTGAGATGGCAGTCCACCCGGACCTCGAGGCACGGGAGTCCGCTGACACAGGACGGCGCAGCGCTGAGCGGGGAGGTGAGCACGCCTGCAGCTGGGTCAGCGGAACAAGGACTGGGCGAGGAGCGTGGTGCCAGGTCGGTCGGAGGCACGAGCGGGGGGGAAGCCGGAGGGCCCCCATACTCAGTTAACCTTTTTCGGGATCGAGCGGGAGGCTGGGGAAGTAGTGGCGCGACTGACGGAGGGTTGGATCCACGTGCGGTTCTGGGGTGAGCGTGGACGAAGGGGGGATCACCCTCCGATCGCCGGATTGGCCTGTACGTGGCAGCGGCGTACTCCGCCGGAGTGTCTCGGGCTGCGGCGAGTGGGGCTTGGGGCGGGGTTCGAGTTCCTTGTTAGGGCTGGAAGCGCTCTGGCCCGTCGCCAGGGACAGCGGGGGGCCCATTCTGCCTGAGTTTCGGCAACGCTCGCGTGCTGTTTGGCCAGCGGCGGTGTTGTCCAGTTACGAGGGCATCTGCTTCTGGGCGAGTTCGTCCTTGTACAGCTGCTAGTGCGGCGGCGGTGGGTGTACCTGAGCAGGACATCACGCGGATCGGAAGATGGAAGGCCTGCGCGTGTCGGGGATGTGTGCGTCGGTAAGGGCGCCAGGGGGGGGGCTGGCTAACTTTGGATCTGTTTTCTTTTGCAGAAGTTCTTCCTGGCTCGTGTCGCTGTTGGGTGCTTGGCCACTCATTCGAGTGGGGCCGGTTGGCGAGCAGCAACACGCCTGGATGAGTGGAAGATTGGTGGGACCAGTTCGGGTGCCCGTTTCACGGCCGGGAGAGCGCGTCTGCGATGGCTTCAGCTCGCCTTTGCTACACTGGGGTGGCCACGATCTGGTGTCCTGGGCCTGCAGTGGCGTCGGGCCGGGATTCGGGACAAGGAAGCGCTATTGGAGATGTTTCATGGTTGTGATTTTCCTGTGGTCAGCTATCGATCCAAGGCCTGCTTGCCCGGCTCAGCGGCGGGGGTCGCGGGGTCTAGCAAAGATCAGTCACTGAATTGGCAGATGAGTGGGGGAGCAGGGCGGGGGCCCGCTTTTGCACCCCTGGGCTGGGGGTGGAGGGTGCGGGCCTGTTTCGGGCTGATGGGGTCCACCTATCCCCGGTGGGATGGATGTGCTGCGCAACGCTTGGCAGGTGGCCTTGGAGGAATGGCTGAACCGGGGGGGCGCTGGTCGCAGCTTTGCCGGGGGGGGGGGGGCGGCTCCGGCCGGGGTGGCCTGAGCCGGTGGCGGGATCCCGGAGGTTTCCGGGGTCCGGAGCCGGAGCCAAGCAGTAGGGCGGGGGTGGGGTACCCCCGCCCGGGCGGTCCCTCAGGCTTTTGCTAATAATAGGGCGAAGCCGGATGAGGGAGGCTAGGCAATTTGCCGGGGCCTGGACAAGGCGGAAGCGGAAGCGGCATCACTTTGCTATTCACATGGCTGGTGAGGGCTCGCTCTGCTGGGGGGGGGGAAATACAATGTAAAGTTGGATTGTTGATGTTATGGTTTATGGCAATAAAGCTGCGACCAGTTGAATTCCCATATATGTGTGGTCTACCTTTTTTATGATGGTGGGGGGGGGGTGTTGCGGTGTGGCGGAGGCCGGTCCGCCTTACCCGGTTATAGCTTAACAAATTATGTGTACTACTGTATACATTACATTGAAACAGAGAAACTTTCTAACTTTTTACAGAGGTGACAGGTGTCATAAACTGTCCAAACTATTTACATAGGTTATTTACAAGTGATTCTATACAGTGGTTTACAAGATAATCGTGCATTATGTGTGAGTGTGTGGTGGAATTTATTTCCATTTTACCAAGAATTTTGTGTGTGTGTGAGGGGACTATGTAAGGTTATCTAGTTGTGGTGTAGGGGGGTTCTGAGTTGGTGTGTCTGAGGATGTTGTGGGACAGAGCTAGGGGGGTAGGAGATTTGGAAATGTTCAGAGAATAGATATGTTTTGAGTTCCTTCCGAAATTGGGCAATGTACATTTTTCACCTTTGCAAATGCTCCTTTAAGTTTTTTTTTTTAGCTATTTTCCTCATTTTATCAAAGTCTCCCTTTTGAAAGTTAAAAGGTAGCACTGTGGATTTCCTTACCATCCTTATTCCATTTATTAAAACAAATGCAATCACACTATGATCACTATTGCTAAGTGGCCCCCACATCCTTATCTCTTGCACCAGATCCTGTGTTCCACTAAAGAATAGGTCCAGATTAGATTCCCATCTTGTCAGTTCATGAACCAGCTGCTCCAAGAAGCAGCCATTTATTTCATCTATGAACTTTATCTCCCTAGCATGTTCTACTGTGACAATGACCCAGTTGATACTGGGATAATTGAAATTAATTCTGTGTTGTAACTTTTGTTGGCTTCCCTGATTTATTTTAGCATTTCATTATCAATCTGTTCATTCTGGCCAGGTGGTCGGTAGTATACCCCCACTGCCATTGTCTCTTTTTTACATGGAATTTTTATCCATCAAGATTCTACAGTGTAGTTTGTTTCCTGAAAAACATTAATCCTGTGTGGCTCAATGCCGCCTCCACCAATTTGATCTACCCTATCATTGTGATATAGTTCGTACCCAGGTATCACAGTATTCCATTGATTGTCTTCCTTCCACCAAGTTTCTGAGATGCTAATTCTAACTAACCTTTCATTTAGTGTTATATATTCTAACTCTCCCATCTTATTTTTTAGATGTCTAGCATTTACATACAGGCATTTTAGAGGTTGTATTTTAATCTTGTTATGGTTATATTTTATTTGATATACCGCAACATTGCATAGCAGTCTATGTGGTGTACAATCATTAAAAAAGAAAAGGAGTGAAAGGAACTCCATAGTGTAGACAGGACAGTATAGGAGAGATAGGAACAGCATAGAAATGATAGGCAAATGGAATAAGACATTAAGATAAATACATACAATTCCCTTAGACTCTGGAGCTGTCCTTACCATGCCCAAAAGGTATCATCATATCAGAATAGCTATTCAGGTAAGTTAAGAGCAGTCCTAAAAATGAAGGTTTTTCAGAGATTTTTTGAAGCACTTGAAATTTAATTCTGTGTGGAGGTGGCCTGGCAAGCCATTCCAATGTGCCAGAGCCGCAGCAGAAAAAGCTACTTTTCTTTTTTTTTTTTTTTTTACTTTTTATATTTACATATTTATGGAAAGCAAAATATTCAAATAAAACAAAAATAGGAAAAACCAAATACAGGCATTCCCACAATATTATACAAATCACATGATTCGATCATATATCAATAAAAAACACATCTAGGAGGCGCTATAAAGGAAAATAAACAATAAATCCACAAACCGCCCAGTAATCCTCAAGGGACCCAAAGGTAAAAAAGAAAATATTAAAGAAATACCTAAGAATTCCCCTTCAAAAAATCTAACAAATGCTCAACTTCCCCAAAAATATAATGCTTCCCTTGATAAAGCACATGACAATTACACGGAAATTTCAGAAAAAATTAGCCCCCGGCAATCTATCCAACTTTTTCCTGATGTCTCCAGAGCCACCCAAGTGAGACGGAAAGCCTTTTTAGAGGTCCGTCCAAGAAAAAGCTACTTTTCTGAAGATTCATACTTTATTTCCCTCGAGGAGGGGAGGTGTAAATGAAAATCATGGCGTGAGTGAAGAAATCTTGCTGGGGCATAGGGAGACAATAGTAGACAAGTAATCCAGAACTGTGTCATGAATAATTTTGTGTGTCAGGTAAGAAGCTTGAAAATGATCCAAGAATTTATAGGTAACTAATGATATTTGATGAATAGTAGTGTAATATGATCGAATTTCTGTGTATGAGCTAGCACGCGAAGAGACGTGTTTTGAATGGTCTGGAAGAAATAGAGATGGACCTGTGGAAGGCCTAAATAAACAATATTGCAATAGCCAAATCTCTATATCACAGTGTGTAAAAGCACCGTTATCTAGGCTGGGTGATCAAAAAATGAACGAATGCTACGAAAATGCCGTAAGGCCAGGAAAGTCAATTTAGTTACCTGGGCCAGTTGAGGGGAGAAAGTAAGGGCTGAATCAAACACAACTCCAAGATATCAAAGGGAGGTGTGTAATACTAAAGGCTGACCATCTATTGTAGGGGCAAGTGTAGGCTGAAAATCTGAACCGGTAAACCAGATGGCTGTCGACTTAGTAGGTTTCAGTTTAGGAGAGTGCTCAAATAACTAGGAGGATATTGTTATTAAACAGTTATTTAGAGGGGCTAAATCTATTACCAAATCATCAGTAGACTATAACAGTAAGATGTAATCTGCATAAACATAACAGGAAACATCTAATCCTTGTATTTGAGTAATTAATGGGCTGAGGAAAATGTTAAATAATAAAGACGATAAAATAGAACCCTGGAGGACGCCGCACAAAAGTTCTCTGGGGGTAGAGACATGTCTTTGAATATGAATCTGGAAAGATCTATGATTTAGGAAGGAATGAAACCAGTCAAGCACTGTACCTCAGATCTCTACCTTGTATAGGCAAGCCAAAAGTAGGTTGTGATCCACCAGATCAAAGGCTGCAGATAAGTCTAGCAAAACTGAAAGAGTATAATTCCCACAATCAAGTGACCTATAAATATAATTAAGGACTGCTGCCAGGAGTGTTTCCATACTGTGGCAGTTGATAGGGGTAATTTTGAATCTTTTAAATCTATATATTCTGTACTTGAGCACATCTGGGTGTCAGGATGCGCTAACTTCCTTCTTTTGCTAGAATCCTTCAAGGATACTTTCTTCCAAACCATGTGCTCTTGAGTGACTGTTGTCTTTTCCCTATTATCTAGTCTAAAAACTGCACTATCTCCTTTCTAAAGTTAATGCCAGCAGCATGGTTACCTCCCAGTTAAGGGGGAGCCCATCCTTTTGGAAAAGCCCCTCTCTTTCCCAGAATGTTGCCCAGTTCCTAACAAATCTAAAGCCTCCTTCCATGCACTATCATCTCATCCACATATTGGGACTTCGGAGCTGTCTGCTTTTTGCATTCTGTGCATGGAAGGGAAGCATTTCAGAGATTGCTACCCTGGAAGTTCTGGATTTCAACTTCCTACATAAAAGCCTAAATTTGACCTCTGGAACCTCTCTCCTACACTTTCCTATGTCATTGGTGCCAACATGTACCAAGACAATAGGTTCTTCTCCCGCACTAGCTGAAACCTTGTCTAGGCGGTGTGTGAGGTCTGCTGCCTTTGCACCAGGCAGGCATGTTACCAGGTAATCTTCACATCCACCAGCTACCCAGTTATCTATATGCCTAATGATTGAATCGCCAACTATAATGACCATCCTAACCCTTCCCTCTCCCAGTCCCAGTAACAATATTAGTCCTTTCTGTGCCCAAGTCCTAGTCCTTCTCTAAGCCCAAGTCTCAATATCAACTTCACATTCCCCTCACCTCTGATTCAGTCTCACCTTATCCCACCTCCAGCCCCTTCCTCCTACTTTTCACAGAGGAGCGTGGGCTTGTGTCTTTGCTTCTGTCCCTCTGTTCTGTTTCCTCTGATTCTTCTGCCTGCACCACAGGGCAATTTAAAATGCGAGAATAGCCACTTCCTGCATCAGAAGTGCCCTTTCTCACTTTTTAAATTGACTCATGATGCAGGCAGAAGAGTCAGAGGAAGCAGAACAGAGGGACAGGACCAAAGACATAAGATCCCGGAGCTGCAGAGAGACACTGGTGGCAGTGGCCGTCCCAATGACAGCAGCTGCCAGATATCCTCATTGGATGCCGGCAGAAGAGGGCAATTTTCATAGCTTTTCAGTTAAATCAGGAAAACCCAATTTCTCCATGTGTGTGTGTGTGTGTGGGGGGGGGGGGGGGCGCGTAATAAAATATGAAGGCATAAGTATGAAATAAGCATCCACCTTGAGCAGATAACTAGAAGAGAAAGCATTACCAATAAAATCTTGCTGACTCCTATTTGAAAGAAATGATTTAAACCACTTGAGCAGAGTCCCGGTCAAACCCCATCATTTCTGGATGCAATAAGGGAATCTCATAGTGCAGCATATCAAATACAGATGAGTTCTAAAGTAACAGCAAAATGTACCTAAGCCCTTGATTGAAACCTTGATGGATTGCATCAGTATTGGACAGAAGTAGGCTCTGAATACTTTGGGTCTGACAAAACATATTGGTATGGGTCAACCGGGTTGTGCTAATCAATACATTTTAATAACTAATTCAGGACTATTTTTTCCACTACCTTTGCTAAGAAAGGCAAAGACACAGGACAATAATTTGCACCACTTCCCATAGGACAACAGAACCTGCAGAGATTTGCATCTGCTTATTTTCTGCTTTGTAACTCCCTGAAAAGCAAAATGCAAAACTTAGGGGTCCTTTCACTAAGTGCCTCTAACCGGTTAACATGTGCTGTAATGTGTGGTAACTGGCTGCAGTGAATGCTAATATGCCAGCGTCCAATCACTAACTGGCACTCACCCGCTAATGTGGAAAGTGGGTGGATTAAGGGCAGAGTGTGGGTATGGAGAGCACATCAGAGTGCGAGCATCGTTAACATGGCAATTAGCGCAGGTGCACCTCTATAGGTATTGATAGGGGCACCCATGTTAATTGCACTGCACGTTAATGTACCCAGTCACATGTTAACTGCTGGGAACATGTTGGTCACATCCCAGACAGCTACTGCGGAGGCTTACTAATACCACTAATCATTTGTGAAGTGCTACAAGGTGTACACAGTGCTGTATATATAGATGTAAAACACAGTTCCTGCTCATCAGAGCTTACAATCTATTTGCACTTTATGTGCATTACAAACATATGTTAAGTGCACAGCTTTACTGAGATTTAGTAATAGAGCCTTGAAGCCCATTGTTGACTCCCCAAACTTAACGCTGCCTCGAAGCTCACTCTTCCCAAGCGTAATATTATGCACATTGTTGATCCCTGTTTTACCAGGAAAGGGGAGGTAATTTTCAGGCAGCCTGTCCACCCAGGTAAATGGAGATAATTTCATAAGCATGTAGTATACATTTTACACACTAGAGCATATGCTTATAAAATTACCAGGGGTATACGAGGTGTGACAAAAAAAGAAATGAGACTGTGGCAGCCACACCCTTGACTCAATGACCCATGACCCAATGACCCATGAACCCAGTGTATTTGTTAAATCAGTCAGGGCATAATAGCAGCAGTTTAAGTTTAAATTTAAAACACAGAAGAGAGCTTTCTGGTTAAATTTAGAACCGAGCAGAGAGCTTCTAGTTTACATTTCATAATAAGTCAGAGCCTAGCAGCAGCAAAGAGCTTTAATTTAAATCAAATCAGAATATAACTTAGCATAAAAGGCAAAACAGGGTCAGTATTCTTTGAGCAACAAATAAAATCTTCTAGAGACCTTTACAAAGAGGCCTTCTACCAGGGGCAAGAGACCTGTGAAACCTTTTCAATAGGTGTCAACGCCAGGTGGCAGGTCAAAAGGCCATTTTGAAAGACTCCTTCTATCCAAGCAAGGACTGTTAATCACCCAGAAAGTTGGTCACAGTTTACCTCAGAAGCACAGGACAGCGTACTGTGTAGCAGCCCTCTTTTAATAAGTGTTATTTCCCTCCCTCACTCCCCAACACCCACCTACCCCTGGGATAATCGTAGCTTTATAGGTACTTACACATCTTAAAGGAAAGGAGGTGCTCTCAGGTGCAGCTTGTTATCCAAATAAGTCATACACTAAGGACCTGAGATTAATTAAGCTTCAGGTGAACAAGGTATATTAAACGTATTAGGTACAATTTTATTAGTATAAGTATCCAAAGCAACCCTTAGTAACTAAAGAACTTAAAGATCTAAACACAAGCTTAAAACTAAGATGCAGACAGCAGTCCAGCAGCAAGATGTGTGCTTACCTGTCTTTTGCATTGAGTGTCACATGTATGATTTTCTCCCAGTTGGTGAGAGGTCTTACATGTGCACTAGGTGCAAGGAGCTTTTTGCTCTCAGGGAACGAGTCCGTTCTCTAGAGGCTAGAGTAGCAGACTTGGAAGACATAAGAAAGACAGAGAGGTACATAGATGAGACCTACAGGGATACAGTCCTGAAGTCCCACCTCCAGTCCGGCAGCATCCCTGTTGCCATGGAGGAGAGAGGTCACGTGACAGGAGAGCATTACCCTGGTGTGGCAGGAAGTGATCCTTTAACTAGGACCTGTCCTCCAGGTGATGTAAAACCCTCTTACACCGAGGAAGTTTCTCCAGGGCCATGTGCCCATGAGGGAAGGGTTAGGACAGCAGTTATAGTTGGTGATTCGATCATTATGCATGTAGATAGCTGGGTGGCTGGTGGACATGAGGATTGCCTGGTAACATGCCTGCCTGGTGCTAAGGTAGCGAACCTCAAGCACCACCTAGATAAGGTCTTAGATAGTGCTGGGGAGGAGACTGCTGTCTTGGTACATGTCATTACCAATGACATAGGAAAATGTGGTATGGAGGTTCTGGAGGCTAAATTTAGGCTTTTAGGTAGGAAGTTGAAATCCAGATCTTCCAGGGTAGCATTCTCTGAAATGCTTCCCATTCCACGCGCAGGACCCAAAAGGCAGGCAGAGCTCCGGAGTCTCAATGCGTGGATGAGACAATGGTGCAAGGATGAGGGTTTTGGATTTGTTGGGAACTGGGGAACATTCTGGGGAAAGGAGGGGTTCTTACAAATATATGGGCTTCACCTTAACTGGGATGGAACCAGGCTGCTGGCATTAACCTTTAAAAGGGAGATAGAGCAGTTTTTAAACTAGATAATAGGGGAAAGCCGACAGTCGCACAAGAGCGCATGGTTCGGAAGAATGTATCCATGAAGGATACTACCAAAAGCAGAGAGGTTCCAAAAAAGAGTAAAGTAGCCCAAATGCCCTCAAGTATGGAGCAGACAGAGCTTAAAAATCCAAAATTACCCATGTCTACCAATAGCCAGATGAATAAAATACAGTCTCTAAAATGTTTGTATGCAAATGCTAGAAGTCTAAAAAATAAGATGGGAGAGTTAGAATATATAGCACTAAATGAGAGGTTAGATATGATTGAAATCTCAGAGACATGGTGGAAGGAGGACAACCAGTAGGACACTGTGATACCTGGGTACAAACTATATCGTAATGATAGAGCTGATCAAATTGGTGGAGGGGTTGCGCTCTATGTTAGAGAGGGCATTGAGTCAGAAAGGATTAAAGTTTTTCAGGAAACAAAGTTTGCTGTAGAATCTCTATGGATTGAAATTCCATGTAAAAAGGGGAAGGCGATGGCAGTGGGGGTGTACTATCGACCGCCTGGCCAGAATGAACAAATGGATGATGAAATGCTCAAAGAAATCAAGGAAGCTAACAAAAGTTACAGTGCAGTAATAATAATGGGTGATTTCAATTACCCCGGTATCGACTGTGTCAGTGTCACGGCAGGACATGCTAGGGAGATAAAGTTCCTAGATGAAATAAATGACTGCTTCTTGGAGCAGCTGGTTCATGAACTGACCAGAGGGGAAGCCATATTGGACCTAGTCCTTAGTGGAACACCAGATCTGGTGCAAGAGATAAGGGTGTTGGGGCACCTTGGCAATAATGATCATAGCATGATCGCGTTTGATTTAATTAGTGGAGGAGGGATAGTAAGGAAATCCACAGTACTACCTTTTACCTTTGAAAGGGAGACTATGATAAAATGAGGAAAATAGTTAAGAAAAAACTAAAAGTAACAGTTGCAAAGGTTAAAGACTTACATCAAGCTTGGATGTTGAAAAATGCTATCTTGGAAGCCCAGACCAGCTGTATTCCACGCTTTAAGAAAAGTAGAAGGAAGTCCAAAAAACTGCCAGCATGGTTTAAAGATGAGGTCAGAGAGGCTGTTGTTGCCAAAAAAAGCATCTTTCAGGAAATGGAAAAAAGAGGCAAACAATGAAACCTGGAAACAGCACAAGCACTGGCAAGTTAAATGCAAGGCATTGATAAGGGAGGCAAAGGGAGAAGGCAGAAGCAAAAACACATTATAAAGACTTTCTCAAGTACATTCGTAGCAAAAAACCTGTGAGAGAGTCATTTGGTCCATTTGATGATAGATGGGTTAAAGGGGCACTAAGAGGTGACAAGGCAATAGCGGAGAGACTGAATGAATTCTTTGCTTTGGTCTTTACTGAAGAAGATGTAGGGATGTTACCCATGACTGAAGTGTTATTTAAAGGTGCGTAAGAATTTAAGGAAATATTGATACATCGGGAAGATGTATTACAACTATTAGATAAACTGAAGAGTAGCAAATCAGCTGGGCCGGATGATCCAAGGGTGTTGAAAGAACTGAAATATGAGATTGCAGACCTGCTATCAATAATCTGTGAACTATCATTAAAATCATGTTTAATACCTGAAGATTGGAGGATGGCGAACGTAACGCCAATTTTTAAAAAGGGTTCCAGGGGTTATCCAGTAAACTACAGACCGGTGAGCCTGATATCAGTACCGGGAAAAATGGTAGAAACCATCATAAAGAACAAAATTGCTGAACATGTAGATAGTCATGGCTTAATGGGAGACAGCCAACATGGCTTTAGACAACGACGATCTTGTTTTACTAATCTGTTATGTCTTTTTGAAGTTGTGAATAAACAGGTAGACAAAGGTGAGTCAGTTGATGTAGTGTATTTGGACTTTCAGAAAGCTTTTGACAAGGTCCCTCATCAGAAACCTTTGGCAAAACTAAAGAGTCATGGGATAGGAGGCAGTGTACTACTGTGGATCAGGAACTGGTTAAAAGATAGAAAGCAGAGGGTAGGTAGGGCTAAATGGCCAATTTTCCCAATGGAGAAAGGTGAATAGTGGTGTACCCCAGGGATCTATACTGGGTCCGCTGCTTTTTGACATATTCATAAATGGCCTGGAAAAGGGAATAACGAGTGAGGTTATCAAATTTGCAGAAGACACAAAACTATTTAAAATTGTTAAAACCCAAGAGGATTGTGGAAAATTGCAAGAGTATCTTGATAAATTGGAAGACTAGGCATCAAAATGGCAGATGAAATTTAATGTGGACAAGTGCAAAGTTATGCACCTAGGGAAGAACAACCCAAACTATGGTTACATGATGCAATGTTCCACATTAGGAACCACCACCCAGGAAAAAGATTTAGGTGTCATTGTGGATAGCATGTTAAAACCCTCGGCCCAGTGAGCAGTGGAGGCCAAGAGGGCAAATAGAATGCTAGGTGTCATAAGGAAAGGAATGGAAAATAAAACAAGGGATATTATAATGCCTCTATATTGTTCCATTGTGAGATCGCACCTTGAATATTGTGTGCAATTCTGGTTGCAGTATCTTAAAAAGGTTCAGAGAAGAGCCACCAAAATGGTAAAGGGGATGGAAAGATATCCCTGTGAAAAAAAGGCTAAAAAGGTTAGGGCTCTTTAACCTGGAAAAGAGACGGCTGAGGGGGGATATGATAGAAGTCTATAAATTAATGAACGGTGTGGAATGGGTAAATGTAGATCGATTGTTTACTTTATTCGAATATAGAAAGACTAGGGGACATGCAATGATGCTACAGGGTAAACTATTTAAGACTAATAAAAGAAAATATTTTTTCACTCAATGTGTAATCAAACTCTGGAATTTGTTACCGGAGGATGTAGTAAAGGTTGTTAGTGTAGCTGGGTTTAGAAAAGATTTGGGCAAGTTCCTGGTGGAAAGGTCCATAAACCATTATTAAGAAGGGACCCAGGATATCAATGCTTGACCCAATATAAGCATTGTGGGACCTGTGTCTTTTGGGGAAACTGCTAGGTACGTATGGCCTAGATTGGTCACTTTTGGAAACAGGATACTGGGCTTGATGGACCTTGGTCTGACCCAGTATGGCATATCTTATGTTCTTATGCCAATTGGCTAACCACTTACGTCACAGTGTTGTGCAACATCTCACCACTATTCTGATCTCTCTCTCTGTTTTTCTTTTTCAGTTTATTTTGTAGCACACTGCTCCTTCGCTTTGTCATGCAACTGGAGGTGGCAGAAATATGGAGCAAAGAATCAACTTGAAATTTGTGGTTAAGTTGGAGAAGGGCCCAATTGAGTGTCTCCAACTTCTCCAAAAGGCTTATGGAGAAGATAGAATGTCAAGACCGCAAGTCTTCGAGTGGCACAAACGCTTTAAGGCTGGCCGCAAGGAGGTGGAAGATGACCCTTTCAGGATGGCCTTCCACAACAAAGACGGCTGAGAACACTGACAGAGTGAACCAGCTAGTGCAGAGTGATTGCAGATTGACATTGCAGATGACAGCTGAGGAGCTCAGCCTGAACATTGAGTCAGTGCGGACCATCTTGGTGCAGGAGCTGGGGATGCGTAAGGTGTGCGCCAAGATGGTGCCCAGGCTTTTATCGGATGACCAGAAGGAGCACCGGATCAACGTTAGTCGAGACTTGCTAGAGAAGATCGGAGAAGATCCAGAATTTGTTGGCCGAGTCATTACAGGAGACGAGACTTGAGTTTTCCAGTACGACCCTGAAAGCAAGAGACAGCCTGTTGTGGAAGACTCGACTGTCACCCAGACCCAAGAAGGTGCGCATGTCCAAATCAAGGATGAAGGTCATGCTGATCGCATTCTTCAATCAGAAGGAAGTGGTCCATCATAAGTTTGTGCCTGAGGGTCAGACAGTCAACCATCACTTTTACTAGAAGGTCCTCAATTGCCTTCATGACTGGGTTCAGAGCAGCAGGTGGGCTCTGTGGAGAGACAAGTCATGGCTGTTCCACCACGACAATGTGCCTGCACACACCACGCTCAGTGTGAGGCAGTTCTTGGCCACCAAATAGTTCACATCTCTCAACCACCATCCTTATTCCCCAGATCGCACACCATGTGACTTCTGGTTCTTCCCCAGGCTGAAGACTGTGCTCAAAGGAACTCATTTCACCTCTGTAGAAGAGATCAAGGCCACTGTGATTACGGAGCTGAGGGACCTCAAGGTGAAGGACTTTACCGAGTGCGTCCGTACATGGCAGAAGCGAATTCACTCTGGGGGGATTACTTTGAAGGGGACAATACATAATTTTTCTGTAGATTTTGTAATAAAACATTTATGGGACAGTCTCGTTTCTTTTTTGTCACACCTCGTTTGTACATAGTGGAGTGGAGAAGTAGCCTAGTACCCAAGAGAGCAGCTTTTATTCCCACTGGCACTCCTTGTGACCTTGAGCAATTCACTTTACCTTCCATTGTCTCTGAAGAAAAGGCCTGGCAATCTCCTTCTGGTCACACTTTGCAACAAACACCCAGGGGCTGCTGGGTTGCCAGGAGTCAGCATTGACTTGACGGGACTTAAAAAATAAAAATATGTACATAAAAATAGGTGCTCAAAAATACAGCACCTACGTTTGTGCAGAATATCTATAGGCATTGCTGAGAGATGGAGAATAGGTGAAAAGGGCAGGATTGGCACATGCATGTATTTCATAAAATACACATATATGTGCCAATTCTTACTGGTACATCCATGCACAAAGCTTCTTCTGCATCAGAGCAGACTTTTTCACACTCTCTAGGCAGATCAATGTGTAACCTTTCAAATCTTATTCATATCCCTCTCCTGTCTCCCTCTTCGCTTGCTTTTTCATGCGCCTTGTGAAATGTATATTCTGTCTCCAATAAACTTGCCTTCATTCATGACCTCTTTATCTCTAATACTCTGCATCTCCTGTCTCTTACTGAAACTTGGCTTCTCCCTGAAGACTTTGCTTCAGCCACTGCCCTCTGTCAGAGAGGCTACCTATTTTCCCATATACCTCGACCCACTGGCGGCGGTGGTGTTGGGTTTCTAATTTCTCATTCCTGCCAATTTCAGCTCCTCCTTCTGCCTCCATCTAATTCCTTTGCTTCCTTTGAAGTCCATACCATCTGCCTATTTAATCCACTACTGCTCCACATAGCTGTCCTTTATTGCCCCCCCCCCCCTACAAGTACACCTCTACCTTTCTCATAGACTTTGACTCCTGGCTCTCTTCCTTTCTGGATGCATCTTCCCCTTCCCTTATTTTTGGAGATTTTAACATCCACTTTGATGACCCTTCTGACCCTTATGCCTTAAAGCTCCTTTCCCTAATCTCCTCATTCAACTTCCAGTTGTGCTCTACCACTCCTGCTCACAAGCATGGCCACTACCTTGACCTCACCTTCTTCTCTGACTGCTTACCCTCAGACTTCTCCACCTCAGTTCTTCCCTTATCTATCACCTGCTAACCTTCACCCTTAACCTCCCCCCTTCCTGGTCTTGCCCAATTTCCACCAACATGTTTAGGAATCTTCACACTATTGACCCTTCATCTCTCTTCGCTGCTGCCTTATCACTTCTTTCCTCCACTATGCCATCTGGATCTATTGGAGGCAGTTACTTCCTATAACACTAGACTCTCCTCTGCTCTGGATGCACAGGCTCCTTCCATTCCACGCCCCCCTGAGGCATACCATACCTCAATTCTGTCTCTCCTGAACAACACGCTACCTACATTCCTGTGCCCACTCATCTGAGCACCTTTGGCTTAAATCACATATTCTTGCTGACTACCTACATTTCAAATTCATGCTAACTTCTTTTCAGTCAGCCATAGCACTTACCAAGCAACAGTACTATGTCCATCTGACTAACTCTCTTACTCTGACAGTCACTCTCTCTTTGCTATGCTTAACTCCCTCTTCAGGGTCCTCATTCCCCAATGTCTTCTTCACTTTCTGCCCAGACCTTGGGTGACTATTTTCATGAAAAAGTCCAAAAGATTAGCCTTAAATTCTAAACAGGTTCACCTCTCCCTCCCCTTCTTCAGTCTCAAATCCTTCCCTCATCTTGTGTCACCCTTTCTTCCTTTACTGAAATCACTGAGGAGGAAACTACAAATGTTCTCTCCTCCGCCAAATTGACTACTTGCTTCTCTGATTCCATCCCCACCTGTCTACTAAGCTCTATCTCTTCCACCATCATCCCTTCCATCTGTCATATACTTAACTTACCGCTTTCCACTGCAACTGTTTATGTGGCCTTCAAACATGCTCTGGTCACACCTCAGACCCTGCCTGTCCTTCCAACCAACAACCTATCTCTCTCCATCCCCTTTGTTTCAAAACTACTTGAATGAGCAGTTCACTGCCACTGTTTTAAGCACTTCTGGAAACACTGCAGTCTAGCTTTCATCCTCTAATTTCCACAGAAATGGCTTTTGCCAAAGTCTCCAGTGATTTGTTCCTTTTCATATCCAAGGGCCTTTACTCAATACTCATCCTTTTTGACCTTTCTGCTGCTTTTCACACTGTTGATCACCACATTCTCCTTGATACTCTGCCCTCACTTGGATTTAGGGGCTCTATTCTGTCCTGGTTTTCTTATCTCTCCCATTGCACTTTTAGTGTATGTTCTGGTGGATCTTCCTTTACTGCCATTCCACTTTCAGTCGGTTTACCCAGGGCCCGCCCAAGGGTTTTTTCTGCCCTAGGCGGAAGCCCCATCCATGCCGCACCCCCGAGCTGTGCCGCCTTTCCCTCACTTCCACCAAGCTGCACCCCTGTGCTGAGCCATGCTACCTCTGATTCCAGTGGCGGGGTCGAGGGGGACGCAGCTCAGCTCGGCAACAGGCCATGTGTTTTGGCACACCTGGCCTGCTGCCTCTGATTCCCCTCCAACATAACTTCAGGGGTTCAGAAGTGGCAGACCATGTGTGCCGAAGCACATGGCCTGCTGGCCTCAGATATCTGCCACCCTAGGCTGCAGCCTAGCCTGTCTAGTGTACGGGCCGGCCCTGGGTGTACTTCAGGGCTCTGTCTTGGGACCTCTACTTTTCTCTCTCTACACTTGGTCCCTTAGTGCACTTATTTCTCCCATAGTTTTCAGTACCATCTTTATGCTCACGACTCTCAGATCTACCTCTCTGTACCTGAAATCTCTCCAGGAATCCAGTCCTGAATCTCTGCCTGATTATCCAACATTGTTACCTGGATTCTCACCGCTGTCTGAAATTGAATATGGCCAAAACTGAGCTCCTTATCTTTCACGATAAACCACCTCCCCCCTTCTTCCCTTCTCTATTTATATGGATAACACTACACTCCTCCTCCTCCTCAGCTCACAACCTTGGGGTCATCTTTGACTCTACTCTCGCTTTCTCTGCGCACATCCAACAGAGAGCAAAAACCTGCCTCTTCTTTCATTATAATGTCAGCAAAATTTGTCCCTTCCTTTCTACTCACACTACTAAGATCCTTATCCACTCCCTAGTCAACTCCTGTCTTGACTATTGTCCTCTCTGGTCTCCCTCTGAATCATCTCCCTCCCCTTCAATCTGTTCAAAACTCAGTTGAATGGCTTATCTTCTGCCAGTGTTGCTATGCTCATGTAACCCCTCTTCTCTCTATCAGTTTCTGCATCCAATTCAAACTTCTCCTACTGACCTACAAGTGCATTCATTCTGCAGCTCCTCACTACCTTTCCTCTCTAATCTCACTCTACGCCCTTCTGGGGAACTCCATTCCTCTGGCAGATCTCTTTTATCTGTGCTGTTCTCTGCCACTACCAACTCCAGACTTTGTTCATTCCATTTTGATGCTCCATATGCCTAGAACAAACTATCTGAATCTGTTTGTCTGGTTCCTTTTCTAGCCAAAATTCATATCCAGGCTAAAAACACACCTCTTACATCATCGCAAAGTTGTTGATTTTTGTTTTGTTTTGTTTTTTTAAAATTACATTGGCTGGGAATATGTTGCTTTTCTTATTCTTGGGCAAACGCATAACTACTGCTCTGAGTGAGAGGACCCCCTGTTCTCTGACTAGAGCTCTGAGGATGTCCATCCATTTTGGATGCCGGAGGTGGGGGGGGGGGGGGGGAGGCACTAGCTCATCTCTCACCAGGGCCAGCCGTCCATTGTGTGATAATGTTGTTTGCACAGGGCCCCGCGCGAGCACCATTATGGCACACCGGGCAGCTTCAGAGGGAGCTGGGGAAGCCTGTGTGAGGCCCCGGCTCCCTCTGTACAGCCACCAGCATGAAGATCCTTTTTCCTCATGCTGGTGACTGTTTCTGTGAAGCCGCGAATGCTGGGAAAGGTTAAAGGGCATTGCCTAGGGCTAGGATTGGAGCTTGGAGTGGAAATTGGCTGATGGGGGGCTGGAATGGAACTGGAAAAGAGCATATGTGGGGCTAGGACTGGAAATGGGCTGATGAGGAGCTGGAATATGACTAGAAATGGGCTGATGGGGGAAGCTTGGACTGCAAATGGGTGATGGGCTAGAATAGGACTGGAAATGGGCTGATGTGGGGGCATGGGAGAATGGGACTAGAAGGGAGCAGATGCTGGATGGGTCCAAAACTATAAGGGAGCTGATTTTCAACCAAGAAACATCAAAGGCATTCCCTCAAACACAGGGAATATCACAAGGGTCAGCATTGTCCTCCCTACTGTTCAACCTCTACCTAAGACGGATCTGCAAAATATTTCAACAACACAAGATCAACTACCACCTTTATGCAGATGATATTATGCTATATACACAAATAGACACGAGCAATCCAAACTACACCCACATAGAAGCATGCCTCAAGGAAACACAAACCTGGTTACAGCAGAACAACATGAGCATAAACCACAAGAAACCGGAAGTAATTTTTATATCCAAAAACCCGGATTTCAGCCCTCCCCCAACAATACTACTGAACAATAATACACACAACATCAAACAAGAAATAAAATATCTGGGAGTAACCCTCGACAAAAATCTCAAGATGGAAACACACCTAAGACTGCTAAACCGGGCAATATTTCACAAACTACGGATAGTCCAACCACTGCGCAACATTATTGAGCAGTCCAACTTCCGAACAGTAGTCCAAGCCCTTGTCACACCTCACTTGGACTACTGCAATGGCATTCTCTAAGGACTACCCCAAAAAAACCTCAACATACTTCAAATGGCGCAGAACGTCACTGCTTGAATCATAATGAAAGTGCGGGTCTCCGATCACATCACACCAATACTAATGGAACTTCACTGGCTTCCTATCCATTCCCGCATAAGGTATAAAACAATAGTAACAATATTTAAATTGATCCACATCCTAGCCCCGTCTTACCTCTCTCAACACAACCTCCCAATAGAACCAGGAGGACCTACAACCTAAACACATTACACGTCCCACTCAACATATGCAATGCCAAACCCCTCACAAACAACAGAGCTTTCACATATACAGCGCCCTCCCAATGGATCAATCTGCCTTACGCACTAAGAGCCAACATGGACATAAAAGATTTCTGAAAGAACCTAAAAACCTACCTATTCCAGGAATATTACAACCTGTCCTAATGCAACGGTACACAAGAATATATAAATAACCTGAAACACATGTAAATATGTATATAAATCTGCCTCGGCAGCTTGCAAGTTGTAAATACGTATATAACCTCACAAATGTCAAACTGTATAATTCTAATTCTGTGTTATGTAAATGTACAAAATGTTTGCTGTGTAAAGTTCCATGTAAAACGCTACTGATCGCTGGAAGAAGCGGTATATAAATGTAACCACATAAATAAAATAAATAAATAAATTTTGGGGGAGGACTAGAAGAGGATGGGGACGGGGAATGAGAATGGAGAGGGGAAAAGATATTTTGTGTGGGAGGGAAGAAAAGTCTACGATGGGCCAGGTATTGGGAGTGTAAGAGGGGATTGAGAATGGAAGGGTGAAATTTGAGTGGATGATAAAGGAATAAGGAAAGAAATGGGGGAAAGAGCAAAAGGGAAACAATCAGTATGTTAAAGCAGATATATAGAGAGAATGGAAAACATCTAAAAGAGAAGAAAGGAAAAATGGATAGCTCGCAGAAGACACGAAGAAACCAGAAGAAAGTGACTGGAGCAATTGCAACTGAACAATAAAATGCCCAAACAGAAGGTAGAAAAATATTTTTTATTTTGAAATTATTAACTGTAATATATCTGGTCTGGAAAGTGTGTATTGCTAACATCTTTGCGTTTTTGTTTAGTGCAAGAGGAACCTACTTTATAGTTGTATTTCTCCAGTGTTGTACATTTCATGTTTGGCTTTTGGGGTTCCCAGTTTAATCTTCCTATTTCTAAATTGTGATCCCTTGTTCTTTGTGTGATGATGGTCTATGTTCTGTGTAACCGAGCTGAAGTATTCTGTTCATGTAGTTTCTGTTTGACAGTCCCACTTGTTCTCTTTTCTCCAGTGAGATGTATTGGTATTCTCTAAGATGTATTGGTTTAATATCTGTAGTGTTGCCTTTTGATAGGTATGGTTTGGTGCTTTGTGAGTCCTGGTAGTGCTGTTATGATATGGTGGATTTGCTATGGGTTCTAAATGGTCAGTGTTTATAGTACTTCCTAATGGGCCTGGCGGTTGTCACTGCAATATATTAATGTAGAAATCTGTTAGTCTTTCTTTATCCAGACACTCATTAAGAGGCATGTTTACTAAAAGTGCATGTTAATGTCATGCAAATATGTATGCAAATGAGATCATTATGCAAATGAGGCCCTGCAATTAATCTCCACACATGGCCCCGCACCCCCCCTTGGGCCACCCCTGTCTCTCACCTCAGGCAGCAGATTGCCTTGAGCTGCCCTGAGTAGCAGGATCTTCCAGGGAGGCGATTTTATAAAGGTGCATAAAGACCACTTGATGCAGTGAACAGGGAAGGCAGTGTTTTCTTCTGCTCTCAAATTTCTTCCTCAGAGGTATATATGAATAGGGTTACCAGATATTTGGTGCGCAAATCTGGAATATCTGGGCAGGGCTGAGCCGGGTTGGGAAGGGCAATGATCCTCCTGCTTCTGGCTTCTTTTCCCCAAATATATTTAGAAAAAACAGTAGCAGCCCTTCTAGAGCTGTAAGCACACATACCTACATCCATACATATATGCTTACATTTTATTTTACACACCACACTATGATCTATTAACAGGAAGAGCCAAAACAAATTCCTCAACTAATGCTCCGGTTAATAAATATATATAGCATTATATCTCAATACAGCCACTAATTTTAAATTCTTAATAGCGCCTATGAAAATGTTTATTCAAAACTCTGTCAATCCTAAAAATATAGAGAGACCATCAGATCAGGGATTTTCGTGTATGATATTGTATTATAATTATATATTACATATGAAAGTCACGTAGTTTCGAAGAATCTAACACTCTCAACATGAAGTTATGTTTCAAGCATTTTGCTTTGCATCAAGGGAATTCTTTGCCACCATTCACATCCAACTTTCATCACAGCTGCCATGAAGAATTTAAAATTAGTGGCTGTATTGAGATATAGTTATATATATATATATATAACCAGATAAATAAAAATAAAAGTACCTGCTGTCCCAGTGGGCACTGAGGAGAGCTGCTGATGGTGGCTGTGGGGTTTTTGTATCCCGGGTGTTTGCAGCTTCGGGAGCCGCTGAGAGCAGGTTTAGTTAGGGGTTTTTTTTTAAAGAATAAACGAAGAAGTGCACTTAGTTGGGGACAAGGCTGCAGGTGAGCCAGACTCCCACAGCAATCATCAGGCCTTGTTCCAGGTGCGAAAGGGGAGTGGCGATTGCCAGATCGGGGCAGCAGGAGCACTGCGGCTGCTCTTAATCTCAGCAGGGGGCGAGTGGAGGCATGGCTGTCAGCCATGGGAGGGCTGTGATCCTCGCGGCTTCCATAGGAGTTCTGCTGCGCTTGTGGCTACTTCCGGGGCTTCCAGCTGTGGCCAGAAGTCAGGCCGTGGATCGTTGCTAAGATGGAGCAGTGCTAGGGGCAGGAGGAGAGGTCCCGATGCTGTCTGTCGGCATTGGGTCTGCTCTTGCTTGAGTGGTGCTGGCCGACAGCATTAGGACTTAGGCAGACTGGCATCAGCTGAAGCCGGGGCTCCAGGGCAGGAAACAGGCAATACTGGGCCTGGATTGAGCCTAGCTAGTAAGGAAGAGAAGCTAGCCTTAAAGGACCAGAGGCTTTTTTTATTGTTCAGGCTGCGGGGAGAGAGATTGGGCAGCACTAAAGGGGGTCATCGAGGTAGGGATGCCTGGACAGAGGTTAGTATGGCCAGTGCTGGGGAGGCTAAAAATGGATTTTAAATTGTGTTGAAGGGCTGTTTTGCTGCAAAATTGTGGTTTAAGAGCAGAGTTGGGGAGGCTAACTTCCCCAGGCTCTGGTTGGGTTCCAGAGCCTCAGTTTTGAATAAAAATGGCTGAATTTAAGTTGGGAGGCTCAGGAGAACCCAAGAAAATTATAAAATTTAAACTTTTAATTTTAGAGAGTACCCATATGTAGAGGCATGAGCTAGTAAGTGATCAGGCTATGCAGGGATCTCTCAGGGGAGCTCTGATGAAGCTGATTACTAGTGGGATGGCAGAAATTAGTGATGCAGATTTGTATCTCTTATTACTGATTCATTTAAATTTAACGAAACAGTACTAAAAAATACTAAATAGTGTGATCAGGGTTGCAATGGGGGGTAATTTTTATTATTGCGTTTTGAGTACTGACTGGAACTATTTTTAGGGAAATGAGTGGAAGAACACTTTTCCAGGTTTCTTGGAATGTATGTGGGTCTGTTTTAGTTGAGAGTCAGTTGGAGATCGCTGGGGAAAAGTGAGTGAAATGTATTGGCTATAGTGGTGTGTGAGGGATTACTTTTGAGGTTTTTGGGAAAAAAAGGAGAGAAACTCAGAGTAATTAGATTGGAGATCTCTCTGTACTTCTGAGAAAGAGAAAGTTGAAAAGGGGAATTTCAGGAAAGAATCTTTTAAGGGATTTTGCTTTATTCACCTTTGAGCAGTTTCTTTAACTGATTCTCTGAAATTAATTAAGCTGTCTTACATTAAATTGTTGGAAGCCAAGAAAATTAATTTTAAGAAAAGTTGTTTTCAGTCTTAAACTGATTTAAACAGAAATTTCTATGAAAAAGTGAGAAAGTGGTTTAAAATATTTCAGACTGTTTTAACAAGTGAAGCTGTCTGAAGGGACATAAGCTAAGGACAAAAATGTAATGCAATTTGTGCCTTCAAGTCAATGCTGACTCCTGACGACCTAGCAGTCCCTGGATTTTCTTGGCAAGGTGAAAAGCAGGATATAAATACAGTTAAATAAATAAATAAATAAAATAAGAAGTGACCAGAAGTAGATTACAAGGCCTTTCTTCCAAAGCAATGGAGAGTGAAGTGACCTGCCCAAGGTCACAAGGAATACCAATGAGAATCAAACCCTGGTCTCTTGAGGCTCAATATTGGAAATGTTAGGTGGCCAATATGGGGCAAATCTGGCCAAAATCCATGGAAAGTTGCAAACGTGGGTAAACCCAAACTTGAGTGGTGGGTGCATGACCGGATATTACTGTAAGTGTAGTATCATATCCATGTATGCGTGAGGGCATAACGAGGCAGCGTCTGGGCGTGGTGTCCACCTACACATGGAAGCTAATATTCTAGGGCGGCATACGGGCACATTTAAGGGCCAAACAATGTATCTCTAGGACAGGGTTTTAAGTGGTTAAGGAACCAACAAAAATACAGTTTCACTACGCAGGCATATGTTGCTATCTGAGCATTCAAACCGGACAAGAGGTAAAAGAAATGGGCAGAGGGATGTGGTGGCTACCCAAGAAACACCAGAGGTGGAGATGCCATAGATGTGCAAGGCAACAGCGCCAGCAGCAGCCGCTGCAGCCAGTAGTGGCCTGGACAGAAAGGAGACACCACTGAATGCTTCGGGGGTACTGACCAAGGGTCATGTATCTGCAGCTGCCCACAGAGGAGGTGTCTCAGCATTACTGCCTTGATGCTGCCACTATCACAGACCTCTTTGCCATGCTGAGACGTGACCTGGACCCCTCAACTGTTCGATGGTATACAATGCATACAGCTCTCAAGCTGACCACTGCTCTGACCTTCTTCAGCACTGGAAGCTTCCAGCATGGTGTGGGGGGCAATCACAGGTACCACACAGTCAGTAACATCACACTGCACTGCGGCAATGACAACTGCTCTTCTCAGATGGCTCCATGAATATGTGTGCTTCCCAGCCACACCAGAGGCCAGACAGCTGACCATGTAGGCCTTTCACCAGATTGCATCCTTCCAATTGGTCCTAAATGTGATTGACTGCACCTATGTGGCTCTGAGGCCACCTCACTGTGATAGGAAGGCATACCGCAATAGGCACCTATGCCACTCAATGAACATGCAGGTTGTCGTTGATGCCCATATGCACATCAGGCTTCCCTGTGCATGCTTCCCTGTGCATGCTTCCCTGGGTCCTGCCATGATGCATTTCTGTTATCACAGCCTGCTCTGGGTCAAACAGCTGCCACTGGACACCTCGGTGATGCTTGGCTGCTGGGTGAGTGATACATAACTGAAGCTGTGGTTGTAAGCTGTTATGTGGGGTTGTAAGGGCTACTGGCAAGATCTGTTGGTGGCACAGTGAAGTGTCCAGTCTGTGTGTGACAGGCATAACTTGGAAATGGTGGAGGTAGACCCTGGTCACTTGTATGGGGAGGTGATGCCCACATCACTTCTTCTTGATGTCCCCGACCTCCCTATTATGGTGGTGCACAGCATTCACCTGCTTGGCAATGTCATGCCACACATGCTCTGGTTGTGGGCATCCCTAGATCCAAAGAGATGATTATGCTCCCTAAGGATGACGTCAACGGCGAGATCCACCTCTGCTGCCAAAAAGTTTTGCTTTCTTGTCCTCTTCTTGGCCAAAATCCACTGTCTGATCTAACCGCCTTAGCTATCACATATGCAGTTATGACGTGAATGGACATAAACCTATCTATGGATATTGCAAAGTAACGCAGGTATGCATGGCCACGTCCACATAAAAATAGCAGCCTTATAGGTGTGTTCGAAAAAAGGTGCCTTGCCACTCAAAATCGCGGATTGGGCTACGCACATGTTGCAGAGATAACCAGTTAGCAACAACTGCTTCAATCAGGCATCTTAACCATGTATGTAGAGCTAACCGCATATGACTAATATGCCATTAGGTAGAAAGCTGGTTAGGATGGCCCATAGTTCCAAATGACACAAGTATATGCACATCCCTTTTCAGGGCTGGGCGCAGAGTTTTCAGAAGTGTGGGCACCCCAGGCAATGTGAAAATCATGTGCCCCTCGCATAGTTTGACTTCAATGTGTGACAGAGACAGCCATTTGCCACCATGTTTTTCACACCCTAAGCAGCTGCCTATGATACATGCACTTTACCTCTTTTACTCCCCTTTGTTCACTGGGGCTCTAAAAGGTAACACCACATGATTTGGGCCATACAATGGTTGACACAAAGTCTGTGTGTCCCTCCAAGTATGGATGGTATCACCAACATAGACCCCATAGATCCAATGCTGAGGTGGCTGCCAACCTAGCTATATCAATCTGCTCGGAGTCACAGCACATGGCATTCCCACCCACTATGGGCAAGCTGCACTGCTACATATGACTAGCATTTGGGAATATTTCACATTGCTCTAAATGTTGTTCTGAGCAATAGGAAACCTTATACCATCTATATGACACTGTACTCTGCAGGGCACCCATTGAAGTACTACATGATAGTATATGTCATGCTCAATGCCTAGCTCAAGTTAGGTTT
The DNA here is from genome assembly GCA_033557465.1 of Ichthyophis bannanicus. Taxonomy (NCBI): domain Eukaryota; kingdom Metazoa; phylum Chordata; class Amphibia; order Gymnophiona; family Ichthyophiidae; genus Ichthyophis; species Ichthyophis bannanicus. The sequence goes on from CM066031.1 coordinate 651,919,495, forward strand.
CCTGACATCATTCCCACCTCCCACACATTGACATAGTATGCATGTACACTATCTGTGATAATGCTACATACCCAATTGACCAAATGCACTTACATTTCCGTATGTGGTACTCAGTGTGCGACCTGCATGGGGTTGCCACACCTATGTTCTGCAGCTATGGCTGACAGTGGTTCTGACCCAGCCATATTTATGTGACACAGGGCCCTGAGACACCACTGTCAGGTTGCAGTAAGCAGCTCTCATAGATATGAGGAGCGTCTCAGGTCAGCCTTGCAGATGTACAGCCAGACTTTGTATGCCATCAGCCTCAGGCTGTTTGTTTACACAACAACCCTGCAAGTGAGTCTGCCACTAGGGAGACTGTACAGATCTTTGGCTGCTGCCTGCAGTTGCAGGTGTTGTGGCACTGTATTATGTGGCAGCACCTTCACCACATAATGTGCATTGTAGAGGATGGTGCCTGCCATAGCCAGCAATGGTCCCTGATTGATTTTGAGGCTGCACTATAAAGGGAGGAAACACAATATCCCATGTGACAAAATACATACTTTATCCTCTGCTGACAATAGCAAAAAGAGGACCTGGGTATGGCCATGACTGTGAGTCACAGGATGAGGCATACCTGCCAGTAGAGACATGTCCATTGACACTGTCCAAGGGTTGGCATTGAACTTATGATCTTGCTTCTGACAGGCAAGGCACATCCTTGCTGAGCTACAATGTATACAAGAGTGTAGGGGCTGTTATGCTATGTCAGCTTGGGCAAACACAGTGATGCTTGCACAAGGCCCCTGAAAATGTGAGATGTTGGGGAGCAGCCATGCAACAGCCTACACTCACAAAGAACATGTGGCCAGGAACACTATGATGCCTAAGGGGATGCAGCGTGACAACTACCATTGCATTCAGTCATAGCACACTCATGAGGTGCCTCACCATTTGGTGCATGTTTGTCTTGGGATATCACACATATGGTTTGCCAACCACTGGTGACTATGCAATGGTAACATAAGAACATAAGATATGCCATACTGGGTCAGACCAAGGTCCATTAAGCCCAGTATCCTGTTTCCAACAGTGGCCAATCTAGGTCATACGTACCTAGCAGATTCCCCAAAAGACACAGGTTCCACAATACTTGTACTGGGTCAAGCATTCATATCCCGGGTTTATGAACCTTTCCTCCAGGAACTTGTCCAAACCTTTTTTAAACCCAGCTACACTAACAGCCTTTACTACATCCTCCGGTAACAAATTCCAGAGTTTGATTACACGTTGAGTGAAAAAATATTTTATTTTATTAGTCTTAAATAGCTTACCCTGTAGCTTCATTGCATGTCCCCTAGTCTTTCTATATACTGATAACTTAAACAATCGATCTACGTTTACCCGTTCCAATCCATTCATTAATTTATAGACTTCTATCATATCTCCCCTCAGCCGTCTCTTTTCCAGGTTAAAGAGCCCTAATGTTTTTAGCCTTTCTTCATAGGAATATCCTTCCATCCCCTTTACCATTTTGGTGGCTCTTCTCTGAACCTTTTCTAATATCGCTATATCCTTTTTAAGATACTGTGACCAGAATTGCACACAATATTGAAGGTGCGGTCTCACCATGGAACGATATAGAGGCATTATAATATCTTTTCTTTTATTTTCCATTCCCTTCCTTATGATACCTAGCATTCTATTTGCTCTCTTGGCCGCCGCTGCACACTGGGCCAAGGGTTTTAACATGCTATCCACAATGACGCCTAAATCTTTTTCCTGGATGGTGGGGTTCCTAATGTGGAACCTTGCATCGTGTAACCATAGCTTGGGTTGTTCTTCCTTAGGTGCATAACTTTGCACTTGTCCACATTAAATTTCATCTGCCATTTTGATGTCCGATCTGTAGTAGTACTGTGGATTTCCTTACTATCCCTCCTCCTCTAATTAAATCAAAGGCGATCATGCTATGATCACTATTGCCAAGTGGCCCCAATACCCTTATCTTTTGTACTAGATCTGGTGTTCCACTAAGGACTAGGTCTAATATGGCTTCCCCTCTGGTTGGTTCATGAACCAGCTGCTCCAAGAAGCAGTCATTTATTTCATCTAGGAACTTTATCTCCCTAGCATGTCCTGCCGTGACACTGACCCAGTCGATACCAGGGTAATTGAAATCACCCATTATTATTACTGTGCTGTAACTTTTGTTAGCTTCCTTGATTTCTTTGAACATTTCATCATCCATTTGTTCATTCTGGCCAGGCGGTCGATAGTACATTCCCACTACCATCGCCTTCCCCTTTTTACATGGAATTTCAATCCATAGAGATTCTACAGCAAATTTTGTTTCCTGCAAAACTTTAATCCTTTCTGACTCAATACCCTCTCTAACATAGAGTGCAACCCCTCCACCAATTTGATCAGCTCTATCATTACGATACAGTTTGTACCCAGGTATCACAGTGTCCCACTGGTTATCCTCCTTCCACCATGTCTCTGATATTCCAATCATATCTAACCTCTCATTTAGTGCTATATATTCTAACTCTCCCATCTTATTTTTTAGACTTCTAGAATTTGCATACAAGCATTTTAGAGACTGTATTTTATTCATATTAATTTGGCTATTGGTAGGCATGGGTAATTTGGGATCTTTAAGCTCTGTCTGCTCCATACTCGAGGGCATTTGGGCTACTTTGCTGTTTTTTGGAACCTCTCTGCTTTTGGTAGTATCCTTCAAGGATACATTCTTCCGAACCATCCGCTCTTGGGCGACTGTCGGCTTTCCCCTATTATCTAGTTTAAAAGCTGCTCTGTCTCCTTTTTAAAGGTTAATGCCAGCAGCCTGGTTCCATCCTGGTTAAGGTTCCACCCATCCCTTCGGAAGAGCCCCTCCTTTCCGCAGAATGTTCCGCAGTTCCTAAAAAATCCAAACCCCTCATCTCTGCACCATTGTCTCATCCACGCATTGAGACTCCGGAGCTCTGCCTGCTTTTTGGGTCCTGCGCGTGGAACGGGAAGCATTTCGGAGAACGCTACCCTGGAAGTTCTGGATTTCAACTTCCTACCTAAAAGCCTAAATTTAGCCTCCAGAACCTCCCTACCACATTTTCCTATGTCATTGGTACCGACATGTACCAAGACAGCAGACTCCTCCCCAGCACTATCTAAGACCTTATCTAGGTGGTGCGTGAGGTCCGCTACCTTAGCACCAGGCAGGCATGTTACCAGGCGATCCTCACATCCACCAGCCACCCAGCTATCTACATGCCTAATGATCGAATCACCAACTATAACAGCTGTCCTAACCCTTCCCTCATGGGCACATGGCCCTGGGGAAACTTCCTCGGTGCGAGAGAGTTTTACATCACCTGGAGGACAGGTCCTAGTTAAAGGATCACTTCCTGCCACACCAGGGTAATGCTCTCCTGTCACGTGACCTCTCTCCTCCATGGCAAAAGGGATGCTGCCAGACTGGAGGTGGGTCTTCAGTACTATATCCCTGTAGGTCTCGTCTATGTACCTCTCTGTCTTTCTTATGTTTTCCAAGTCTGCTACTCTAGCCCTGGTCCGTATGTGGGATGGCCCATGTGACTTATGGTGTAGACAACTAGAACCACTCCTTGGAGTGGATTAGTCTGAGGGCCCAATATGGGGTCCATGTTGTTGAACCCTGTCATCCATCAGGGGAGTGCTGTGGGCTCACAGGTGCCGATATCAGTAGCAAAGGAAGGGCATGTAGTTAACACCTTTTTTAGACTCCCATATGCAGGTCTGCTTTCGCAACATTCCTCATGCCATGATTCCTACCATACAAAAGGCCCATCTATCATTTACACCAAACAGCCTACCAATGGCAAGCCCCCACTGCCTAGGGAACAGAGCCAGACCAAACACAGATGTATAGAAGTTAGACAAACTTCATGTTTGAAAATATTATTTTACAAATGGCAATCAGGTACCAAATAACAGAGGTACATAGAAAACATGGTACAAAACATATCTGTGCATCATACCACCCATTCACCCCCCCCAATTGCCCCCTCAAAACTTTCCCACATACCCACCCCCTTCCCTTCCAAAGCCCCTACCTGAGCCCCTTCTACCTCCCCTTTTCCCCAAATCCTATCCCCTCAATCCCTATTTCTATTTAACCGTGTCATGGGCCCACCAAACTAAGTGTGTTAATGTTTTTCTGTTAACAGCATTTTACCATTCCCCTGATGAAGCGATTTAGCAAAATATTTGTGTTTGTTGTTCTATGTAAACCGCCTTGGCATAAAGGTAGTATGAAAAAAAACAGTGTATTAAATAAATAAATGAATATAAACATCAGATACTGAAGCTCTGATTTCTGATCGTGACTGGCTTCTTAGAATGTTTTATAGGAAAAGGAATATTCCCTTTCTTAACTGCATGATTCATATTTTTCCTGATCTTTCTAAGGAAACACAACATTGTAGGTGAGAATTCTTGATTCTACGACCATGTGTTTTGTAGTTAGGAGGGTTTTTCTTTTTAAATATCCATGCAAGTGTCTTGTGAAGTTCCAGGGACATTCATATATTTTTATGTTTCCTTCGCAATTAATTTCCTTCTTGTATGCTCATGAATCCCTTGGAGATGAAACATAGAAACATGACGACAGAAAAAGACCACAAGGCCTATCTAGTCTGGGTAGGTGATCTGTCCCTTCTAACCGTGCCATTAAGTAAGGCTGGTTGCATCAGTCAGTTTTCCTTGATATGTGTGAATAATTTGTTTTCCTTTTTCCTTACTTCTTGGATCCTTCAGTTGTGAGCTAGGAGTTGGGAAGCTGTATTATTTACCTTAAATTCTGCTGACTGTAGATTTTCCTTTTATGTTTTTCATACATTTCCCACATTTCATGATCAAGTGGAAATGCTTGTATATTGTTAAAATTTGCATAAATATGTAAAAAAGAAAGGAAATCCATTAGCTAAAACAGGAGAAAATAAGATAAGGAAGTGGGGAAAATACTGACAGATGATCACTGTCCAACAGGCCCCATCACAGGGTCCCGAAAGCAACTTCTTCAAAAAGATAGGTCTTGAGGCTCACCTTGAACTTACCAAAGGACAGTTCCACGTGCGAGGGTAAGCTATTCCATAGGCAGGGGCATTTAAAGAAGAAGGTGGATTCTGAGGTAGGTGCAGGGGTGTGTAGGGTAATATGGGAACAGAGATGCTCAGGGATACCTTGCCTTTTGAGTCATTATCAGGATCTTGCAAAAGATCTGGGAAGAGACACTGGTGTATTTTGAGGCATGTGAAAGGATCCTGATGGCTGTATTCATTCCAATTGTAGACACTTCTGACAGCTGTATTCATTCCAATTGTAGACACTTCAGACTGTAGACATGAAGATCAGTGTAGACAGCATTATAGTAATGAGTGATTAGGTAGGTTGAATGCAGGTGAGCATCTTCCAGAAATTCATTTGGGAGGTAGGGAAGGGGAGATTCTAGACGTCCAGTGTGTGAAGGACACACATGCACTTGAAGGGTGTATAATGAACATGCAGGTACAGGAAGGCAGGGGGGTAGTTAGCAGAGTTTTGTAGGGATTATAAAGGAAACAGAGATGGAGCTAGGAATGAAAGGACTGATGAGGACCTGGATTGCCAGCCAGTAGTTCATTGCTATTGTCTTATTGTTAAGTGTATGGTTTCAGGTAGAAATGTGTGCTTTATTTTTCCAGAACTCTATTTTCCATAGTGAATAGATTTGAACTCAGTAGGTAGGGGGAGGAGGTTGGAGAAAAGAGAGAACATCTCTTTGTATTTCATATGTTCTGATATAACGTGAAGAGAGACAAAAAGGGGGGAAGAGGAAATGAGACATTTGTGAAATTCTTTTGATTGTTGATACCCAGTGACATATGAAGTAAGAATATAAGAACACAAGAAATGCCATAATGGGTCAGACCAAGGTCCATCAAGCCGAGTATCCTATTTCCAATGCTGGCCAATCTAGATCATAAGTACCTAGCAGTTTCCCCAAAAGACACAGGTTCCACATATGTGCAGTGCTTGCTTGGATGTTTGAACATAAAAGTACATACATGCAACATATGTGGCTAGGTGCTTTGATCATCTAGGCACCTTTTTATAAAATTATCCCCAAAGTGTATACGTTTTTATCTGAACAATGTGAAATTTTCAGAACAGTGTAGCTCAAATACCATCTACTTTTTAAGTGACCACAGGTAAACCATGGGGGTCATTTTATAAGCCTTATTTGTGATTTGGACATATGAAAAAGTGCATGTGGATGTCTCATTCATTAAAATGTCTCCTGAGCCATTTTAATAGATGGGTCCAGAGATGAACCTGGTGTGCGCACATCTAAATACAGTGGTGGGCATGTTGGGGGAAGGGGGAAGTGTCCAGGGCAATCTGCTAAACTTAGTTGTGCACACATGATTTCAGAAATGGTCCATGTCCTAATCTGTACTTGCTCCAGAGCATGAGTGAGCATTGGAAAAGTGCTTGCTTTGCCAGTATACCTCCATGGAGGGTGTAGAGGAAACAGTACTCTAGTAATCTCAGTATTATTCACAACCACAACAATCTTTAACAGGATTTGGGGACACCTATGTTGCAGTTCTCCCTCTGCCGCTTTCAGAATGGCCATCTGGTACACATCCCCTGTCTGGACTATTGCCGCAAGGTCGTCATGTGGATGTCCCTTAAGGCATCCATATCGGGTGTGTCCACATTTCTGAAATCATGCCTGAACTTTGATGTGACTGGACATTTCGGGCACTTGTTCCCATGAACATCCCCGACTGACCCTGGATGTCATTTCTAAAATGTGCCTTTACATGAATATCTGCTTACTTAGGAGCTGTACTGAAAATTAACCTCTGTGTTGTTTTTTAAATCGAAGAGTAAAATGCTGTTGATTATTTAAATGTGATCTGATATAATTGATTATAGACTATCATCTGCTCTGATTTCTGCTCTTTTGGCTGGAGGAACAGATGGTGCAGGATGAAGAACAATCTCTTTCCAGCTCTCCGTTAAGCAGGATTCATGGGCATTTGGAATGACTCAGGGTTAGCTGCTAAGAAATCACATTTTTCTAATGTTCTATAAACTTTCTGTGTATTGGACATTTTTGTGTTGTTCTTAATTCATGTGCACTTACTCTTGCCACCTTGCTGGGCAGACTAAATGGACCATGATGGTCTTTATCTGCTATCATATACTATGTTACTATGTTATGTTACTATGTATGCTGTGTGATTCTTAGTGTTACATCTAGCAAATAATATATGGATATTGAAATGTGAGCTGAAGTGGTGTGTATGAGTGTATGTATATACGTGGTCCAAAAGAGAGGTATAAGTGATCTATGTGTATAGTAAATTGTGTGCTTGTGAACGCCACTTAATATTATGACTTATCATTGTGGGTGTGCCATGTGGATGTACTGCATGATAGAGCTATATATGGCTCATTAGAATAATACCATGACCAGATTACTCCATGGATATCTGACTTGCTTTGATATCTTAAAAAAGATGTAAATGTCTATAAAGAGCAGATTGGATGTCTACAGCAGTCTTAAATGGCTCTGAGGATGGAAATTAGGTGCTTTGGGCATGTATGTGGGTATAGTGCATAAGGATTTTAGAAAGTTGATTGAAACCTTATTGTTTCAAGAAGCATATATTATATAGTAATGAGATTACTGTTATGTGGCTGTCTGAATAAACTGTTTTAATTTATATATTGTTTTGTTATGTTTGCCTGAGCATAATGTTTATGTGTATCGTAAACCACTCAGAACCGTGTGATGGGTGATATGAAAGTGCATAAACAAATTAATAAGGTAAAAGGAATTTTTATAGTGTCTCTTCCTCTTCCCAGGTGCTCCAAATGTCTTTATGTCCTGATAAATATTTTGGGGTCAGTTTTTAAAAGCCCTTATTCAAATAAGCATGGAGATTGTCTTGATTCAGAATCTGAGAAAGATGTTCAGTAGCACTATACAGATAGTGTTGCTGAATATCTCCACAGACCACCTTGGCACTATCCGGAGAGTGCTGGGGCAGTCTGGGGTGGAACAAGAATGCAGCAGCCATTATCTGGATATTCGCTGCGTTTGTTCAGATAGTGGCATTTCAGCCACTGTCCAGATAACTTATCCAGATATCTTGGGCTGCACAAAAAACTGGCCTACGTAAGTTGCTATCTGGATAACCTGTCCAGATAGTGGCTAAAAATCGCCTCTATCTGGTAAGTGCAGTGATTATCTGGATAGTGGCTGCACAGTCCGGAAATTAAGTCGCAGCCTCCATCTTTATCGTGCCCTGTATATCCTGAGGATATCTAAATGCCATGGCTGACTGCTGGGATGTTTAAAGAACTCGAATTGTGAATATTGGTCCCTTTTTTTTTTCAGCTGTTATTTGGGCTCTTTTGCAACTTCATTGGTTAAAATGAATTTGGGTTCATCAAGCCTTAGGGGGTCATTATCAACTCCAGAGGCTGCAGAGTTCTAATGTACTTGTAAACCATTTGCTAGGCACAAATGTCAGCTGCCGCAGAGACTGACAAGTTACAATGTGCAGAGACACACAATTACATATCTCTTGTAGCAGTCGAGAAGTGCAGTTCTACATGATGAAACAAAGAAGGGCAGGAAAAGAGATGTATCGGATAACAAATGGAAACCTGGATAGATGCCGCAGAAGATTCCATCTACTCTAATGGATATGGAGCACATAGGGAATACATCAGCCCTGTGCTGGAGAATTTAATTCACAAGACAGAAAGGGCATGCTTCGGAGGCAAAATAACTCTGTCATTCATTTCTGGAATGGTAAATATGGTAATATGTTTTATTAACACATACATATTTCAAGCAGAATATATATTCTTTAAAGAGACCAAGCTCATCAGTTATAATACCCACGTAGGGTCTGTGGAGCTCCAAGAACTGACAAAATAATATATATCATATCATGTATTAAAAAGGCATTTCATGTTTCTTATTCGCTTATTTCCCTGATAGAAGGGATATTTCTTTTTTCCATGGCATTGCAGCTGAGACCTACCAGTTAGATGTTTTTCGAAAAATACAAAACAAAAAGTAAAAGTTTAAACTAATTGTAGGAAAAACTGCTGCAAGTGCTCAATATAAATCCTTCTGGCTGAGCACCGGCGTGCACAAAGTCCAGGAAAGCCAGCAGTCTGAGATTTGTATAACTCTTCAAACGGCACGGATATTTTTAAATTGCTTTTTCATTCTTTGTGTTTGTTTTATAGGCACATTTTGCATAAGTGATGGGCCTATTGCAGAGGTTCCAGCTGGCTGGGTAAAGTTTTTTGTCTATCCGTATGCATCTGTTTGTGTATGCACAAGCAAATAGATGGGTATGACCCTCTCCACCCCAAAGCAGCAGGTTGAAGAGCCAATGGAAGCCCTGACACCCCAGGCATGAAGGAGGGGGAGGCTGCGGTTAGAAATTGCCAGCTGGAGGCCCTGGGTATCACTAGCATGAAGAGTAGGGCTGTAGTCTGAAGACACCAGTAGGAGACTTTGGTCCCACTGGCATGATCTTTTGTGTTTGTCCTATGCTTTTTTGAATTCAGATACTATCCTTGTCTCTACTACCTTCACTGGGAGCCCGTTCCATGCATCTACCACTCTTTCTGTAAAGAAATATTTCCTCATATTACGCCTGAGTCTATCCCCTTTCACCTTCATCTTATGCCCCCTCATTGCAGAGCTCTTTTTCAATTGAAATAGGCTCTCCCACTAGGGTTGCCAAATTTTGAAAGAGAAAAACCCACCACTTGTGAATAGTGATGCTCCACCCATGCCCACTCACTGCCCTGTCTTTGTCCTGTCCCCTGTCCCACCCCTGCCTTGCCCTGCCCCAAAAAATAATTGCAGAGAGGGCAACGTGCATGCTGAACAAGCCAGATTACTGCACTAGGCAGAAACCCCAACCTCGCCACCCCCCCAGCTGCCACAGCCACTGCTCCCAGCTGCTGCCGCTAACCCCCCCAACTGCTACTGATTCTGTTTGGGGAGGGAGGCACGCAGTGGCAGTGGCAGTATTTCTAAAAATGGGAAAAATACTGCTGCTGCCTCTGCCTGCCTCCCCCTCCTGAGATGGAATCATCAGCAGCTGGGGGGGGGGGGGGTTGCCGTGGTGGCAGCTGGGGGGGTGGCGAGGCTGGGGTTTCTGCTTAGTGCAGCAGAAACCCTTGGGCTGAACCAGGATAGTAACCTGCCACAGCTGCATCCCCTTTCATTTACTGAGGCCTCAAGGCTCTGCCATGGCAAAATAACATGCTAACCAAACATTTGCCTTGTGCTACTTGTGGCTCTTTAGTAAACATGCTCTTATATGTATAACTCAGGAGTCCAACAAAAAAGCACTATAACACATAAACAGCGAAGGTCCAGTCTGTGCATAGTATTCAAAGGTCCTTTATTTAAAATTTCTTCACCAAGGGTACAAAGGGGAATCACTGGCCAAAACCCAACACGGCCGTGTTTCAGCTATGCCTTCCTCAGGGGTTCATTTGGCATAATGGCTGAATTGACAAAACCTCTTCACAAACCATGAGCAGTTCTCCCCTTGGTAAAAGCCTTTCTGTAATATTTTATATGTATAACTTATAGGTGGAAGTTCTGAAATACTGACCTGCAAATGTAAGTGCCAGCACTTACAAGTGGAAAGTGTCAAGTTGCCTTTGTCAGTTTTTCCAAATGTCAAGGTTTATAAAATGGTACCTCTAGCTCCACATATCAGCATATACAGTACATTGCAAAAGTATTCATCCCCTCTGTGTTTGTCCTGTTTTGTCGCATTACAACCTGGAATTAAAATGGAGTTTTGGGGGTTAGTACCATGAGATATACACAACATGCCTATGACTTTGAAGGTGCAAAATATCCTTTACTATGACACAAATAATATTTAAGACAAAATAAAAACCTGAAAGCAGGAGTGTGCACATGTATTCACCTCCCAAAGTCAATACGTTGTAGAGCCACCTTTTATAAGAACATAAGAACATAAGATATGCCATACTGGGTCAGACCAAGGTCCATCAAGCCCAGTATCCTGTTTCCAAAAGTGGCCAATCTAGGTCATACGTACCTAGCAGTTTCCCCAAAAGACACAGGTTCCACAATGCTTGTACTGGGTCAAGGATTGATATCCTGGGTCCCTTCTTAATAATGGTTTATGGATGTTTCCTCCAGGAACTTGTCCAAACCTTTTTTAAACCCAGCTACACTAACAGCCTTTACTACATCCTCCGGTAATAAATTCCAGAGTTTGATTACACGTTGAGTGAAAAAATATTTTCTTTTCTTTTTATTAGTCTTAAATAGTTTACCCTGTAGCTTCATTGCATGTCTCCTAGTCTTTCTATATTCTGATAATGTAAACAATCGATCTACGTTTACCCATTCCATTCCGTTCATTAATTTATAGACTTCTATCATATCTCCCCCAGTCGTCTCTTTTCCAGGTTAAAGAGCCCTAACCTTTTTAGCCTTTCTTCATAGGAGTATCCTTCCATCCCCTTTACCATTTTGGTGGCTCTTCTATAAACCTTTTCTAATATCGCTATATCCTTTTTAAAATACGGCGACCAGAATTGCACACAATATTCAAGGTGCGGTCTCACCATGGAACGATATAGAGGCATTATAATATCTTTTGTTTTAGTTTCCATTCCTTTCCTTATGATACCTAGCATTCTATTTGCTCTCTTGGCCGCTGCTGCACACTGGGCCGAGGGTTTTAACATGGTATCCACAATGACGCCTAAATCTTTTTCCTGGGTGGTGGTTCCTAATGTGGAACCTTGCTTCGTGTAACCATAGTTTGGGTTGTTCTTCCCTAGGTGCATAACTTTGCACTTGTCCACATTAAATTTCATCTGCCATTTTGATGCCCAGTCTTCCAATTTATCAAGATCCTCTTGCAATTTTCCACAATCCTCTTGGGTTTTAACAACTTTAAATAGTTTTGTGTCATCTGCAAATTTGATAACCTCACTCGTTATTCCACTTTCCAGGTCATGTATGAATATGTCAAAAAGCAGCGGACCCAGCATAGATCCCTGGGGTGCACCACTATTCACCTTTCTCCTTTGGGAAAATTGGCCATTTAACCCTACCCTCTGCTTTCTATCTTTTAACCAGTTCCTGATTCACAATAGTACACTGCCTCCTATTCCATGACTCTTTAGTTTTGCCAAAAGTCTCTGATGAAGGACCTTGTCAAAAGCTTTCTGAAAGTCCAGATACACTATATCAACTGACTCACCTTTGTCCACCTGTTTATTCACACCTTCAAAAAAACATAACAGATTAGTAAGACAAGATCTTCCTTGTCTAACGCCATGTTGGCTGTCTCCAATTAGGCCATGACTATTTACATGCTGAGTAATTTTATTCTTTATGATGGTTTCTACAATTTTTCCTGGTACTGATGTCAGGCTCACCGGTCTGTAGTTTCCCAGATCACCCCTGGAACCCTTTTTAAAAATTGGTGTTACATTGGCGATCCTCCAATCATCAGGTATTAGAGATGATTTTAATGATAGTTCACAGATTACTAATAGCAGGTCTGCAATCTCATATTTCAGTTCTTTCAACACCCTTGGATGTATACCATCCGGCCCAGGTGATTTGCTACTCTTCAGTTTATCTAATAGTTGTAATACATCTTCCCGATGTATTGATATTTCCTTCAATTCTTCCACACCTTTAAATACCACTTCAGTCATGGGTAACATCTCTACATCTTCCTCAGTAAAGACCGAAGCAAAGAATTCATCCAGTCTCTCCGCTATCTCCTTGTCACCTCTTAGTGCCCCTTTAACCCCTCTATCATCAAATGGACCAACTGACTCTCTCACAGGTTTTTTTGCTACGAATGTACTTGAGAAAGTCTTTATAATGTGTTTTTGCTTCTGCCTTCTCCCTTTGCCTCCCTTATCAATGCCTTGCATTTGACTTGCCAGTGCTTGTGCTGTTTCCAGGTTTCGTCGTTTGACTCTTTTTTCCATTTCCTGAAAGATCCTTTTTTGGCAACAACAGCCTCTCTGACCTCACCTTTAAACCATGCTGGCAGTTTTTTGGACTTCCTTCCACTTTTCTTAAAGCGTGGAATAAAGCTGGTCTGGGCTTCCAAGATTATTTTATTTTTATTTATTTATTTATTTATTTACAGTCTCTTTTATACCACGCTATTCAACATCGGTGCAGTTTACATGAAACAGAATGACTAGCACAGTGCAGCAAGCGGATCTGTGTTTACAAATAACAGGTACTACAACTTGGATAAAACTGGCGTAACTATTTACATCTAGGTGACACGTTATGTCGTGTCAAAAGTAATCATAGTCATGGATGGCTTGCGGGGTATGTTGCTGTGGCTGTACTAGATGGGGGAGGGGGCTATTGGAGCACTGTCTTCTGGGTAGTATTTGAGGAAGAGGTGGTGCTTCAATGCCTTCCTAAACTGGGTTAGGTCAGGAATTGCCCGGATGCTGGGTGGTAGGGTGTTCCAGCATCTGGGTGCACAGAATCTGAAAGCCCTTTTTCTTGTTGCATGGGTGCATTGGGTTATTTCCTTCAGGATTACCAGTGTGTTGACTGCTGCAGATCTTCTGGACCTAATGGGGGACATGGTTTGGATAAGCTCTGCTAATGATGTGGAGGAGAGCCCATTGATGGCCTTGAAAGTCAGCAGTAGGGTTTTGAAAGTGAGTCTGCCATGTATAGGGAACTAGTGGAGGTGCTTCAAGATGGGCGTAACATGATCGCCGCAGCATTCATCGTGAGTTGGAGCGGGTTCAGGGTGGATTGTGGGAGCCCTTGTAGGATTGCATTAGAGTAATCAAAGTGCGGTATAATCAATGCTTGATAGATTTCCGGAAGTCGTCCGGCTCTAGTAGGAAGCGTAAGTGCCTGAGTGTTCGGATTTTGTGGTAAATTGCTCTTGCTGTGTTGCTTATGTGCACCTTCATGTCCAGTCGTTGGTCTAACGTGACTCCAATGTATCGGATTGTGGATTTGGTTTGTAGCTATGCTTCCTTAACCTTTAAGTGGGGTGGTGGGGTGAAGTTTTGGTTCCTCGTAGTGAAAAGGACTTCTGTTTTCTTGTGCTGTATTCGGAGGTTTGAGATTTGAGCCAGTTGGATACTGCGTCAAAGCAGTCTGTCAGTGGGGAGAGGTCCAGCTGCTCTGTTGAGAATGGCATGTAGAGCAGTACATCATCTGCATATATCAAGCAGTTGACATTGAATGATCGGATGAGGTTACGGATTGGCTGCATGTATATGTTGAACATCAGGGCGGAGAGGGAGGATCCCTGTGGCACGCCTTGCCTCTGGTGGAAAGGTTTTGATGTTGAGGCCCCGGATCGTACATGCTGCCATCTGTCAGACAAGTATGACTTGCACCATTCTAGTGCTGTGTCACGGATACCCTTCTCCTTGAGGCGTCCCAGGAGAAGCTCGTGGCTTTCTGAGTCAAAAGCAGCAGCTATATCCATGAAGATGAGGACAAACCCTTGATGGATGTTATCAATTCCAGCAATTAGGTTACTGTAGAGGGTGGTGAGGAGTATTTTGACACCATGGGACTCTCTAAATCCGGGTTGGCAGGGGCAAATACAAAAGCGGCAGTTTCGATGTGCTCTTGTATTTGTCTTTGGACTTCTTTTTCAATTATCTTGGCCAGAAGTGGTATACTGGATATAGGTCTCTACGAGTCCACCTTCTGGGGATCGAGCTTGCTGTTTTTCAGCAGAGGCCTGATGGACTTATGTTTGAGGCATTGGGGGAACAAGCCTGTTGCGAAGGATAGGTCCATGAGCCTGGCTATGAGCGGGCTGAAATCGCAGCGTAGCTCTTTTATCCAGAAGGCGGGACAGGGGTCGGTTTGTGCCGTAGTGGTGTTGATCGCAGTGATAGTATTTTTCAACAACTCCCAAGCTTGATGTACGTCTTTAACCTTTGCAACTGCTCCTTTTAGTTTTTTCTTAACTATTTTCCTCATTTTATCATAGTCTCCCTTTCGAAAGTTAAAAGGTAGTACTTTGGTTTTCCTTACTATCCCTCCTCCACTAATTAAATCAAAGGCGATCATACTATGATCACTATTGCCAAGTGGCCCCAACACCCTTGCACTAGATCTGGTGTTCCACTAAGGACTCGGTCTAGTATGGCTTTCCCTCTGGTCGGTTCATGAACCAGCTGCTCCAAGAAGCAGTCATTTATTTCATCTAGGAACTTTATCTCCCTATCATGTTCTGCCGTGACACTGACCCAGTCGATACCTGGGTATTGAAATCACCCATTATTATTACTGCGCTGTAACTTTTGTTAGCTTCCTTGATTTCTTTGAGCATTTCATCATCCATTTGTTCATTCTGGCCAGGCGGTCATTAGTACACCCCCACTGCCATCACCTTCCCCTTTTTACATGGAATTTCAATCCATAGAGATTCTACAGCAAATTTTGTTTCCTGCAAAACTTTAATCCTTTGCTGCAATTACAGCTGCAAGTCTGTTGGGGTATTCTCTATTAGCTTAGCACATCTAGCCACTGGGCTTTTCACTCATTCCTTAAGGCAAAACTGCTCCAACTCGTTCAAGTTAGATGGGTTGCATTGCAATCTTCAAGTAATACTACAGATTCTGAATTGGATTGAGGTCTGTGCATTGACTAGGCCATTACAAGACACTTAAATGTTTCCATTTAAACCAGCTTTAGTATATATTTAGGGTCATTGTCCTGCTGGAAGGTGAACCTTCATCCCAGACTCAAATCTCTGGCAGTCTGAAACAGGTTTTCCTCAAGAATTGCCCTGTATTTAGTGTGGTCCAACATTCCATCAATCCTGACAAGTTTTCCTGTCCCTTTCAATGAAAAACATTCCCACAGCATAATGCTGCCACTACCATGTTTCACTGTGGGAATGGTGTTCTCGGGGTGATGGGAAGTGTTGGGTTTGCACCACACATGGCTTTTCGCATGATGGCCAAAAAGTTCAATTTTCTTCTCAACTGACCAAACCTTCTTCCATGTGTTTGGGGATCCACCACATGCTGTTGTCAAACTCTAAATGTGTTTTTCTTTTTTTATTTCTTTCTTTAAGCAATGGCTTTTTTTCTGGCCACTCTTCCATAAAGCCCCACTCTGTGGAGTTTATGTCTTAAAGTGGTTCTATGAAGAGATACTCCCATCTCCGCTGTGGATCTTTACAGCTCCTTCAGTGTTATCCTTGGTATCTTTGTAGCACCTCTGATTAATGCCCTCCTTGCCCGGTCTGTGAATTTTGGTGGGCGGCCTTCTCTTGTCAGATTTGTAGTGGTGCCATATTCTTTCCATTTTGTTATAATGGATTTAGTGGTGCTCCATGGGATATTCAGAATTTGGGATATTTTTTTATAACCCAACCCTGATCTATACTTATCCACAATTTTGTCTCTGACCTCTTTGGAGTGCTCGTTGGTCTTCATGTTGCTTGCTTATTGGTGTTGCAGAGTCAGGGGCCTTTCAGAACAGGTAAATTTATACAGGCATCATATGATAGATCATGTGACACTTATTGCACACATGTAGACCCTAATCAACTAATTATGTGACTTCTGAGGTTAATTGATTGGATCAGATCTTATTTATGGGTTTCATAGCAAAACGGATGAATACATATGCACTCACAACATTTCAGTTTTTACTTGTTTTTTTTCTATATATACAAGGTATTTTATTGTCATTTCACTTCACCAATTTGGACTATATTGTTAGGTCCATTACCTAACATCCAAATGAACCTCCATTTTCATTCTAGACTGTATGTAATGCAACAAAACAGGACAAAAACCAAGGGGATGAATACTTTCGCAAGACACTGTATAGGAAAAGGGAGGTCTGATAGAAAGTGGGAAAAGTCTATATAAAAGGTCTTATGGGCCAAAAGAAGTATTTTAAATTTGATTTGATAGGCAATAGGAAACCAGTGATGTGCTTTAAGAAATGGGATGATCTGATCATGTTTCTTAGAAAGTGAGATTAAGTTAAATGGCCGTATTTTGAACAGGTTTGGAGTCATTTAAGTGAATGCAAACTAAGGTCTTTGTATAAAGCATTACAATAGTCTAAACATGATAAAAGTGTTTTGATTCCTTTTGTCTATGCTCTGGCAATTGTATTCCCTATCTTGATGTAATATTTTTCCTTCCCATTTGTGGGTTTTGGGTTCTCCAGGTTTCCCCACTTTTAGATGAAATCGTTAAACAACCTTCATGCACTGGGAATGTTAATATAATAAATGTACTAATAAGCTAATCTAAACTTTGCCTCCAGTCACTGTGCAACAGCGGAAAGAAAGCAAGATTTGAGAAGATACTGTATATCCACATATTTTCCCTCTAAGCAAAAGTGCAATATGGCTGAGCGTGAGATCAGACCAGCAAGAGGGAACAATGTATCCTAGCTTCAAAAAGGACAAGTTCTGATTTTAAAAAAAAAAACCAAATATGGACATCTGTAGATCATCATTTGGTCTTGTAGAGTAATTTCAATCTACTGGGCACTTTATAGTGTTTTACAGCATCCTGCCAAAAAATCAGACAATGTTTGCACTATATATAGGGGGGAAAAAAAGAAAGAAGTGTAAATAGCAGATGGATTAAAGTCCTGTATTTTTACAAGTTGTTCTTCACTTCTAACAGATATTGAGAAACTCTGCTTTAAGTGGTTCAGCCAAAGCTGAGGCATCTCATCTCATCTGTTGAGCTACATTCTATCCTTACTGTGTAAATTCTTCAAAAATCCTGCCACTGTTCTTTCTAAGTCCCTGTATTTACAGCAAAACAATTGCTGGAGCAATTTCAGGTTCCCTCCTCCCCTTTTATCAGCTGTATTATAGTTTGTTCCACTTTGTTAGTTTAATGGTTTCGGCTCTATCTCACAACAGTCTGCTAACATTAGCAGAAATGGTAATAAAATAGAAGAAGGCAAACTGGGAGCCGGTCGTCATTCTGGGTTGCAACAGATGCTGGATGCTAACGCAAAGCAGTTCCCATGCTCTAAGCTTCCACACCATTCTGTTTGACAGGAAACCCCAGATTTTGCTTTGTGACAATTCTCACATTGCATTTAATTAGTGGACTTGCAAAAACCTGTTTGCTAGGAGAACAGTATGAGTCACTGCTCATTTGGCAATGCAACTCACAGGGTATTTATTCAACCATGCCGAGCCCAAATATGGCACCCTGCTGGCCAAGATCAACTGGGGTGAAATGGGAAGACAGTGGCAATATTGTGGGAGGTTTTCTTTATTTAAAAGTTTTTTTATCAAGACATCAGCCTAGCAAATGCATTTTCCCTCTTCTATTAAACTATTTAAAATGTAAAGAATGATGCCCTAATTATTTATTGAGATTCATAGATTTTGACTAACTATATGGCATATATTTATGAAATGGCAATTGAAGGTTACCCCTACAACAAGAGATGGGCGAAAAATTCAAAATCAAACTTTAACCTGGAATATTATAAACTGGTTCAACCTTGACAAAATTCTTTGAAGTTCAATAAATCTAAGGTTCAAAGTGCCATACTGAGCCCTTTGTGAGCGGTGCAGTTGCACAGGGCACAGAGGATTAGGGGCACATTTTGGACTGCCGGCCTCAGCTCCCCCCACGCTGCCTGCTGTTGCCCTACCACCACCACTTTTTGTTTTATCAGCAGCGGCGACACTGGCAACCGCAGAGCAGACCTGACTTCAAATTTTAAAAAAAAACCACACACAGGTCTTTCCGATTTCACACTTGTAGACAGGTCTAGTCCCTCCCTCCCTTCTCTGATGTAGGTGATGTCAGAAGGAGGAGGGACCAGGTAAGTCATTCAAACATGGAATTGCAAAGACCTGAGTTTGAATGGCTGGTCTGGTCCCTCTCTCCTCTGATGCAAACCTACATCAGAGCAGGGAGGAATCAGATCTATGTACACGTGTGGATTAGAAGGACTCATGTGGGTTGTTGCTTTTTTATTTGAAGTCAGGTCTGCTTCGCAACTGCCAGCACTACCGCCACCTCTGAGAAAGCAAAAAGCGGTGGCAGCAGGGCAAGGGCAGGCAGCTGGCTGGACATGGAGGTATGGGTGAGTTGGAGTGGTGCTCCCGATGTGCAAGTTGCACAGGGCACAGTTATGGCTTGGTATGGCACTGCAAGGAAGCAAGGGCCCGATAGTCAGTGGTGGCAGCTAGAGCGCGTATAGCACCCAGCCATTGCCGTTAAAGAGTTAACCTGGATATTCAATGACGGGACCATATCTGGCCACCGGTACTGAATATCTGGGTCTGCCACACAGCACCACACAGCGAGGAAGCTAACTGGGCCGCAGCGATATTCAGCTGCTGCCCAGTTAGTTTCTGTGGCAAAGGTTAGGACAGGTTTTGCTGCACCTAACTTTCGTCGCTGAGGGATAACCGGGCAGTGGCTGAATTTCGAAGCTGACTTGTTATCCCAGGGTACTGGCCCGGGAACACTCCTGGAATGCCTTGATGCTGTGTTGGTGCTGCTGAATATCCCGCTTAGAGGCAGTTACACAGTTTACGCTTTGGAATACTGGGCCCTAAGTTCATAAAGTCATTCCCTAGGTCACTAGGAGCGTGAATGGGGGAAGAGGGATGTGGAGGGTAATTCTATAGCAGGGTGCCATGGGTAGGTGCCTACTTGTCATTATAAAATGGCAGAGAATGTGCCGTGAATGTTGGCACGATCACTTACACCTGCTTAGGAGCAGGCATAAACAGTCATGTGTTCCTTCGCACATACATGCGCAAGTTGAGGTATTTTATAATCTATGCACATGCATAAAAACCCTGTTCATACCATTTCCGCTGCTGTGCCTGATGTGCTTTAAGCTGGCCTATGTTCTACAGTAAAAGAGGTCATTTGCACACACATGTGATCACATATGCACAGCTGCGAGTTTTGCTTTACGAAATGTCGGTGGATAGATATGTTGGAAATTTATGCTTGCTCTAGGATATTTGTATCCTGGGGTCCACATTATTAGCACCCTTGCATTTTAGGTAGGATGCTACAATATCTTGAGAAATAATGGAAATATCCCAACTGTACGTCATCATAATATTTTTTTTTTTATTAAATTTTATTTAATGCAATCCAAACACAAATATCACATAATTAGGCAATCCAAATAAAATATTACATAAGAAATGAATATACAAATTATAAACCATATCAAATTGCCATAGTAATCCACATCATGAAGAGCACAGCATAACATTGTACCTGAACAAAATTTTAAAGGCTACAACCCCTTACCCAGATGAAGGAAGTATAAAATTAAACAAAATCATAAACAAACAAACCTCCCCACTCAACCTGCTAAGGAGTCTAAGAGAGCCTCTAGCTGCGAACTATCAGTAAAAACATAACTGTTTCCCTGCATAGTAATCAGGCATTTACAAGGGAAACGGAGGAAAAAGGTACCTCCCCCAGCCAAAACTCTAGGCTTCAGCTGGAGGAAGGACCGTCTCCGAGCCTGTGTATGTCGGGAGACATCCGGGAAAATGGAAACCTTGTGCCCATAAAAAGGAAGATCTTTTTTCTTGAAAAAGGCCTTCATAATCAAGGCCTTATCAGCAATATTGGCCAAGGTTACCACTAAAGTGGCACGGGTGGAAACAGGAATTTGCGAATTTTCCAAAAAGTCAGTTAGGTTAAGGGAATCCTGAACCTCTTCCACCACAGTGCCACTGTCCCCGGAGGCCCCCCGAGCTGCTACATAAAAAGAATGAGCCACCAAAATAGAATCAACGTCAGGCAATTGCAAAACATCAATACAATACTGTTTAAACAAAGCAATCGACGACATTAAACAAATTCTAGGATTATTCAAAATACGAATATTTTTAGCTCGAAGACTATTCTCTAAAGACTCTACTTGCTGAAATAGCGTTAAGGTATCTCTAACCATGGATTCACTCGTAGTCTGAAGCGGACCAACGAGCGTCTCCACTTGAGTCAAACGCGAGGACAAATTTTTAACAGTACCATCCACTGCATGTACCTGGTCAATTACCTGACGAGAAAAAAGAGCAGTTTGATCCATAAACCGGGACAGCAGTGAATGCGTAGCTGAAACTAACTTCCACACATCAGACAAAGAAACATTAGCAACATTAGCAACCACAGGTAAAGATGCTAAACCTTGAGGGCTAACTGCCAAAATAGAGTCAGTCAAGGGTACCTCACTAGATGATAAATGCAAAACAGCCAGTGGCGACTCTTCTTCCTCTCCAGTACCTGACGACTCTGAAGAGGAGGATCCATCCGAAGCAGTACTTTGAGAGGGTCCGGGATTAGGAGGAGGAGTCCTATCGATCGAACTTAAGGAAGCTCCAGAGGTAGAAAGCGAGACGTCCTGTGCAGAAAGGGAAGCCGAAGGCAAAACAATCACATGCTGATCCATAGGACCCCGGATTGCAGAAGAAGCAGAATTAGCTGTAATGGCTTTCTCAGGCAGCACATCCGACTTAGATGACTTATTCTTCCGCTTCGCATGATCCCTGGGCATTCTTCCAGCGACTAGGGCCGAGGCCCCAAAGTGGCCCCGAAGGGGCACGAAAGGGGCGTTCCCCCTTTGGTCACGCCCCCTTCGGGCACGCAACCGCGGGCCGCGACCGCGGCCACGAAGGCTGCCGGCGTCTAAATACTGCAGGAGCGCTGTTAGGAGGGAGGAGCTCCAACTGCAGCCAATCGCCGATGGTACGGGCAGCACACCAGGTCCAGGTAGCAAAATAACGCTGGCTCTCACCGAGTCTCCCCTGCCGGCGTCTAAATACTGCAGGAGCGCTGTTAGGAGGGAGGAGCTCCAACTGCAGCCAATCGCCGATGGTACGGGCAGCACACCGGGTCCAGGTAGCAAAATAACGCTGGCTCTCACCGAGTCTCCCCTGCCGGCATCTAAATACTGCAGGAGCGCTGTTAGGAGGGAGGAGCTCCAACTGCAGCCAATCGCCGATGGTACGGGCAGCACACCGGGTCCAGGTAGCAAAATAACGCTGGCTCTCACCGAGTCTCCCCTGCCGGCGTCTAAATACTGCAGGAGTGCTGTTAGGAGGGAGGAGCTCCAACTGCAGCCAATTGCCGATGGTACGGGCAGCACACCGGGTCCAGGTAGCAAAATAACGCTGGCTCTCACCGAGTCTCCCCTGCCGGCGTCTAAATACTGCAGGAGCGCTGTTAGGAGGGAGGAGCTCCAACTGCAGCCAATCGCCGATGGTACGGGCAGCACACCGGGTCCAGGTAGCAAAATAACGCTGGCTCTCACCGAGTCTCCCCTGCCGGCGTCTAAATACTGCAGGAGCGCTGTTAGGAGGGAGAAGCTCCAACTGCAGCCAATCGCCGATGGTACGGGCAGCACACCGGGTCCAGGTAGCAAAATAACGCTGGCTCTCACCGAGTCTCCCCTGCCGGCGTCTAAATACTGCAGGAGCGCTGTTAGGAGGGAGGAGCTCCAACTGCAGCCAATCGCCGATGGTACGGGCAGCACACCGGGTCCAGGTAGCAAAATAACGCTGGCTCTCACCGAGTCTCCCCTGCCGGCGTCTAAATACTGCAGGAGCGCTGTTAGGAGGGAGGAGCTCCAACTGCAGCCAATCGCCGATGGTACGGGCAGCACACCGGGTCCAGGTAGCAAAATAACGCTGGCTCTCACCGAGTCTCCCCTGCCGGCGTCTAAATACTGCAGGAGCGCTGTTAGGAGGGAGGAGCTCCAACTGCAGCCAATCGCCGATGGTACGGGCAGCACACCGGGTCCAGGTAGCAAAATAATGCTGGCTCTCACCGAGTCTCCCCTGCCGGCATCTAAATACTGCAGGAGCGCTGTTAGGAGGGAGGAGCTCCAACTGCAGCCAATCGCCGATGGTACGGGCAGCACACCGGGTCCAAGTAGCAAAATAACGCTGGCTCTCACCGAGTCTCCCCTGCCGGCGTCTAAATACTGCAGGAGCGCTGTTAGGAGGGAGGAGCTCCAACTGCAGCCAATCGCCGATGGTACGGGCAGCACACCGGGTCCAGGTAGCAAAATAACGCTGGCTCTCACCGAGTCTCCCCTGCCGGCATCTAAATACTGCAGGAGCGCTGTTAGGAGGGAGGAGCTCCAACTGCAGCCAATCGCCGATGGTACGGGCAGCACACCGGGTCCAGGTAGCAAAATAACGCTGGCTCTCACTGAGTCTCCCCTGCCGGCGTCTAAATACTGCAGGAGCGCTGTTAGGAGGGAGGAGCTCCAATTGCAGCCAATCACCGATGGTACGGGCAGCACACCGGGTCCAGGTAGCAAAATAACGCTGGCTCTCACCGAGTCTCCCCTGCCGGCGTCTAAATACTGCAGGAGTGCTGTTAGGAGGGAGGAGCTCCAACTGCAGCCAATTGCCGATGGTACGGGCAGCACACCGGGTCCAGGTAGCAAAATAACGCTGGCTCTCACCGAGTCTCCCCTGCCGGCGTCTAAATACTGCAGGAGCGCTGTTAGGAGGGAGGAGCTCCAACTGCAGCCAATCGCCGATGGTACGGGCAGCACACCGGGTCCAGGTAGCAAAATAACGCTGGCTCTCACCGAGTCTCCTCTGCCGGCGTCTAAATACTGCAGGAGCGCTGTTAGGAGGGAGGAGCTCCAACTGCAGCCAATCGCCGATGGTACGGGCAGCACACCGGGTCCAGGTAGCAAAATAACGCTGGCTCTCACCGAGTCTCCCCTGCCGGCGTCTAAATACTGCAGGAGCGCTGTTAGGAGGGAGGAGCTCCAACTGCAGCCAATCGCCGATGGTACAGGCAGCACACCGGGTCCAGGTAGCAAAATAACGCTGGCTCTCACCGAGTCTCCCCTGCCGGCGTCTGAATACTGCAGGAGCGCTGTTAGGAGGGAGGAGCTCCAACTGCAGCCAATCGCCGATGGTACGGGCAGCACACCGGGTCCAGGTAGCAAAATAACACTGGCTCTCACCGAGTCTCCCCTGCCGGCGTCTAAATACTGCAGGAGCGCTGTTAGGAGGGAGGAGCTCCAACTGCAGCCAATCGCCGATGGTACGGGCAGCACACCGGGTCCAGGTAGCAAAATAACGCTGGCTCTCACCGAGTCTCCCCTGCCGGCGTCTAAATACTGCAGGAGCGCTGTTAGGAGGGAGGAGCTCCAACTGCAGCCAATCGCCGATGGTACGGGCAGCACACCGGGTCCAGGTAGCAAAATAACGCTGGCTCTCACCGAGTCTCCCCTGCCGGCGTCTAAATACTGCAGGAGCGCTGTTAGGAGGGAGGAGCTCCAACTGCAGCCAATCGCCGATGGTACGGGCAGCACACCGGGTCCAGGTAGCAAAATAACGCTGGCTCTCACCGAGTCTCCCCTGCCGGCGTCTAAATACTGCAGGAGCGCTGTTAGGAGGGAGGAGCTCCAACTGCAGCCAATCGCCGATGGTACGGGCAGCACACCGGGTCCAGGTAGCAAAATAACGCTGGCTCTCACCGAGTCTCCCCTGCCGGCGTCTAAATACTGCAGGAGCGCTGTTAGGAGGGAGGAGCTCCAACTGCAGCCAATCGCCGATGGTACGGGCAGCACACCGGGTCCAGGTAGCAAAATAACGCTGGCTCTCACCGAGTCTCCCCTGCCGGCGTCTAAATACTGCAGGAGCGCTGTTAGGAGGGAGGAGCTCCAACTGCAGCCAATCGCCGATGGTACGGGCAGCACACCGGGTCCAGGTAGCAAAATAACGCTGGCTCTCCATCATCATAATATTTTAATAGTATGTTCAAAGGTATACAACAAAAAAAGATGTCTGTGCAACTTAGATATAGTAATTTCTGAGATTAAAAAAAAAAAAAATATGACCTGAACATGATTAATGGCATCCTTCACTAATATTTGGTTGCACAACCCTTGGCAGTGATGACAGCCTTCAGACGTTTCTTTTAGCCATCTATAAGCTTCATACATCTGTCTGCTGGTAGTTTCTCCCCCTCTCCAACTGTGATTTGTTCCAGCTCATGAATGTTTCCAGGATTCCTTTTACCAATGTCAGATTTCAGCTTGTCCAAAGGTTTTTGATTGGATTGAGATCAGGACTCAGTTTAAAACAATCCAACTGTTCCTTTTTAACTATGCTTTTGTAGTTTTGGATGTATGTTTTGGGTTAATGTCCTGCTGGAGGACCCATGACCTTTGACCCAGACCTAGCTTTCTGCTCCTAGGTAACACATTCTGCTCCAAAATACCTTGGTAGTCCTCTGACTTCATGATTCCTTTAATACCTTCCAGGCCTCCTGTTCGTGAGGCAGCAAAACAGCCCCACAACATTATGGAACCTCCACCATTTTTAACTATAGGAAGAGTGTTTTTTTCCTTAAAAGCTTCATTTCTTCACCTATAAATGTATCGCTGGTCTGCATTGCCAAAGAACTCAAGTTTGGTTTCATCTGTCCACAGAACATTTTCCCAGAAGGATTGTGGTTTCTCAAGGAGGGTTTTTGCAAAGATCATGTGAGCCTTTTTATGTCTGCCTTTGAGCAGTGGGGCCCTCCTTGGCCTTCGCTCATGAAGTCCTTCTTTGTTTAGTGCATGGTATATGGTGTGGATTGAAACCACCACTCCAGATTGTTCCAGGTTTGCCTTAAGCTCTTTGGATGCTGTATATGGTGCTTTTCCAACAGTTTGCACTAACCTTCGAAGACCTTTTAGATTCATTTTCCTCGTCCCACCACGTCCTCAGAGGTTCTTGACAGTTCCATGAGCAGAAAACATCATAATAATATTGAGAACTGTAGACACAGCAATCCCAATATCTTTGGAGATAGCCTTGCAGCCCTTTGAAGTTTGATGTTTGGTGATAATGGCTTTTCTCATAGTCTCAAGCAGCTCTCTTGTGTTTACTATTGTGATAATGGAACAGGGAGTGAATGTGGCCATTTTAAACATTACATCCATCTTTCATTAGTTGATTCGAGTCATGTGAGTACTGACAATTGATCACAGATGTGTCTAATTTTACTGCAATTGGAATGTGGTTCTTCTGTTCAAACTGATTTGAATTGTTTATGTTTGCCAATAACCATGTCCCAGGTTTATACTATTTCCTACTATTTTCTGTTTTATTTGAATCCTTTATGTGTCAAATATATGTGTATATATAGTCCAAAGCATTTCACTAGCCACATTTGTTTAGGAGCTATTGGACATTAAGGGGTTGAACTGCAAGGGTGCCTATAATGATGACCACAACTATAGATTGGCACACTGATATTCACAAGTCCCTGCTCTTTAGTAAACATTCCCCATAGTTTTCTATAAGAGGAATTGGCTATTTTTTGGTTCCAGCTATTTTTATTTTCATTTTTCATTCCTTCAATGTTTTGTGATGACTTAATTTAAAGTTGGATATCCCTTTTTAAAAAAACAAGCATTATTTAGGGTATTTTGGTCCATTTTAACTTTAAAATCTTATCTATAGCCTCGTTTTGGCTGTGCTATCTATCAGAGCTATGTCAGCAGGAATGCCAGTTTAAAGGGCGGCCCGCTGCCCAGTCACCTCTTTTGGAGTGCAGACAGTAGCAAGGACACTGTGAAAGAGTGTGTTTTCTGGGATTTGTCCAGCTTATTTGTTTGTCAGCATTTTTTAAGGTATTTGTTGGTTAGGTTAGAGTTTTCTGCCTGTTTTGGATGCTGATTCAGCATCGGGGATGCTGTGGTGTGTGAGGTCACTCTGAGTGTTAGTAGTAAGCCTATTGAGTGTTTCAAGCATCACCTTAATTCAGTATTGGTTTTAAAAGTATTAAGAGGTTTTTTGAAGCTGTTTATTGTATATTTGAAGGTGCTAAAATGTGATGGAATAGCTTTTAAGAGTCTTCATGAAGAGCATTTTATGTTAGCCCTTTTTTAAATGAAAAGATGCTGTATTTGAAGAAAGGTGTTACATTGGTAACATCTTAAAATGCTATTTTTAGTGAAAGAGGCTATATTGGTAGTCTTGTTGTGGGTGACCTCTATTTTTGGTTCCTTTTTTTCCTGTCTATAGTGTTTTAAGCTGATGTGAAGGCTGGTTTATGGTCACATTGTATCTCAAGGAACCTGTAGAAGTGGGCTGGTTTTGTTTGCAGGTTCGGATACCCTGGAGTGAGTATATAGGTTTCTGGATGTTTTTGGTTGATTTTGCCTCCTTTTTTATATGGTTTAAGTTATGACTAATACTGATTTGATTTGTTCGTTACAGGGGGTACCACTCTGATGTGTTTTGTGACTCTAATGATGATATGTGATGGCTCCAAACGAGGTCTGTTTGTTTTCTGTGTCTTTTTTTTTGTTTTCTGCTTTTCTTTTGTTATTCAGCTCTTATTGGTTTGATTGATTGCCAGTCTATATATTTATATATTATATATCATTCTTGTTTTGCCTCTATTTTTTAGATTCTGCTTCACATCACTGTATTGTTTGACTATTTACCATACTGTATTTATTTCTATATGCCCCTGATGCAGGCTTCAGCTGAAATATGTTGGGTGGTATTTGAGCAATTTGCACTGTAAAGTATTTTTGTATGGTTTTTATGGTGTATGTATATATCTTTGTAATAAAATTGTCTATCCAATTTGTTTGATAGGTTTGGAATACCACTTTAGTTTTATGGTTTCATATCACTGTGATAGCTTTGTCTCTTTTTGGTGTACATTGAAGTAGGCCATAAAACACTGCATTCCCTCCTCTTTGCCTTGAACAGATTATATCTCAGAAAATCCAATGATACTTGCCAGATGCATAAATCCCTCTACTGCTAGGGTGAACTGGGTGTTCTTTCTTGGGTATTCTTCCTGAGCAGATTAATGAAGGGGAAGTAATATGCAGAATTAGGATATACCTTCTGTTTACCTAATCCATCTTGGATGTATGGATTTCTATCTGCAATCTGTAGTCCAGAGGCTAACGGAGAAGATCACCTTCAGCAATGCTTGCCTTAGACATTTCAGCAAACTCAACAATCCATTGCAAAGAATGCTAAAGGAAATGCGAATCACAACAAGGAGGTTTCAAAGTCTGATGAACATACTGTCGTTAAGGTAGACCAGCAGTAAAATAGGATTCTATCTATTTATTATGAGATGCTGCAAATCCTGTGCTGGACCTGTCCCTGTTGACAACACATCTACAGTGGTATTTAGTTACCATTCCTAGACAAGCAAAGAAGTATTAAATATGATCCAAACAGACAGAAAAGGATTCCATAGTGAACTTCAATAGATTAGCATAAGTTAGGAAAACTACAAATCCCAGCATGCTGGAGCACATATAGAGAAACATGAGGCTTGGGAGATGGAATTCCTGAGAGCAGAGCAAGTGTGAACTCCTGACATACATGTGAAATCAGAGGACAAAAAGGGGAAAGGAGAGATAAGGAGCTTATACAAGCTGTGGGCAAATATATAAGCAAAGGTTACATTTGGTGTCGGCAGTCAGTTTCTTTAAATAATGAGCTGTTGCAGCAGAGGCAAAAGACAAATTGCTTCTGCAACTGTTCATTTCTTTGGATACTGAACTGTTAAAATAGGGGTAGGGCAAAGGCCACTGCAATTTCTCTTTCTCTGTCAACTGTTGCAAGAGAAAGACCAGACAATAAACAGAAGGAAAGAAGATGACAATCCTACGCAGTGTCCTGACTGGGGGAGTACCAGTAGATGTCGGCGGCTTGCAACTTATGGCATGGGATACTTGCATCTGACATTATCATAGGGTGTTTGATGAAAAATATGTGCACTGCCCCATTCCCATATCTTCAAGAAGGACAGGCAGGCAAGGAGAACTGACATCATTCCCTTTAATAGCATCTCATCCCTTGAACATATGACCCAATCGGCCAGCTGTGTATCTGATTCAAGTCCCCCCTGTATGTGGCCTAGATTGTGGGACTAATCGTGCCTTAATTGTAGCTTAGGTGGGCTTGAGTCAATTTATAATGCATATTTATTATTGTTTTTAGATGTATCTGCAGCATTTGATTCAGTGTTACTATCTATATGTTTAAGGATTAGAGCAGATTGGTATAGTTGGGATGTTTTGTCATGGTTTGAATCACAGATGATGCAGCTTTATCAGCAGCTGAGTTTGAGGATCTGATGTCTACCTGATTTGCTATTAATCCAGAGGTACACTAGGTTCTTCATGTTCCTTGACATTATTTAATATGTACATGGTTCCACTTTGTATAAAGTTTAAGAAATGGGAATTCAATTTTGGCTAGTTGCCCCTTTTAATATACAAGCTGCTTTCTTCCCTCTCTTTGGCGACCAGTTTTGAGCAGATTGCACCTGGTTTAAAGTAATGCCAGTGCTGCTGTGATATTTTTCCAAATCTCACCTTCCTCTTGTTCTTCCCCAATGCACAAACCCACCAGTCAGCCCCCACAATAGATAAATCCCAATGATCAACTCCCCACATCCCCCTGGGCATCCCCCCTTTCATCACTCTCCTTCTGGATAGCAATAATGAATCCAAATGACCCAGTGAGACCACCGCTAGGGTTTACTGGCATCATTTTGAAAGCTGCTGGAACCGAGACAGGAGAGGAAGGATTCTATTCCTGCTCCATAACCTATTTTGACCACCAGGGTAAAATCCAGTAGTGGCTTAGTGGGAGGGAGGGTCAGGGGTAGGACTTTGTCAGCAGGATCTGATCAGAAGTGCAAGGCCTGGAAGGGTTGCTGAACTGAATTGATCTTTGCTATCTGTAATAGAAGTGCTGAAGGGGGAATGCTCTGGGAGGTGATTAGTAAGGGGTTCGGACCAGGGGGAGTTTGATCGATGGGGAGATTTTGTTGGGGGTCAAATTGGGGGTTTGATCCATAGGAGGCAGAGAGCTGGATCATCATAGCTATTATTACTTGCCTCTCGGGACCATGTTGCCTTCCACGGAAGATGGCATGGTATACTGTGCGCTAAATGCAGGGTAGATGCTGGGCACACCGCCTGCATTTATTGTATAGGTTTTCAATTTACCTCATCTTTACTTAATACTGTATGAATTCTAACAAATGTTAAGGAGTGGTAAATGCAAACACTGACTGCAAATTGACAGGTCAACATTAAATACCAGCAATGCTGGCCATGCCATTTAAATTCAAATACTTACCGGCACCATCCAGATAGATTTTTCACTGGCCTAAATTTATCCAGCTAGTTATCTGGATAGTAGGGGTGTTCATTTGTTAGTATTCATCCAGTTTGTTAGTGTGTCTTAAAAGATTAAGTGCAGGGGGGTGTTTCCAAGATGGCTACAGCAGCAGCCTGCGCTGTAGGGTGGCGTTTGTGAATGGTGAGGAAGCGCAAGGGGAAGACGGGGCCGTTGCCCTCACAGCCCGTTGGTACCTCCACGCCGAATTTACCTCTATCTGGTCCTTTGGATCCTTTCCTCGTGCGCACCATCAGGGCTTCGGAGCAAACGGGAGGAGCTATGCGACTTGCTGATTCACCGGAGACGGAGTGCCCGGTGTCTGCGTCGCTTTCATCTGTCTCCCCCGTATTGAGTCCTGCACCTCCGTCGACTCGTACTCAGCCCCTGCCTTCTGGGTTCCTGGAGCTGGCTTCTCCTCCCTCTGCGGAGGGGGTGGGGAAGTCCTCACGAGGGTCAGGTTGGGCTGTTTCATCAGAGTCGGGAGCGGAGCCCTCTGGAGATCCGGGCTCACGAAGACCTACGGCGGTGTCGGGAGAGACACAGTTGGAGCAGCTGTCTCTCTCTTCGAGTGGTGACCGACCTTGTGCATCAATGGAGCCCGCTGTGCCCCTTCCCTGCTCAGGTGAAGTTTTTTCATTAAAGAAGCCACAGAACTTCACGTTGGAATCTATCTGGAATGCGATTGTTTCTCTTGGAGAGGCCCTGCTGCCACAAGTTTCCCAGTTGGCTAATAAGGTAGACTCTTCTGCAGTTTTACTGGCTGAGTTGGAAGGAAAGGTTTCTACGCTCCAAATGGAGCATACTGCTGTTTCTAGCAAAGTTGAAAGCTTGGAAGAATACTCGGATGGCCATAGGAAAAGTGTAATGTCATTACAGATGAAGATGGAGCATTTAGATAACTTGACTCGAGTGAACAATTTAAGAATTATAAATTTCCCCAAGGTGTCTTCCATCTCTCCCCGAGATATGTTTGTTAAATATTTAGTTGAGATACTTGGGGTTTCCCCTGACCTGGTTCCCCCCCTGGTAAAAATTTATTATCTGCCCACTGCTAAACGGGTTTCGGCTCCTAGTGTGTCAGGGGTAAATCAGAGCCAGAGTGATGTATTAAATCTTACAGATATTATTGAAAATTCTGGTTTAGAGTCACAGGTTCCTGCTACACTGTTAATTACCTTTGCTTTACTATCCGATAAAGAATGGTTATTGAAATTGTTTTTTCAGAAGCGGAAACTTTCGTTTCGAGGTCTTTCAGTGCGTATTTATCCAGACCTATCAAGAGAAACGCAAAAGAGACGTAGAGAGTTTCTGTTGCTTCGACCAGGGGTATTACAACTGGGGGGGCTGTTTTTTCTTAAACACCCATGTAAGTGTTTGGTGAAATTCCAGACTTTTTCTTATATTTTCTTTGAGCCCTCCCAGTTGTTGGCTTTTATTGGTGCCAAGCGTCTGGAAATTCCCTCTGACTCATAGTTTAGTCTCCAGGTTTAGGCTGCATGCATATTTCTTCTTGTATTGTGTATAATTTCTATGGAATTCCCCCCCATTGTGGGCTAGAGTGAAATAGGCAATTTGTTGTATGTTATGATTTTTTCTTTTATTGATTCCCGGCTGTGGGGATTATTTCTGTTGCCTTTCTATTACTTCAGGATTGGTGTTGTAACCTTCTTGTTATTTTTTGAAAATTGCATAAATAAAAATTTAAAAAAAAAAAGATTAAGTGCATGTTAAACTGATATAATGTGCATCGATCAAAAATGTCTTAATTTCTCAGATAGTGCATGTTAAATCAATTTAGCGTGCATTAAAAATTCCCCGTTAAAATGAATGTGTAACCAAAGAGCACCCAATGATTGAGAAAGATTTGTGGGAAATAAAAAAGAAAATTAACCGGATATTCCTGGTGTCTGCTACAGAATAGCAAGCCGAATATTGCCAAGATTTGGAAAACTAAATGGAATGATTATGTTCTGCCCGGCACTATATAGATGGTACTGGGCCAGTTTGTAGTGATTTACAGAAGCATTTAGTACCATTGAAAATCAGTGGATAGGGCTGGCTAGGGCAATTTTTAGGGTAATGGTAGACATTGGTAGACATTATCTGGATAATTGCCTTTTGTTATCAAGCCTTGTAGAGGAGTAGCCTAATGGTTTGAGTAGTGGCTTAGTAACCAAGAGATTGGGGCTTGATTCCTGCTAGAACTTCTTGTGGCATTGGGCAAATCACTTAATCCTCTATTACTTCAGAAGAAAGGCCTGGCAATCTACTTCTGGTCACAGTGCCAAGAAAACCCCGGAGATGCTGGGTTGCCAGTAGTCAGCATGGACTCAAAGCCAACTGTTCAGGATTCATTTTTTCCACCTGATGCAGGGCCATGGAGTTTTGGACGGCCCGTAAGTTTTTGAATTATTTCAAGCATTTAAATGATTAAAACAGAGTGACCACGGCGAGGGGCGGGTTGGAGTTCCCTCCCCTTTTGTATGCTTACTCCAACAAAAAGAGAGATAAGGATAAGAGTTTCCTGGGTATATTTTTGTATTTAAGCATGGACTCAAAGGCATGCATTGCATCAAGCCTTGGCTTTATATGTTGCTATATAGTTTTTGTTATCCTAAAATTATCCATATGGCTATCTGCGTTGAGCCCGATTCCCAAAGGGGTACGTCTGGGCTATCCGGATGTCCCCCATGAAGACGGGCCTGTTTGAAGTCAATTCTGGACCACGGGAACTAAACATTCCCACTTTACACAGAATCGGGCCTGTGGATGGCCCCCTGCTTCCCCTCGCCTCAACCCATGGCTGGCCATCCGGGGCCTGGATCAGGTGGCAGGGACCCCCCCCCACACCCAGCCCCAGCCCTGAAGGAGTTCCCTAGGCTCAATCGCTGGGTTGGTGCTGCTTATTCCAATTTTGAGATGAAATAAGCAGCATATCCCCTTTGACCTGGCAGGATGTACAGAGCTGTGACCTCGATCGGCCCTGTATGTCCTACCGGGCTGCCCAACCCCCACTCTGCCCAGATTCCACCCCCTCCTGCCCCCTGCCGGCTCTCCCCGTCCCGCTGCTCAGGACATCCAGGAAAGGCAGGAGGAGGAATAGGGTCCCGAAGGCTTGCGGGGCTGCAGGTCCCTCCAGGACATGCAGCCCCACAACATGCATCTCAGAATCAGGCCTATAGTGGTCTGAATATCACCACTATCTGGATAGTGTTGCCACTTGCTGCTCTAGCCAGATCTTCAGTGCTGGCAACAATCCTGAAACCAGTGCCGAGCATCTGGATTTTATTTAAAAGCCTAAACGGTCATTTTAAAAAAATCTAACCACAGTGTTTAAATATCAGGCAGTATATGTGTCATGGTTAATTTACATAATGTGGGGTATGTCTATTAAACTTTGATAAGCTTTTGTTGCTAACGTGCTGGATTAGTGAAAATAGCATCACGCTAGCTGTGAAAGCCATGTGGTATATGTTGGGGGCATGCGCAATATTTCTCCAGCAGCGATGTCTGCAAAGTGTGTGGTTACCATTGACACCTGCAATATCCCTGTGTTTCAGACACATCCACTCTCTGCCTAACCAACCACATTCACTGCTAACACACAATATGCAGATAGCGCTGATAACCATCGCACTATCTGCATTTGTCCCGCGTTAGCTTTTAACGCGGAACAGTTGGAAAGTGCTATATGCTGTGTTAACAGCTAAAACAACTTAGTAAACATACCCCTGTGTATGTACATTGCAATGCTGCCACAGCTTCACCCAAATAAGTAAGGGAAATCTTCTGGTGTGCCTACTTTTTATGCTTTTAAACTCTACACAATTTTATGAGTCATTCTCTGTGGGTAAAACATACTTTACACATGTCAAAGCTTTAGAAAAATTATCCCCATTGTGCAGAGAGCCGATTTACACCAGTAAATATTTTTTACTTGCAGAAATTATCTTGAAAATTGCCTTTCTAATGTTATGAAATGTGCCTTTATCTTTAAAACCAGCAGCATAATTCTTGCTCCAGCAACCATATAAAATACTGGAATTTCTCTTCCAGCGATATACCTTGTAATCCTGGATAACAACATTTTAATGATTTTGAATGTTCTGTTACTAGCAGAGTACTTGACGGAGATATTAAGTATATCAGTTCATATTTCTTCACTGTGCTTGTCTGCTGAGCACCTTCTCTTCAGTGACAAAAATTAAAGCAGAAGTCCATTTATCTCAACTAGAAGCTACAATAATGTTCTTCTAAGTTCTGCCTTCTAAGTGAACACGTCATACTTTAACCATCAAAGCTTCAAAGCTACAGTGTACCCTTTACTGTTTAAAAAAGTAATATAAAAATAATGGCAGATAAAGACCATGGGCCCCTTTTACTAAAGCACACTACATAGCATTTGTTTTGGCACGTGATAACCGCGTGCTGTGGCCCACAGTAACTGTTAGTGTGGGGATATGACAGCTAGCATGGGCCAATTGCCATGCTAACTGTGATTCACACAATAGAGTGGTAAAAAGGCAGGTTAAGGACAGAGAGTGGGCATGCTGAGTGCTTCGCAATCAGTGCAGTGGTAAACGCACACGATAACTATCACTCTTGCAATTAGCGTGGGTGCAATTACCTCCACCTCAATAGATGGAATGAAATGCACCTGCGATAATAGTGCCCCACATTAGGCTACAGCACCTTAGCTAACAGGAACATACTGGTCACACACCTAATAGTGTAAGATTTTGCATTTTCTGTGTATTAACTTTTGAAGGTGTAGTCTCCAGAACTGTACACCGTATTTCAAATGTGGTCTTTCTAGAAACTTATACAGAGGCACTATCTCCTCCTTTTTCCTGCTGGCCAGTCCTCAACCTATGAAATCAAGAATCCTTCTGGCTTTTGTCAGCACCTATTCTACCTGTTTGGTCACTTTAAGACCATCCACTATGATCACCCCCAGATACTGTTCTTTTGTACGCTGAGGTACTTCGCCACCATGTGTACTGCTCCATTTGGTTTCTGCAGTGAAATGCAATTTTTTAGCATTAAATCTTAGCTGCCAAATTCTAGACCATTCTTCAAGCTTCACTAGATCCTTCCTCATGTTATCCACACTTTCCAGGATATCTACCCTGTTGCAGACGTTGATATTATTTGCAAAGAAGCAAATCTTTCCCAATAGACGTTCCACAATATCGTAACAAAAATGTTCAAAAGAACAGAACCAAGGACCAGTCCATGTGGCACCATTACTGGTAACACTCCTATCTTCAGAATGAACTCAGTTTACTATTTCCCTCTGTCGCCTTCCGCTCAACCAGTTTCTAATGCAGTCAGTCACTTTATTTATAAGTCACTCATGAGAAATTTATTTAATTTATTTATTTATTTAACATTTTTTATATACCGCACTATTTACATCAGCGCGGTTCACATGTAACACAAATGTCCAGTGTGGGAAAACTACATTGGACTTACAATAAACAGGAATTTGAACTTGGAGAACATGTCAAACTATGTACATCACTCTTCGATCTATCTATGCATGTATTTAAAAGCCATTGTGAGGTGTAGAGTTAAGGTCGGTCAGGTGATTAACCGGGAGAGGAGGGACGGAGGGTCGGAGAGGGCGATTGGATGGATGGTGGGTAGGGATGAGGTGTGGCTACGTAATGTCTTCTAAGTTGGGGAAGCATTGCAGGAAGAGGTAGTGCTTCAAAGCCTTTCTGAATTGGTGAAGGTTGTTTATGGCACGGATGTTGGTTGGTAGGTTGTTCCAGCATGAAGGTGCTGATAGCGCAAAGGCGCGGTCTCTGGTGGTTTTCGTACATTTGGTGATGGGTTTCGGGAGTATTAGGGAGTTGGTGGCGGCAGATCTTCTCAGTCTGTTGGGTGGAGTGAGTTGAATAAGTTCAGAAAGGGCGCTGGCTGTGCATTTGTTGATGGCTTTGAAAGTTATTGTTAAGATTTTGAAGGTGATCCTATGGCGTACTGGGAGCCAATGCAGCGTTTTCAGGATGGGGGTAATGTGCTCCCTTCTAGAGGCTTGGTGAAGGGTTCGGGCTGCAGTGTTCATTGCTAGCTGCAGCGGTTGAAGAGTGCACTTCGGAAGGCCGTGGAGAATGGAGTTCGCATAGTCGAAATGGGGCATCACCAGTGACTGAAAGACTGTTCGAAAGTCCTCTGGCTCAAGTAGAGGTCTGATGTTACGTAACATACGGATCTTGTGGTAAATAGCTTTTGAGATGTTGCTTATCTGGGCGTTTAAGTTGAGATGTTGGTCGAGCGTTACTCCAAGGTAACGGATCGTTGACTTTGTGAGAAGTTCGGCGTCACGTACTTTCAGTGAAGGTGGCGGGGTAAATTCTTGATCTCTGCTGATGAAAAGTACATCCGTCTTTTTAAGGTTGATTTTGAGCTTCTGCGAGTGTAGCCAGTCTGTGACTGCGTTGAAACATGAGGATAATCGGGATAGGTCTGGGTGATCAGTATGTATTGGGGTGAACATGAGGACATCATCGGCATAGATTAGGCAGTTTATACCAAAGGACCTGATGATGGAGCAGATAGGCTGCATATAGACGTTAAAGAATAGGGCAGAGAGTGAGGAACCTTGAGGGACACCCTTCGTTAATGGGAATGGGGTGGAGGTTGAGGTACCGGAGCGGACGTGTTGCCATCTGTCATGTAGGTATGAGGTACACCATGCGAGGGCGGTGCCGTGGATTCCCTTTTCGACCAGGCGGGCCAGAAGTAGATCATGACTGACGGAGTCAAAAGCCGCTGCAATGTCGAGAAAGATGAGGGCGAATCCTTGTTTGGCGTTATCTATCCCTGTTATCAGAGTGCTGAGTAGAATTGTGAGCAAGGTTTCTACACCATGTTGCTCGCGAAACCCATGCTGGCAGGGATCGAGGGGTGAATTATCTTCGATATGTTGGCTCAGTTGACGGTGTACTATTTTCTCTGAGATTTTAGCTAGAAGCGGTATACTGGAGATGGGTCTGTATGAGTCCATCTTTGTGGGATCCGTTTATTGTTCTTGAGCAGTGGTCTGATTGAAGTTTGTTTTAGGCTTCGGGGGAAGATGCCTGTCTGGAATGAGGTACCGATCAGTTTAGTCAAGAAGGTGCTGAGTTCAGTACGTAGGGTTTTTATCCAGAATGCTGGACATGGGTCGTTTGGTGCCGTGGTGGTGTTTATGTTCAGAATGATGTCTTGTATTTCTCTTTCAGTTGGGGTAGTAAAGGTGGAGATGGAGCATTGGGTAGCTGCCAAAGGCATTGGGTAGCTGCCAAAGCATTGGGTAGCTGCCAAAGGCCTTGCTGATATCTAAGGAGGTCATTTTAAAAGCCTTAGCTGTGAGTTGGATGTCCAAAAACACGCATGCAGGCATCCAAAACACAGAGATGTTCCCAGGGCCATTTTACAAATGGCTTTTAAGCACTTCTTCGGTGCAGGGATGACCAAATAGGCAGGGGGCATGGCAGAGGCATATCTGGAGTAGTATGATGGACTTAGACATCCCTGTTCAATTTCAGAAATCATCAGGGACATCTGCAATCCCATCCAAGTTTAGACCTGCTCCAGGCACAATTGCAATGTGTGCCTTTGAGTCAGTGCTGACTCCTGGTGGCCCAGAAGCTCCTGGGTTTTCTTGGCAGTGTGACTGGAAGTAGATTGCCAGGCCTTTCTTCTAATAAAAACCCTAACAGAGTGACTAAATATAAACATGAAATGTGAAAATAGTCGCCCAAGTTGTCCCTCAAAAATTTATAACTTTTTGTTGGACTACACCGGGGGAGGGGAGAAGCGAAACTCATCCACACCAGGTGGTGATTTATAATTTCCCTTCATTGTGATGGCTGCTGATACGTTTGCCTTTTCTGAAGAACAGTTGGACAATTTCAGGCAGAGGCCTTCCTTTTTTGATGATGGTGTGCAACTTGATGACAGTAGTGGTCCCTCTTTGATCCGGGCACAGCTGCATGGTGCATCAATGGCACAATATTTGAAGACTTGTATTATACCTAGAGGGTTACGGAAGTCACGGGCTCCGAAGATGTTTTTATCGGACTCTGACTTCATTTCAAAGTGGAACAGGATTCTCAACAAATGCAGTTTTGATCTTATAGCATTGGTCTTGGAGAGAACAATTAAGGAGGAGGAACTTTTGGGTGGTCAGATTGAAGAAATCTGGCAGGCCTTACAACTTTCTTTGGAAGCCGACCAATTTCAAGCACAGACTGAGGATATTGACCGACAACTTAAAGGGTTTTTTTTATTATTTAAAATCTTTTAAACTTAAACAATTTAATCGGGATAAGACTGATTATGTTGCTGCAAAGTTTATCAGTGGATGTATGAAAAGGAGGATGATAGTCCCCAGAAGAAAGTCTCTTTTGAAGCTTCTTCAGATGACACAGACGATAGTACTGGATTTTGTGACCATCATAGGTCTTCTGAACATCTGGTTAGGAATCATCAGGATTTTTGGATGGGTCAGGCTCGCAGTTGTCGTCCACATCGATCTTATCAACAAGATCATTGGGGGATCCTCCCAACACCAGGCAACATTCAAAACAATGTCCACCTCCATTGTTGTCAACTTAACCGGTCATTCTCTCACATCTCAACAGGAACAGTTGTTGAATTTGGGGCTATCATTTGTCCCCACGGCAGAATATGATCTTTTTAAGATGCGGGTGTGTTTATATAGATTTTTTCGCAAATTTCAGGTCATCAAATATTTTTCAGATAAGAGCACCGAAGCTGATGGATCTGTATTGAAACCAGTTTCTAGATGGCTTCTTCCAGGCCCTGTTGATTCAGCAGTGGCTACTGTACAATCATTGGTATTGAAGGACCTTCAATCTTTGGAGTCCACTATTCAACATTGTTTTTCTAACATGGATAGATCAATGAGACTGACTTTGAAACATTTATCTCACAATGACCAGATTGTCATCCGAGGTGTGGATAAAGGAGGTGCAGTAGTATTCCGATCAGCTTGGTATTATTTTCAGGAACTTCATTCTCAGTTATCTGACACAAAATCTATAAAACTTTGGATATGGACCCCACTCCTGACTTTCTGCACGTCTGGAGATTTCATTGCTGGTCTCTGAAGCTACCCGTATGGGTTGGATTATCCAGAAGGAGCATCAATTTTTGGTGGTGGCTCATCCTAAGGTTCTGATAACTTATATGGTTCCTAAAATTCACAAATCATTGGATTCACCCCTGGGAAAACCCATAGTTTCATGTTGTGGCTCCATTATGGAGCCCTTGTCTCAATTCTGTGATGTTTTTTTTTGAAACAGGAGGCTTGTGAGGTTAAGTCATTCATTAAGGATTCAACACATTTCTTGAATCAATTATCATCTGTGCCTTTACCGGATTTGGATTTCTATTTTTTGACTCTTGATGTGGTCACTTTATATACAAATATTGATCAGTCTGAAGCTTTATCTTTGTTACAGACTTTATTTCGCCATGCTTCTCTACGTCTTCCCAAATCTTTTCTACTGGATCTGATAAGATTGGTGCTGACGCGGAATTATTTTTTTGTTTGAAGGGACATATTTTTTGCAAATATTTGGTATTGCTATGGGTGTGACCGTGGCACCATCTATTGCTATATTATACATGGCTTACTTGGAAGAACAATTTATTTATCTGTCTCCTTTTTTTGTTCATGTGCCATTTTGGAAGCGATTTCTTGATGATATCTTTTTCTTATGGACCTCTACTTACACTGAATTAAAATTGTTTGTTTCATGGTTGAATTTAATTAAATCAAAAATAAAATTTATAGCGCATTTACATCAGCACACAATTGATCTTTTAGATATTACTATATTGAGGGATGATGAGGGTTTGCAAACTACTTTGCTTAGAAAACCTGTCCAGAGAAATAGTTTGTTGAGTTATCAGAGTTTTCATCCTGGCCCTCTCCGCCGGGGTCTCCCGTTTGGTCAATTTTTGATACTTCGCCATCTCTGTTCTTCCATGGTGGACTTTAAACAACATGCCATTGATCTAAAATCTTGGCTATTAGTTTGAGGTTATATCCCAAGTGGATTGTAGATAGGGCTTACCGAAGGGCTTGCTATGTTCATCGAGAATGGTTAATTGGAGATGGAATTTTGTCTAAGCCCGCTACTGTGGATGGGTCTGTGGTTGGTGTCTTCCCATATATGCGTCATACTGTTATGATTGCTAAACATTTGAGACGACATTGGCCAATTCTGAGTTTACACTTTTGCTTTACTAAACCCTTGATGATTGCCTTTTCTCGGGGTTCTAATTTAAAGGGAATTTTGGTCAAATCTGCGTCCCCTATTGACAGACCTATCTCTCCTACTTTGGTGGTGTCAGGGCATTCACCATGTGGTGTTTGTCAATATTGTTCTTCAGCTCTTTCTGGAGTCACCTGGACTGACCCGATTTCGGGGGCGTTCATTTGAGCGTCGATGGACCACTTCTTGTATGTCCACTTTTGCGGTTTACATTTTGCAGTGTCCATGCCAATTATTGTATGTGGGCCATATGATTCCTCCTATTAAAGTCAGTTTGAGCGAACATGCTTCCCGATTACGTTCACAGATAATTTCTGCACCTATTTTGGACCATTGCATTCTCCATCAACATCAATTTAGTGATTCATGTTGGAGTGTTATTGATCACGTCCCACCTGACCTTCGAGAGAGCGATTGTATCTCCCGTTTACAATTTTTGGAACAGTGATGGATTTATAGATTGGACACCATGCATTCTCATGGCTTAAATCGGGAGATCGATTGGCTCAGCCTGTTATAGCATTGTCCAATGACTGGAGGGTTTCCCCGATGACGAAGGGATTTCCCCTGTTTTCATTGGTGGTTCTGTTTTGAGTGATTGAATTATTCAGCCAATCAGATAAGCAGCTGTCCTTTAGAAAATCCAGTGTGAAACGCGTCCGCTTGCTCTGGCAGCTTTTGGCATTGTGAAAGGCAGGAGCACAGCACTTGAAACAAGGACATTTCTACCCGAAATGTGCGCGCCGTGCATTTCCTGGTCTGCATTTTTGGCACATATTTAGACTGCTTCTTTTGTAGTTAAGTATATTTATACACTTTAATGTTTTATGAACCAATCTTGATTAAAAATGGACATTACCGTCTGGCGTGGGTGAGCTTGGCTTCTCCCCTCCCCTGGTGTAGTCTGAGAAAAAGTTTTAAATTTTTGAGGAACAACTTGGGTGACTATTTTCACATTTCAGGCCTTTCTTCCAAAGCAATGGAGGGTTAAGTGACTTGCCCAAGGCCACAAGGAGTGCTAGTGGGAATCAAACCCTGGTTACTTGGTTACCAAGCCAGTGTTCTAGCCATTAGGCTACTCCTCCACTTCCCCAGATGTGAACAGGAAGTGCTTTCTTGTTTTGGCCTTAAAACATCCAGCAAACTATCTAAATAGTGGGCTAAATATCCCTGCTATTCAGATAACTAAAACAGAACACATATGCTCCTTCCTCGCTTCACTGCAGCACTATATGGATAGTGCTCGGTCAGTTTGTAATGATTTTCAGTGCCACTATCCATAAAGTGCACAGAAAAGCAATAGATCGTACCAGCTGGGGCAATTAAATGGGTGACTGTAACCATTATCTGGATAACTGGGCCATAATTTGTAGGCTGTTATAGTGATATACTATCTACCTCAAGTTAAAGGAGAAGTGGCAACTTTAATCCAGTGTTTTAAGCACGCAAGTTGATTATCTGCTTGTTACATGTCTGTGCTGCAATAACAATTTTTGCTGTGGGGTTGGGGAAAAATCTGTTTCAGATGAGCTGATTAGTGTTCTGTCTCCTCTATCCTAACACACACATTGTTTTCCACACATACCAAGCTCTTTATCACTTTCTCAGCCCCCATGCCCTCCTCCCATGCCTGCTGTCACAAGCCTCAACTTTTCCAGCTGTTCAGCTGAAGCTGCATAATACAATAATTTCT
Source organism: Ichthyophis bannanicus (assembly GCA_033557465.1). Lineage (NCBI taxonomy): Eukaryota > Metazoa > Chordata > Amphibia > Gymnophiona > Ichthyophiidae > Ichthyophis > Ichthyophis bannanicus. Next base: position 651,961,740 of record CM066031.1, read on the forward strand.
AACTTTTGTATTTTTTTTACCAATTTTTTGTTAGACTATTTTCGTTTCTGTATCCTTTCCTTATTAATTCATTTTTTCCATGTTTCTTTTCCCCTCTGATTACTAAGTTATTTTATACTGATATCTATTTTATTTTCTTGGCATTTCCTCTAGATTTTGCCATCATGTTGTCATCTTCTTTTTATTTGTTATAGTTTCCATTTATTTTGTTTTCACTTTTTAATTGTGGTTCCCTTTATCCCACCTATACCCTTCCATTCTCATCCTCCCCTTCTTACTCTCACACGCTCGCTTTTCTACTTGCCTCTCCTACACATTCTTCCTCTCCACTCCCTCATCCTTCATCTCTTCCCATTCTTCATCCATCCCTGCCTCTTTGCTTCTCTCCTCTACACTCATCTCTTCTCTCTACCCTTCCCTCAGTTCATCATCCTGCTCTTTCATCTCTCTCCTCCATCCCCTCTCACCTACCTACTCATGCTTTTTTACCTATCTTCCCTCTATCTTCTCTGACTCCTTTATCTCTCCTTACCTGTCTCTTTCCTTATCTCTCCTTATACCCTTCCCCCTTATCTGTTTCCCATCTCTCACCTACCCATTCTCCAGCACTCTCTCTCTTGCACTCCCCTTCTCTCTCCTTCCCTTCTTCCTCCTAGTATTATTGTTCTCCTCCACCCTTTCTGGCATTTTCTCCCCCCCTCCCCCCCAATCTCTTTCTCTCTCAACCTTCATTCCTTCCTCACACACCCTCTCTCCTCATCAAATTGCAAGAAGTAGTTAAATAAGGTTCATAGCAACTTTTTCACACATCTATTTCATATCAATCAAAATTCATCATGAACTATTTATGATTCACCATGTGAGCTCAGATTTCTTCATGACAGATCAAAAATATCCTGTGGACTTATACATTCATCATTGCTCACAAGTGGACCTTTTTTATTTATACTTCTTTTATTTTTGCTTTGTTATTTTATTTCATTACTATATGGTACTTATCTTGTTGGTGTAATCCATAAACCCCTTAGGTGTATAGACATATAAGCATAGGCAACCTAGCCAGCAGTTTCCCAGAGGGCTTCCTCAGGAACTGTCTGCAAAACAAATATCCAATATACCCAATAAAAGATCAAAATGAACTCGCAGAACACATTCATCCCTTTGGTTGTTTGCAATTCACCACACTAAAATGCCATTGCATCTGCCCCCTACAAAAAATGCCAGAACATGCGCGTTGTAAAATGTTCCTCTTACCAATCACATTGCTGCATGATCAATTCAAAATAAAATTTACAAAACACCTGAATTATCAAGTTGTTTTCTGTTTTCATGAAAAACGTTCCTACTCAATCTCCAAATTGAGACTATCGGGTATTAGAGTTTGCCTTCTAAAAATGTCTGTTTGCTCATGACATAATAAGCATAAAGGGGAAAATCTCACTTGCGAACCAGGCAGGACTTCTATAATAAAAAAAAAACCTGTATGCGATGCTGCTGTCTAATGGGACACTAGTGGTGCTCACATCTTTTTTGTATGAATGGAGGACTGTTGTTCTAATTTGTGTCTTGATTTTTTTGAATTGTTTTCTTAATATATAGCTTCTTGCAGGAGTATAAGAGAGATAGCATAAAATACCCCCTCAGTTTCACAGTCATTCCTAGATTTTAAAATAAGCTCAAATCCTTTCTGGGGATGATTAAACAATCATAACTCCTTCACGTGTGGACAAACCACTCAACGGCCATATTTAGTGTTCACTGGGTTGTGTGGGCTGTTGATCCATCATGAAGAAATTTGAGCTCACATGCTGAATCATAAATTGTTTGATATGAATTTTGATTGATCTGAAATAAGTGTGTGAAACAGCTGCTATGAACTTTATTTAAGTACTTCTTGCAATTTGATGGGGTTTGTTTTAGATTTTGGTTGCAAGATTTAACTCATTTTTTGGTAAGCATATATTTATTATTAGTATACCCTCTCTCCTCCCCACTTTTCCCCCCGTGGGCACTCTGTCCCTCTCTCTCTCTCTCTCTTCCCTCCCCCGTGATACTCTTCTTCCCTGGCTCCTCCCCCTGCTCTACACACTCTCTCTCTTTCCACTGTCAAACACTGCTTGAAGTAACAGAAAACTGTACAAATGGACACTCAGAAGCTTATTATATCCACACCAAGTCCAAGAATGCAAACTGAACCAAGCCTATCTATGAAAAGTCAGCACTGCAAATATTTTAGAACACCAATACACCTCCAGTTCTCTCTCCTGGTTTGCATCTTGTCGTGATGCAAGGGCTTGTGCGCATCAGTGATGCTAAGAACTAAACTATTGGAAGCTTAAGTACTGGCAGGGTCTCCCAAGATGGACAGATCTCAGATGAAGTTCCAGACTAAGACAAATCACCCATCTGGGCAGCAGCAGAGTGTGACAGTGTTGGTGGCAGAGGATCAGGTTACTGTGACAACAGCAACAACACTAGCATTACCTGGCAAACTACTTCTGTATCTTGCATGAAAACCCATTGGATAGTCACTTATTTCCCCCCTACCTTTTTAATTTATATGCTGAACAAATGATCAGAGAAGCCGGACTGTAGGAAGACAACTGAGGTGTGAAGATTGGTGGAAAATTCATCAACAGCCTTCACTATACTGACAATACTACAATACTGGCTGGAAGTGAAGATGATCTAAAACATTTGCTTATCAAGATCAAGGACCATAGTCTTAAAAAAACACAATTAACTGAACATACACAGCCCCCCTCAAACAGTTCTCCCAAAGACACACAAAAAACCCCACGAAAAATGGAAATAAATTCCATCACACACACACGCACGCACACACACACACACACACACACTTGAATAGTGAATTCACTACACTGTATCCTAACCTCTTTGTAAATAACACCTGTAAATAGAAATGTCAGCTCGCTGCCTATTCCCTGTAAAAAGTTAGAAACTTCTGATCAAGATATACACCTTGTAAATAGTTTTGATAATTTACTGTTCTGTTATATGTAAAAAGTTAAAAAGTTCTTGTTCAATGTAATGTTATACGAACGTATACAAAACTGTTAAATTGTTCCATGTAAACCGCCCCTGATCTCTGGAAGGGGCGGTATAGAAGAAATAGATAAATAAATAAATAAATAAATAAAAGAGGCCTGCACCTTAACATGAAGAAGACAAAGATCCTGACAACTAACACAATTATTAATTTCATCCTTGATGAAGAAGAACTAGGAATAATAGATAACTTTAACCTGCTTGGATCAATATCAATAAAGAAACGGCAAGCGCTCAAGAAATCTGATGATGCATTGCTCTTGGCAGAACAGCTATGAAGGATCTAGACAAAATTCTCAAGTGCAGAGACATATCTCTGCATATAAAGATTTGATTTGTCCAAGCCATGATATTTTCAATAACGTCATATGAATGTGAAAGCTGGACAGTAAAGAAGAAAGGCAGGAAGAAAAATCGATGGCTTTGAATTATGGTGCTGGTGAAGAATACTGTGTATAACATGGAATGCCTGAAGAACAAATCAGTCAGTTGTAGAGGAGATAAAACATAAGCTTTCTTTAGAAGCTCACATGACAAGACTTCAACTTTTCTGCTTTGGACACATCTTGCGAAGAGAGAGATCATTCGAGAAAGACATCATGCTTGGCAAAGTTGGTCAGTGCAAAAGAAGGCCAGCAATGAAATAGATGGATACAATAACAGCAGCTATAGACACCACTCTGTCAACAATTTGCCACCTAACTGAAGACTGGACACAGTTTAGGACCACTATCCAGAGCGTCACCATGAGTCAGCACAGACTCAATGGCATTTAACAACACCTCTAGTTTGGAAACGAGAATAAGCAGAACTGCCGTAGATTCATATGGTGAAGCTACATGTTAAAAGAATCCCTCACCTCGGTTACATATGGAAATCATAGGAGCCCTTTTACTGAAGTGTGTGTTAAGTACACAAACTCTGCATCTTCCTAACAATTAACATGTGGGTGATTGCCCTAATGCATGGCGCTATTACTGCAAGTGCACTTACCTCTAGCTATTCAGGTGGCATCAAGTGCATCCACACTGATGACAACCTTGACAGTTGCATGCAATATTTCCTCTCTTGCATTAACTGCAATGTGTTCACCATGCCGACTCTCTGTACCTACCCCACCCATCCTGCCCCCTAATGCTGCAAGTGGCAGTTAGCCAAAACAGCATACAAGTAACTGTCATACTCCTACATAACAGTTACCGCAGGCCCGGGCAGGCAGTTACTGCATGTGAACATGCATGTTAACTGCTTAGCATACTTTAATATGTCTCTCCTTCCCAAAAACCCCTAGTGCCCCACATTTTTCTCCTTCACAACCCCCCCCCCCCCCACCAAGGTGTCCAGCATCTCTCTCCTTCCCTACCCCACAGAGGTGTCATAAGAACATCAGAACATAAGATTTGCCCTTCTGAGTCAGACCAAAGATCCATCAAGCCCAGCACCCCGTTTCCAACAGTGGTCAATCCAGGTCACAGGTACCTGGCAGGATCCCAAAAGGTAGACAGATTCCTTAATGCTTATCTGAGGGATTAATAGTAGATTACACTTTAATTATAATTGGTTTACAGACTCTTCCTCCAGGAACTTGTCCAAACTTTTTTAAATCCGGCTGCACTAACAGCTTTTATTGTATCCTCCAGCAATGAAGTCTAGAGCTTAATTATGCACTGAGTGAAATAATGTTTTCTTTCATGAGTCTTGAATGTACTACTTAGCAGCTTCATTGCATGTCCCCTAGTCATTGTACTTTCTGGATGAATAAAACAACTGATTCATGTTTATTCATTCCACTCTGTCATATTTTCCCTTGGCCATCTCTTCTCATAGGGGTTTCCTTCCATCCCCTTTATCATTGTGGTCACTCTTCTCTGTACCTTTAGTGGCTATATTTCTTTTTAGTTAGGTGACAACAACTGTACAGAATACTCAAGATGTGGTCACACCATTGAGCAATACAGAGGCAATATAATATCCTTGCTTTTTTCCCTCTCCATTCCTTTCCTTATAATTCCTTCCATTCTATTAGCTTTGTTAGCGGCCACTGCGTACTGAGCAGTGCCGTCATCGCACCTGGCTTTCTGTTGCTGCCCACACCTTGTGTAATGTGCTCCCTCCTGAAATTCATTTGGAGTCTTCATTTCATAAGTTTAAGGCTGCTCCTAAGACATTTGATCTTTCTCAAGCTTTTCACCAGGTTGTCTTTCTGAAGAAAATGACTTTATTTTTCAGACTGAGCTTTTTTTTCCCCCTCTTTTTTATCCCTTGTTTGCTATTGCAATTTACTTTTATGTTTATGTTTATTAAAATTTGATACACCACCCTACAACAAAATTAGCAGGGTGGTTCTCAATTAAAATAAAGTGCAAGAAAATCTCTTTTGTCCTCCCTTGTGGTGTCTTGGTGTGTTCCCCCTGTATTTTGTTTTTGTAAACTGTATAGATGCTGGAATTTTGATTTACGATATATCAAATAAATAAACTATTATCCACAGTGATGCCTAGATCTTTTTCTTGGGTAGTAATAATTTGGGTTGTTTTTCCCCAAATGCATAACTTTGCACTTATCCACATTAAATTTAATCTGCCGTTTGTATGCACAGTTTCCCAAGGTCTTCTTGCAATGTTTCACAATCCTTTTCTGATTTAATAGCTTTGAATAATTTTGTGCAAATTCGATCACCTCACTTACTGTTCCTATTTCCAGGTCATTTTCGAATGTTAAAAAGCACTGAATCAAGTACAGATCCTTGAGTCACCCTGTTATTCACCTTTCTGCATATGAAGCAGCATTTTAGAAAGGACATCAAGGAAGAATCTGGGATGTCCAGGTCACTATGTCCAAAATATTAGGAGAGTGGTAGCATTGAAAAGAGGCACATGTAAGTGCCTTCTGAAATCATGCCATTTCCATCCCAGAAGATGCACGTCTTCACCACTGGTTCTGGAGATAAGCCCGTGAATATAGCAAGGATGGGTATCTGCAAATTTGCATTTCAACAATGCCCATTTTAGAAATGTGGACATCTGTGAAATGCACAGCTGCAGAAAGGAGTGCACAGATGTGCTGGCCGAGAGCCTCTATGCTATGATACATGCATGTCCCAGTCAGTCATTTCAGATGTGCAGACATGTGGCAGCGGGGAGGTCAAATGAATGGACTGTTAATTAATATGCAGGTTTTGTTGACCTGGCAAAATTTATTGTGGCGGTGAGGTTGGATTTCACTCTTCCCCCTACAAGCATAGCTGCCATGAAATGAGCACTTTTTTGCAACTTAATCAAGGTCAGGAGCAGATATAGGCATGGATGAGTCAGCAGACAGTGTCAGACATGCTCGGGCCATTCTGGAATTATGGAGCAACATGTACCTCCATAGCAGTGCCCAGGTCATGCCTCCATCACCCCCCCCCTCCTTGTGATTTGGATGTGATTGCACAGACTGGCTTTCTAAAATTGCTCCGGGGATGTCTTTGTGATTTGCATGTCTGAATGCCTATTTTCAAACATCCAAATCACAAATAGAGCTTCTAAAATGTCTCCCTAAGAAAATTGACTTTTTAGCCCTACTTTTTTAACCATTTCCTATTTGCCTCCTATCCCATTTGCCTCCTATTCTCAATAATCTCTCATGAGGGACCTTGTCAAAGACTTTCTGAAAATCCAGGAACATAATATCAACCATCTTGCCTTATCTACATGTTTATTCACCCCTTCAAAAAATATAGCAGATTGGTGAGGCAAGACTTCCCTGGCAAACTCAATGTTGGCTTTGTCCCATTAAACCATGATTATCTATCTCTTCAGTAATTTTTTTTTCATAATGGCATCTACCATTTGGCCTGTACTGACATCAGACTCACTGGTCTGTAGTTTCCCAGAGACCCCAAGAACTCTTTTTAAAATTAATGTTACTCTATATAGGCCACTCTCCAATCTTCAGGTAGCATAGATGATTTTAATGATAGTTTACAAATCACTAATAGTAGGTCTGCAACTTCATTTTTTATTTCTTTAATACCCTGGGATGTATATCATCAATCCAGTTGATTTGCAACTCAAGTTTGTCAATTGACCTACAGTTTTACATCTTCCTTGTTTGCCGAGATTTGTTTCAATTTCTCTGCTTCATCACCTTTAAACATCACATCTAACATGGGTATTTCCTTTATATTGTATATTTTTCAATAAAGACCAAAGCCATGAACTCATTTAGTCTCCTCTTTATGGGGTATGTTTACTAATCAGCAGTAGCGGCTTCCATGCGATATTGGAGCCGCGGCCCCATTGAATTCAATTGGGCCGCAGTTCCAATATTGCACAGAAGCTGCTACCGCTGATTAGTAAACATACCCCTATGTCTTGTCCACCCTTAGTGCCCCTTACACCCCTCTAATGGTCCAACTGGCTCCCTCACAAGCTTCTTGGTTCAGATGTACCTGAAAAGAGTTTACTATACATTTTTGCTTTCATGACATGCTTCCTTTTAAATTCTCTTTCTCCCTGTCTTATCAATGCTATGCATTTAAATTGTCAGTGCTTATGCTGTTTCCTGTTTTCTTCATTTGGGTCCTTTTTCTATATTTTTAGATTTCTTTTTGGCTATATTTATTTTATTTTATGTATTTATTTCGATACATTTATAAACCACACTACTGAAAAAAACACCCAGTGCAATGTGCACAACAAATACATTGCGGACTCCCGAGAGGGGCAACACCATCTGCCTGCCTCCAGCCCAATCGGGGATGTGGGAGGAGGAGCAGCAGCTCCTTTAAAGAAAGACCACCGCCAGAGGGAAAGGCAGCCATCGCGGACTCCCAAGAGGGGCAACACCATCTGCCTGCCTCCAGCCCAATCGGGGCTGTGGGAGGAGGAGCAGCAGCTCCTTTAAAGAAAGACCGCCGCCGGTGGGAAAGGCAGCCATCGTGGACTCCCGAGAGGGGCAACACCATCTGCCTGCCTCCAGCCCAATCGGGACTGTGGGAGGAGGAGCAGCAGCTCCTTTAAAGAAAGACCGCCGCCAGTGGGAAAGGCAGCCATCGCGGACTCCCGAGAGGGGCAACGCCATCTGCCTGCCTCCAGCCCAATCGGGGCTGTAGGAGGAGGAGCAACAGCTCCTTTAAAGAAAGACCACCGCCGGCGGGAAAGGCAGCCATCACGGACTCCCGAGAGGGGTAACACCATCTGCCTGCCTCCAGCCCAATCGGGGCTTTGGGAGGAGGAGCAGCAGCTCCTTTAAAGAATGACAACCGCCGGCGGGAAAGGCAGCCATCACGGACTCCTGAGAGGGGCAACACCATCTGCCTGTCTCCAGCCCAATCGGGGCTGTGGGAGGAGGAGCAGCAGCTCCTTTAAATAAAGACCGCTGCCGGCAGGAAAGGCAGCCATCGCGGACTCCCAAGAGGGTCAACACCATCTGCCTGCCTCCAGCCCAATGGGGGCTGTGGGAGGAGGAGCAGCAGCTCCTTTAAAGAAAGACCACCGCAGGCGGGAAAGGCAGCCATCGCGGACTCCCGAGAGGGGCAACACAGTCTGCCTGCCTCCAGCCCAATTGGGGCTGTGGGAGGAGGAGCAGCAGCTCCTTTAAAGAAAGACCGCCGCCAGGCGGGCCCGCGCCTGTCGGGCCCGCACCTGAGGGCCTCGCCAGAGGGCCCTTTGGTGTGGCCCTTAGGCGAGGGACCAACCGGAGGCTACAGACAAGCATTGAGGCCACATCTAAGCAGCAACTACAGAACCTGCCAGAGAACAAAGCAGCAAATCCATAGACTAAGTATTGACTCACACCATATTAACCGAGCAAATACTAACAGTTTAGGTTCTAGACACTATGACTTAATTTATTCCAGAACAGACTGACTAGGAAAGCTTTTGTCACCAAGATTTCATGAAGTATATGTATGTAATAGTATATGCTGCTATATCTCATACTTAAGAGAGGAAGTTTCCAACCAGTTACCTTGCATGACACAAATAGACGGTTGCCTGATTGCAAAATATCCTAGCAGGGAGCCTTTTCAAGGCCCTCCCCCCAACACAAGCCTCCTGCTTCACTGAGCTGGCCCAGACGAATCAAAAATGGAACGCACTATCATTACATTAACATGCCTTTACCTGCTCCTCATAATTTGGCCACCCAACTTCACTAGCCCTAAACACATCGCACAATCACATCCCTATCGTACCGAGTAGTGGGAGAAAATGGTCAGGCGAATTCTACTACAATTCACACGGTTTAAACATTCGCACCACCACCACTTATTACACATCCCACTCCAACACACTACGAAAGCCAGGCAAGGTAGAAGCCTCTACCCTAGAAGCCTAAAGTGTGCCCTCATTAATGCCCGCTCACTTCGCAAGAAGTGGCCAGTAATCACAGACATAATAACATCCCACAACCTGGATATCTTCATGGTCACTGAAACGTGGCTTTTCTCGGAAGACAATACCATTCTCAACCAGCTACTCCCATCTAATTTTGTTGCATTCACCAGCCATAGGCAGAACAAAAGAGGTGGAGGAGTGCTCATCATCACCAGGATGGATCTCCAGTTCAAAATGGATGACTCCTCCAGTAACAACAACCTGGAAACTGTATCAATCTCCAACAACACATGCTCTATAAACCTGATTTATAGAGCTCCATCAGCCGATCCAGATGACCTACCAACCATAATAAACTTAGCATCCAACATCCAGGGTCCAAATAAACCTAATTGGATCTTAGGGGACATTAATCTGCCATCATTACAGGACAACCAGGCAACTGCACTTATAGAAGCCCTAGAGATCCTGGGATACACGCAAGTGGTGCAGGAACCTACTCACGCGAAAGGTAACATTCTAGACCTTATATTCGCCCCTCAGGTAATCTGCGATCGACCACAAAACATCATGCTGTCAGAAGCAGCAGTCCCATGGTCTGATCATAAACTTATCACTTTTCAGATGCCTATCCTCAACAAGCAACCAAGGCCCAAAGTGGATCCAAGCAAGACCTCTAGCCCAGCTGCCAGAGGTTTCCACCCGTTTAATAGAGAATGCATCCTAGCCGAAACTTGCGCACTCATTGACGAGACTTCCCTAAAACTAGATGAGCTGATCACCGCCTGGAATAGCAAACTCAGCGCAATCACGATCCGTACTCCAACATACAAGTCCCCGAAGAAAATGGCATCAGCCCCTTGGTTCACAGCCGACCTGAGGGCATCACTAACCCTTCTACGGAGGCTTGAGAAGTGCTGGAGGAAGTCACGCACCAGCAGTGACCAAGCAGCATACATCCAACACCTGGCTGTGCACCGCAAAGCCATCACAGACAAGATGAGACAATATCATACAGACACCCTGAGATGGTCATTAAATAAACCGCATGACCTGTTTAACCTAGTCAAAACTCTTGCAAAAGAACCAACCCCTGAGCATCATGGCGACATCCATCCGCAGGACTTTGCAGTATACATGCAATCCAAAATGTGCAAGACCAACAAAATAGTAATACCGGACCCCCCCAACGATCAAGAGTACCAAGCATCGCTAACATCCTTCTCTACACCATCAAAGAAACGTATCGAAGATACCATCTTAGCCCTAAACACCACCACCGCACACACAGATCCTTGTCCGGCATTCTGGATAAAAGATCTGCGATGTGACCTCTCTCCAATTATAGCCAACATCATAAACCGATCCTTTAACACTGGGTCTTTCCCCTCTACTCTCAAGCAGACTTCTGTCAGACCTCTTTTAAAAAACATCAAGTTAGACCCCCAAAAGTTTGAGTCTTACAGGCCCATATCTAGTATACCTATGCTCGCAAAAATCATTGAAAAAGTAGTGCATAGGCAATTACAGGATCATATTGACTCTGCTGCCCCACTAGATCCATCCCAACATGGATTCAGAGAGTCACATGGAGTGGAAACACTACTCACAGCCCTTTTCAACAATATAATTTCTGGCGTTGACAACATCCGACATGGATTCGCACTCATTTTCTTAGATATAGCATCAGCTTTTGACTCAGTATGCCATGAGATTCTTCTTTTCCGGCTAAGAGAGAAAGGTATCAGTGGAACGGCACTCGAATGGTGTAGGTCCTACCTGTCCGGAAGATGGCAGCATGTTAGAGCAGACGGGGCTACATCGGAACCATTTCAACAACGTCAAGAAGTGCCACAAGGATCCTCCCTATCATCCTTGATGTTTAATATATACATCCAACCCATTTGCAACATCATTAGAACCTTCAATGTCAGTTGTATGATATATGCTGACGATGTTCTGTTATACATGCCAGTATCATTGGATAAACTAGACCTCGCCCCTCTGACCAACTGTTTCAACACCATATCGGAGTGGCTCCTCACACAAAATCTGCGAATTCAACACAGGAAGACGGAGGTTCTCTTCATCTCGAGGAATCCAAACTTCATACCACCCAACTGTGTGAAGGTAAACGATGCCAAACTACAAGTGAAACCCGCCATATGTTACCTTGGAGTGACACTGGATCAAAACCTCGACATGAAGAAACACATTGCCAATACCGTAAGAGTGATCTATTTCAAAATCAGATCCCTCAGACACCTATGCCCGTTACTCGATCCAGATGATTTCCGCACCATTTACCAAGCCCTGATCATTCCCCATTTTGATTATGCAAACTCCATACTACAAGGGCCCCCCCAATCCACCTTGAACCCCCTGCAACTTGCTATGAACAGTGCAGCGCGGGTACTCTTTGGGGCATCCAAGAGAGAACACGTAACACCCCTCCTGAAACAGTTACACTGGCTCCCCATTCAAGCCAGGATCAGTTTTAAGACCTTGCTGATGACCTTCAAAGCTGGCAAGGGGCTCTCCTCCTCCTCCTCCCTATCTGAACTCATCCAACCACTTGCACCTAACAGACCAAGAAGAACTGCAGAGTCAAACATGCTAACAATCCCAAAAGAAATGACAAGATGCACCAAAACAACAGCTAACAGAGCTTTCCGACTCTGTGCCCCAAGACTATGGAATACCTTACCGGCACATATCAGGGCAATCCCCAACTTGAGCCAGTTCAGGAAGGCCCTTAAACATTTCCTCTTCATCAAATATCTCACTGACAACACCGAACCTCAGTCCCACTTGAATAACGAGAACTTCAGCAATAGTAGTAGTCAACCAGGCAAACCCTCGCAACATGTGTCCCCAACAATGTAAAACACCAAACAGTATCCTTCTCTCGTTACACTTCTTATGTATATAGTTTACCCTGTTATCCAAGTTCCATATCCTGTTAATTGTAATGACCAGACATATTCAATTTGTCAGATGTTTCTGTTCCATGTAAACCGCGCTGATGTCGAATAGTGCGGTATATAAGAAATGTTAATAAAATAAATAAATAATAAATAAATAAATAAAAGTTATAAAGCATTGTCAACAACGTCCCAATACCTTACACCCTCCCAACCCTCACTGATTACAAGCAGGCTACTTAACAAAAATCCTCTAATCCACCTCCAACCCCTCCCCAAAAGCCTGCAAAAACAAAAAAGTCTTCAACGCCCGTTGAAAGGCATGCAAATCATCCAAAAGATGTAAGTCATGTGGTAATGTATTCCATAATACGTGCACCTAAACCAAAAAAGCTTGATTTTGATGAGCCACATGCCAGTATTATCTACATGAAGGAACCACCAAACGCCGCTCTGTCTGAGACTTCAAAGTCCGGCAGGGAACATATGGAACCACCTTAGCAGCCAAAAATGCCAAAGCCATCCCATGCAAAACCCACAAACACCAAAACTAAGGGGCATGTTTACTAAACGGCGGTAGTGGACTCTGTGCGATATTGCAGCCACAACCCCATTGATTAAACATACTCCTAAGATCTTAAACACTACCTGGAATTTCACAGGAAGCCAATGAAGCTACTTCAACACAGGAGAAATATGATCAAATTTGCAAAGCCCTTTTATCAGCTTCACAGCCACATTCTGCATTAACCGAAGATACATCAAATCCTTCTGAGCCACTCTCAAAAACAAATCTAATTGGGGCAAAATCAAAGTTCAAGTCACAACACTCAGATGCACCTCCGACAAATACAGACAGAGTTGTTGAATCTGCGTTAACCACAAAAACAGCCTCTGAACCACAGCAGAAACATGCACTGACATCCCCAAACTGTAGTACAGCATTACCCTCAACCAAATCACATCACCATGGGCGTACAACCCCCACAATCCCAGAATCAAAAGCGAACGGCCCCCTAGCCATCTCTCTTTCCACAAAAAGCACCAATTCAGACTTAGTCACATTCACTTTCAACCCAAGCAACCAGAACCAATCCAGAAATAACGACAATCTCCCATCATACCATCCAAACCTTCCTCCGTATCAGGCAAAGGGATCAAAACTTGTACATCTTTTGCATAAACATAAAATAACATATTAGCAGCTCACATTGCCCTACACAAGGGAACCAAACAAATGTTAAATAAATATGGGGAAAGAATTGATCCCTGAGGTACTCCCATCTCCAGGGGGAACAATTCAGAAACCTCATCCCCCATCAGCACCTCCTGAGACCGGAATGCAAGTACAAACTAAACCAAGTGAACGCCCTCTTCCCAATCGCAAGCCAAGATAAACAGTCCAACAATAAAGAGTGCTGCACGGTATCAAAGGCAGCCGACTGGCTCTTATCTAGCAAACAATGCACCTCATCCGCTAAGGAGGCCAACAAAGACTCTCTATATTAGACTCTCTTACCTCATCTTAAAAACATGTTGAGAGTCATTTGACTTCTCTTCCACATTTTGTAAAGCATGGAATATATCGGGTCTGGGCTTGCAAATGGTATTTTTAAACACTGTCCAGGCCTGAGATAAACTCAACCTTTGTAGCTGCTCCTTTCAGTTTTTCCTAACCATTTTCATCATTTTCTTATAGTCTCCCTTTTGAAAGTTAAATTCTAGAGCAGTAGATTTTCTGGCTGTTCTCCTTCCATTTATTAAATCAAATTTGCTCATGCTATGATCACTAGTGTCAAGTGACCCTTACACTGTTACCTCTTACACCAGATCCTGTATTCCACTAAAAACTAGGGAGCCGATGTTCTACAGTGGCAGTCAGTGCTTTTAAAGCGACTGGCCACCACCACTTTAAATAAAACTAGCTTCCAGTGCTGAATTGCTGGTTTCATTGGAAAGAGTTGGATAAAGTTATGGCAGCCATTGACCTGTCCAAACGTTTTGCATTCTAGCTATCTGGCTAATGGCTGAATATTGTCACTAACCAACTAGCTGCAGGGACCACCCCCCATTCTGCCCACAGACCACCCCAGTTTTAACCAGGCACCTTTCTTGTAGTCTGTGGGGAAATTCAGCAGCACTATCTGGTTAGGGTCAGTATTATCCAAATAGCGTCTCTCAACCTGGATATTCAGCAGCAGTTACTATTCAGATACTGTTGCAGAAAACCTTGCTGATATTCAAGAGTGGCAGCTGACCACCATGGCATTTAAATATGGGCCCTTTCAAAAATCAGGCTCACCCCTTATTACTCTGTTGCCAGTTTGGTTAGCTTCTTTCTGTTACCATTTTCCGTCTGAGTGGTCATTCTGCTTTTCTTTTCCCCTTCTCACATGAAATTTCTATCCATAAAGATTCTACAGTACATTGTGTTTACTGCAGAACTTTTATTCTGCTTGACTCAATGCCCTCTTTAATTTACAGCATCACCTCTCCACAAATTTGATCTATCCTATCACTGCGATATAATTTGTACCCTGGTATCACAGTGTCACATTGGTTATTCTCCTTCAACCAGGTCTCTGAGATGCCAATATATCTTCCTATTCATTCAGTGCTACATATTTTAACTCTCCCATCTTATTTTTCAGACTCCCAGCGTTTGTATACAGGAATTTCAAAGTACAGTCTGTTTTTTGTTTATATTGACAACCTGCTTATCAGTTGACAGGACTAATTTGGAATCTTTCACCTCTGTCTGTTTTTACTTAATGGCACCTGGACTACTTTTACCTTTATTACAATCTCTCGGTTGGCAAGCCCTTAGCTCCCCGCGTTGGTAGCAACGTTCCCTCTAATTTACTGTAGGCTGTGTGCGCATAAAATATCAGCTGTGTGCAGCTTTTCAAGGAAGGTTAAATTTTTGTGCGCCACATAACGACACTCGGAGTTATATACTTTAAAATTTGACTACACGTCAGAATACCGTATGTACACCACATTGATTTTAATCACATTAAATGAAAATAGACGATTACTAAATGAAGCGGGAAATTTCTAGTAATTACAATCATAACTTTAAATTTTTAAGACGTCTGTGTTGTTTTCTATCAGAATCAGAGCCGTAGGTTTTGTGCGCTCTGTTGTAAAGTATGTGCGCTCGCTCAGCGAGGTGTGTGCGTGCGCACACGCGCACAGCTTAGAGGGAACAGTGGTTGGTAGTATCCTTCAAAGATACATTATTCCGAATCATGCGCTCCTGGTGACTGTTGGCTTTCCCCCATTATCTAGTTTAAAAGCATCTTCCGCCCTTCCCTTCCCTTGGCCACTCCTCTGGCTAGCGATTTGCAGCGAGCCTACCTCCCCTAGAGTCCAGTGCTGAGCCTGCATAGAGAAAAAGCACAGCACGGTGGTGGACCTTTGAGCACCCGCATGCATATGCTTAAGGACAGCATGTCCCAACCCTTCTTCTGGGAATGTCTGAAAGGGAGAGCCACACAGGCCTTGCGCGTGCGTGTGGATGCTCACTGGCCCGCCATCATGCTACCGCTGCTGCCAGTCTGCCGCTGTGGTTTTTGGCTGTGCTGCCACTGCAGAAGCATGACATCCTAGGCGGATACCTTGCCTGCCTGGTGGTAGATCTCATCCTGGTGTTTCTAGACTCCTGGTGGATTTTCAGTTGAAAGCCTATATTCGAGGGACTTTGTAATCCTATGAGTATTGGACACTAAGGGCCCGATATTTGAAAAGCAAGTACACGGTTTACAGCCCAGGAAACCACGTAAATGCCTTAGATGGGGATATTCAGTGCCAGTTACATGGTTAGTGCCGTTGAATCTCCCCTCCAATCTCCCCTATGCATGTCGGGGGCATTCTGGGGAGGAGCAGAGGTGACAACAAGTGCTAACCAGGCAGCTGCAATATTGCATGTTAGCGATTTGCGCCTTAAAAACAGGCGAGGAAAACCTTCACCTATCTTTAAGGCGCAGCAGCTGCCCGAATAGCTACTGTGGCTTTCGGCTTTTGCAGCAATCCCCAGATATTCAATGCTGATGCTGCATATGACCTCAGCATTTAATGTCCGGGGTTAAGCGTCAGAAGCGAAGGGGCGCATAGCATGCCCAAATCAATATTGGGCCCTTAGAATTGTTTAAACATAGGAAAGTTAGCTTTATGAGCATGGGTGACTTCATTTTGTTGCAATATACAGTAGCTAGGGTGTCTCAAATAAGGGAAAATCCTTTTTAGCTAAGAGGCAGAGGGCTATTTTCCAAAGGTTCCTTTTTCATGTTGGTGAGTTGTGAATTTTCAGACCACAATGGGTCAAAATTTCAAAAAACAAAGCTGAGCTCTTAAATTGAGGATTCTATGCTAGGCACCTAAATTTGTACCCTATTTTCAATCAAATATAAGCCTAAGATTTCTGCTGAAAATTTACCAAAATTTAGGAATTGGGGCATGCAAATCAGAAAGCAAACACATGCAGAGAATCTGTGCTGTACCCCTCACAGTGGGGGATAAGGTGCAAATATGGCATCTGATGATGTTGGGGGCCTGCTATGGGATCAGGCAGGGTGTCCTCAGTGTCCATCATGTGAATCGGATATATGAACCCCCCTGGGTTCCTGTTCACCTAGGCTGCAGGGAACATAATACAAGGCCTCTGGTGTGTGGGGAGGGAACACTCCCCTCCCTCAAACAAGCCTCCTTCTGAGTTCTCCTAAAGAAACCCAACCTGGATCCCAGCTCGCCCATCTTGTTCTGACCCATAGCCAGCGTACCCTTCCTGGCAAAAAACATAGAAATCATTGTCCAAGTTCAGCTCCAGGAACATGTTGACCAATATGCACCCCTTGACAACATCAACATGGGTTTCGCCTCCAGCACAGTACCGAAACTCTATTGATCTCCTTACTATCAATACTCATCCCAGGAATGGAGAACAAATCTAATGGCTTCATACTGCTTTTCCTGGACCTCTCCATAACGTGTCTCATCAAAAGCTGCTAAACCAGCTCCACTGGTTCAGGGGGTTCAGGACAAGCCTCTCAAATGGTTTCACTCATAGGTCTCCCAGCGCAGCCAACAGGTAAAAAATAGGGCACAGCACATCATTCCCTTATACCCTGCTGCAAGGAGTGCCTCAGGGCTCTGCACTCTCCTCCCTGCTCTTCAGTATTTACATTTGACCACTGTGCACGAAGATCCAGGAGTTTAACATCAGCTACCAGATCTACAGTGATGACATAATAATATATACTCCATTCTCCACGGATGCTCCTGACTACTCCAGATTCTCAGCCTGCTTTACTGAAATAGTCAAATGGCTTCAACTATGCAACCTGGCAGACAACTTCAGCTAGATTGAAATTCTCCACATAACCAAGGACCTCACATTCATGCCTCTCACAATCATCAGACTTGACAACACAGATCTCCAGGACAAAACCCAAATCAGACACCTCGGGTTACCCTGGACAAGTAGCTAAGTTTCCAAGCCCACATCTGAAACATGACCAATGCAGTCTACGTCAAGCTCAGAATACTACGCATCTATGCCCCTCCTTTCCTCTGACAATTTTCATGCAGTGTGCCAAGCTACCATCACCCCCCTTTTTGACTATTGCAACTCCATATATCAAGGGTTACCTAAGCACTCCATCCTACCGCTACAGCTTGCACAAAACACCACAGCCCGTGCCATCTTTGGAACTCCCAGACACTCCCAAATCATCTCCCCCCCCCCCTGCCATTAAAATCCCTCCGCTGGCTATCGCCACTCAAATCAAATTCAAAGTTCTCATCATCATTTATGAAGCTCAGAGCAGCCTTACCACTAAACACCTCCAGACATCAGTCAGCTTCCTCAGCACCACAAGACCATGCAGAAAGAGCACATGGAATCTGCTTAGTTTGCCACCAAAGATCTGCAAGAGCAGCCAATATGCTCGCCTAAGATCCTTTGCACTCTATGTCTCTACCTTCTGGAGCACTCCACCCCCCACTCTATGAAGCATCCAGTCAACTCAAGACTTCAGAAAGCACCTCAAGACATAACTCTTCTAAGAGCACTATGGTAGATAGCGGCATACCACTCAACACAAGAGCGCCCCCTCCCTAGCCCATAGCATCTCCCCTACCCTACCACCATAGACACCTGCAACAAATCAGTCCCCCCTATTTTTCCCCTGTATCCTTAACTCCTAGAGGGTGTTTCTGATTCATGTCTCTTTTCACACTGATGTAATTAATTGTAATTTTTTCTGCTCAACCTTATTTGGCTGTTCACCATTTTGAATGGTAGAAAAACGATACACCAAAATCAGTTAAATAAATAAACACCCCTCTTATATACCTCTCTCATATGGCTTGGATATCCTGCTAGCCATTGTGAAGTATGTATCCCATGTGGGTGGAATGGGGGTGCTAGATCACGTGAATCAGGAGGTCAAACACAGTGAGCACACAGATATTGGGGGGAGGGGGAGAAACACATGCTCTGGGCAGCCTGCCAGCCAGTACCACAACCACATGGCCCACCATAATGGACACCAACGTCTGTGGCCTGATATCTTCAAGGGTGGGTGAAGGCAGTCCACTGAAAGTATCCATGCTGCCCCAGCCCAGCCCAGCTCTCCCTCCCCCTCCCCCCCTCCCCCTCCCCACACATATGGAAGAGCCCTATGGAAGTGGCCAAATCAGACTGAGCACCCCAACTGTCAGGGAAGCAGAGCCCCACAGGACGTTGGGAGCCCAAAAATGCTACACATTTCTATGGAATGGCTCAGCCCATGGGCAAGGGGACCAGGAAGGGGACACTGATCAGTGAACTCCAACACTGAAGGTCCATATTTATGAATATGTCAAAAAGCAGCGGACCAGGCACAGATCCCTGTGGTACACCACTATTCACCTTTCTCCATTGGGAAAATTGGCCATTTAGCCCTACCCTCTTCTTTCTAACTTTTAACCAGTTCCTGATCCACAATAGTACTCTGCCTCCTATCCAATGACTCTTTAGTTTTGCCAAAAGTCTCTGATGAGGGACCTTGTCAAAGGCTTTCTGAAAGTCCAAATACACTATATCAACCGACACACCTTTCTCTACCTGTTTATTCACACCTTCAAAAAAACATAACAGATTAGTAAGACAAGATCTTCCTTGTCTAAAGCCATGTTGGCTGTCTCCCATCAAGCCATGACTATCTACATGTTCAGCAATTTTGTTCTTTATGATGATTTCTACCATTTTTCCCAGTACTGACGTCAGGCTCACCGGTCTGTAGTTTCCCGGATCACCCCTGGAACTCTTCTTAAAAATTGGCGTTATGTTGGCCATCCTCCAATCTTCAGGTATTACAGATGATTTTAATGATAGTTCACAGATTACTAATAACAGGTCTTCAATCTCATATTTCAGTTCTTTCAACACCCTTGGATGTATACCATCCGGTCCAGGTGATTTGTTACTCTTCAGTTTATCAAATAGTTGTAATACATTTTCCAGATGTATCGATATTTCCTTCAATTCTTCCACACTTTTAAATACTACGTCAGTCATGGGAACATCCCTACAACTTCCTCGTTAACCGAAGCAAAGAAGTCATTCAGTCTCTCTGCTATCGCCTTGTCGCCTCTTAGTACCCCTTTAACCCCTCTATCATCTAATGGACCAACTGACTCTCTCAGAGGTTTTTTGCTGCAAATGTACTTGAAAAAGTCTTTATTACACGTGTTTGCTTTTGCAGCAAGCTTCTTCTCAAATTCTCCCATTGCCTACCTTATCAATGCCTTGCATTTAACTTGCCAGTGCTTGTGCTGTTTCCAGTTTTTGTCATTTGGCTCTTTTTTTTCCATGTCCTGAAAGATGCTTTTTTGGCAACAACAGTCTCTCTGACCTCACCTTTAAACCATGCTGGCAGTTTTTTGGACTCCCTTCCACTTTTCTTAAAGCGTGGAATACAGCTGGTCTGAGCTTCCAAGATAGTATTTTTAAACAACACCCAAGCTTTATGTAAGTCTTTAACATTTGCAACTGCTCCTTTTAGTTTTTTCTTAACTATTTTCCTCATTTTATCATAGTCTCCCTTTTGAAAGTTAAAAGGTAGTACTGTAGATTTCCTTACTATCCCTCCTCCACTAATTAAATCAAACGGTATCATGCTATGATCACTATTGCCAAGTGGCCCCAACACCCTTTTCTCTTGCACCAGGTCTGGTGTTCCACTAAGGACTAGGTCCAATATGGCTTCCCCTCTGGTCAGTTCATGAACCAGCTGCTCCAAGAAGCAGTTATTTATTTCATCTAGGAACTTTATCTCCCTAGCATGTCCTGCTGTGACACTGACCCAGTTGATACCAGGGTAATTGAAATCACCCATTATTATTACTGTGCTGTAACTTTTGTTAGCGTCCTTGATTTCTTTGAGCATTTCATCATCCATTTGTTCATTCTAGCCAGGCGGTCGATAGTACACCCTCACTGCCATCGCCTTCCCCTTTTTACGTGAAATTTCAATCCATAGAGATTCTACAGCAAATTGTGTTTCCTGCAAAACTTGAATCCTTTCTGACTTAATGCCCTCTGTGACATAGAGCGCAATCCCTCCACCAATTTGATCATCTCTATCATTACAATATATTTGTACCCAGGTATCACAGTGTCCCATTGGTTGTCCTCCTTCCACCATGTCTCTGAGAGTCCAATCATATCTAACCTCTCATTTAGTGATATATTCTGACTCTCCCATCTTATTTTTTAGACGTCTAGCATTTTCATACAAGCATTTTAGAGACTGTATTTTATTCATATTAATCTGTCTATTGGTAGGCATGGGTAATTTGGAATCTTTATGCTCTGTCTGCTCGATACTCAAGGGCATTTGGGCTACTTTACTCTTTTTTGGCACCTTTGAATACTGCCCCATCCCCCACTGTGCTCTGCTGACTCCAATTCTGATTATAAGGCCAGACTGGCTAAAGCATGGAGCAGAGGCCCTATGTCCTGATACCTCCACAGCACATAACACCATTAGCCCTCTGACAACTATCCATTGCATATGCAGATGTGAACAGCAGTCAGTCAGGACAGCTGTTGATGTGTCTTTGGATGTTTGTCCATTGTCCTAGCAGGGTCACTCCTGGGCTAAGGCCCTGGTTTTGGGGCTGTCAGTCAGCTGTTGTGCACTGCTTTGGCAGTTTCACCATGTGGGCCCTCTTCCCTGGTGGCCTAGGCAATAGCCTAGCTATTCTGCTGTCTTTCTTGTGGCTAAGGATCCTACTTCCTGCCACCTCCTCTTCCCTTCCACTCAGGTGTCTAGCATCTCCTTTTCCCTTTCCATCCCTCCTCTCCCAAGATGGTCAGCATCTTTCCTTCCCTTCTCTTTCCTTTACCCTCACCCAGGTGATCCATGTCTCCTCCTCCTCTCCCCCTTCCTCTTCACCCAGATGTCCAGCATTTCCTCTCCTCTCCCCTTCTCTAACCCCTCCCCAGTTATCCAACATCTGCTCACTTAACCCCTTTCCTCAAATCATGTCATTAGCTCCCTATCCATTTGCACATTGAGTTCAAATTTCTCCTACTGAATTACAATTGCATTCATTTTGCTGCTCCTCATTACCTCTCCTCTCTTATCTCTCCCTACACCCCTCTTTGGGAACTCTGCTCCTTCTATCTGTGCATTGCCAGCTCCAGAATGTGTTCTTTCCACCTTACTGCACTGCATGCCTGGAACAGGTTACCTGAGTCAGTGTGTCAGGGTTAGGGTAGCCAGATACCTTTGGTCCAAAATCAGGACATTTTTTCAAAATATAACACTTTAAAAAAACAACTTTTTATTAGCATTAAACACAATAAAACATTATTTACATGTATTTATTGTTCGAAGATATTTGATTTGGCAGATTTTCGTCAGCCAAAATCATTTTGTACATATCACCACAAGATTATGACTAGTTTATTTTAACTTGAAGCAAGCATTTTACAATTTTAATTAGTTTCATTTCTCCATTTTATGTACAATAAACAGATAAAAATAACTTCATTTGTACTATGTATTATAATGTTCATCTTAATCTTCTGTCAAAATTTACAGAAATTTAGGACAAGTCAGGACAAAACCCCAAAATTCAGGAGAAAATCAGGACATTTTTCAAATCAGGACAAACTTCCAAAAATCAGAACAATCCTGGTAATATCAGGACATCTGGCAACCCTAGGCTCCATCTCTGGTCCTATTCAAATCCAGGCTAAAACCCCACCTCTTTTAGGCTACTTGTATTTATTTATTTATTTACATTCTCTTATATACCGTGCTATTCTGCATCAGTGCGGTTTACATTGAACAAACTGGAATTACATTGAACAGGGCATTATAACTTGGAGATAACTATTTTACAGGGAACATGGGCCTTTTGGATCCTGAACCTTTATTCTCCTATTTATCACCCAGGTGTGTCAAGACCATCTCTAGTCCCTTCTCTGTTCTGCTTCTGTCTTGCGTAGTGTAAGCAATATTGAACATGGACTGTCTTCTGTGTGTATACTGTATGTACAGAGTAGCGTGGGCCTGTAGCACTTTAGAAATGATAAGCAGTAGTGGTGGTAGTAATCTCCCCTTCCCTTCTCAGTCACCCAAGTGTCCAGGAAGCCAGCCTTGTGGGGGAGAGGGGGAGGGTGGCATAACAACATCTCCACATCTGGCAAAGATAGTGATAGAGGGCTTCTAATCACCCATGCGATTAAAAGTCTTCTGTTGGAGGGGGAGGGAGCAGCAGGCCTCAAGCATATATATAGGCAGATGCTTAAAGACCCACC
The DNA here is from genome assembly GCA_033557465.1 of Ichthyophis bannanicus. NCBI lineage: Eukaryota > Metazoa > Chordata > Amphibia > Gymnophiona > Ichthyophiidae > Ichthyophis > Ichthyophis bannanicus. The sequence continues at coordinate 651,984,872 of CM066031.1, forward strand.
ATCCCACTGATAACAATTAGCTCTGCAGCTCTTTTCACAATGTGGAGGGGCCACGGTACCACACACACTCACACACACACGCACATGCACATACACACACACACACACGCACGCACATACACACACACACACACACACACACACACACACGCACATACACACACACACACACACACACACACAAGCACACACACACACACACACACACACACACACACACACACACACACACACTCAGGGTCTGCTTCCCAAGGCTGATGCCTAGTCCACCTAGTGGATAGGCTGGCCTTGATCCTACCCACTTACCAATTCTGTCAGTGAAATTTACCATTCTGCAAACTTAATGCATGCACTTATTATTTCTATATGATTGATATTTTTTTCTTTTCAGTGTCACGTGATTTTAATAATATGGAAAGCCGTTCTATTTAAAAACATTATAAAACATTCTGGTGCATACAAGCATTAAAAATGCAGTGTGGGATACAGACAGAGTGAGAAATGAAAATTTTCTGCATTAAATGGAATCATGCACATAACAGATTGCATAATGGAATTGGTGATTGTATCAAGAGCACATTTTTTCACAGGAACCAGTAAACTGATTACCTTCCGTACTTTTTACTACATTTTGTCAGGGTTTTTTTTAATGTAAACTAGCTCTGTTTAACACCATAATCATGGGTGCCATTAACATTTTAACTGATGAAAATAGTTTGTTAAGAGGATTTTTATTAACAGAGGGCCTGATATTCAAACAAAGGCTAAGTTCCTAAATTTCAGACCTAAATGTGTGCCCAAGTTTTCGCCACATTTAGCAGCATAAGTTTTCAGCTGAAAATTCATCGTAATTTAGGAACTTGAAAGTTGTTTATAAATTTAGACCTGCTATTCATTTGCTTAGCTTTACAAGCCTAGTGCTGAACAGTAGTGCTAGGCGCCTAATGTGTTCCCCATGTTGCTACTTACATTTTAGGCATGTAAATTTAGGTGTTTAATGAAATTTTGAGCACAAATTTAGGGCTTCAATCCTAGTAAATTTTCAGAGGCCAATTTAGGAGCACAACTCTCAGAGTTAGAAGCTCAGAGAGTGCTACCACCATTAACATGCATTGCTTACTGCAGGGTCCATTTTGAGGGTAGTTTTACGGGGCATCTAGGTTAAGTGGGCTGTAGGTCATCTATTTGTCTCTATAAAATACCAGCATAAATCCTGCAGAGATTGTGCCTAGATTGCAGACTTGGACACCATGCCTGCTCTAGCGTAGATGTAGGGTCAGTGCCACCTTTCTTGCTGTACTGTGTGAACAATTACTGTGCTCCCCTCCCCCCATTCTCCGACTGATTCCAAAGAAGCCTTTCACAAGCCTTTTTTTGTCCCAACTCAGGGGCATGTTTACTAATATTATGTTAAGTACCACTGTGCCCATAAAAATAAATGAGTGTTGCTGCGCTTAGCACACACTAACATTTGCAAATGCACTTTAATATTTATTAAACATGCCCCTTAATAAGTGTATGAGATTCAGAAAAGAGCGGTCACGGTAAATATTACAGTGTGCTTTAGAATGTCCAAAAGCCTATTTGGAAACCTGAACAAGCCGGATTACTATAGATCCTTACATATCGTAGGAACTCCATGACAATAGAATAAATGACCTTGGTCATTCACTCAGACTACTACTACTACTACTGAGCATTTGTATAGCACTACAAGACATACACAGCCCTGCACAGACATGTAAGAGACAGTCCCTGCTCATCAGAACTTACAATCTAGTCAAGACAGACAACATAAGGGAAACACAAGGAGATCAGGTGAGTCAAGAACCAAAAGTGGCAGCAAAGAGGTGAGTTTTCAGCTTGGATTTGAAAAGGGTTAGAGAAGGTGCCTGGCGTACAGACACAGGTAGTTTGTTCCAGGCATAAGATGCAGCAAGGTGAAAGGAGCGAAGTCTGGAGTTAGCAATAGAAGAGAAAGGCACAGATAGCAGTGATTTGCCAGAAGAGCGGAGTTCCCAAGGAGGGGTGTAGGGCGGGATAAGAGAGGAAAAGTAGTGAGGAGCTGCAGAGTGAATGCACTTATAGGTTAGCAGGAGAATTTGAATTGAACTGCTAGGTACGTATGACCTAGATTGGCCACTGTTGGAAACAGGATACTGGGCTTGATGGACCTTGGTCTGACCCAGTATGGCATATCTTATGTTCTTATGTTCTTAATTGGATGCAGAAACGGATAGGGAGCCAATGAAGTGAATTGAGAAGAGGGGTAATATGAGCATGATGAGGCTGGTGAAAGATTATCTGTGCAGCAGAGTGTTGAACAGATTGAAGGGGAGAGAGATGATTCAGAGGGAGGCCAGCAAGAAGTAGGTTACAATAGTCAAGACGGGAGGTGATTATGGAGTGGATAAGTGTCTTAGTAGTGTGTTCAGAAAGGAATGTGTGAATTTTGTTGATGTTATAGAGAAAGAAATGGCAGCTCTTAGATATCAGATGGATGTGTGTGGAGAAGGAGAGAGAGGAGTCAAAGATGACCCCATGGTTGCAAGCTGAGGAAGCAGGGAGGAGTAGAGAGTTATCCACTGAGACTGAGAAAGGAGGACGAGGAGATTTTGGAGGGAAAAATGTAAAGCTCAGTTTTGGCCATGTTCAATTTCAAGTTGCAGTGAGACATTCAAGCAGCAATGTCAGAAATGTAGGCAGAGATCTGGGTCAGGATTGCTGGAGAGATTTCAGGTGTAGAGAAGTCAGGTGTAGAGATTTCAGGTGTAGAGAAGTCTAGGAGTCATCAGCATAAAGATGGTACTGAAAGCCATGGGAAGAGATGAGCGCACCAAGGGACTGGGTATAGAGAGAGAAAAGGAGTGGACCCAAGACAGACCTTGGGGTACACCAACTGAGAGCAGGATAGCAGCAAAGGAGGATCCACCAGAAAGTGCGATGGGAGAAATAAGAGGAGAACCAGGATTGTACAGAACCCTTAAAACCAAGCGAGGACAGGGTATCAAGGAGAAGGTTGTGGTCAACAGTGTCAAAAGCAGCAGAGAGGTCAAGAAGAATGAGGACAGACTAAAGATAGATCCTCAGCAAGCATAGAATAAATCACAAACTAAAAATAAAATTATATGTATAAAAATTAATGGAAACCCCAATAAATCAGGCTCTGCATGCAATACAACACCAGAGAAACAGAAAGAGCTGCATGTGTTCCTGTACTGGCCGCTCCCTAGTGGCCCAGCAGCCCAATCCCCCCACCAAGTGATTTGATGGCATTGGGGGCTTCCCATGATGCCGCGGTCCCCCAGTGGCAGGTGGGGGAGTCCTGCCAGTGCAGCGCTGGCATCTGGATGCCGCTTTCAGCCCGGTTCACCAAACATGGCCCGTGTCAGGAACCAGTTCACGCAAACCAGGCTGAACCGGCTGGATCCCACCACTGTCTCTATCTCTTTATGTCCCCCACCCTGTGTCTGCTGTCTAACCCTCCATCCCCTCCTTTGTTTCCAGCATGCACCCTCCATCCTCTATGAGCCTTACTCCTGTCCAACGTGACCTTCATCCCCAATGACTCCTACCCAAAGTCCAGCATCTACCCTCCATTCCCTTATGCCCCCATCCAGTGTCCAGCTTCTGCTCCCCACCATTGGCTCTCAGCCCCCAATGCCCCCAGCACAGGTCCAGTATCTGCCCTTCATCCCTCATGTCCTACCCCATATCCATCATCTGTCCTTCACCCAATATCCACTATCTGCTCCCATCACGTTATGACCTCACACCATGTCCCAGCTCTGTTCTCAACCCCATATCCAGCATCTAATCCCCCACTCCATCATCTGCCCTCTATCCCTTGTGTGTGCTCTTGACCCCTCCACCCCTTCCTTTGTATCCAGCATCTGTTCTCTGCTTTCCTTTCTTCTTATCCAGCACCTGCACCTGCCTCTGCCGCTCTCCTCAACATCTGCTAGGCCCCTAGAACATGCATCTCTGTGCTCCACCACTGTCGCTTTTCCTGTTCCAGCAGTAGCCTCCCCATGCTACCCACCACCATTGCAATTTCCTGTTCTGGCTGCAGTCTTCCCATGCTGCCCACTGCCACTGCTTTTCTTGCTCTGGTAGTGGCAATGGATCTCCATCTTAAAAAAAAAAGCACAGATCTTTGTGACTCCATGCTTGGAAGGCTGGTGCTGGTCCCTGCTTCCTCTGACACAAGCTCACATCTGAAGAGGGGGGACCAGACTAGCCTGCCAAGCACAAAGTGACAAAGACCTGAACATTTCTTTTTTTAAAGTTGGAGATCCGTCGCTACTGCCAGAACAGAAAAAGTTGTATTGTACAAAAATGAAAAAGAGGTCTCAAACTTGAGTGAATAACAATCAACTATCACCAAGAAAATTCACTCTATAAGTATATTCAAAATATATCTTTTAAAATGATTTTACTTCTTGCCTACAGGTCTCAGATAAACGGTAATGTTGACACTCTTTGCATGGGTAAGAAAAACTCCCCAATTTTGTGTCCGTTTACATCAATGACCTTCGGCTTTTTTTCTTTTTCTGTTGCACGCAATTTAAAAATTCTTAATGTACAAACACTTATCTTATGTAGTATGTGATCCGTTTAATTTTCTTTGTCCAACTTTAAAGTTGGACAAAGAAAATTAAATGGATCACATACTACATAAGATAAGTGTTTGTACATTAAGAATTTTTAAATTGCGTGCAACAGAAAAAGAAAGAAAGCCGAAGGTCATTGATGTAAACGGACACAAAATTGGGGAGTTTTTCATACCCATGCAAAGAGTGTCAACATTACCGTTTATCTGAGACCTGTAGGCAAGAAGTAAAATCATTTTAAAAGATATATTTTGAATATACTTATAGAGTGAATTTTCTTGGTGATAGAACAGAAAAAGTGGCAACAGCGGTGGGGGATGGTAGGCGACAGGCAGATGGCATGGGGAGGCTGCCACTGAATCAGCAATTGCTTTTCCCTCGCCTCCCTTTGGAGTCACCATCCTGTGCAAACGCTCAGCTTGCACAGTGCATCACGTCAGCCCTGAGTAGATGTAAATGTCTGCAGGTAGATAATTGAATTATGAGGGTGAATTAAGGTATTTTATAATCTGCATGCATACTTCGTTACTTACCACAGTAAAAGTTGATATGTGCAAGCCATCATGTATACTTTTACTCCTAACAAAATTTTATAAGCTATTTCTGTGCATATATTTCCAACTATGAATGAAAATGGCTTTATAAACTGACCCTCATTATGCAATAATAGGGTGTGTCAATTTTGAAGATGGCATAAATTCAAAAAGCATTAGTGAAAAAATGACACAATTTAATGTGGCAAATAAACAACTAGCTTTAAATTTTGTGTAATATGTTATTTACCTACCTGTAATTTCTAGGAAACTATGAAAAAATACACAAATTACTGAAATATGTGTAAGTGCTCTGATAATAGTTTTTATGTGTTTGCATTGCATATTAATACTTTTTGTGCCTCAATTATCAATTTGTCTTACTTATTTCTGTGTTGGGGTCTACATGGTGAACTGGTTCAATATAAAAATAAATAGCAATTGGACACAAGGTCCCAGGCATCTCCTTTTCCAGCTGCACATGTTGAAAGAACAGTGTGAGGAGGTTAGGAAGAGAGTCAAGCCTACAGTGAGAAGGTCAGCTTAGTATGGTTACAGTGAGTCTGTTCTGCAAACTATGTTGTGCAGTGAAGAGGAACAGCAGAGAGGAGATGCAGTGGAGAAGATATTGAAGATCAGAGGTGAAAGAGATGAGAAGACAGCTTGGAGACAGCAGTGTGAGACCCAGGAAAACACCATCCATCAACACTGAGGCAACTACACTCACCCAATTACTTGACTGGAGCTCCGGAGTCTCTGAGCCTCCTCTTACCTGTACCATGACAACAGCAGAGATCAAGGCATTTTTTAGCAAGTCTATGGTGGTTCCAGATTGGCCAACTCACACCCAGTCCATAGATAGGTGTGTAAAAATGACAACTGAGGCTGCTGGTCATGTGTACAATCAGGAGAGGAGGGAACATTATATTTGGGGTCAGATGGTCAGCTGGGAACTTATGAGCCGAAAGAGAAGCAAACAAGATATGGCTTCTTTGCTGGATCTTGTTAAAAAACATTAAATTAACTGCATAAATGACATTTCAAAGACAATTATGTGGCTATAGGTGGTGTTCAGATGATTTGTATGTTCAAATAAATATTACTTAATTTCCACATATTTCAACTGTGATTTGATGCAGGTAAGACTCACTTTAAGCAGTTTGAAGATAGCTTTAGATTCAGCATGCAGCATTGAATAATTTAGTCACTGGTAGTTTGTAAAGTTCGGAAAAATAAACATCTACCCCTAAACTTGACCTGCCCTAATGCAATAACATATGTTAATAGGGTTCTTGTGCATGAATTGTTAGTAAATAACTTCTGAAAAAACAAATGAAAGAACCAGTTTCTGAACAATATTACACAAAGTTTGTCAGATCACAAAATGTTATCTGTTCAGAGAACTCAATAGCAGAGAGGCAGATGATGAGGGATAATAAAGGATATTAGAGAAAGGTATTCATCCGAAACATAAAAGATATGGATGTTTTGATTAGACAGCACCACATTACGAAACCCCAAACTTGCATTAGTAGCATTTTCTTAATTAAACTGCAGCTGTTTTCCGGCAATCATCACGGACTATGACACACTAAAGGTAACTTCCATGGCTTCTTTAAAGAAAACTGATTTATCTCAAGTATCTTCTAAATTCAAATGCAGTCAAGAGACTGAAGATGGTTACGTTCAGATTTGTTATGAATGTTAATCAATGATTTTTAATTTGCTGAAGATCTAGGTAGACCATCAGATGGTCTCTACATGTTTTAAGTTCACAAAATCTCTGTCACACTTCCACAAAAGGAGTTTCATATCAAATTGACCAATAGAGTTTTGAACCCATTTTTCATCCCCCAAAGTGCCACTATATCATCATTAAGAAAAACATGTATCAAGTAACTCATGCAGAAGGATAACCCACCAGAATTTGTTATGTTATGGTTTTCCCTTGCTAAATCCAGTAACTTTGTTAATGACACTTTGCAAGTCTTTTTCAATACTGATTTTATGTACATAAAATAAGACATTCAGCTGCTGCCGTTGCTTGGGCATCTTAGATAAAGACAATCCTAACATGGATAATGTTTTGAACTATCATTGACTTTTGGGGAGCACTATCATCGACTTTTGGGCAATTCTAGAGCACTCAGTTAGATCAATGATGGATGAATTTTGCATAAATATATTAAATAATTAAACATTAACATTAAAATATAAAATTATATAGAAAACAGAAGAAACTTTGAAATTCAAAGGTAAGCATTTATTATGTAGCAATCTCAAAACCAAACTAATAGATCAACCAAATACAGCACATGGAAATAAAACAAGCAAGCGGTGAAGAACATGTTAGAAGCACTGCACATAGGTACCTTCCCTCGATCAGTATGATTCAAATGCTCTGTCCCCAGCTCTCTCTCTATATATCAGTGAGTGGTGTTCATGTGTGTGTAGGCATGGGTGAGTGAGTAGGTAGGGGAGATGTGAGACTGACTGGATCAATTGTGAGCTGGCGAGCTGTGTACATGTAAGTGAGCGTATGTAAGTGAATGGTTGGGAAGGGAGGAAAGAAGATCCGTGAGTGCGGTGGGTTGTGAGTGGACTGGGAGTGTGAATGGGTGGAATGTTCCAGGGAGTGGGAGGATGATGAGATGGGTTTGCATAGCCCACTCAATATGGTGTCTGGCTCCATATTCACCTCGGTCTCTTCCTCACACTCTTTCCTCCCTCAACACCCCCTACCCCTCACACATTTTTTTATTCAACACGTTCATACTCTTCATCTTATGTTTTTCTCCCTCTCCCTTCCTTTTCTGTATCTCCTGTGAAATGGAGATGGGCAGGAAAGCAGGCAGGGGGTCAAATCACCATACAGGGTCAAATCTCCAGTTGTCTCTTTTTCTTTGCCAGGCTGGTCCTAGGTTTCCTGCTTGCCTTGCTTATTCATGTCTCCCTTGTTTTCTCCACTTTTGGCAGACAGAGCCCTGGTTTCCTGCCAGTCTCACCGCTGACATCATATCCTGCTCTCTCTTGGGCTCCTCGCTTGCCTCAGCATTCCATTTCTGTTGCTGGCCGGGTCTGAAGATCTTTGCTGACTCTATTTCATCATGCCATTAAGCAGCTGTAGAGGGGCATCTCCTCTTCCAATGCTGACAAAGTCTGGATTCCCTTTGGCATGCTAATGTTGCTGCTTCAGCTCTTGCCCTACAGCCCTTGATTTTAGGCATGTTTTGCTTAAGCAATATTGGCTACTGGGAAGGATCCATCTATTCATCTGTCTCTCTGTCTGTCTGTACTGTATGTCCATAAGCACCGATTTGCGCATGTGCAAACAGATGCATGCTACTTCACTTTGACTGGCAGGGCTGGGTGTAAAAAGCTAGTAGGACTCCTGGAGCCCTGCTAGCAAAATGAGAGGAGCAGTGGGCTTAAATGGCATGTGGGAGTCACTGGGTTCTGATGAGAATGAATGGCACTGAAGAGCAAGTGGGAGTCCCTGGACCACACCAGCTGGAAGAGGGAGAGAGCTATCCTGAAGAGTTGGTGGAAGTCCCCAAGTCCTGCTGGGAGAAAGGAGAAGCTGCACTGAAATGCCAGTGGGAGTCCCTGGTCTCACCAAAAGTAAGAGTGGAGAAGCCACACAAAAGGACCAGCTGGAGTCCCTAGTCTTGTCAACACCAAGTAGGAAGTGGCAGGTGAGGGGATGGAACACAAGAGAAGGGACAGTGATAGGGAGGAGAAAAGTAGAAGAAAATGGTAGAATTTTATTTTATTTTATTTGTTTGTGAGTTTTATATACCACTATTTCAGGTAATCAAAGCAGTTTACATTTAAAACAACAGTTACATTGAAACATCTTAAACGTTTAACAGGTACAAAACAAAATCAAAGTAATTTAAATGATTGAAATATTATAACTTATTTACAGATAATGCTTATTGAGATATGGATAAGCTGAATAAGAGTGGGTGTTGAATGAGAAAAAAATGTATTAGTATTATATGAGGGGGTTAGGATATAATGGAGGGTTTGTGTATATTATGCAAGCTCATGGATTAGGGAGGGTGATCAATTTGGTTGAAATGTTCAATAAATAGATATGTTTTGAGGTGAGACCGGAATAGAGTCAGGTCAGTGATATTTCTGAGCTCATCAGGTAGTTGATTCCTGAGTGAAAGGGATACATATTCAAAAGCCTTATTGCTAATGTTTTGTTTTGTTTTTCTAAAATCAGCTGGGGTAGTGAGCATATTGTTGGATTGACCCCATCTTAATCGGTCATTGGGTGCTACTTTGATAAGTTGGGAAAGAGTTGGTGGTGCTAATTTTCGTATGATTTTGAAAGTGGTCAGTATTAATTTGTATTTTATTCGGCTTTGTATGGGAAGCCAGTGTAGTTCGTGTAGAATAGGGGTGATATAGCCCATGCGATGAGAGTTGTGGATTATTCGAGCAGCTGTATGTTGCGCCATTACTAATGGATGTAGCAATATTTTAGGAAGGCCATGGAGGAGACTCTTACAATAGTCGATGTGAGGCATTATCATAGCCTGCATCAAGGTTCTAAAGTCAGAGTGATGCAAGAGGGGCTTTAGATGGTGTAGGAGTCTGATTTTATTGAATATTGTTTTAGCTGTGATTTTGATGTGTGTTTTGAATGAAAGGTGTCTGTCGAGTGTTATACCTAAGCATTTTACTTCGTCCTTCACTTCAAAGTTAAATCCATCAATATTTATAGTTTGTGGTGGGGTCTAATTTTGGTTTCTGGATATTATCAGGACTTCTGTTTTATTGTAGTTAATGTTCAGTCTGTGATTTTTTAGCCAATGAGCTATTTCTTTGAAACACGAGATGATGATATCAAAGTTAGGTTTGTTGATGTTAAAAGGCATGTACAGCATTAAGTCATCTGCGTAGATGGCATAATCAATTGAGAATTTTTTTATTATGTGGCAGATGGGTTGAATATAGATATTAAACAGTAGTGCTGAGAGTGCAGAGCCCTGAGGTAAACTGGTGGTTTGGGGATATGGGTTAGAGTAGGAGTGGTCAATGCAAACCTGCTGTGTTCTGTTGAAAAGGTAAAATATAAACCAGTTTAATGGATCTAGGAATATGAGAATAAAGGCCTGATTGTTGCTGTCGATCCCCTTTATGATATTGTTGTAGATGGCTAACATCAAGGTTTCAACACTATGGTAAGGCCTGAACCCGTATTGGTTATCGTTGAGAGGGGAGTGGAGGACTATGTTGCATATATACGTTTTTTTCTATTATTTTAGCCAGTAAAGGTAGACTGGAGATGAGTCTGTAGGAGGAAAGATTGTTTTCGTCCTGGGCTTTGTTTTTTAGTATAGGGCGTATGATGGATTTTTTAAGGTCATTAGGCGTGTATCCTTGTGAGAGGGATAGGAGTGGCACTATATGTAAAAACAACTATTAAAGCTTTGGAATTACAGAGCTTAAAAGGGAGAGAGGAGGCATTGTGGGTTAAACTAGAAAGAGGGAAAGAGAAATCTATTTGCATTGGAGTGATATACAGACCTCCCTCACAAGAGGAAGAGGTGGACAGAGAGTTAATTGAAGACATAAGCAGCATTGCTAGGAAAGGGGAAGTGCTACTGATAGGAGATTTCAATATGCCAGATGTTGATTGGCACATTCCTGCTGCAGTATCATCTAGAAGTAAGGAGATCCTGGATTCTCTACAGGGAGAACTATTCAGGCAATTGGTAACAGACCCCACACGTGAAGGGGCCATACTGGACTTGGTGCTTACCAATGGTGAAAGTGTTTCTGATGTCATAGTGGGAGATCATTTTGCATCCAGTGATCACCAGATGGTGTGGTTCAGTATTAGGACTAGGGCTGTTAGAATCCAGTCCAAGGTGAGGATCTTAGACTTTAGGAAGACTAACTTTGCGAAGATGGGCCAATACCTCAGGGAGTCGTTAGTGGGATGGGAACAGCTGGGGGATGTAGAAAAACAGTGGGCAAATCTGAAAGGGGGTATTTTAAAGGCAACCAACCTTTTTGTTAAAATGGTAAATAAAGGCAAAAGGAACAGGAGACCGCTATGGTTTTCAAAGGAAGTAGCTGAGAAAGTGAAGAAAAAGAGGGAGGCCTTCATGAAATACAAGAGATCACAGCGAGAGGAAGACAGGCATCTGTATTTGGAAAAACTTAGAGAAGCTAGCAAAGTAGTCAAGAAGGCAAAGATTCAAAAGGAGGAGGAAATAGCCAATGCAATAAAATGGGGGGATAAGACATTTTTCAGATATATTAGTGAGAAGAGGAAGGGCAAAAGTGGTATTGTCAGACTCAAGGGTGCAGGGGGGGAATATGTAGAAGCTGATAAGGATAAAGCGGAATTGCTTAACAAATATTTTTGTTCTGTGTTCACAGATGAAGAACCAGAAGCAGGACCTCAGAAAACACCCACAAATAAGAACAGAAGCGAGGGACATCTTGAACTATTTTCAGAAGACTGTGTTCGTGAGAAACTAGCTCAACTTAAAGTAGACAAAGCGATGGGACCGGATGGGATACACCCTAGAATACTGAGGGAACTTGGGGACGTTCTAGCAGCTCCACTGACTGACCTTTTCAATGCCTCGTTGGAGTCCGGAGAGGTGCCAAAGGACTGGAGAGAGGCTCATGTGGTGCCTTTACACAAAAGCGGAAGTAAGGATGTGGTTGAAAACTACAGGCCGGTTAGTTTAACTTTGGTGGTGAGTAAATTATTGGAAACGCTGCTCAAAGCGAAAATAGTGAGGTTTCTGGAGTCCAGCGGATTACAGGATCCGAGGCAGCATGGATTCACCAGAGGCAGGTCTTGTCAGACAAATCTGATTGATTTCTTTGACTGGGTGACCAGGGAGTTGGACCGAGGGAGAGCTCTAGATGTGGTGTATTTAGATTTCCGTAAAGCCTTTGACACTGTTCCTCACAGGCGACTTATAAACAAACTGAGCACCCTAGGGATGGACCCTAAAGTTACTGCTTGGGTTAGAAATTGGTTGGGTGGGAGGCGACAAAGAGTACAAGTAAATGGAGCTCACTCTGAGGAGAAGGATGTTACCAGTGGTGTGCCCCAGGGATCTGTCCTTGTTCCGATTCTTTTTAACATCTTTGTTAGTGATATAGCGGAAGGGCTGTCAGGTAAGGTTTGCCTCTTTGCGGATGATACCAAAATCTGCAATAGAGTAGACACCCAGGAAGGGGTAGATAACATGAGGAGGGATCTAGCTAAGCTTGAAGAATGGTCTAGAATTTGGCAGCTGGGATTTAATGTTAAAAAATGTAAGGTCATGCATTTGGGCTGCAGCAATCCAAGGGAGCAATACAGTATAGGAGGTGAAGTACTTTTGTCCACTAAAGAAGAGCGGGACCTAGGCGTGGTTGTGTCTGATGATCTTAAAGTAGCTAAACAGGTAGAAAAGGCGACGGCAAAAGCTAGAAGGATGCTTGGGTGCATACGGAGAGGAATGGCTAGCAGAAAAAAGGAGGTGATAATGCCTCTGTATAAGTCTTTGGTGCGACCTCATTTGGAGTATGGTGTGCAATTCTGGAGACCGCACCTTCAAAAGGATGTGAACAGGATGGAGTCGGTGCAGAGGGTTGCTACCAAAATGATTAATGGGCTTCATTATAAAGCATATGAGGACAGACTTAAGGATCTTAATATGTACACCTTAGAGGAAAGGCGGGATAGAGGTGATATGATTGAGATGTTTAAATACCTCCGTGGCATAAATGTTCAGGGAGAGAGCCTCTTTCAATTGAAAGCAAGTTCTGCTACGAGGGGACATGGGATGAGGGTGAAGGGAGAGAGATTCAGGAGTGATATGCGGAAATATTTCTTTACGGAAAGAGTAGTGGATCCGTGGAATAGTCTCCCAGTGGAGGTGGTAGAGATGAGGACAGTAACCGAATTCAAGAAAGCATGGGACCAACACAGAGGATCTCTAAAGGTAAAAAGTGGACTGTTGTAGTTGTTGTTATGGAAGGACAGACTAGATAGGCCATGTGGTCTTTTTCTGTCGTCATATTTCTATGTTTCTATGTTTCTAACATTAGGATGGGTGCTAGTTTGTTACATGAAGTTTTAATCCATTTAGCTGAGCAGGGGTCTGCTTTTGATGTGGTGGTGTTCATATTAGATATTTTATGTTTAAAGGATTCTAAGTGTATAGGATAGAATTTGTCCCAAGTTTCAGTGGGTTGGGTAATATCAGAGGGATATGATGGAGGGGCAGTTGAAGCGGAGTTTGTCCTTGCATAAAAGTCTGCTAGAGTTTTTGGTGAGATCAAGTTAGATTCTGTTGAGGAGTATGGGTGTGTCGTGAGTGATTTTACAATTGAGAATAGCTCTTTGGGTTTGTCAATTGATTTCAACAGGAGCGTTGCGTGGTATTCTTTTTTTTAATAAGATTTGTTTGATGATGATAATTTGAGAGCATACATAGTTATTTATCTCTGTTTTCTGTAGTTTTATTAGAGCACCAAGTGTGCTCGAGTTTTCTTAGTTCTCTTTTGATTAACCTTAATTTGTGCGAGTACCATTGTTTGGAAGGGTTTTTGGGGCTTTGATTTAAGTTCTGTGGTTTGGTGGCTTGGTTAAAGATAGATGGAGACAGAATATGGAGATAGAATAAAATGGAAGGGGTGGTGTTAGGAAAAAGGAAAGGGGCAGAGCATAAGGAAAGGGGCAGAGCATAAGGAAAGGGGCAGAGTATAAGGAAAGGGGTGCGTAGCATAAGGGACAGAACATAACAGAAGGAGTGGGGTTAGAGGAGGAAAGAGGGACACAGCATAAGGGAAGGGACAGGGTTAGAGGAAGGACTGAGAAGAGGGAGTGAGTTAAAGAAGGAAGAGGGAAGAAAGGGGGCACTGAAAGCTTCATGGCAGGGAGGAGAGAGAGTACAAAGTTTTGCAGGAGGGAAAAAGAGGGGAGAGAGACTGGAAGACAAAGAGGGGAGAACCCTGGCAAAGACATGAATACACATGTACACACACATCCATATCTTTGATACATGCACACATACATGCACATGCACACACATGGATGCATCACACAAAGCCCAACACAGATAAGCATGCATGGATACACATTGCCCCAGCACACACATACACATGCATGCATGTACACAAATGGAGGCCTGACATAAGCACACAGATATACACACACAGGCAACACAAACAGCCCTTGACACATAATGCCTGCTCCCAGCACATACTGCCAATACACATTCACACACTCATCTTCTCTGGCATCTCCACAAATGAAGGGCTAAACTCTCCCTGAGTCATTCTGCATACTATGCCCTCTCACCAGATATCCACTGACACATCCTCTGCTGACTTATTGAGGAATACTTTGCCCTGGCTACTTCATCCAAGTCCCCCATGCAGATCTTTCCTGAGTCTTGTGAATGGCGGAAAGAGGAAACACACCATTACGTGTCACTCTGCACTTTCCAACTTATTCAGTAAGCATGTATTGCACAAATACAAACACGTGCATATAAATGCATGGACAAACAGAAAATTAGATAAATGAAATCTCAACAGGAGGCACTTTCTTTTTTTTTTTTTTTTTTTTTAGAAATGTGCCAACCATAAATGTTCCTAAAACTAAAAAAGAAAAAAATATATATAGCAAATAAATCACAATTAAAAAATCTACATAGCTAGGCAAGGTATGATTGGAAGTAGATTGCCAGACCTTTTCTTCCAAGGCAATGGAGGGTAAAGTGATTTGCCCAAGATAACAAAGAGTGCCAGTGGGAATCAATCCGAGATCTCTTGGGGACTAGGATGTTGTTCTAACCACTAGGAGACTCCTCCACTCAAAATATGTGTACATAGGCCATAATGTGGAAAAGTATGAACGTATAATACGGGTGTCTTCTGAACTATCACTAAGTAGGCATGCATTTCATATTGCTACATCATTGAAAATGGGCACAGGCTTTTACATCTAGCTCACTTTTCATCTGCTTGGAGGTAATTGATTACATACACACTGCAATCAGGCCCCCTGTGGGGTGTGAGGGCAGAAAGAGAAACAAAAATGCCTTTCACTCCCTCAACATGTAGGTGGTATGCAATACTGCAGATATAATAACTGAGGCATACCCATGTTTCCCAAGCTTCTACCATGATGCCTACATTCTCTTGCTATCTGGCTTACATGGTCACTTTGAGAGTGATGGTTCTCCCCACCTCTCAAATACACACTAAACCCTAACAATCTGTGTTTCTCTCTACTGGACCCTTTGCTACCTCTGCCCACTCACCAAGGAAGCAGCTGGGCAGTCCCAGCTATGCCTACAAGCTCCATACACCAGCACTGACTTGCTCACTTTCATCTTTTCTACATAATCCCACAGAGGTTATAGGGGCTATACCCAGGAGACATGGTACATGCTCCCTATCATCAGGGTGAATAGAGGGGTGTTACATCATGCTCACAGGCAGATGAAGGCAGTTCTGAAAGAATGCTGGGAATCATAAAGAAAGGAATGGAGAATAAAACCAAGGATATTATAATGTCTCTGTATCGTTCCATGGTGCGACTGCACCTTGGATATTGTGTGCAATTCTGGTCACCGTATCTTAAAAAGGATACAGCAGAATTAGAAAAGGTACAGAGAAGAGCCACTAAAATCGTAAAGGGGATGGAAGGAAACCCCTATGAGGAAAAGCTTAAAAGGTTAGGGCTCTTCAACCTGGAAAAGAGACGGCTGAGGGGAAATATGATAGAGGTCTATAAAATAATGAATGGAGTGGAACGGGTAAACGTAGATCGTTTGTTTACACCATCAAAAAGTAGAAAGACTAGAGGACATGCAATGAAGTTACAATGTAACCCATTTACGACTAATAAGGGAAAATATTTTTTCACTCAATGCGCCAGTTGAACAACTGTATAACCTGTAAATAGCAAAATGTATATAGCTATCTACTCTGTAAATAGTTGCTAAGCAAGGTTGGTAACCACTGTATCTGTGACCTGTGTGCCCAGCCTGTATATAGTTACCCACGTTAGTCTCCAAGTTACACTACTTGTTCATTGTAAGGTACAGTGCAGGCCCCCACCACACTGTACAGGCTACTGGTTACCTTTCATACCCCTAGGCATACCCCCCGCTCCTTCCATCTCAACCGCCTCGCACTGCCCCCTCCCTCACACGCTCACCTTCAATCCACCCGTTCCTCAGTCTTCTTCTTCATAGGTCCCGCTCTCTGGAACTCCCTCCCCTCCATTCTCCGCCTTGAGCCTCATCACCCCACCTTTAAACATGCCCTAAAGACCTACCTCTTTTCCCTTGCTTTCGACCCTCCCCCCTCCTAGCCCCAACCTCTTCCCCGTGTTTGCTGTCCTCTTCTCGCTCTCTTCTCTCTATCCTTTGTTGAATTGTAATTTCTTTTTCATTTTCCGGCCTCGTGCCATCCTGTTCTGAAGACTTTATTGTAAACCGCTCTGCTTATCACTGAAGGGCGGTCAAGCAAATAAATAAACATAAACATAAACATACCTGTAAACCGCACTGATGATAAAGAGCACAGTATAGAAAAGATATTAAATAAATAAAATAAAATAAATAAATAAATAATCAAACTCTGGAATTCATTATGGAGGATGCAGTGAAAACTGTTAGTGTAGCTGGGTTTAAACAAGGTTTGGACAAGTTCCTGGAGGAAAGATCCATAAAACATTATTAAAGAGGACCCAGGAATTCCACTGCTTGCCTTGGGATAAGCATTGTGGAACTGGTGTGCCTTTTTAGGAACCTGCCAAGTACTTGTGACCTGGATTCGCCACTGTTGGAAACAGGATACTGGGCTTGATAGACTTTGGTCTGACCTCGTATGGCATTTCTTATGTTCTTGTGACTTTTGCCCTCTTAAATATAGGCTTCAGGTGCCTAGAGAGATAGGGTGCGCCTCTACCATCCCTCCAAGGCCTGTGACATTTTCATGTGCTGTGCACATTGGTATTAAATTTGCACCTTGTATGCACACTAAATCTTTTTTGCATGCACAAATCAAGTGCATTTATTTGTTGGTATTAGCACACACACAATTTTTTTAGGTACCTAAATGAACTGAATATGCATGGATGACAGCATACTCCTAATTCCAAGCTGGGAAGTATTTCTTTTATTTTCAGTGAATAGCTAGATACAGTGCTTCCAGGTTCAGCCATGGCCTCATACTATTTTGAAGGTTGTTGCAACCTTCCTGCATATCTGGATTCATATCAGAGGCTATGCTGGCCTTGCAGTGAACTCTTTCTTCTACCATCTCTGATGGATGCCTGTCAGTTCCTGGAAAGTCAGGAAAGTCCAGCAGCCCTAGTCTTAACCTGCGCTATTGAGACTCATGGCCAGGGCCGTACCGAACGTGAATCACGCCCTGTGCAATTTGCACTTCAGGCATGCGCCCCCGCACCTCCATCCAGCCATTTTCTGGATGGCGGCGGGAGAGAAGAGGCTCACCCGATGTGCAGTCACTGGCACTCTAAGCAGATCTGTACCTCCCTGCTCTGACGTTGCGTCAGAGGAGGGAGAGACCAGACCTGTTTAGAGTGTCGCGAGAAGGCTTAAGGGGTGCATTTCAGCTGTCTGCCATTGCCTGCAGCCACTGAGAGAAGAAAAAGTGGCGGCGGCATGCAACGGCAGACAGCTGAAATGCACCTCTTAAGCCTTTGTGCCTTGTGCAGCCGCACCGCTCGCACAGGGCTAGGTACGGTCCTGCTCATGGCTGATAGGTGGGCCAGAGAGGAAAAGTGAGCAGGGGGAGAGGAAGGAGGCCACTGCTCAGCTGAAGTAATAGAATTACTCCCTAATAAACGCTCCATAATGGTGATAAAACCTTGCAGGTTTGCGTAATACCCTGCTGTATCCAGCCACAGAAGAACATTTTGCTACAGCTGAATAGGATAGCCTGTCTTTCCAAAGTTTCATGGCCTATACATATCCTTGATGTCTGATCTCCACTGACCATAGTACCTTTCTATCTAGAGTGGGGTAGCTGCTCTTGCCTACTACCGCACCCTTGCAATCAGGTTTCAGAGAGCTCTTAAGTACGCAGCTCTAGACAGGCAGGCCAAATCTTAGAACCTCTTAGACAGAAACCTTTGCATTGGGGAGTGGGAGAATTCTGCACAGCCATAAACTTAAAGGCTTGCAAGACAGCAAAAAGGCATGGAAAGGGAGAGCACCTGGTGAAGTACATCATTGGCAAGTACTTATGTTCTCTCATAGTAAAACACAAGGTATCCAGCTAGCATAAGAACATAAGAAAAATCATACTGGGTTAGACCAATGTCCATTGAACCCAGCATCTGGTCTCTGACATTGGTCCATTTCAGGTCACAAGTATCCAGCAAAGCCCAAAAGGTTTCTCATAGTTCTTTTCCAGGGATCAGCAATGTTTCTCCCAAGTCTATTTGACTAATAATTTTTATAGACTTTTCCTCCAGGAACTTGTTCAAGCCTCATTTGAATCCCCATATCCCCCTGTTTTGTTTGCCAGGATCACATCCTCGGGTAAGAGATTCCACAGTTTAATTATGTGCTGCATGGAAAAACAAATCTTTCTGGGATTATTTTCAATTTGCTGTTCATTATTTTCATGGAATGTCCTCTTGTTTTTGTGTTGTTTGACAGATTAAATAACCTTTCCCTATTGAAACCATTCCACCTCAATCATGTTTAGATAAACTTCTTTCATATCCCCTTTCAATCTTTTCTCCAAGCAGAAGAGTCCTAAATTGTTTAGCCTGTCTTCATAAGGAAGGTGTCCTATCCCCTTTATTGTTTTTGTCACCCTTCTCTGAACCTTTTCTAGTTGTACTATATCCTTTTTGAGATGGGGTGTCCACAATGACACACAGTATTTAAGGTGCAGATGCACCAGAGACCTATACAAAGGCAAAATGCTATTCTCGGTTCTGATCTACATCCCTTTTGTAATAATCCCTAACATTATACGTGCAGGACCCAAAAGACAGGCAGAGCTCCGGAGTCTCAATGCGTGGATGAGACAATGGTGCAAGGATGAGGGTTTTGGATTTGTTAGGAACTGGGGAACATTCTGGGGAAAGGGGGGGCTCTTCCGAAGGGATGGGCTTCACCTTAATCAGGATGGGACCAGACTGCTGGCATTAACCTTTAAAAAAGAGATAGAGAAGCTTTTAAACTAGAAAATAGGGAAAAGCCGACAGTCACCCAGGAGCGCATGGTTCGGACAAAGGTATCCTTGAAGGATACTACCAAAAGCAGTGAGGTTCCAAAAGGGGGTATAGTAGCCCAAATGCCCTTGAGTAAGGAGCACACAGAGCATAAAGATTCCAAATTACCCCTGCCTACCAATAGCCAGATTAGTATGAATAAAATACAGTCTCTAAAATGCTTGTATGCCAATGCTAGAAGTCTAAACAATAAGATGGGAGAGTTAGAATATATAGCACTAAATGAGAGGTTAGATATGATTGCACTCTCAGAGACATGGTGGAAGGAGGATAACCAGTGGGACACTGTGATACCTGGATACAAACTATATCGTAATAATAGAGCTGATCAAATTGGTGGAGGGGTTGCGCTCTATGTTAGAGAGGGCATTGAGTCAGAAAGGATTAAAGTTTTGCAGGGAACAAAATTTGCTGTAGAATCTCTATGGATTGAAATCCCATTTATGAAGGGGAAGGCGATGGCAGTGGGAGTATACTATCGACCGCCTGGCCAGAATGAACAAATGGATGATGAAATGCTCAAAGAAATCAAGGAAGCTAACAAAAGTCACAACAGAGTAGTAATAATGGGTGATTTCAATTACCCCGGTATCGACTGGGTCAGTGTAACGGCAGGACAAGCTAAAGAGATAAAGTTTCTAGATGGAATAAATGACTGCTTCTTGGAGCAGCTGGTTCATGAACCGACCAGAGGGGAAGCCATACTGGACCTAATCCTTAGTGGAACGGCAGATCTGGTGCAAGAAATAAGGGTGTTGGGACCACTTGGCAATAGTGATCATAGTATGATCATGTTTGATTTAATTAGTGGAGGACAGATAGTAAAGGAATCCACAGTATTACCTTTTAACTTTCAAAAGGGAGACTAAGATAGAATGAGGAATATAGTTAGGAAAAAACTAAAAGGAGCGGTTCCAAAGGTTAAAGACTTACAGCAAGCTTGGGTGTTATTTAAAAATACTATCCTCGAAGCCCAGACCAGCTGTATTCCACGCATTAAGAAGAGTGGAAGAAAGAAAGTCCAAAAAAACTGCCAGCATGGTTTAAAGGTGAGGTCAGAGAGGCTGTTGCTGCCAAAAAAGCAACCTTCAGGAAATGGAAAAAAGAGCCAAATGATGAAAACTGGAAACAACACAAGCACTGGCAAGTTAAATGCAAAGCATTGATAAGGCAGGCAAAGCGGGAATTTGAGAAGAAACTTGCTACGGAAGCAAAAACACAAAATAAAGACTTTTTCAAGTACATTCGTAGCAAAAGGCCTGTGAGAGAGTCAATTGGACCGTTAGATGATAGAGGGGTAAAAGGGGCAGTAAGAGGAGACAAGGCTATAGCAGAGAGACTGAATGAATTCTTTGCTTCGGTCTTTACTGAGGAAGATGTAGGGATGTTACCCATGACTGAAGTGGTATTTAAAGGTGATACTGCAGAGGAATTGAGAGAAATATCACTACACCGGGAAGATATATTACAACTATTTGATAAACTGAATAGTAGCAAATCACCTGGACCAGATGGTATACATCCCAGAGTGTTGAAAGAACTGAAATATGAGATTGCAGACCTGCTATTGGTAATCTGTGAACTTTCATTAAAATCATCTGTAATACCTGAAGATTGGAGGGTCGCCAACGTAACACCAATTTTTAAAAAAGGTTCCAGGGGTGACCCGGGAAATTACAGACCGGTGAGCCTGACGTCAGTACCAGGGAAAATGGTAGAAACCATCATAAAGAACCAAATTACACAACATGTAGATAGTCATGGCCTAATGGGAGACAGCCAACATGGCTTTAGACAAGGAAGATCTTGTCTTACTAATCTGATATGTTTCTTTGAAGGTGTGCATAAACAGGTAGACAAAGGTGAGTCGGTTGATATAGTGTATCTGGACTTCCAGAAAGCTTTTGACAAGGTCCCCCATCAGAGACTTTTGGCAAAGCTAAAAAGTCATGGGATAGGAGGCAGTGTACTATTGTGGATCGGGAACTGGTTAAAAGATAGAAAGCAGAGGGTAGGGCTAAATGGCCAATATTCCCAATGGAAAAAAGTGAATAGTGGAGTACCCCAGGGGTCCGCTACTTTTTGACATATTCATAAATGACCTGGAAAAGGGAATAACTAGTTAGGTTATCAAATTTGCAGATGACACAAAACTGTTTAAAGTTGTTAAAACCCAAGAGGATTGTGGAAAACTGCAGGAGGATCTGGATAAATTGGAAGACTGGGCATCCAAATGGCAGATGAAATTTAATGTGGACAAATGCAAAGTTATGCACCTAGGAAAGAACAACCCACACTATAGTTACACGATGCAAGGCTCCACATTAGAAACCACCACCCAGGAAAAGGACTTAGGAGTCATCGTGGATAACATGTTAAAACCCTCCGCCCAGTGTGCAGCGGCGGCCAAGAAAGCAAATAGAATGCTAGGTATCATAAAGAAAGGGATGGAGAATAAAACAAAGGATATTATAATGCCTCTGTATCGCTCCATGGTACGACCGCACCTTGAATATTGTGTGCAATTCTGGTCACCGTATCTTAAAAAGGACATAGCGTTATTAGAAAAAGTACAGAGAAGAGCCACCAAATTGGTGAAGGGGATTGAAGGCTACTCCTATGAAGAGAGGCTAAAAAGGTTAGGGCTCTTTAACCTGGAAAAGAGACGGCTGAGGGGAGATATGATAGAGGTCTATAAATTAATGAATGGAGTGGAACGGATAAACGTGGATCAATTGTTTACGCTATCAGAATATAGAAAGACTAGGGGACATGTAATGAAGCTACCGGGTAAACTATTTAAGACAAATAAGAGAAAATATTTTTTCACTCAACGTGTAATCAAACTCTGGAATCTGTTACCGGAGGATGTAGTAAGGGCTGTTAGTATAGCTGGGTTTAAAAAAGGTTTGGACAAGTTCCTGGAGGAAAGGTCCATAAACCACTATTAAAAAGGGACCCAGGATATCAATGCTTGACCCAGTACAAGCATTGTGGAACCTGTGTCTTTTGGGGATCTTGCTAGGTACGTAGGACCTAGATTGGCCACTGTTGGAAACAGGATACTGGGCTTGATGGACCTCGGTCTGACCCAGTATGGCATGTCTTATGTTCTTATGTTCTTATATTTGCTTTTTTAAGAGCTGTGGCACACTGGACTAAACATTGCAATATATTATTGACAACTTCAAGATCTTTTTCTTGTAGATGGGATTATTTTTCCCTATGTGCACCACTTTGGATTTATCCACATTAAATTTCATCTGCCACTTAGATGCCTAATTTCCTAGTCTCACAAAATCCTATTTTAGAAACATAGAAACATGACAGCAGAAAAAGACCATATGGCCTATCCAGTCTGCCCTTCCATTCCAACTGCTATAGTCCCTTTTTTGTCCTTCAGAGATCTTCTGTGTTGGTCCCATGCTTTCTTGAATTCAGATACTGTCCTTGTCTCTACTGCCTCCACTGGGAGACTATTCCACACATCTAACACTCTCTCTGTAAAGAAACATTTCCATGTATTACTGCTGAGTCTATCCCTTTTCACCTTCATCCTATGCCCCTTCATTGCAGAGCTCCTTTCAAATGAAGAGGCTGTCCTTCTGTGCATTTATGACATGGAGGTATTTAAACATCTTTATCATATCTCCTGCCTCCCGTCCTTTCTCCAAAGTATACATATTGAGATCTAAGTCTGTCCCCATATGTCTTATGACAAAGCCCACTGACCATTTTGGTAGCCACCCTCTTCACCGACTCTATCCTGTTTATATCCTTTTGAAGGTGCAGTCTCCAGAATTGCACCCAATACTCCAAATGAGGTCTCAACAAAGACTTATACAGATGCACTATTACCTTCTTCTTCCTGCTGCCAATTCCTCTTCCTGTGCATCCAAGCATCCTTCTGACTTTTGTCATCACCTTTTCTACCTGTTTAGCCACCTTAAGATCATCATAAATAATCATGGCCAGGTCCTGTTCTTCTTTTGTGGACAGAAGTACTTCACCCCCTTTACTGTACCACTCCCTTTTATTTTTGCAGCCCAAATTTAACCCTGCATTTTTTAGTGTTAAATCTCAGCTGCCAAATTCTCGACCATTCTTCAAGCTTAGCTAGATCCCTCTTCATGTTATCTACTCCTTTCTTGGTGTCTACTCTATTGCAGATTTTGGTATTATCTGCAAAAAGGCAAATCTCACCAGATAGCCCTTCTGCAATATCACTAAAAAAGCTATTAAAAAGAATTGGACCGCCTACAGATCCCTGCGGCACACAAATGGTTATATCTATAACACAAATAGTTATAGATGTAAAAAGCGAGTTCCATGTTATAATGTAACTGTGTTATGTTTGATGTAAACCACCCTTGATCTCTGGAAAGGGCAGTATAGAAAAGCAAATAAATAAATAAATATCCTTTTCCTCAGAGTGAGCTCCATTTACCTATATGCTATTTCTCCTCTCACTCTACCAATTTCTAATCCAGTCACTTTAGAGTTTATTTCTAGGATGCTCGATTTATTTATAAAAGTCATCTGTGTGGAATTACTGAAATCTAAGTACACTACATCTAGAGTTCTTCCCTGGTCCAACGCTCTAATCACACAGTCAAAGAAATAAATTAGATTTGTTTGACAAGACCTTACTCTTCTGCCATTTTAATGCCTTTGAATAATTTTTTGACATCTGCAAATTTTATCACCTCACTCAACACTCCTATCGCCAGATTATTTATGAATATGTTAAACAGCATAGGTCTCAGTACAGACTCTTGGGGCACTCCAGTAGTGACCCTTTTCCATGTGGATAACTTGCCGTTTAGTCCTACTGTTTCCTTTTTTTTATTATTCTACTTGTATTAAATATTATTCAGATTACACTTCAATACGAACAAAAAGAAAATTATCCCAAAAAAGGAAAAAATATTAAGAAATAAAATACAAAACCATCACTGACAGTGATACCAAATGAGAACATAGATCACATTACAGGGAGCTTAAATAGAAAAAAAGACCAGTTAATAAAAAATTAAAAATATCAACACCGGACTCCTCAGCTCCTCTTCATAAGAACGAGCGTGCACAGGGACAACAGACCTCCTTCATAAGCCCTGATCGGCATCGGCAGCAGAAGCGGGAATTCACCTTCCTCCCGCTCCGTGCAGCCTCAACCAATCAGGGATTGCCTGCCTGCAACACCGGACTCCTCAGCTCCTCTTTATAAAAATGAGTGTGCCTAGGCGCGACTGCGCCTGGCGGGCCCACGCCTGGGAACCAACAGAGGGGACCAAATCAGGCCACCAGTCCTTCTACTCCCCCCTGCTTCATTATAACTTGTGAGAGATAGTGAGTGATAGCTACCTCATATAACCCTATTAGGCGGCTGCCTAGGGTGTTAAGATTTAAGTTGCCTTTGATACAAAAAGAGTCCTGTAGTCAAGTGGTAAGGCAAAAATAATATTAAGGCTTTATTCCCTGCCCTGATGGGATATTCCTGGGATACAACAAACAATATGAAACAAAAGAACTGTTGCACAGAAAAATATCTTCTTTCCTTTAGGCACCATCAGCTGGCTGCTTTACACACGTTCAACATAAAGATACAATATCGTCAGATAAACAAATTGTACAATCCATGGGCACAGGGTCAGAATTATAGCTGCTGTTCTCCCACTGTATTAACTCAGAGTCACTTATGATTACATATGGGTCACACTCTTCACAGCTGCTGTCTTCCTTAAAACTCTCCTGTGAGTCATGGGCTAGCTTTTCTAGAAAGGGCTCTTTAAACCCAGGGCTCTGAACGCCTGGTATATTAAAAGCTTCCTTCTGGCTTTCCCTTCTTCTCCACGCTGGTGGAATTACTGTGTAACTTTCAGTGTCAAAGTTACTTCTGGTGCCACGCCCTTGCCTTTCAAACCAAACAGAACTTCTTGCCTTTTCTTTAGCAAAGCTAGGTTCCCACCTCTTAGCTGTGGTTCTGTCTCTTATATCTGGGCTTCTGGCAGCTCTCTCCTGGGCTCTCCAACTACCAGGGATCCTAGCAGGGTCCTGGGCACGATGCTGGCTGTTTCCTGCTCTGCTGCCACACCCACTGCTTCCTTCCCTCAGTGGATTTCCTCGAGCATGACGTGTGTTCACTGGATGCTGGCTTAGTCCTCCCAGGTTGCTGCCCCTACTGGCCTTCCCTGGTTTTAGCCTGCAGCTTTTATCCTTGTTCTCTTTGCATGCTGCGTGGGTTTCTGAGCACAGGTGTTCCTGATTAGCCTTCCTGCTTCTAGCTATGTCAGGGCTAGTGCAAGGACATTTTACTCTAATGCCTTTTTGCTTTTCTTGTGCTGAGTTTGTTTGCTGCTCAGCTAATTCTACATGAGCTGGGTTTGTTTGCTGCTCAGCTAATTCTACATGAGCTGAGTTTGTCTGCTGCCCAGCTGATTCTGAGGTAAGTTTGTTACTGTCCCCTAACTCCATGGGCTCTGTACCAGCTGCTGTGTCACAAATCCCCCCCCCCCCTTAAGATATTACGGGATGGGGAACAACCGTTCCCACAGCACGTAATCTTTGCTGGACTCTTGACATTCACACTGGACCGGCTAGCTGCTGCCGTTTTCTCCTGCCAAGATTTTATAGAGCACGTACTCACTGATCCACTCTTGACATTCACACTGGATCGGCTAACTGCTGCCATTCTCTCCTGCCAAGGTTTTAATACATTTATATGGTACACCTGACAACGTCCCCTGTCGTTCTCTACCATATAAGATACTGGTCCTTTACGTTCCACTATCGTATAGGGACCTTTCCACTGAGCCTCAAACGTCGGCCCAGGGTCTGCAACCATTACTACAACACGGTCGCCTATGGCCAGTTGTCGTGGTTTCTTGCCCCTATCATAATACCGCTTCTGATACCACTGGCTATTCTGAAAATGCCATTCTACGGCTTGAGAAGCCCTCTGTAAGCGACTTCTGAGCTCGCAGAGGAACTGAGGCACTCCCATTACTTCCCCTTCAGGCTCGACCCACTGGTCCCTTAAAATGTCCAGGACTCCCCTTGGGGCACGGCCAAACATCAGTTCGTACGGAGAAGCTCCTAGTGAGGCTTGTGTACGTTCTCTACTAGCGTACAAAGCGAACGGGAGCATAATGTCCCAGTCGGTCATTTTCCCATCCAGTCCCCTTCTTAATATCTGTTTTAGGGTCTGGTTGAAGCGTTCCACAAGTCCATTGGTCTGTGGATGATAAGCGGCAGTTTTTATATGGTGGATGCCGAAAGCATCCCATACCTGGGCTAGGTATTTCGATTCAAAATTACTCCCCCTGTCAGTCAGCATTTCCTTTGGGAATCCCACCTCGCAGAATAGCTTGATCAGTTCTAACGCTATGGACCTAGCTGAGATGTTTCTTAGGGGTAAAGCCCAGGGGAACCTGGTGGCATGATCCATTATCACCAGGATATACTGGAATCCCCTAGGGGTCTTTACGAGGGGTCCAACAATGTCCATCGCCATCCGGCACACGGGTTCAGCTATTGTGGGGGTTGGTATCATAGGGACTCCTATGGGCTTAGTGGCGCTCACCCGCTGACAGGAGGGACAGGCCTCGCAGAACCATTTTGTTTCCCTGAACACCCCTGGTCATTAAAAACGGGCCAGGATCTGGTCGAGCGTACCCTGAACTCCCTTATGTCCCCCAACAGGGTGGTCGTGGGCCAGTCTCATAACGACTGCTTTAAAAGTTGTAGGAACCACTAATTGTTTCCTAACAGCACCTGTTTGGGGATCGTTGCTCTCCCTGTATAATATGTCTTCTTCCATAAGGAACCTGGGGAGCACGTCCCTACCCGTCTGAGAAAATTCAAAGGCGTGCTTTAATGCTTGATCCGCCTTTTGTTCCTTCGGAAAAGACGGGAACTTTTCCACAAGGTCGGCAGGTACCCAGGGCAACCCCTGTCCATCTTCTACTCCTGCCCTTAGTTGAGCTCTGTGGTGTCTCTCTTGGTGCTTTTCGACCTTACTCTTCTTCGTACTTTTAGATGGGGCACTGAATAAGTCCTCATGCTGGGGAAGCTCTCCTAGGTTTTCATCTGTGGTCCTACCCTCCTCCTCTAGGCGTTCTTTTTCCTCTTCTAGAGAGGCAGAATCCTCCTCTGGGAGCTCAGCTCGTGCCTCCAAGCTTTGGGCCTGTGACCTGGTGGAAACCATGCCTCCCTTTGTGTGTGTGCCTTCCTCTATTCCCCTATAGAATGGTGGCCAGTCCCTGCCTAATACAATGTTGTAGGGTAGTCTGGGAATTACGGCCACTGGTATTTCCCTCCGGGTTCCTAAACCCTTGACTTTCACTCTATGGAGAGGGTAATATGTTGATGACCCGTGTACACACCTTATCTTGGACCTCCCTTCTGTTTGACTCGGGGTGGAGCCAGTGCAGGCCTGTCGGGTTTGCCATAATTTTCCCAAAACTATACTTTGGTCCGCGCCTGAGTCAAGTAACGCTTTAGCGGGGACTCCTTGTACTTCAACATCTATACGGAACCCTGCCTGTATGCTTTTTCTGTCACCTGTTATCAGAGCTGTACGCCATATACAATCTTTCTTCATGTGACCAATTTTCCCACATTTAAAACATTTTTTCCATGCACTTCTAGCATCCCTCTTAGGCAAACATTCATTCACATTTTGAGTATACGGCCTAGGCTCTTTGACTGCCTTTCCAGAATTGTCCATCCCCAACTTACTCACAGTGCCTCCTTGTGGCCTATTAGCCAATTTGGCTTCCATGAACCGTTCTGTGAGCTGTGCCGCTTCGGCTGAGGTCTGGCAATTCTGCAAGGTTAAAAATGCTTTCACTTCGGCCGGAACTGCTTCCGAGAACTGTTCTAATACAATCGTATCCAATATACTTTCCAGAGTCTTCCCCTCTGGAGTCAACCACTTCCAAACCAGGCTGCGCACCCTCTGGCACAGCGCCTTGGGTGTTTCACCTGGTTGGAGACGAGTAGACCTTAGCATACGCCGATAGACCATAGGCGTTAGGCCTAGCCTATCCTTTATTGCTTTCTTTACTTCTCCATAGTCAGTTGCTAGGGTAGCTGGCATGGCTTGGTATGCTGATAAGGCCTCTCCTGTTAAGGAGGTGGCCAACCTGACGGCCCATTGCTCTTTGGCCCAATGTGCATTGAGGGCTACCCTCTCGAATGCCTCAATAAAATCGTCAAAATTATCAGCCTCAGTCATTTGTCCAAATGCCAATGCCCCACAGTTATGTGGGCCTACCCCACAGAAATGCTGTTGCGGTGGTTTCTCCTCCCTTTGTTCGTCCAGCAGAGTGTGTACCAGTTCGGTCAGGGGCTTCTGTTGGAGTTGCAATGCTTCCATGGCCTGCTCTTGGCTCAGCTGAACCATCTCCGCTTGCTTCTCGAACTGTGCGCTCATCCATCTTAGGACTTCTTGAACATCCATCTTGATGCTCACCCACTCTGGAAACAAACAAAAGAAAACACTAAGTGTGGCACTGCTAATGTTATTGTGCCTAGTCCCACCTTCCTTTTAGCTACACCTTCTCACCCGAATCCCCCTCAGCCTGTGCCCATATACCGTTACCTGAGCCAGGTGGAGATTCCCACTTTGAGAAGGGGCTTATCCTTTCCCTCAAGATCTGGAACCTTCTGGGCATGTCCAGCCTTGGCACTCGTAGGATTCCTGTGCGTTGTTCCTCTGTTGTATCACAGTTGTATGCTCCTCTTAGGAATAAATCCGCAACAACTACGACATTTGTGAGAGATAGTGATTGATAGCTACCTCATATACCCCTATTAGGCGGCTGCCTAGGGTGTTAAGATTTAAGTTGCCTTTGATACAAAAAGAGTCCTGTAGTCAAGTGGTAAGGCAAAAACAATATTAGGGCTTTATTCCTTGCCCTGATGGGATATTCCTGGGATACAACAAACAATATGAAACAAAAGAACTGTTGCACAGAAAAATATCTTCTTTCCTTTAGGCACCATCAGCTGACTGCTTTACACACGTTCAACATAAAGCTACAATATCGTCAGATAAACAAATTGTACAATCCATTGGCACAGGGTCAGAATTATAGCTGCTGTTCTCCCACTGCATTAACATAAGAACATAAGAACATAAGATATGCCATACTGGGTCAGACCAAGGTCCATCAAGCCCAGTATTCTGTTTCCAACAGTGGCCAATCTAGGTCATATGTACCTAGCAGTTTCCCCAAGGGACACAGGTTCCACAATGCTTGTATTGGTTCAAGCACTGATATCCTGGGTCCCTTCTTAATAATGGCTTATGGACCTTTCCTCCAGGAACTTGTCCAAACCTTTTTTAAACCCAGCTACACTAATAGCCTTTACTACATCCTCCGGTAACAAATTCCAGAGTTTGATTACACGTTGAGTGAAAAAATATTTTCTTTTATTAGTCTTAAATAGTTTACCCTGTAGCTTCATTGCATGTCCCCTAGTCTTTCTATATTCTGATAAGGTAAACAATCGATCTACGTTTACCCGTTCCACTCCGCTCATTAATTTATAGACTTCTATCATATCTCCCCTCAGCCGTCTCTTTTCCAGGTTAAAGAACCCTAACCTTTTTAGCCTTTCTTCATAGGAGTATCCTTCCATCCCCTTTACCATTTTGGTGGCTCTTCTCTGAACCTTTTCTAATAACTCTATATCCTTTTTAAGATACGGCGACCAGAATTGCACACAATATTCAAGGTGCGGTCTCACCATGGAACGATATAGAGGCATTATAATATCCTTTGTTTTATTTTCCATTCCTTTCCTTATCATACCTAGCATTCTATTTGCTCTCTTGGCCGCCGCTGCACACTGGGCCGAGGGTTTTAACATGGTATCCACAATGACGCCTAAATCTTTTTCCTGGGTGGTGGTTCCTAATGTGGAACCTTGCATCGTGTAACCATAGTTTGGGTTGTTCTTCCCTAGGTGCATAACCTTGCACTTGTCCACATTAAATTTCATCTGCCATTTTGATGCCCAGTCTTCCAATTTATCAAGATCCTCTTGCAATTTTCCACAATCCTCTTGGGTTTTAACAACTTTAAATAGTTTTGTGTCATCTGCAAATTTGATAACCTCACTCGTTATTCCACTTTCCAGGTCATTTATGAATATGTCAAAAAGCAGCGGACCCAGCACAGATCCCTGGGGTACACCACTATTCACCTTTCTCCATTGGGAAAATTGGCCATTTAGCCCTACCCTCTGCTTTCTATCTTTTAACCAGTTCCTGATCCACAATAGTACACTGCCTCCTATCCCATGACTCTTTAGTTTTGCCAAAAGTCTCTCATGAGGGACCTTGTCAAAGGCTTTCTGAAAGTCCAGATACACAATATCAACCGACTCACCTTTGTCCACCTGATTATTCACTCCTTCAAAAAAACATAACAGATTAGTAAGACAAGATCTTCCTTGTCTAAAGCCATGTTGGCTGTCTCTCATTAGTTCATGACTATCTACATGCTGAGTAATTTTATTCTTTATGATGGTTTCTATCATTTTTCCCGGTATTGAAGTCAGGCTCACCGGTCTGTAGTTTCCCGGATCACCCCTGGAACCCTTTTTAAAAATTGGTGTTACATTGGCGATCCTCCAATCTTCAGGTATTAGAGATGATTTTAATGATAGTTCACAGATTACTAATAGCAGGTCTGCAATCTCATATTTCAGTTCTTTCAATACCCTTGGATGTATACCATCCGGCCCAGGTGATTTGCTACTCTTCAGCTTATCTAATAGTTGTAATACATCTTCTCGATGTATCGATATTTCCTTCAATTCTTCTGCACCTTTAAATACCACTTCAGTCATGGGTAACATCCCTACATCTTCCTCAGTAAAGACTGAAGCAAAGAATTCGTTCAGTCTCTCCGCTATCGCCTTGTCGCCTCTTAGTGCTCCTTTAACCCCTTTATCATCTAATGGACCAACTGACTCTCTCACAGGTTTTTTGCTACGAATGTACTTGAAAAGGTCTTTACTTCGCGTTTTTGCTTCTGCAGCAAGCTTCTTCTCAAATTCTCCCTTTGCCTGCCTTATCAATGCCTTGCATTTGACTTGCCAGTGCTTGTGCTGTTTCCAGGTTTCATCGTTTGGCTCTTTTTTCCATTTCCTGAAAGATGCTTTTTTGGCAACAACAGCCTCTCTGACCTCAACTTTAAACCATGCTGGCAGTTTTTTGGACTTCTTTCCACTTTTCTTAAAGCGTGGAATACAGCTGGTCTGGGCTTCCAAGATAGTATTTTTCAACAACAGCCAAGCCTGATGTACGTCTTTAACCTTTGCAACTGCTCCTTTTAGTTTTTTCTTGACTGTTTTCCTCATTTTATCATAGTCTCCCTTTCGAAAGTTAAAAGGTAGTACTGTGGATTTCCTTACTATCCCTCCTCCACTAATTAAATCAAAGGTGATCATGCTATGATCACTATTGCCAAGTGGCCCCAACAACCTTATCTCTTGCACTAGATCTGGTGTTCCACTAAGGATTAGGTCTAATATGACTTCCCCTCTGTTCGGTTCATGAACCAGCTGCTCCAAGAAGCAGTCATTTATTTCATCTAGGAACTTTATCTCCCTAGCATGTCCTGACGTGACACTGACCCAGTCGATACCGGGGTAGTTGAAATCACCCATTATTATTACTGTGCTGTAACGTTTGTTAGCTTCCTTGATTTCTTTGAGCATTTCATCATCCATTTGGTCATTCTGGCCAGGCGCTCGATAGTACACCCCCACTGCCATTGCCTTCCCCCTTTTACATGGAATTTCAATCCATATAGATTCTACAGCAGATTTTGTTTCCTGCAAAACTTTAATCCTTTCTGACTCAATGCCCTCTCTAACATAGAGAGCAACCCCTCCACCAATTTGATCAGCTCTATCATTACGATATAGTTTGTACCCAGGTATCACAGTGTCCCACTGGTTGTCGTCCTTCCACCATGTCTCTGATATTCCAATCATATCTAACCTTTCATTTAGTGCTATATATTCTAACTCTCCCATCTTATTTTTTAGACTTCTAGCATTTGCATACAAGCATTTTAGAGAAAGTATTTTATCCATATTAATTTGTCTGTTAGACATGAGTAATTTGGGATCTTTAAGCTCTGTCTGCTCCATACTTGAGGGCATTTGGGCTACTTTACTCTTTTGTGGAACCTCTCTGCTTTTGGTAGTATCCTTCAAAGATACATTCTTCCGAACCATCTGCTCTTGGGCGACTGTCGGATTTCCCCTAATATCTAGTTTAAAAGCTGCTCTATCTCCTTTTTAAAGGTTAATGCCAGCAGCCTGGTTCCATCCTGGTTAAGGTGAAGCCCATCCCTTTGGAAGAGCCCCTCCTTTCCCCAGAATGTTCCCCAGTTCCTATCAAATCCAAACCCCTCATCTCTGCACCATTGTCTCATCCACGCATTGAGACTCCGGAGCTCTGTCTGCCTTTTGGGTCCTGCGCGTGGAACAGGAAGCATTTCGGAGAATGCTACCCTGGAATTTCTGGATTTCAACTTCCTAACTAAAAGCCTAAATTTAGCCTCCAGAACCTCCCTACCACATTTTCCTATGTCATTGGTACCAACATGTACCAAGACAGCAGACTCCTCCCCAGCACTATCTAAGACCTTATCTAGGTGGCGCGTGAGGTCCGCTACCTTCGCACCAGGCAGGCATGTTACCAGGCGATCCTCACGTCCACCAGCCATCCAGCTATCTACATGCCTAATGATTGAATCACCAACTATAACGGCTGTCCTAACCCTTCCCTCATGGGCACATGGCCCTGGAGAAACTTCCTCGGTGCGAGAGGGTTTTACATCACCTGGAGGACAGGTCCTAGTTACAGGATCACTTCCTGCCACACCAGGGTGATTCTCTCCTGTCACGTGACCTCTCTCCTCCATGGCAACAGGGATGCTGCCAGACTGGAGGTGGGACTTCAGGACTATATCCCTGTAGGTCTCGTCTATGTACCTCTCTGTCTGTCTTATGCTTTCCAAGTCTGCTACTTTAGCCTCTAGAGAACGGACTCGTTCCCTGAGAGCAAAGAGCTCCTTGCACCTAGTGCACACGTAAGACCTCTCACCAACTGGGAGAAAATCATACATGTGACACTCAATGCAAAAGACTGGAAAGCCCCCATCCCGCTGCTGGACTGCTGTCTGCATCTTAGTTTTAAGTTTGTGTTTAGATCTAAGTTCTTTACTTACTAAGGGTTGCTATGGATATTTTTACTAATAAAACTGAACCTAATACGTGTAATATACCTTGTTCACCTGTAGCTTAACTAATCTCAGGTCCTTAGTGTATGACTGATTTGGGTAATGAGCTTCACCTGAGAGCACCTCCTGTCTTTTAAGATGTGTAAGTACCTATAAAGCTACGATTATCCCAGGGGTGGGAGGGAATTAACACTTATTAAAAGAGGGCTGCTACACAGTACCCTGTCTTGTGCTGCTGAGGTAAGCTATATTCTGATTTGATTTAAATTATAGCTCTTAGCTGCTGCTAGGCTCTAACCTCTTATGAAATTTAAAGTACAAGCTCTCTGCTGGGTTCTAAATTTAACCAGAAAGCTCTTTTCTGTGTTGTAAATTTAAGCTAAAAGAACTTTGCTGATGCTAGGCCCTGAGTGACTATTAAATGTAAACTACAAGCTCTCTGCTGGGTTCCAAATGTAACCAGAAAGCTCTCTTCTGTGTTTTAAATTTAAACTAAAAGTACTTTGCTGTTACTAGGCCCTGAGTGACTATTAAATTTAAAGATCAAGCTCTCTGCTGGGTATGAAATGTAACCAGAGAGTTCTCCTCTGTGTTTTAAATGTAAACTTAAACTGCTGCTACTAGGCCCTGACTGATTTAACAAAAATAGTGGATCACAGATTAATTAGCTTTAATACAAAGAATTCCTTTTAGAAAATTACCAGAAGTAAATACTCACAGTTGCAGATCTCCCTCCAGAAGCAACAGTCCCCCTTACCAGTCTTTCAAGAGTCACTTATGATTACATATGGGTCACACTCTTCACAGTTGCTGTCTTCCTTAAAACTCTCCTGTGAGTCATGGGCTAGCTTTTCTAGAAAGGGCTCTTTAAACCCAGGGCTCTGAATGCCTGGTATATTAAAAGCTTCCTTCTGGCTTTCCCTTCTTCTCCACGCTGGTGGAATTACTGTGTAACTTTCAGTGTCAAAGTTACTTCTGGTGCCACGCCCTTGCCTTTCAAACCAAACAGAACTTCTTGCCTTTCTTTAGCAAAGCTAGGTTCCCACCTCTTAGCTGTGGTTCTGTCTCTTATATCTGGGCTTCTGGCAGCTCTCTCCTGGGCTCTCCAACTACCAGGGATCCTATCAGGGTCCTGGGCATGATGCTGGCTGTTTCCTGCTCTGCTGCCACACCCACTGCTTCCTTCCCTCAGTGGATTTCCTCCAGCATGACGTGTGTTCACTGGATGCTGGCTTAGTCCTCCCAGGTCGCTGCCCCTACTGGCCTTCCCTGGTTCTAGCCTGCAGCTTTTATCCTTGTTCTCTTTGCATGCTGCATGGGTTTCTGAGCACAGGTGTTCCTGATTAGCCTTCCTGCTTCTAACTACGTCAGGACTAGTGCAAGGACATTTTACTCTAATGCCTTTTTGCTTTTCTTGTGCTGAGTTTGTTTGCTGCTCAGCTAATTCTACATGAGCTGAGTTTGTTTGCTGCTCAGCTAATTCTACATGAGCTGAGTTTGTCTGCTGCCCAGCTGATTCTGAGGTAAGTTCCTTACTTTCCCCTAACTCAGGGGTGGGCAAACCTTTTGACTCGAGGGCCACAATGGGTTCATATATTGGACCCGGGGGCCGGACCAAGAGTAGATGGACGGTGTGTATGTGTGAATTAATATAAATTAAATTTAAATTTGTAACATTAAATGTTTAGATTAATTTAAGGTAGAAAAGCATAAAAAGAGTTATTTTACAAAACTTTTATGCAATGTATTTCTTTCATAAAATAGTACCTTCAATTTTAGTGTGAACAGTGTTGTTGGTCTCCCTTTTTTGTTAAGGCATCAAAGTCAGGAGATAGCTTTGTTGTTGCAATTCTCAATTTCAAACACATTTACACAGTCCTAATCCAGCCCTTCATCAGCCCATTTCCAGTCCAAGTTCCCCTCCATCACAGCCCATTTCGTCCATTCCCCCCACCATCACAGCCCATTTGCAGTCCTATCCCCCCCACCATCACAGCCCATTTGCAGTCCTCCCCCCATCACAGCCCAATTGTAGTCCGTTCCCCCATCACAGCCCATTTCCAGTCTGTTCTCCCCCCCCATCACAGCCCATTTCCAGTCTGCCCCCCCCCCACATCACAGCCCATTTCCAGTCTGTTTCCCCCATCCCAGCCCATTTTCAGTCCGTCCGTCCCCACCATCACAGCCCATTTCCAGTCCTATCCCCCCCACCATCACAGACCGTGTGCAGTCCTCCCCCCATCACAGCCCATTTCCAGTCCTATCCCCCCCACCATCACAGACCATTTGCAGTCCTCCCCCATCACAGCCCATTTCCA